>JAANYP010008581.1:0-638629 GCA_020465985.1 Centrapalus pauciflorus
TTCATCATGCCCTCAGATCATGGACCGTTAATTACACTTAAGTAAGCGTGAATATTATTTGGATAGATCTATCAGGATTAATGTCCCCCACCCGGGTTGGTCGCGCTAACTGTTAACGGGTGCGTATACATTTAACATTATAGTATTACAACGGGGAATACTACACAGGGCAAAATCATAATTAAGGTTCGGTTGCATGATGATTATTTGTAATACATAACATGGAGTTTATGCTTTATAAATTCAAACTCAACTGTTGTTGTCCATACAAGTCATCTTTTCGTGAAAACCTATGAACTCACCAAAAATTTTGTTGACGTATTTTAGCGTGTTTTTTCAGGTATTTAAGGCACGTGCACTGCATTAGAAGCATTCCAAGGCTTCCGTTCATTTTGGAGTCGCATCATTTTCCAAACCCAGAGATTTATTTGCATAATTATCGTTAATTTAATTATGTATTTGAATCTCTGTAACTTGCGAACTACTCTTCATTTTATTCGGGCTATGTAAATAAATTTTATATTTTCAAGTTATATTAATGTATTTTTGAAAACGTCCATATAGTGGTCATTCACTTAATTATGACTATGCTTCCGCGACGTCACGCTTCGTTGCCAACCGGGGTAACGGGCTGTGACAAGTTTGAAGGGTTTACATAAACTACCCCTCAACTTTCTACTTAAATAGAAAACTTCATAGAATTACAAAGACAATTACATGGAAAGAAATTAAATACACATTATTACAAAATAAAACCACAGGATTGAAATTATAAGTCTAAGATTCTCCCCATTTTCAATCACTGTGGAAGATAGCAAGCTCTTTCATCAGTCTCTCTCAAACTAATGATGACATCAAATCTTCAAGTTACCTGGCGCATGTGTAATCTTTCATTTATGAGCTATATTGCATCTAAGATATCTTGATTCTCCTGAGACTTCTTCTTGAGTTCCACAATGTCACACACTGTTACCCCGGTTGGCAGCGAGGTGTGACGAGTGCGGAAGCGTAACCATTATCATAACGAACGACCACTATATGGACATTTTTCAAAAATACATTGATTTAACTTCAAATATAAATATTGTTTTACATAACCAAAATACAGCGTAAGTAGTTCTTAAAATACCAAGATTTAAATACACAATTTAGTTTATCTAGAAAGATGCAATTAGATCTTCGAGTTTGAAAATGATGCGACTTCAAAATGAACGGAAGCTTTGGAATGCTTCCGATAAATGCGCATGCCTTAATCACCTGAAAATACTTGCTAAAATACGTCAACAAATTGTTGGTGAGCTCATAGGTTTACGCAAAAAGACCAGTTGTATGGACATCATCAGATGATTTAAATTTATAAAGCATAAATTCCATGGATGTATTACATAAACCATCATGCAACCAAAGATTAATTACATGAGTTTTCCCTGTGTAGTATTCCCATATGTAATACCGTGTGTTGAATATATATGCACCCGCTGTTAGCCGAGCTGAACTAACCTGAATGGGGGGCATGACTCCCGATAGATCTATCCACAATATATTCGCACTTACAAAAAAATGCAATTAACGGTTAATGATTTGAGGGCTGATGGACCCACATATGTAATACATATTAGAAATAAACAGTTTGATGTCCATATGAAAACAGTGCATGTATTTCCACCCCAATAGATAGTGAAAATAGGGGCTATGAAGACTCACCGCATGTTGATGGCAAAATGATCGTAAAAACGACGATTTTTGTTGTTGATGAGTGATGACACCGGATGCGTTTAACCGAGTCCTAAATGATATAAGTGATTTAATAACTTCCATATATGATAATACGTATGTATAATTGTTTTTATGTCTTAAATCACCCAACATTACAAGTTCATAAATAAAACCCACTTAAAACGTCAAGTTTATATATATATATATATATATATATATATATATATATATATATATATATATATATATATATATATATATATATATATATATTTTCCAGCTTTTTCAAGGTTTTTGGCCTACTTTTAAAGCTGTTTTTGACCAAGCTTCCAAAGCGTTTTAGGCTTTGGTGTAAATCCCTAATTTTTCAATTATGTTGTAATTTACAATTATTAAGACTCAATTATTTGTATTAATGAAATATTATGTCAATTTAAGCAAATTTTGATCATATAATCAGTTGAGAAAAAAAATACGAAGTTGAGGGGTATAATGTGCAATTGGGGCAAAATAGAAATAAAAAGGGAAAAACCCTTTCATTTCCACCAACTCCTTCTCTCTCTACTCTCTCTCTCTAGCCGATTCTCCCTCTCACTCTCTATACCTCTCGGACTTCATCTAAGGAACACACAAGAATCAGTAATTTCAAGTGCAAAAAGTTGGATTCAGATAGCAAATAAGGAAATATAAGCATTGCAACAAACGATTTGAGGTAACATTCATCCAAACTTGCAATTTTTGATGATTTTTGGTTCGGTTTTTTGTGAAATCCGAATCATAGGATTTTGATGTCAAAAGTTATTGCATGTTGTATATTGTTGTTGCAATGTGTAAATCGAGTATGTATGTAGTAGTATACCAAATTTCAGATTCAAAATCCACTCCTAAGTATGAAATCTGTAATTGTGTGTGTTTTAGTGTGTGTGTTCATCGAGACACATAGAAAAATGGACACAAATGGGTTGTTTTGGTATACAAATGTTATGATATAAGTTAAATGATAGCATATAAGTTAATATCTGCAATTTTAGATACTCAAACATGCAAAAATGGTCAAAAACATAATTCTGGAAAATGTTAGAATTTTACTAAGTATGAACTCGGACTGATGATCCATCCGAATTCGGATCATCATCCCAGTTCGGATATACAGTGATTTCGGATTCACCCCAATCCGGACCATTAACAATTTCGGACCTCAACCTATTTCGGACACTAGCCTACTTCGGACTACCCCCCCCATTTCGGACCCAACTAATCCGGATCACCCATTTCGGATCCACCAATTTCGGACCTAGGACCCAATTCGGACCATCCGGATTTCGGACCATCCGAATTCGGATGTGGTCCGAATTCAACTAATTTTATTTAAAATTCAGAATACAATTTTTAAGCAATTACTGACATTAATTCACTATTACACTTACATTACAGATCATTGTGGTGTTATCAAAACACACATTGATTCAGGATCAAGTCACAAAACCAATCACTGTGAGTTGCAGATTATCATTCGAACATTTATTGTTTTTACATTCATGTTTATACATTCAATGGCATGTTCACGTTGTTCATATACTTCATTTGGCACTCATGAAATGATTTGTTGTTATGATGCACACTCGTACTTGACATGTAACACACATGTAGCCAGCGTTCATTTGAAAGTGCATCTATATACATCATGCTTGCACTGCATGATCATTACTTCACAATCTGATGCGACCTGGACTGGGGCTGACAGCAGGCCACTGTCGGGGACTGATCATCCCACTCGTTATCCCGTCAGGTTCGGCACATCCCCGATCAGCATATTGAACTGCCACCCCATGCTAGCACTGCATGGTTTACTCACACATTGAGGCTTTCACTGCCGTTTTCACATACATGGGGCTTACACTGCCCATGGTTAAGCATTGCATGTAAAGAAATATTTGTTGTTTGTATAATCTGTTTTCTCACTAAGCATTTAGCTTACTGTTGACTCACATTGTTTTCAGGCAAAGGCAAGAGTGTTGTGGGACCTTCATCTTAAGCAATCCATTTCTTATCTCGGTGACCATAGAAGCTAATTGGTATATGGACAATGTAGCTTTGGGGCTGGGATTTGTTACTATTAAACATTATTGATGATGTAATAGCTAGATTTAATCACTGTAGTCATGTATCTTACTTTGCTTTAGTGTTGATTTGCTTAATTCTAATTTAAGTATTCAATTTCAATTATCATGATTATTCATTGGGTTGTTTGTCGATTCTGGAGATTACAATTATATCATTAATTAACAAGGACGTCACAGGTTTGGTATCAGAGAATTAGTTTGAGGTTTCAAGTGTCCGCGAGGACTTGGACTCAAACTTAGGTTATGATATTAGAATGAACTTCTAAGTAATGATCTGAACTAAGATAGGATTGACATGCACACGGGGAAACACAAAGGGTAACTGTACACTTAGGACTTACAAATAAAATGTTCTAAATATAAGTTGTTATATTTCAGAACATGTCAGGAGACGATATGACTCCTCAGCAAATGTTCCAGATGATGCAAGCTCTCATGGAACAAAACAATGAGCTACAATCCAAACGAATGGCTGAGCAGGCTCAGTCATTTGCTGATCAGTTAAGGGCCAGAGATGAGGCCGAGGCAAAACGAAAGGCTGACAAACGAAAGAACAAGGAACAACAACAGGATGACCAAGAGGAAAGACAAGATACTGGGTCTTCTAACCGATCAAGGGGCTGTAGGTTTAAGGACTTCAAAAGTAACGGAGCGGTTACTTTTGATGGGACTGGAGACGCCGTTACTGCATTGGAATGGATTACCACCACAGAGAGAACTTTCAGAATCAGCGACTGTGCTGATAAAGACATGGTCCGCTTTGCAACCGCTATGTTTGCAAGGGATGCTGTTATGTGGTGGGATGCAATGACACATGTGCTGACGATGGAGGTAGTGTCACACATGTCTTGGAACGAGTTCAAGGAAGTATTCTCCCACCAATACTGTCCTACTGATGAGAAGCGCCGTCTAGAGGCGAAGTTCCTGAATCTAACTCAAGGAACGAAAACGGTTACACAATATGCCGTTGAGTTCACCCGACTAAGCTTGTTCGCACCTCATCAAGTTGACACAGAAGAAAGGAAGATAGCCCGGTTTGAGGCCGGACTAGATTATGAGATTCGCCGAACAATGAGTGGGGTTCGGTATACAACTTTTGCCGGTTTACTTGAGGCTGCTCGGAATGTGGAGCAGATCGTCTTATTATCCGGTTATGTCATCGGTTCAGCTGCCGCATCACCGACTCAACCGTCGCCGCCAAAAAGGCAGCGGGAGTCTGGATCTTCCCGATTCTCTCCCCAATCTCATCAACAATCTTCATCACCCAAGAAGGGAAGGGCCTTTTCGGCCAATTCTGAAATGAGGGACTGCAGACGATGCAGAAAAGCGCACTCTGGGGAGTGCAAGACTCAGGATATGTACTGCTTCTGCTGTGGGCAGAAAGGCCATCATTGGGAGCATTGTCCACGAAAAGATGATGCATGCTACAACTGCCACAGACTTGGCCATTTCTCAAGGGACTGCCCGAAACCCCCACGAGATCTGAATGCTCCACAATCAACAGCAAGATCTTCTGTAGCTTCCACAGCTCGCAGGGATCAATCTCAAAGGGCTCCAACAAGGGCGTTCCATATCACAGCTGAAGAAGCAAAGGATGACCCGGAGGTGGTCACTGGTACGTTTTATGTAAATTCAATTCCTGCACGTGTACTGTTTGACTCTGGAGCAAATCGTTCGTTTGTCTCCACTACATTTGCTCGTCAATTCAATATGCCTACTTCCAAACTGCAATTTGTACTTGACATAGAAACTGCTAGCAATATGTTAGTAAAAGCAGACAAGGTATATAGGAATTGCACTTTACTTGTAGAAGATGTAGTGTTCAACATAGATCTAATTCCCATGGAGTTCGGGGAATTCGATATCATAGTAGGCATGGACTGGTTAGTTCACAATGAGGCCCAGATCGTATGTAAGAAAAGAATGATCAAGATTACCACTCCCGAGGGCCGAGATATTTGTATCTATGGTGACAGACACAAAGGCGACCTATGCCTCATTTCAATTGCAAAAGCCCGAAAGCACGTTGCCAAGGGTTGTTCTGCATACTTAGCCTACGCTGTCGATGCAAAGGCTGAAGTTCAATCTCCTTCCACCGTTCCCGTCGTTTCCGAATTTCCTGATGTCTTTCCAGAAGATATCTCGGGATTGCCACCTGACCGTCAAGTGGAATTCCGTATCAATCTCGTTCCCGGAGCTGCTCCAATAGCAAAGGCTCCGTACCGTCTAGCCCCTGCTGAAATGCAGGAAATGATGAAGCAGTTACAGGAGCTACTTGACAAAGGTTTTATCCGCCCAAGTTCATCTCCTTGGGGTGCTCCTGTTCTGTTTGTCAAAAAGAAAGATGGCACATTGCGAATGTGCATCGACTACCGAGAACTCAACAAAGTCACAATCAAGAACAAATACCCGTTGCCCCGGATTGATGATCTCTTCGACCAGTTACAAGGCGCAAGTTACTTCTCGAAGATTGATCTTCGTTCGGGTTATCACCAACTCAAAGTACACCCAGATGACATTCCAAAGACGGCTTTCAGAACTCGTTACGGACACTACGAGTTTCTGGTAATGCCATTCGGTCTTACAAATGCGCCGGCTGCCTTCATGGATCTCATGAACCGAGTCTGCCGGCCAATGCTCGACAAATCGGTCATCTTGTTCATCGATGACATTCTCATTTATTCAAAAACCGAAAAGGATCATGCAACACATCTGAGAGAATTACTAGAGTTGCTACGCAAAGAGCGACTTTACGCCAAATTCTCTAAATGTGAATTCTGGTTGAGGCAGGTACATCTCAACATTCGAAACAATTTCATGATCCGTATACTCAATCATAAACCCTTTGTTAACTTGTACTTACTCAATATTCAATTCAGATCCAATTCTTGGGGCACGTGATATCTGGTGCTGGGATTGCTGTTGATCCTGCAAAGATCGAAGCTATCCAGAACTGGGAATCACCCCGCAACGCCTCAGAAATTCGCAGTTTTCTGGGATTGGCTGGTTACTACCGCCGATTCATCAAGGACTTTTCCAAAATAGCCGTACCTCTTACAAAGCTTACTCGCAAGAACGCAACCTTCTTTTGGAAAGAAGAACAGCAAGTGGCGTTTGACAAACTGAAGACTTTGCTAAGTGAAGCACCAGTGTTAGCCCTGCCTGAAGGGAACGAAGACTTCGTAGTCTACACAGATGCATCAGGCATGGGTTTGGGTGCGGTACTAATGCAAAGAGGAAACGTCATAGCTTATGCTTCTAGACAACTCAAACCACATGAGAAAGATTACTCTACTCATGATCTAGAGCTAACCGCTGTGACTTTCGCTCTCAAATTATGGAGACACTACTTGTATGGAACCAAGTGTCAGCTCTACACCGATCACAAAAGTTTGAAGTACATATTCAGTCAGAAGGACTTGAATATGAGGCAAAGAAGGTCAATGGAGCTGATCAAAGATTACGACTGTGAAATTCTATATCACCCGGGGAAGGCCAACGTAGTGGCCGATGCCTTAAGCAGAAAAGCGTATTGCAAGGCATACTGCTATGCCTTGACTTCCACGATACTGACTTCAACGATCATAGACGATGTAAGAGCTGCTCAGTTGCAGGCCCTAAAAGAAGAGAATGTTAAAGATGAAGATATCAGAATACAGTTGCCATTAATGCAAGATGATGGAACTGGATTAAAGGGTATTTATGGCAGAGTGTGGGTTCCTAAGTTCGGGAACATGCGGGAAGTGATACTTGAAGAAGCTCATCAATCTAAGTTCTCGATTCATCCTGGTAGCACGAAAATGTACAACGACCTGAAGGCCGACTTCTGGTGGCCAGGATTGAAAAGAGATGTCGGTCAGTATGTTGAAAAGTGCAGAACTTGTCGTTTAGTCAAAGCAGAACACCAACAACCCTATGGTAGTATGCAACCTCTTCCTATCCCAGAATGGAAGTGGGACCATATTACTATGGATTTCGTAACAAAACTTCCCAAAACACGTCGTCAACATGATGCCATTTGGGTCATCGTTGACCGATTAACAAAATCTGCACACTTCATTCCAATCCGAGAAACCTATTCACTGGACCGTCTCGCCCAGATCTACGTAAACGAAATCGTTATTAGGCATGGTGTGCCTAAGTCTATTGTCTCCGACCGAGATAGTAGATTCACTTCTAATTTCTGGGCTGCTTTACAACAGGGTCTTGGTACTCGTATCGCAATGAGTACTGCCTATAGACCCCAATCTGATGGTCAAAGTGAGAGTACAATTCTGACTCTCGAAGACATGCTCCGAGCCTGTGTCATGGATTTGGGTGGTAACTGGGACGATCACCTTCCATTGGTTGAATTCTCCTACAACAACAGTTACCATTCCACTATCAAGATGGCACCGTTCGAGTTTCTATATGGAAGAAAATGTAGGACTCCAACCTGTTGGAGGGAAACAGGAGAAACTCCAATAGCCGGTCCTGCTTTGCTACAAGAAACCAATGAAAAGATACAACTCATTCGGCAGTACATGAAAACGGCACAAGATCGGCAAAAGAATTACCACGATCGCCGTCATAAAGCAATAGAGTTTCAAAAGGGCGATTGGGTATACTTGAAGGTATCCCCAATGAAAGGTGTTACAAGATTCGTGAAGCGAGGAAAGCTATCACCTCGATTCATAGGACCCTTCAAGATACTAGAAAGAGTTGGTAATCAATCCTATCATTTGGACTTGCCGGAAGAATTATCAGGAGTTCACCCGGTCTTCCACGTAGGATACTTAAGAAAGAGTCTGGTGCCCGAGAGGGAACCATGGACTGATCACTCGGATATTAAGGTTGACGAACGGCTAAGGTTTGTTGATGAACCGGAATGCATTTTGGAGACGAAAGTCAAGAAACTACGTAACAAAGAAATTAGAATGATGCTGGTCAAGTGGAAGCATCATAAGGGAGCTAATCACACTTGGGAATCGGAAGAAGAAATGAAGATTAAGTACCCAAGTTTGTTTAGCGCAGCATGACTTCGCGGACGAAGTATAGGCGTGGTGGAGCCCATGCTGTAACATCCCTAATTTTCAATTATGTGTAATTTACAATTATAAAGACTAAATTATTTGTATTAATGAAATGTTATGTCAATTTAAGCAAATTTTGATCATATAATCAGTTGAGAAAAAAAATACGAAGTTGAGGGGTATAATGTGCAATTGGGGCAAAATAGAAATAAAAAGGGAAAAACCCTTTCATTTCCACCAACTCCTTCTCTCTCTACTCTCTCTCTCTAGCCGATTCTCCCTCTCACTCTCTATACCTCTCGGACTTCATCTAAGGAACACACAAGAATCAGTAATTTCAAGTGCAAAAAGTTGGATTCAGATAGCAAATAAGGAAATATAAGCATTGCAACAAACGATTTGAGGTAACATTCATCCAAACTTGCAATTTTTGATGATTTTTGGTTCGGTTTTTGTGAAATCCGAATCATAGGATTTTGATGTCAAAAGTTATTGCATGTTGTATATTGTTGTTGCAATGTGTAAATCGAGTATGTATGTAGTAGTATACCAAATTTCAGATTCAAAATCCACTCCTAAGTATGAAATCTGTAATTGTGTGTGTTTTAGTGTGTGTGTTCATCGAGACACATAGAAAAATGGACACAAATGGGTTGTTTTGGTATACAAATGTTATGATATAAGTTAAATGATAGCATATAAGTTAATATCTGCAATTTTAGATACTCAAACATGCAAAAATGGTCAAAAACATAATTCTGGAAAATGTTAGAATTTTACTAAGTATGAACTCGGACTGATGATCCATCCGAATTCGGATCATCATCCCAGTTCGGATATACAGTGATTTCGGATTCACCCCAATCCGGACCATTAACAATTTCGGACCTCAACCTATTTCGGACACTAGCCTACTTCGGACTACCCCCCCCATTTCGGACCCAACTAATCCGGATCACCCATTTCGGATCCACCAATTTCGGACCTAGGACCCAATTCGGACCATCCGGATTTCGGACCATCCGAATTCGGATGTGGTCCGAATTCAACTAAGGTTTTATTTAAAATTACAGAATACAATTTTTAAGCAATTACTGACATTAATTCACTATTACACTTACATTACAGATCATTGTGGTGTTATCAAAACACACATTGATTCAGGATCAAGTCACAAAACCAATCACTGTGAGTTGCAGATTATCATTCGAACATTTATTGTTTTTACATTCATGTTTATACATTCAATGGCATGTTCACGTTGTTCATATACTTCATTTGGCACTCATGAAATGATTTGTTGTTATGATGCACACTCGTACTTGACATGTAACACACATGTAGCCAGCGTTCATTTGAAAGTGCATCTATATACATCATGCTTGCACTGCATGATCATTACTTCACAATCTGATGCGACCTGGACTGGGGCTGACAGCAGGCCACTGTCGGGGACTGATCATCCCACTCGTTATCCCGTCAGGTTCGGCACATCCCCGATCAGCATATTGAACTGCCACCCCATGCTAGCACTGCATGGT
Source organism: Centrapalus pauciflorus (assembly GCA_020465985.1). Taxonomy (NCBI): domain Eukaryota; kingdom Viridiplantae; phylum Streptophyta; class Magnoliopsida; order Asterales; family Asteraceae; genus Centrapalus; species Centrapalus pauciflorus. The sequence continues at coordinate 10,393 of JAANYP010008581.1, forward strand.
TTACTTACACATTGAGGCTTTCACTGCCGTTTTCACATACATGGGGCTTACACTGCCCATGGTTAAGCATTGCATGTAAAGAAATATTTGTTGTTTGTATAATCTGTTTTCTCACTAAGCATTTAGCTTACTGTTGACTCACATTGTTTTCAGGCAAAGGCAAGAGTGTTGTGGGACCTTCATCTTAAGCAATCCATTTCTTATCTCGGTGACCATAGAAGCTAATTGGTATATGGACAATGTAGCTTTGGGGCTGGGATTTGTTACTATTAAACATTATTGATAATGTAATAGCTAGATTTAATCACTGTAGTCATGTATCTTACTTTGCTTTAGTGTTGATTTGCTTAATTCTAATTTAAGTATTCAATTTCAATTATCATGATTATTCATTGGGTTGTTTGTCGATTCTGGAGATTACAATTATATCATTAATTAACAAGGACGTCACATTTGGTTTTCTTGGACATTAAACTACTATATACCAAGAATTTTTTAAGTCAAGAACGGCTATTGTTCGAGGTGTTTAGGTTGGGGAAAAAGCTTGTTGAAGACCCTATGTTGGCCATTTTTGAGGTGTCAAACTTTCGGTTTCAAATTAATAATTTCTGGGGGTCTTAAACTCCAAAATAAATTATGAAAACTTCCAAATTTATATTTAAGACATAGATCTAACTTTTGAGACAAGAATCAATTCATTTCGTTAAGTTATAAATTAGTTATGATTTTTCAAAGTCGATGCAACTTTTCTGCCGAAATTCCATAGTTCATATACTTGAAATAACTAGTGAGTCATGTTGTTTATTCAAAGACTACTTATATAAAAGTTATAAAACACACACACACACACACACACACACACACATATATATATATATATATATATATATATATATATATATATATATATATATATATATATATATATATATATATATATAGAGGTGGGTTCAATGGAGAACCTCCATGCATCGAAGAACATTGAAGAACCTCCATGCATCATCACAAATGCATCACAATTCCTCCGTAATGCATCATTATTTCCACGTGATGCATCAAATTCCCGCGTGATGTATCAATTTTTACATTATTTCCACGTGATGCATCAAATTCCCGCGTGATGCATCGATTTCTACGTGATGCATTTCAGTTTTTCTAGCGATGCATTGTGGTTCCCCAAGGTTCTTCGATGCATAAGGTTCTTCATTGAACCCACCCCTATATATATATATCACTTGTATTTCATAATATTTACATTTTCATGATGTGTTTAAATATTTATAATCACATTTGAAGAAAACAACTTAAAAACAAAAACTAGTGATTTATAAACTTGAGTTTTTATGAAACTTGTTGTTGTTGGTGATTATATACATCATGCAAGACTAGTAACAACTTAAATATAAGAAGCAATAAGGTAGTTTTTACTTACTTTGATGTATTAAAAGAATGCAAATGAGTAGGAGTTGAGTTCTTGAATTGTTGCACCAATGAAACACTTGAAGAACTTGAGGGAACAAAAAGATGCAACTTTGGTGTTCTTGGTTGCTCTTGGCTGATTTTTTTGAGAGAAAAGATGAGAGGATTTTGATCTTTCAAGGTGTGAATGAAATGAGAAACAAGTCCTCTATTTATAGAAGAGAATTGGTCTTGCAAATGATGAAAGAAAAGGTGGTGTTTAACACTTTACCAACATGTTGGAAAAGTTGAAAAAGTGAAGAATTCTTTTCATTATTTTTATAAAAAGTCAAAGGGACACGAAAGTGTGTTCCCTTGTGTTGTTGGCCGATTTTTAAGTATAAAAATGATGTATTTTGTTTTTTTTTGAATAAAAGTATTTAGAAATGTATTCTTGTATTTCCCTTTTTTGTAATTTCATAAATATTTTTGGATGCATTGTTTTAATGAATTGTTTTAGTCTTGCATAATTTAATGTTAAGTAATTTTATTAGTGTAAGATTAGTGTCACTAATCATAATTTAATTATGCACTTAGTTGAATTAATCCATCTTATCGTAAATCGATCGGATTAATTGATATCCCGATTCATCGCACCGATGAATTTGATTCTAATTGAGTTGAATTTCCTTATGAGCATTGTTAATCACTTTGATTAATTGCTAATGACCATTGATTAGGTTATAATTGGCTATTAAATACGGATTAGTTCATAGTTTCTAACCTGGTTTAATGCCGGATGTTACAGTCTCCCCCCTGTTAAGGGAATTTCGTCCCGAAATTTTATCTTGTTTTATCAGGGGTATTGTTACTATAGAATAGATGAGGGTATCTTTGTTTAAACTGGCCTTTGCATGCCTAAGTGAATTCTGGCCCATGTCTAAAATTCCATATGACCTTGAGGATGGGTATATAACTGTGCTTCAATCCTTTGACCTTACGGTCCATGATTTCAACCGGCTCTTTGATGAAGCGAAGTTTACCAGTTCGCTGGATCTCTTCCAAGGGCGTAACAAGTGTTTCCTCTAACATCAGTGTAGTCATACGTTTCTAGTTCATGGCCTGTTGCACCCATTCTGGTTATTTTCAACTTCCACTGACTGCCTTTTCTTGATATGGGAACAGCTTTGACAATTGCTTCCTTGGCTAGCCTTCTATCAGCAACATCCTGAAATTTTCTTCTAGCCAAGTTGTCAAAGTGGAACTAAGCTCTTGCAGAAGGTACTTGTCTTTTGGTCACAGAGACCTGAGCACCATTTTCTTTTTCTCCTTCCTTCTCTCCTGTTGATCCCTTAGCAGCTTCCATTAATTTCTTTTGCATTTCCAGAGAGGACATTTTAACTTTCTTTGCCTCTTGAAGTGCAAAAGACTTAGCAGCTTCGGCAGATTCTTCTTCTTTCCTTAGAGCTTTCAGGGCTTGAAGCTGTTCTTCTCTGAACTCAAGAATTTGTGCATGGGAAGACCCATTTCTTTAGCCCTGGCTTTGTGAAATTTAATTTCTGCTGCTTTCTGCTGTAGGGGATCAACTGCTGCTTTTTCTTTTCCTTTAGCTGCTGTAGTGGCAGCAGCTTCAGGACTTTCCTCCTCTTCTTCTTCTTCATCTTGTAAAATTAGATGTCTCCTTCTGTTGCTTGGCCTGTCCTCAGGAATGAATTCCTCCCCCTTAGACTGAGCAGGGATTGGAGATTCAGCCTGAGTAGGCTGAGCAGTGTGGGAGGCACCTTCCATTGTACCTGTTTCAGATGCTCCTGCTGGTTGACCAATGAGTATTGCAGGCACTGATTTCTCCTTAGGAGAAGATGTTTACTCCTTTTAGACTTAGTCTTCGAGGCTGATGACTTCTCCCCCTTTGAAGGAGATGTACCAGCACCTTCAACACCTGGTCTGCCTGAAGACACGAAGTCATCTGACTTGCCAGTAGTTTTGGCAGCAGGCCTGGGGCCAACAAGGCTAGTCACTAAGAATGCCAAGTTGTCCTTCACCTCTGCAAGCTGGGAAAATCAGGATTGAAGAGAAGAGGCCTGGGTGTCAGCAACAGAGGTCAGTTTGACAATGTTTTCCCAATCAGAAGCTGTGAACAGCCAACTTTGAAGCTGTGCAAGATGGAGTTCAAGAGAATCTTGAACATCAGCAAGGTTTGATGACACAGAATTGGATAGGGAGCCAGTAACAGTGTTCAAGTTGGCCAATGTGGCAGGAAGGGTAGAATTGCAAGAAGTGAGAAGAGAGGACAGCTGTTGAGATATAGCTGCCATTGAGGACACTGAGTCCTGTTGTAGTGAAATAATAGAGAAAAGGGAAGTAGAGACACTTTGCAGCTGTGCAGTGAGTGCAAGCAGCTGTGGAGAGTGGTCAGGTTGTGTAGTAGCTGGGAAGGAATCTTTGAACAGATCAAAGAATCCTTTAAGCTGTGCAGACACAGAGTCTGAAATGAGAGAAGGGAGAGAGGACACAGATGATTCTAAATAACTAACTTTGTTGGACAGTAGTGTAAGCTGATCCTTCAAAGGAAGGTCTTTAGGAGATGGAGGGGTATGGGTGGACTGTTTAGACTGTGTTGAGGGAGAGGATGAGGATGATGCTGGTGTATGAGGATGTGATGGAGAGGGGAGAGGATCAGTTGAAAGAAGCTCCATAGCCTGGGCAAAAGTAATGTGGCCCAGCTTGGAGGGGTCAAAGGGTCCCTCAGCAGTGGCAGTAGCTGCATCATCAGGAGAAGGGGTTGATGTTGGGGGCCTTTCAGATGCTGCTTGTGTTGTAGCACCTTCATTAAGGCCAGTGGGTGTTCCCTCTCCAGTGCCTTGGTGTAAAAGCACCTCATCATGGGGAGATGGGACATGCATTTCACCATCAGCAGTGGTGAAACCTACTGATTGAGTTTGCATAAAAGAGGCAGCCTCACCTAAGGGATGGTATGTTCCCTGAGGGTCATCAGCATGAGGTGTTGGTCCCTCAGCAGCTGTTTGGTGTTGAACAACTGGATCATAGGGAGCAGAAATTTGAGGCTGAGCTGCTGATTGGTCTATACCAGCAGTGTGGACACCTCGTGCAGACTCAGGGTGTAAAGACGTTTGATGTGGGGACAGTGGGGACGCAATATGGAGTGGAGAGGACTCCTGTCTTTCAATATTCTCAGCCTGTTGGGAGGCTGGAATAGTTGAGGTGGCTATCTCCTTTTGTACAACTGGCTCCTGTTGGGAGGAACCAGAGGGTCTAGGCTGACTCTGGGTGGACTCAGGTTGGAGTGAAGCAGGCTCCAATTATGCTGAACCTTCTCCCAAAATAGGAGAGGCAGCAAGGGTGGCTTCTCTTACAACTGAACCCTGTTGAGAGGGAACAGAGGGGCTAGATTGGGCTGTTGGTTTCTTTTTGCGTTGGTAGAGAAGGTGAGATGAAGTGGGTGATTTTGGAGAGGAGATGAGAGGGTCAGACTGGACAGATTTGGAGACGGGGTCAGAAACAAGTGGGTTAACCTGTTCCATAGTCTCAGGTGCCATAGAGGCACCAGCCATAAAGGCTTCAGGGTCAACAAATGACCCAGGGTGAGGAGCCTGCTCCCCCTCAGCCACAGAGGCTAAGAGGGCAGACTCAGATTGAGCTGTTTTGGCCTTCTTTTGGACATGCCCAGCTTCAGTGATGTCCAAGGACCTTTTAACAAGCTTGGCCCTTGCTTTGGATTTTCTTCTGGGAGCAGCTTCTGGATCCACCCTCACATCAGAGGGTCCTTACACCAATCCTAAAAACCTCCTCATTGGTGTTGACAGAGGAGGCTCATTTGGGAGAGTAGGGGTATAGAAAACTCTATTCCCTATTACAGGGAATGCAGCAGTATGAAGTAAAGGCTGAGAGTTGTATAAGTGCTCACCACAAATGTGCTTGAAGATGAGACTCAGAAATCTGGGATATCGAACATCAGCTGGTCTTGTCTCCTGCTGCACCAAATTTCTCAAATTCAAGAAGATCCATTTAGCCATATCGATTGTAGTTCCATCCAAAAGCTGCAGAACTACAGGAACCTCATCACGGCTCAGTTAGTCAAAGGAACCAAGTTTGCTGCTGAAGCACATTACCACAGAGGGAAATAGAAAACTGTAGGTAGGGGACAAATCCTTCCTGAATAGCGTAGCTCCTATTTTAGGTTCTGCTACACCACAGAAGCGTAGCAGATTGCACATTTGATCATCTTCAGGTTGAGGCATGTCATATGGGTCAGCAGTTAGCAGATGAAGAACCTCCCTGAAAAGAGTAGCTGTGATCTCAATGGTCTGAGTCCCATTGAGAATTGTCCCCTTTATGACTTTGGTGTTAGGGTTGTAGGCACAAGTGTACCAAAACTCGTACACCATCTCCTGGTACAGGACTCCAGGAGTGGCAGTCATTGCATAGTTCAACGGATGAACCTTCAAAAACTCCACCATTTGATCATAGCCTTTTCCCACATAGTTTTTAGGGATTGTGAGGTTGGCAATGTAGTTAGTGGGCTTTATGGTCACAATCGTGGTAACTGATGAGTGTTTCACAACATCATGACCAACAAAGACTGGAAGAAAGGGGTTGTTTCTTTGAGCCATTTGTGAAGGATTTGGGTTTTGAGAAGAAGAAGACACTTAGTCGATTTAGGGTTCTTGAGGATTTCTGGAAATAGTGAGGAAGACGAAGATGAAACAGTAGGGGGTATTTATAGGATTTGAATGTGAGTGAATATGAGAGAGAAACATTTGGGCGGTTGATTTGAAAAAGTCGTTAACGGAAAACGGAACGGTTGTCCATGTCAGACCGTTTGTCAGACCACTTGAGCCCTTTTTAGTCACTAACACACGTAACCCACATTATCCGCAGTAATTAAGTTAAATAAAACAAAAATTAAGTAACTTAATTGTGAAGAAAGGTAGTTAAAATTGTTGGTCTAAGCTGTTGGTCAAGCCTGTGATGAGCAGTGTCATCACACGCTGTTCACTCTTCAAGCTGTTCCCTCAACCTGTTCAGCTATGTAAGTACAGGTTGTGTTCAATAACTGATCAGGTTACAAGACAATGGCTTGTAAATCGGTGTGAAGGAGTGAGCAGGGTAGAGAATGAACCATCAGAGCAGGCTGGACAAGTAAACTGTTTTTGTTCAGCCTGTTGTACGTTCAAGCTGTTCAAGAATTTCAGAAGAATGGCTAAGTACAGAGTATGCATAACCTGTTCTGTCTAGGCTGTTCTGAGAAACTTGAGCAGTGTGAGACATACAAAGGTTTAGACCTTTGAGGACACTTAGTCACTTTTGTTTTACATGCCCAGCTTGCTGACAAGATAATTAAACCTGGTTTCATCAAGTGGTTTGGTGAAAATATCTGCAAGTTGTTCATTAGTGGAAATAAAACTTACCTCCACATTACCTTTTTGAATGTGATCCCTGATGAAGTGATGTCTGACCTCAATATGCTTTGTTCTTGAGTGAAATACTGGATTGTTGGAAATGGCTATGGCACTTGTGTTATCACACAGAATAGGAATTTTCCTATACACAAGCCCATAGTCTTCAAGCTGATGCTGCATCCACAAAATCTGCCCACAGCAGCTTCCAGCAGCAATGTACTCAGCTTCAGCAGTAGATGTAGACACTGAGTTCTGCTTCTTACTGCACCAACTTATCAACTTACCACCAAGGAGTTGACATCCACCTGTTGTACTTTTCCTATCTAGCCTGCAGCCTGCAAAGTTAGAATCTGAATAACTTGTTAGTTCAAGACTTGAGTCTTTGGGATACCAAAGACCCAAACCTTTGGTGTACCCTTTAGTTATCTGAAGATTGTTTTAACAGCAGCTAGATGAGATTCCTTTGAATCAGCTTGGAATCTAGCACACAAACAGGTGGCAAACATAATATCAGGTCTACTAGCAGTTAAGTATAGCAAGCTCCCAATCATACCTCTGTAAGCTGTTACTGAAACAGCTTTGCCACTGGCATCAGCATCCAATTTTACATTGGTTGCCATTGGGGTTTTAATAGGAGAACTTTGATCAAATTTAAACTTTTTCAAGAGATCTAAAGTATACTTTCTTTGATTTATAAAAATTCCAGTAGAGGATTGTTTAACCTGTAATCCTAAAAAGAAAGTAAGTTCTCCCATCATACTCATTTCATATTTGGATTTCATGAGTAATGAAAAATTCTTGCATAACTGCTCATTTGTAGAACCAAATATTATGTCATCCACATAAATTTGAACAAGCATAATATCAGATTTCACCTTCTTTATGAACAGTGTGGTATCCACTTTACCTCTGGAATACCCATTGCTCATAAGGAATTCAGTAAGAGTGTCGTACCAGGCTCTAGGGGCTTGTTTGAGACCATGGAGAGCTTTGTCCAACTTATATACAAAACCTGGATGTTGTTCATTTTCAAAACCTGGAGGCTGCTTGACATAAACTTCTTCTTGCAGCTTCCCATTCAAAAATGCACTCTTCACATCCATTTGAAATACCTTAATGCTCTTATGAGCAGCGTAGGCTAGATACAAACGAATTGCTTCTAGTCTGGCCACAGGAGCAAATGTTTCATCGTAGTCAATTCCTTCCTCCTGTCTATAACCTTGAGCAACCAGTCTTGACTTATTTCTAATGGCATGACCTTGCTCATCCATCTTATTCCTGAAAACCCATCTAGTGCCAATTATAGTTTTACCTTTAGGAGCAGGGACCAGCTTCCATACCTTGTTTCTCTCAAACTGATTGAGTTCTTCTTGCATGGCAGTGATCCAATTGGCATCTTTTAGTGCTTCATCCACCTTCTTTGGCTCCATTAGTGAAACAAAACTAGAGAACATACAGAAGTTCCCTAAGCTGTCCCACCTTGTTTGTACCCCTTTATTGATGTCACCAATTATTTGATCATTGGGATGACATCTGATCCACTTAGGATCAATCATTCTTCAATGAGGATTCTCCTGAGTTATCAGCAGCTTTAGCAGGTCTTATTGAACAGCTCTCAAGATTTTCAGACACACTGTTGTCTTGAGCCTGTTCACTTGTTGAACATGACTGACCACTGTTGAACATATCAGCAGAGGAACCAGGAAAATCAGGATTGATAGGTTCAGGACATGCAGTTGTAATTAAGTCAGTACACTTATTCAAACAGGATGTATTGACATAATCATCATCATGCCCATCATGGTTAACAGGTTCCAAACTGGATGTAGTGGAAGCTTTTGAGTCCTCTTCACTGTTTGAATGCATCTGATCATCAAAGTTTAACTCCCTTGAAACTGATTCAGGAACAACTTTGGTGGAAGCATTCTTGGACTCTTCAAAGGTGACATTGATAGATTCATCTATCACCTTTCTTTTGTTGTTGTACACTCTTTGGCTTTGGAGATAGCAGAGTAGCCAACAAACACACCTTCATGAGCTTTTGGTTCAAACTTTTCTAGTTGGTCCCTTTGATTCAGAATGAAAGCAGGGACACCCAAACACATGGAAGTAACTGACATTTGGCTTCCTCCCTTTGAGCAGCTCATAGGGAGTCTTGTTGAACCTTTTCACCACTAAGGATCTGTTTTGGGTGAAGCAGGCAGTGTTAACAGCTTCAGCCCAAAATGATGAAGGTAAACCAGATGCACACAGCATGGTTCTAGCAGCTTCAATCAGAGTTCGGTTTCTCCTTTCAGCAACTCCATTTTGTTGTGGAGTTCTTACAGATGAAAAGTTGTGAGTGATTCCTTTCTCTTCACAGAAGTCTTCAAGAGTACTGTTTCTAAATTCAGTACCATGATCACTTCTAAGCTGCTTCACTTGGGCCGAGTTCAGCATTTCCATCTTTTTCACAAATCCAGTAATTTCTCTAGCGGCCTCTCCTTTGCTCTTTAGGAAGATAACCCATGTATACCTGGAGAACTCATCAACCATTACTAGAGTGTATCTTCATCCTCCTAGACTTGAGACATTGACAGGTCCAAACAAGTCCATATGGATTAGGAAGAGAGGAGTATCAATAGAAAAATTATGTTTGGATTTAAAAGATGATTTCCTCTGCTTGCCTTTCTCACAAGTTGTGCAGAGTCAATCCTTAACAAAGGTCATAGAAGGCAAACCTGTCACCAACTCTTTCTTACAGAGTTTGTTGATGTTCTTGAGGTTCAGGTGTGATAGCCTTTTGTGCCATAACCAGTTTAGGTCTGCATTTGTTCTTGTGAGAAAACAGGTTTCAGTTGTAGGATCAGCAGATTGCATGTCCACAACATATACACCTTTCGTTCGTTGAGCACACATCACACCTTTGCCTTGGGGATCCAATATGTAACCCAGGTGCTCATCAAAGTTAACCTTGTAGCCAGCATCACACAGTTGACTTATGCTAACAAGGTTATGTTTCAGCCCAACCACACATGCTACTCTTTTGAACACTGCAGCACCAGCCTTAAGAGTTCCATATCCTTCTGTGGATCCTTGCACATTGTCACCAAATGTGACTTTTGGCCTTTTTTCAGGCCTGAGATCACTCAACAGGTCCTTACAACCTGTCATGTGTCCTGAGCAGCCACTGTCCAAGTACCAAACCTGGGATAGTTGTTTTTCCTGCAGAGTGACAAGAGGAATATTAGTCATTTTTAGGGGAACTCATCACTGAGATGAGTTCTCCTACTTCATCAACATTTGTTGATGGACTTATGATATCAACACTAATATTTCCTATTTGAATGGTATCAGTTTGGATACCACTCTCATTGACTAAGATGTTTCCAACACTGCTTATGTTAGCTGTGAGGGAACCATCAGAGTCAGCTGGTCTCATGTCCTCAGTTTCAGGACAGTCTTTGGCCAGATGTGTCTTCATTCCACACTTATAGCATTTTCTCCTCTTAGCATTTTTGGATGAAGACCTTTCAGAGACACATTCTGAGTTATTTCTGTTGATTTTGTCAGCAGGTTTAGCAAACTTATTACTATTTGATGAATCAACAACTTGAGTGGAAGGTTCAATAGCAACAGCTTTGCCTGTCTCTTCTTTCCTCTTTTTAGGAGGACAGATGCCAAAGATAGGAAGCTTAACTGGCTTTTGAACTTCCACAGGTTTAGGAAACTTATTCCTAAATCTCTCAGGCTGAGCAATGGCTTTGCCTTTGTTCTTCCTGAGATGTGATTGATGTTGCCTATCAACATGATCATTATTTTTGGTTTTGAAAAACTTATTTTCATTTAAACCAGTTTACCATTATGATTAGAAAACTTATTTGAAATCACAGCAGGTTTGCCTTCAACATGAGACTTACCCTTGTTAAAAGCAGACTGCTTACCTTTTGAAAACTTATTTTCAAAGTGTTCAACATTAAAAGGATTAATATGCCTTTTTACATCAGCTTTAGACCCAAAGCCTGTTTTGTCAACAGGCTTGGTGTCCACAACTGCAGTTTGGGCATGCTTTCCTTTCCTTTCTTTTGCTTGTGTGAATCCGTAAAGCACTTAGCAAGCTGATTTGATGGAGAATTCATTTCATCAGCAGCTTTTGAGCTAGGTTCACACGAGCTATCAGTGTTTTGAGGCCTGACAAACCTGTTTGTTGAGATTAATTTGCCATTCACTTTTTGAATAAAAGTGTTTGGAAGCTCACAAAGAGTGGACAAGTCATCTTTCAAATTATTAACCTCAACAATGGAAGCTGCTGTGTCAAGATCCCCTCCAAGATAGGCTTGGATTTGTGCAGGAATCTGCTGACTTATACAGTGGCTGACTTTTTGTGCAGATTGGCACCAAGAGTCAACTATCTTTTGAAGCTTAGCATGTTTTATATCTGTTTCTCTCTTTTCTTCCAGTAAAATAGAGTTGATGTGTTTTAATTCATCAAGCTCAGTTTCCAACTTATGGAAACTGTCCAGTTTATAGGATTTTGTTTCAAGATCAGTTTTAAGCTTAGAGATTTCATATAATAAAACAGTATGCTTCTCAACAGCAGCTTTCAGATCAACAAGCATATATTCAAACATTTTAACTTTTTATTCAGAACTGTAATCCATAAAATTTTGTACCTTATACATCATTGTAGGGTTCCAGTTCTCCAAGCTGCTAAAAGCTTCAGCTTCAGCCAGATCCTGTCTGAAGTTGCTTGTTGATGGGACATCAGTGTTGGCCATCAGACAGTGATTGTCTTCTTCATCAGATGATGAATCAGACTCCTCCAAGTCACAAGTCTCTGCCATGAGTCCTTTTTGTCGGTTGGAAACCACTGAGTTTTCCAACTTCTTCAGCTTAGCCATGGCCATAAGGTACTTAAGCGTATAGCCATCATCCCTGTTTGTCTTGTGTGGTTTGGATAACTGACCAACAGCTTTTGACACACAACCAGCAGCTATGTGGCCAGGTTTGCCACATTTGAAGCACTCACCATTGGTCTTATCAAATGCCTTCTTTTTAACAGCATTTGAGCTTCCCTGCAGCATGTTTCTACCAAACCTTTTCTTGTTGAACCTTTTGACAAGCATGGCTATCATTTGCTCATCATCCAGTTTAGCAAGATCTGCATTGTCTTCCTCATCAGACACTTCCTCCTTATCATCAGCCTGTTGATCGGGTTGAGTGAACACATCACCCATCTGACTTACAGGTTGTCTCACACTGGCCACAAAGGTTGCACCTTTCTTAGACATTTCCAAGGCATTTCTCTTCTGTTTCCTTGACTGCTCATCATTCAGTAAGGATCCATACAGGTTAACAAGATCCATACTTCTGATGGTACCTGAATTCCTTAAAATTGTATAAAAATAATTCCATTCTTCAGGCAGGATGTCTAAGAATTTGTTTACCAGAGTTAGGCTATCTTTGTTGATCCCAACAGCTTTGAGATCATTAACAAGAGTAGTAAAGCTGGTGTAGGTTTCTGTAGAGTCTCCTTTGGTTTTGCAAAGAAGAGTTCGTACTGTCTAACAAGATTGTTCATCCTATTATCCAGTGTGATTGTGGGTCCATCATAGACAGTACACAAAGTATCCCACATCTCCTTTGCAGTCTTCATCTTCTCAACCTGTTTGAACACATCATCAGGCAGAGAGATGACCAGATTATTTCTGGCTTTTGCATCAAGAGCCACCAGTCTTTTTTCTTCATCAGACCATTAAGCTTTTGCTTTCTCAAATGTTCTGATTTCAGGAGCAGCTCCTTCAACAGCAGGAGTTATGGTTGTAACAGAGGTTGGCACATAGGGACCCTCCATTACAATCTCCGGTAGTTGCACATCCAGATTCTCTAAGTAGAGCATCATTTTGCATTTCCAACCAGAGAAGTTCTGATGATTGAATTTTGGAGGTTTGCCCATTGAGCCATTGTCATAGTATGAGGAACTTGAAGCACTGTTGTCCATGAAAACTTTGGGAGAATGAGAGATCTAGAATGACACACACTCTAAACTGCTGTGATACCAGTTGTAGGTCCCGAAAGGTTTCCCAAGTATATAGCCTTAAGCTGTAGAGGGGGGGTGAATACAACAATTTAAAAACTACACACTATTTTCTCAATGTTTGTATGTATTATTAACAAATGTTAATTACAAACAAGCTTGACTGCGAAAAGGTTCAAGCTGAGATGACAGATACAACAGTATGTAAACTAGTTTAAGACATACATAAACTAGTTACAATGAATACACTCACTGAGAATCACTCACTGTGTTTACAAGACTCAGAAGGACAACTTGAATAAGAACAGCTTAAGCACAAAGCACTGTTTTATCCAAACAGACTTGCATGCATGAAAGATACACTTGAATGCACGTTCACTCTTGGTTTCAGCACTTAGCTTTTTGGCTTAATCTTTCAATCCTTGGAAGTTTCCTTTTATACTCACTCAGAGGATCTAAGAGAAGCTTCTTCATTGGACGAAAGGAAATAGGTGAAGTCTTGTTGAAAAGACGACATAAACTTTTCTACACATTCTGAAAAGCAGACTTGTCTTCATGTGGGCAGAACTTTTGTCTTTTCTTTTTGTCTACTGTTGCATTAGCTTTAACTAAATAAGGAATGTCAACTTTGCATCTTTCTTCCTTTGTTAAGGCCTATTTTCATATAAGAAAAAGGTCTGTCACCTTTTTTCAAATATCCTTTTGTCTTCATGTGACAGAACAGCTTGGGCAGGCTGAGCAGTTCTGTTTTCCACTTTGTCTTCGACTTTGTAAACTGATCTTCTAGCAAAAACAATACATGAGGACTTGGAAACATATTCCATAAAGTGTTTAGCCTGTTCACAAAGAACAGGTTCTGTTCACAAAGAACAGAACACTTGAAAACTGCCCAAGCTGCTCACCAGTGTAGAGCAGCGTAGACAGTTTATGTCCAGCCTGTTCAGTAGACAAAACAGCTTGGACAAACTGCCTTTGTTGCAACACATGCAACAGGGTAAACAACTTTGGACTGATATTGCAAATCATTTTCAGGTTTCATTAAGGCATATTACAGGCCTTATATACCAAGATATTTTAAAGTCAAGAACGACCATTTTTCGAGGTGTTTAGGTTGGGGAAAAAGCTTGTTGAAAACCCTATGTTGGCCATTTTTGAGCTGTCAAACTTTCAGTTTCCCAAATAATTCTGGGGGTCATAAAGTCCAAAGTAAATTATGAAAACTTCCAGATTTATAGTTAAGACATAGATCTAACTTTTGAGACAAGAATCAAATCTTTTCGTTAAGTTATAAATTAGTTATGATTTTTCAAAGTCGATGCAACTTTTCTGCCGAAATTTCATAGTTCATAAACTTGAATAACTAGTGATTCTTGTTGTTTATTTAAAGACTACTTATATAAAAGTTATAAAACATATATATATATATATATATATATATATATATATATATATATATATATATATATATGTCACTTGTTTTTCTTAATATTTACACTTTCATGATGTGTTTATATATTTATAAACACATTTGAAGAAAACAACTTAAAAACAAAAAACTAGTGATTTATAAACTTGAGTTTTTATGAAACTTGTTGTTGTTGGTGATTATATACATTATGCAATACTTGTAACAACTTAAATAAAAGAAGTAATAAGGTAGTCTTTACTTAATTTGATGTATTAAAAGAATGCAAATGAGTAGGAGTTGAGTTCTTGAATTGTTGCACCAAAGAAACACTTGAAGAACTTGACGAAACAAAAAGATGCAACTTTGGTGTTCTTGGTTTCTCTTGGCCGATTTTTTTGAGAGAAAAGATGAGAGGATTTTGATCTTTCAAGGTGTGAATGAAATGAGAAATGAGTCCTCTATTTATAGAAGAGAATTGGTCTTGCAAATGATGAAAGAAAAGGTGGTGTTTAACACTTTACCAACATGTTGGAAAAGTAGAAAAAGTGAAGAATTCTTTTCATTATTTTTATAAAAAGTCAAAGGGACACAAAAGTGTGTTCCATTGTGTTGTTGGCCGATTTTTAAGTATAAAAATGGTGTATTTTTTTTGTATAAAAGTATTTAGAAATGTATTCTTGTATTTCCCCTTTTTTTGTAATTTCATAAATACTTTTGGATGCGTTGTTTTAGTGAATTGTTTTAGTCTTGCATAATTAATGTTAAGTAATTGTATTAGTGTATGATTAATGTCACTAATCATAATTTAATTATGTACTTAGTTAAATTAATCCATATTATCGTAAATCGATCGGATTAATTGATATCCCGATTCATCGCACCGATGAATTTAATTCTAATTGAGTTGAATTTCCTTTTGAGCATTGTTAATCACTTTGATTAATTGCTAATGACCATTGATTAGGATATAATTGGCTATTAAATAAAGATTAGTTCATAGTTTCTAACCTGGTTTAATGTTGGATGTTACACACAAACTTAAGGGCTTCATCCTCTTGGAGTCTCCTATTCAGTTCAGCTCTTATTAATCGAAGTGTGCCGTCAGAGTAGCAAGAGTGTTCCTCGAACTGCAAGAATCTTTTTTGTCCTCTTTTGTTCTTAAAGATCACTCCTTGCTCAGGTCTATTGAATATTGGGTACATTGGCTGATGATCGATATCATAGAAAGTCTGATCTGGAGCTTTGAGGCCAACTTTAACAAAATAGCTCTCTATTGCTAACTGAACGTCTTTTAAGCACATATCATCGAATGATGTCTCATGCTTCGGGTGAGGGCCGCCAGAGCCGTGAGATAACTCAATCTCCCCTTGACCTTATTTTCTACTTTGTTGTGCATTATTTCATTGTCATCAAGGGTTATGTCAAAGTCGCTCTCATGGACAAGTTGAGACGTGCCATATTCTCTTTTGATTTCCAGTGAAGGGATGAAGAGGCGTGCCCTTTTGTACATAGAGATTGATACAACCTTCACAATCTTTGACTTAGAACATTATTGTGACTTTGGTCTAGTCTCCCACAACATCAGTTGGTTATATTCAGTCCCTGGATTCTTAATGAATATGTCTTTGAGTTTGTCTTCTAGGTAGGGCTTAAGAAAGTCTTTAGCTTTCATATTCGTAATATATTCTTTTAGCCCTTGAACCGAAGGTGCTTCAACCTCTACTACGAGGATCTCCAAAAGTTTATAGACCCGACCCTGGTGGTCAGCTCTTAGTTTATCTCATTTCGTGGGAGGCAGGGAGGAACCTTTTCCTTCGAGAACCAGTCTACCCAGTCGAGGTCCCCATTGTCAAAAATCACTTAAGTCTCTGTTGTGGACTCTTGAAAACAATCTACCCGTACAGGAACCTGAGGGTTCGGGTGTTTCAGTTGGTTTTTATTTTGTGTTATGGTGGAGATGGATATGTTCAAAGTGAGTTTTAGGTTAGGATGTGGGCTGGGGGCCTTTTCTGTAGAGGTTATTTCATGTTGAGGCTCATGTTAAGGCGAGTTTAGGAAGTCAAAGGAGGAGGAGGATTTTTTTTACTTGGGTTCTGGATTGGATCCTCGTCTAGCTAGGCTAATCTAAGTCCATTTTTTTCCAAGTCAGAAAGTAGAACGACGTCTATGTTTTCTAGTTGACGGCTCATATACTACCATTGCCCGTGTCAAGTTTCCTTCACTTGATCTCCCGAGGCTGTTGTGACTTGTTCCACGCTCTGTTCCCCTATGTTTCCTTGTGTGCTAAAATGAGTCAACGTTGCAAGTCTGGGATCAATTGGTGAATTTTTTGTTAAAAAATAGGGGATCTGAACTTAGATTTATTAAAAACGGTCGAATTTGATGAAGTGTTATTCGAGTTTTATCAAGTATCCTACGAGTTTTATCAAGTGTACTTCGAGTTTTACCAAGTGTTCTTTGATTTTTTTATCAAAGGTGATTCGAATAATCAAGTGATTTTTGAATTTTATCAAGGCTTAATCGACTTTTATCAAGAGTATTTCGAGTTTGAGTAAACTTCATTCGATATTAAAAAGTACTCTTCGAGATTCATTCAGAAGGAATCGAGATTTCTCAAAAGTTCCTTCGAATTTTATTCTAAGACTTTGTGAGTCCTTCAAATTTGATCTCATTCAATCCGAGATTGATTCCACTTACTTCGAATTTTAGTCTACTCCCTTTGAGATTCATCAAGTTCACTTCAAAGTTCATCAAAACACCTGCGAGATTCACCATATAGCCTGCAAGATTCACCACAATCACTTTGAGATCCATACTGTTCAATTCAAGATTTACTCAATACACTTCGAATTTCATAAAGAATCATCCGAGATACACTTCACTGAATTTCACTCATTATTCCATTAAAGGTCTTGGAAGATCAAAATTATTTAATCAAGATGTCTAAAGATGCTCTAGCAATGGGAACTGAAACCAAACCTCCGATTCTTTACAGAGGAAATACCTAGAGTGGAGGGAAATGTTTCTAGAATTCATCGATTTTCAAGACTTAGCTGATGTGATGTTAAAATCACTGACGGATGGCCCATCAAAGTTCTTTGTCACAATTCCTGTTGTTCCAAATAGGAATTATCTAGTTACAGAACGGACTGAAGATGTTACCGATTCAAATTCAAGCCGAAGAAGGAAAAGCTAGTAGGGTTAAGCAGTACATTTGAATCTGAATCATCTGACTCCTCTGCAGACTCTGAAATTAAAGACATGAAAAAGCAAATGGCTCTGCTGACAAAGGCTTTTCACAAAAAGTTTTATCGCAAACTGATAAATAACAAATTGCGATATAAAACTGGTTCAAGGAAGTATGGTAAACGCAAGAAACATGATAAATCTGGAGAGAGTAGTGAAAAGAAGCATGAGAAGTACGATCAGATGGAGAAATCTGTCCAAAAAGACGAAGAGCCAAAATGCTACAATTGCGGCAAGCCAGGCCAATATGCCAGGGAATGCAGAAACCCCGTGGTCAAGAATTCTGAGTATTACACCAAAAAGGCTTTGCTGGCAAAAACTATATTTTATCCATCACCACAAAAGATAATATAACTAAATTTTTAATTCTAATTCCTTTGAATTCATTCCATGAACCAAATATCACCTAACTGTTGTTTTTTTGGTATAGGATAATGCATAAAAATGGTTTAAGGACAGAGAGTTTATTGAAATTTAATGTTACTAATTTTCTTCTCTTACTTTTGTGTTTTGATGTTTTTTACTACATGTAGTGCTCATGTATACTTAAGATAATTGATTTTGACAATATAAAATGTTGTGTTTATGATAACATAGTTAGTTCCTTATTTTAAAAGGTATATAACATAGTTAGTTCCTTACATGCACAGAACATATCAGATAATTTACAAAGACAACTACTAAAAACATTACATTACATCAAACTACATGTTTTTAGAAATGGTGTGTTCAAAAAGGAATAACAAGATACCTCTTAGCATTTTGTTTTAATACATGGAACATCATTACTACAACCTCAATTTTGGTATTGCTTGCATGTGTTTTTAGCCTCAAAACGGTAAATATGGTTCAAAAAACATGTTATTCTTACCTTCCTTAAAATAGGATTCAAAAAACTATAATATATATTTTATGAATGGTAATATAAATAAAAATGTAGATAAATATCATTCTACGACTTTTGTAACAAAAAAGACAAGATTAAACAAAAATATTTCACAAATGTCATTTTAAGACTAAATAAAATCTACCGTTGTAGATTACCTATCAAATAATAAATAAAAACAAAGTGAAGAAAATATACAAAAAGAGTTACAACTATTTGGTTTAGTATACCGAAAATTAAAGGTAAAAAATGCAAATCAAAAGTGAATACCATGTATAAAATGAAAACAATGCAATCTTAGAAAGATAGATATAATAGAGTATGCTTGGAACATTTACATCAATATGATTTAGAAATTTTTGATAACTCATACCCTCTCACATAGTTTCATACAACATGTTGATTGCTCATAGTTTTAACTAATCTTTCAAATTTATCAAGTGTTTGATAAAAATCTATGAACATGAGTATGTTATACCAACTAATGTTTTTTTAATTTTCTTCACAATCTTATATGAATTACCTAAAAAATTTAACGTTGATGTGCACACTAAATAAGGAAAAGGTAGGCAATGGTATACTAACTTAATTAGTATCTAGAGCAATTATATGCGAGATATCAATTTAATTAGCTTTCATTAATGAATATATGTGTACAAGTTAATATGTTATCAACCATATTATTCAAATACGTATAGTACATGTGAATATTTATGATGTCAATTACATTCGTTTATATTCATTCAAAATTTAATGCTTTTATGCCATAAAATATTTGATGGATTTTTCAACTTCTAAAGATGGCAATGGTTCAAATAAATTTGATGGATTTTTCAATTTTGTATGAGGTAAATGCTAAACATGTTTGTGAGTATAGACAGATATAATCATTCTTTCCACCTACAATACATAATTAAATTGTTTAACAACTTTATTCATATACCTTTCTAATCGAAAATGTTTGAGTTAGTTAGTTTGAATAATATGTCATGCAAAGTCAATATATCAAAAACTGTTAGGATAGCTTTATTTTGTAAAGTTGTAGGTGCTGAAAATATAATTTCCTTAAACTTTTGAGTTGTAGTAAAAATATCATTTCCCTTGTAATTGTTCATTTAGTTGAAAAGGTTTGGAATTTGAGAAAAATATACTTTGACCTATGATTCTATCATTTTTCTTTGTGACTGATCTCAATCTCTATTGTTTTGATAGATTGTTGTTTGTTTGTATTAACTCAGTGATTAAGAATTGGTATCAGAGCCAAACAACAATAACAGAATTGCAAATTGGGGGATTTTCCTGAGAAATTCGAGTTTTTGAACATACGGGGGTCAAGATCTAAATTTTTTCTAGTGGTTTAAATGGTGTGAATTTTAGTTTCGAGTGTGCGTTTTTCGATATAATACTGAATTCGAAAGTTTCAAACTAAAATTCAAAACAATCAAGGAATAATTTTGATTTTTCAAAAAATTTGGTTCGAAGTTCATCTTTACTAAAAATCACCATTTCGTGCTGATTTTGTTGTTAATTGATTGGAAAAGTGTTCTGAATTGATTAGATATCAATTTACGACTACATTGAATCTAATTTCGTTGGGTTTGTTTAAGATTTAAGTGACTTTTGAAAGAGAGTTGACTTTTTTCAGGAAAAATGGTTACTATTCTTCATCATTGTGTTATCCGACTCGTATAAACCCTAGTTTCAGTTTAAAAAGTTTCAAGTGTTCACCTAGAGTCTTAAGACTCGATATCGACTTAGTTATACTCGAAACCTTAAGTAAGCGTACTCCAAGCTCGAGTTTAGTAACAAAGGAGTGACCACGAGTGAGATCAAGTACTCGTAGTATTTTAGTTGAACACGAGCTCGAGTCCAGCCTCCTCGAACCCGAGTTTATCATACACAATCTCTAGTCCTTCAATACTCGAACTCGAATCTTTCTATCATGAAAACTTGAGTCCTGTTACTTCACTTGATACTTCCAAGATTGTTACCAACCAAGTTTCTAAAACTCAAATCAAGGTAACTCAAACTTGAGTCAAGCAAAAACTGAAATTGAGTCCATTCTAACTTGAGTTAAACACCTTGAAGTGACTCCAGCTAAATTTAAAGTACTCAAACCTCGACTCTTATTCACTTAAACTCACACTCAAACTCGATTCTTTCGTCCTTGAGCTCAAGTTTATTACACTCGAGGTCAACGTTTTTGAAATTTCACCAAGGACTTCATTTTTGACATTAATTTGACTTTTGCTAAATATTTGTCTGATATAATACAATTATTGTTGAACAGATTTTAACAATCACAGTACATCTTACAAATTGCAATCATGTTGCGCGAAGCTATAGCAATTGGATCTGATGCAAAAGAACTTGTGCTTTTCTGAGGTGATTACTCACAGTGGAAATACCATCACCACATGTTCATTAAAAGGAAACCTAATGGGAAAAACAGAATGCTATCCATTAAAGAAGGACCATTAAAGGTTTATAAAAAAGTTAAAGGAGTTGAAACTTCAAATCCCTTAATTCTAGATACAACTCGACTTAAAGCCATCTCAGCCTACTAAGCTCTATGATTTGAGGCAGATAAAGCTGCACATTCATTTCTTATGCAAGCTTTCAAAAATGAAATTTATACTAGTAATGAAAGGAATAAAAATGCTAACATGATGTGGGAGAACATTGCTAAGCCGATGCAGTTCACTGAGATTGGAACAAAGATGATAGTCACTGGACTTCCTAATAGCTATGAGAGTTTAAAATCTAAAGAAAATGAGTTGATTGTGGACACCAATATGAGGTTGTGGAATCTCCTAAATGAGCTTAATAAGAATAATGTTAAAGTAAGGAAGTTGGAGATTGATGTAAAATTTATCATGAATATGGGGGATGAATGGAAGTCATATGTTTCGAATGTAACTCAGAATAAAAATTTAAAAGAACTCGACTTCCATATGGTCTTTGAGAGCCTCAATCTCAATCAGGAAGAAGTGACAAAAGTTCTGCAAGCTCAAGCTTTAGTTGAAGTTCAGATACCAGAGAAACAAGTGGTTGATCCGTTAGCACTGATGGCTAACAAGAAGTTACTGAAGATGAACAAGAGATCTAAACTGCTCAATGAATCTGATTCAAGTGATGATCCTGACTCTAACGAATACAACTTAAGACTAGGCATGATCTTCTTGTCAAAAGCCTATGGCCAGAAGATGTTCGCTCTTGCAGTTCAGATACTAGAGAAACAAGTGGTCGAATCTGCAACATCTTCATCTTCAGAAGAGTCTCCATGAAAAGGCACCAAATGCTTAACATTGAACACGTCTGAACAGCGAATGTGACTTGGCAGCTTCAAACGATAAGCATTAGGGTTGATCTTCTCCAAAATCTCCACTGGTCCAATCTTCTTTGCTGACAGTTTGTTGTTTTCACCCACCGGGAAACGGTCCTTATTCAAAACTTCCCAAACAAAGTCACCGACCTCAAAATTGACATGCCTACGCCTTTGATCCGCAGCTTGTTTGTACTTGGCGTTAGCCCGAACCAAGTTATCATGCATAACTTTATGAACCTCATGTAACCCAACAACGAAATCCTGCACTTTCTTTGGAACAAAACCTGAAACAGGGAGAGTCAGTAAATCCAATGGGCCTCGAGGCTGGGCCGAATACACCACTGCAAATGGGCTAAAACCAGTGCTTCTGTTAACAACATGATTATGAGCAAATTCAGTCTGACAAAGCTTTTGATCCCATGCCTTCACATGATCACCCACCAAACATCTCAAAAGGTTTCCAAGGGACCGATTCACCACTTTAGTTTGCCCATCTGTTTGAGGATGATAGGCACTGCTGAAGTTGAGCTGCGTGTTAACCATTTTCCACAAACTGCGCCAAAAGTGACTCAAAAACGGAGTGTCCCGATCTGAAACAATAGAGGATGGCAATCCATGCAGACGATATACCTCCCGAAAGAACAACAAAGCCACATTAACTGCATCTGTCGTCTTCTTGCATGGTATAAAGTGAACCATCTTCGAAAAACGATCGACAACAACAAAGATAGAATCATTACCATGTTGAGTACGAGGCAACCCCAGCACAAAGTCCATGCTGATGTCCACCCAAGGCTGTGAACGGACAGACAACGACATATAAAGTCCAGCATTGGTGGCTGTTCCCTTGGAAGTCTGACAGATCCTACACCTTTTAACAAACCGGTCAACCTCTTTCCGAATTGTAGGCCAGAAATAAGAAGACTGCACCAACTGCAAAGTACGATCCCGGTCCACATGTCCTTCACCATGTAACTCCCTGATAATGTGTAAACGAAGACTGGAATCAGGAATACACAATTGAAACCATCATGCACAACAAAATCTGATATTTTTCCAGAGCTGATATCCTGGAAAATAACAGTGAAGTATGGATCAACTGTTAGCTGCTCCATGATGGAGTCAAGCCCTGGTACACCAACCCGCATAGACACTAGCTGATTGCTCCTCCTACTCAATGCATCTGCCACCCGATTCGACACCCCAGATTTATGCTTCACCACAAAAGTAAACTTCTCCAAAAATGCCATCCACCTAGCATGCTTGTGTGAAATCTTATCTTGGCTACGAATATGCCTCAAAGAGTTATGATCTGTGAACAACACAAACTCCTTGTGAAACAGGTAGTGTCGCCAATGTTTAACAGCTAGAACCACATCATAGAATTCTACATCATAAGTACTATAACGCAGCTTTGCTCCTGTCAACTTCTCACTGAAATAAGCTATGGGTCTCCCCCCCTTGGCTCAAAACACCCCCAATGCCCACATGGGAAGCATCTGTGTGTTACTCAAACACCCGTGAGAAGTCAGGTAACACTAGCAATGGGGCTGATGTAAGTCGCTCCTTGATCAACTGAAAAGCAGAGTCGGCCCCCTCAGTCCAAGTAAAGGACTTCCCTTTCATACAATCAGTCACTGGTGCCATGATGGAACTGAAGTGTGGTATGAACCTCCTGTAAAAAGATGCAAGACCATGAAAGCTTCTCACCTCAGTTATAGACCTGGGAGTTGGCCAATGCCTCACAGCATCAACCTTGGACTCATCCACCTATATACCCTCCCCAGAAACAACATACCCCAAAAACAGCACCTTAGGTACCATAAACACACACTTCTTCTCAGCTGCATGCAAACTATCCCTACGAAGTAAGGTCAAAACCTGCCGCACATGACCCACATGCTCATCAAAGCTAGCACTGTAGATAAGGATATCATCAAAATAAACAACCACAAATCTACCAATATAAAGTCTAAACAACTGGTTCATCACTCGCATAAATGTACTAGGAGCATTCGACAAACCAAAAGGCATAACCAACCATTCATACAACCCTTCACGAGTCTTAAATGTTGTTTTCCGCTCATCACCAGGCCTAAGCCTTATCTGATAGTACCCACTCTTTAAACCCAGTTTAGTGAACACAGAAGCACCACTAAGTTGATCAAGTAAATCATCAAGTCTAGGAATAGGAAAACGATACCTCACTGTGATCTTGTTGATGGCACGACTATCAACACACATACGCCATGTCCCATCTTTCTTTGGAGTTAACAAAGCAGGGACAGCACAAGGACTCATACTCTCCCTAACATGTCCTTTGGAAACCAACTCCTCAACCTGTCGGCGCAACTCCTCATGTTCGGTAGGACTCATCCTGTAGTGAGGTCTATTGGGCAACTGGGCACCTAGTTCCAAATCAATGTGATGCTGAATGTCACGTAGAGGTGGCAAACCATCAGGGAGCTCTGCTGGAAACACATCATGAAACTCATCAAGTAAAGGGACCATAGCATCGGGAACTGCAACCTCGCCAACTATCTCTTTCCCTATCAACACAAACACATTATCTGTCTCACTCAATTCATCCTCAAATTAAGCAAGGGTCAAAAGGGTTCCTGAGGGCTTCGTGACCAACTCCTTCGGCTTATTAGGAACCAAAGTTATCTTCACCCCACCAAACAGGAAACTATAAGTATTGGTCCGCCCCTTATGTTCAATCTCACGGTCATACTCCCATGGCCTACCCAACAGTAAGTGGCAAGCATCCATAACAACAACATCACACCATACATTGTCCTTATAAGTTTTACGAACAGAAAATGAAACAAGAGCTCGTTTAGACACTGTTACCTCACCACCTTTCTTCAACCACTGAAGCTTGTAGGGCTTGGGGTGACTTTCTGTTTTCAAGGACAACTTTTGAACTGCTTCCTCAGACACCAGATTATCACAACTCCCTGAATCAATGACAAAAGTGCAAACCCTACCCAAGATGGTACACGTGGACTGGAAAATGTTGTGCTTCAGCCAATCCTCATCAGTAGCTTTTGGAGTGAAGCAAGAACGCCTCACCACCAGATTCACACCCACATCTCCAGACATGTATTCTTCCTCCTGCTCAACTTCCTCATCATACATTGGACCTCCATCATAATCATCATTCTCTTCCTGCCCCCAATCCTCCTCAGCGAACATGGTTCTTTTGCCAGCCCTTTTACACTCGGACTGTCGATAGCCAAGTTCACCACATGTAAAACACTTAAGTCCCCCGCTACCGATACCCCGTGAAGTCGAACCAGCACTAACACCCCTGGTCTCGGTTGATTAGGCACCGAGCGTGGTGTTACAACTCCCAATCCAGAATTTCCCCCACCAAAACCAGTGGAAGTCGAACCAATTCCCCGACGGTTCTGCTTCTCTAAAACCAGCACCCTTTGGTATGCATCAGAAATGGATACCGGATCAAACAGATTCACTGAGTCCATAATCTGAACCCTTAATCCGCCAGTGTAGCGGGCAACAAGTTGTTCTTCCGTCTCTTGAATATCATTCCGAGAGATCAACTGGTAGAACTCAGTCGTGTAATCATCCACCGATCGTGCCCCTTGTCGCAAATTCTGGAGTCTTTGGTACATCAACCGCTGAAAATTATGGGGTAGAAAGTTGGACCGTAGTGACTTTTTGATCTTCCTCCATGTCTTGATCCTTGGTTTCCCAAGCCTGGTTCGAGTTAACTTCAATAGTTGCCACCACGCAGAAGCCCTACCACGAAGTCTTGTGGCGATCAAAGAAACCCTTTTGTTTTCCGGCAGCCCTTTAAATTCAAAAACCTCTTCCACGGTAGCCAACCAGTCAATAAAACCCTCTGGATTAAGACTAACCCCATCAAGCTCTGGGATATCAATCTTCATTCCAGCCTCCCAACGCCTGTTATCATCCCTACGATGATTGTTCCTCGGCCGCCCCTACGATTCATCATCGGAAGACGAACAGTCACCTGCAAACGAATTATCTCCTTCATCATCGTGACCACGATTCATCATTTCTGCCATCCGATTGGTCAGTTGATCGACCATCTGATCCAATCGCTGGTCCATCCGTGCCATAAGACGCTCCTCCATCTCCACTTCGTGCACTGGTCTCTGTCTTCGTGGAGGCATTTCGAACAGGATGTTCGGCTCTGATACCAACTGATGTAGCGTAGCAAATAGAAAACCAAAGATAATCCGTTGATTCCACGAATACCCGGAAGATCTTAACCAAACTCACGTTGATTCACAGGAATACCGCGAATTTGGCCTTCAAAATTGGTTCACACCAAGAACAAAAATCTGGGAGAGAAAACTGAAGTTTCATAAAAATTGAAAGTGACCATCCAAGTTCACACATTACAATATTAAAAAGAAGCAGAAAATTATAAACGGGCTAAAATGATAATTGGCCAAACACACGGGCCAAAAAACTAAAGCCCAAACTGAAAGAAAAATAGAAAAATGCAAATTAAGTAGTCTTCGGGGCCTTTTTGGGCGAAAAGCAGGCGGTTTGCCAGCACGTCGGGCCTGTCCATACGGTCGTTTTGATATATTATAAGCCCAAATCGGATATCCGAGGCCCAAGTTATGGCCATTTTAGTGAGCCAATTTGGTCATGGGCCTCCAAGTATTCTAAGGCCCGGTCTTCTGCATCAGGTATCCCCTGCATCTTTCTTAATGTTTGATCTAATGATTCCATACAAATGTATGAACTTGATGGTTAAGACTTATAAAGTATTTTAAAACAGGCAAATAGTAAAGTTAAACTCTTGACTGAAAGACACTTATGTGAAAATTATTGAAATTAATGAGAAGCTTAAGAGTGCCAAGGAAAAGACTTCCATTAATTTTAATGCAGCAGTGGCCTTGAAAATTGAAAAAGCCTAACCGAAACTTTCTGAGTCACCTATTTCTAAACAATTTTCTGATTTAAAAGAAAATCAGAAGCTTTAGAACATGAGCATGTTCGCAATCTTACTAAATATGACGTCGTTTATCAAAAACCTATGGCTCTATATCAAAAAATCAAAGACTTAGAAGATAAATATTTAAAGAGAGCACAGATAGAGCAAACTATCTATTTAAATCAGCCTAAGGATACCGTGTTTCGTAATTCAAAGGCGGGGCTTGACAGGTGCAGCTCCAGGCACCAAGTCAATCTGAACTTTTACTTGCCTAGTTGGTGGAAGTCCATGCAAGTCTTCATTAAAGAATTTCAGGTAATCACGCACCACTGGGATTTCTTCGAGTCGCTTCTCCTTCGATTCCTTTTCCACTAGCTGAACTAACACTGCTTGACAACCTCTTCGAAGACATTTCAGCATTCTTAGATCAGAGATGACGTTCAACTGGCGATTCTTACTTTCTCCTTGGACTGTGAGGATTTTCTTTTTCTTAAGTGGTATTCTTACGACTTTCTTACCACATAAGATTTCGGCATGGTTATCTGACAATCAATCCATACCGATAACTACATCGAAACTTCCGATTTCAACAGGCATCAAGTTTATCTTAAAGGGATGATCTGCCAATTTTTGTGTGCACTCCTTAATTATACTATTCGCTTCAATCAACTTTCCGTCCGCTAATTCTACGGCATAAGCATTTTCTAATGGGGAAAGAGTGGCATTCAGTTGTTCAATAAACTTAGTAGATATAAAACTTTTATCAGCCCCAGTATCAAATAGCACATAAGCATACATATCATTAAGAAGAAATGTGCCCGTCACTACGTTGGGATCCTGACGAGCATCGCCTGCTCCCAATACAAAGGCTCTTCCTTGAACTCCACCATTGTTTCTTTTCTTGGGGCAATCCTTCTTAAAATGCCCAGCGTTCCGACATTCAAAACAGCTTCTTTGCGTGCCGCTGCTGCCTCCGTTGGTGTTGAACTTATAGTCTTGGGTCAGATGACCAAGCTTCTTACAATTCCCGCAAGGGGTTGGTCAGGGACCTACATGATGGTAGGTGCATTGATTACACCAGGGTTTAGTACCGGTATAGCCCTTTCTATACTCAGTTCCGACAACAAAAGCTTTGATGGTTTCGGGCTTCTTGGTCTGTGAACCCGATCCTTTTCCTGATCTGTCTTCCCACATTCTCTTGTTTTCCCAAGCCTTGGCCTCGTTCCTTCGGGCCACTTGGTCCATCAAGTTATTCGCCATTCGGATGGCGCTTTGGATAGTAGTTGGGTTAGATGCGGTAACATTTCCTTGGATTTGGGGGGCGAGTCTCCAAATGTATTGCTCAATACGCTTGTATTCTGGGGTGACCATCTGCAGGCACAGTAGGCTCAACTCATGAAAACGGTTGGTGTATCCAGCTACATATGTTCCCTTCATGGCCAGATTCCAAAACTCTGACTCCATCTTTTGTATTTCATGTCTTGGGCAATACTCGTCGGTCATCATTTTCTTTAACTCGGCCCAGGCGAGTTGGTAAGCTGCATCAATCCCCACACACTGGGCATATGAGTTCAACCATGTCAAGGCGCCATCTTGAAGAGTGTGGGTGGCGAACTTGACCATCTCATCCTCGGTGCAACCACTGACACGAAACACAGACTCCAGTTTCTCGAACCAATGAACTAGCCCGACAGCACCTTCTGTTCCATTGAAGTATCGAGGCTTACAGCTTAAAAATCCTTTAATTCCACACCCCTTCTGAGTTGAACCAGATCCTCCGTTGGTATTACTAGCACCTTTGTCTCCGTTTGCGGTGCTGATTCTGTTGGTTTCATAGGTGGCTATAGCTGCTGCCACTCGTTGTGCGACCAGTTGTTCGATATCAGCGGTGTTCATAGCTCTCCTTGGTGGCATTATCTTAAAGTTTAAAGAAAAGAGCCAAGTGTAAGAAGTTGAGTCTTAAAGATTTACATTTTTCTTAAGGCACAGTTCTATAATCATCAAACATAGATTCATAAATAACTTGCAATTTTCATTAATCATTCATAATTTTCTAACATTGGGGCGGGTTATTACCCGAAAATTTTTAGTCTTACACTATTACATAATAAATTCCTTTCATTACAAAGATAGGGGGGTACTAGGTGCGGGAGTGGTCGGGGGTCTCTCCTTTTCCAATGCATTGAGGCGCTGAGTCAGCTCCTCATTACGGGCCTTGCTCTCGGCTAATCGTTGTTGAAGCTCATCTAGGTCGTCCTGCTGGATGGCGAGGGCGGGCCGGTTGGCCCAGTTCAAGTTGGAGTTTTGTAACTCCTCCCGCTCTAAACAAGCGATCATTTCTCCGATATTTTGGTTAAGCAACCGAAGTTGGAGATCGTGCCTTGAAGACCGTGCTACCAAGAGTGGTATGGTCTGTTCGGCGTGTTCTTGGGTGAGTGATGGGGTAGGTGCGGAGGATTGTCCTCCGATCTGAAAGTGGGAAGGGATTCCTTCCTCTTGTCTCCACTCACAGAGAGTCTCGAGCATCCAGCCCCAACGTCGTGCATCCGTCCGTCGCTGTTGCGGCGGTCTTGGCTGTGGTGCCGGTACCGGGATAGACTCCCGTCTCGGCATGAATACCCGTTTACGGGCCGTAAACTTCATCAGTGGCCCGTTGGGGTGAGGGCGGTAGGTGCGGTGTGATGGTGCAGATGGGCGGTAGGGGATGTAAGAGGGAACCACCGGTGATGGTGGGTCCTCTTCGGATGGCTCTCCCCACCCGCTGGAGGATTCGTCAACCTCCATCGGCTCTACTTCTTCCTCTGGTCCCTTAACTTCGGAGGGGTTTTCTTCCTCCGATCCTTCATCTTCAGATGGGTCCTCTTCTTCTGATGGGTCTTCCTCAACAAACACCCCCGGATTATACTGGCTGGTGGGGGTATGCCGTTCCTCCGAATCTGATAGTACGATCACAACACGGCTTGACATGACGCTATCATCAAGTCCCATATTAAGTTAATTATAAAAATGTCTTTGAAAATCAGTAAAA
This sequence comes from Centrapalus pauciflorus, assembly GCA_020465985.1. Lineage (NCBI taxonomy): Eukaryota > Viridiplantae > Streptophyta > Magnoliopsida > Asterales > Asteraceae > Centrapalus > Centrapalus pauciflorus. The sequence goes on from JAANYP010008581.1 coordinate 40,062, forward strand.
ACCTAAAATGTAGTTATAGTCTAAGATACTAATGCAACCTAGTTCACTATAACTATGGCTCTGATACCAATCTGTCACACCCCGTTACCCCGGTTGACAACGAATCGTGACGTCGCGGAAGCGTAACCATAATCATAACGAATGACCACTATATGGACGATTTAAAAAATACATCGATATAACTTGAAAATATAGAAATGTTTTACATAACCCGAAAATGATAAAAGTAGTTCGCAATATACAGAGATTTAAATACATAATTAACTTATCCAAAATTATGCAAATAAATCTCCGGTGGTTTGAAAATACTTCCGATGCGATGCACTTGCCTTAATTTCCTGAAATTACACGCTAAAATACGTGACTTTGTTGGTGAGCTCATAGGTTTACACGTAAATCTTACTTGTATGGACAACAACAATTGAGTTTGAATTTATAAAATCATAAATTCCATGTTACGTATTACATATAAACCATCATGCAACCGAAGGTTAATTAAATGAGTTTTCCCTGTGCAGTATTCCTATACGTAATACCGTGTGTTGAATATATATGCATCCCGCCGTTAGCCGATTAAGACTAACCCGAATGGGGGACATGACTCCCGATAGATTTATCCACAATATATTCGTGCTTACAAATAAATGAAATTAACGGTTCATGATTTGAGGGCTGATGGAACCACATGTGTAATACATAATAGAAATGAAGTTGTTTTCGTGTCCATATGAAAACGTAGCATGTATATCAACCCCAAAACATGAAAGTGTGAAAATAGGGGCTATGAAGACTCACCGAGCTTGTGATGGCAAATATTGGCATAAAATGTAATTTAGCGTAGATTGATGGGTGATGCACCGGATGTGTTTAATCGAAACCTAAATGATAATAGAAACTTAATAACTCTCATATATGATAATATGTATATATATAGGTTTTTATGTCTTAAATCACCCAACATTACAAGTTTATAAATAAAACTCGTTTAAAACGTCAAGTTTATATATATATATATATATATATATATATATATTCCAGCTTTTCGAAGGTTTTTCGGCCTACTTTGAGGCTGTTTTTGACCAAGCTCCAAAACGATTTACGCTTTGGTTTTCTTGGACATTAAACTACTATATACAAAGAATTTTTAAAGTCAAGAACGGCCATTTTTCGAGATGTTTAGGTTAGGGAAAAAGCTTGTTGAAAACCCTATGTTGGCCATTTTGAAGCTGTCAAACTTTCGGGTTCCCAAATAATATCTGGGGGTTCTAAACCCCATAATGAATTATGTAAACGTTCAGATATTTAGTTAAGACATAGATCTAACTTTTGAGATAAGAATCAACTCATTTCGTTAAGTTATGAATTAGTTATGATTTTTCAAAATCGAAGCAACTTTTCTGCCGAAATTCCGTAGTTCATAAACTTGAAATAACTAGTGATTCTTGTTGTTTATTCAAAGACAACTTATATAAAAGTTATAAAACATATATATATATATATATATATATATATATATATATATATATATATATATCACTTGTTTTTCATAATATTTACTCTTTCATTATGTGTTTATATATTTATAAACACATTTGAAGAAAACAACATAAAAACAAAAACTAGTGACTTATAAACTTGAGTTTTTATGAAACTTGTTGTTGTTGGTGATTATATATATTATGCAAGACTTATATAAACATAAATAAAAGATTTTATGAGTTAGTATTTACTTACTTTGAGGTGTTAGAAGAATGAAAAGGAGTACAAGGTTGGATCTTCAAAGGTTTCACCAAGAACACCTTGCAAATGAAGAACACTTGAAAGAAAATTGTGTGGTATGTGTATTTGTGCTTGAGGCCGGATTCATGAGAGGTGATAAGAGAGTTTTTGGTGTTATAAAAATGAAGAGAAAGCTCTCTATTTATAGGGAAAAACTTGGTCTTTCAAAGTGGAGGTGGAGTGAAGTGTTGGATGAGATGAAAGGGAGGTGTGTGTGAAAGATTTGATTGTGATAGTGTATGGTTTTTGTAATATAAAAATGAAGTCAACACCTATGGCTTTACCCACCTAGGGGCCGGCCATATGGTGTAATTATAGCGTATTTTCATTTTTTTTGTATAAGTGTATTTAGAATGTATTCTTGTATTTCTCTTTTCTTGTAAATTCATAAATACTTATGAACGCATTAGTTTATTGAATTGTTTTAGTCTTGCATAATTAATGTTAAGTAATTGTATTAGTGTATGATTAGTGTCACTAATCATAATTTAATTATGTACTTAGTTGAATTAATCCTTCATATCGTAAATCGATCGGATTAATTGATTTCTCGATTCATCGCACCGATGAATTTGATTCTAATTGAGTTGAATTTCTTCATGAACCTTGTTAATCACTTTGATTAATTTCTAATGACCACTGATTAGGTTATAATTGGCTATTAAAAACTTATTAGGTCGTAGACGCTAACCTGGTTTAATGCCGGATGTTACAATATAAACTTGAAATTTTGAATAGGCAAAGAAATGATAAAATGTAACTAACTTTGGACTATACCAAAATCAAATAAGTTCCATTGTCAGGTACTCCAATGGATATTATTCAAGAGAAAGTTTCCAAATAGGTTCAATGAAAACATATTCATAAGCTCCAACTTTGACTTTAGAAAAACTGATTTCTGAACTTGAATAACAGTCGAAGATATCTTTAAAATCAATTGAATCAAAACAAAAGATAACTTCAATACTTAAAAAGATATTGTGTCATTACATGAGAATGTTGATAAACTCTTAGTCATCAACTGATCATCAAGCAGAGACAACTTTACCTATAATTCCTAGCCATGCAGTCCCCTCGAGGACCACGAATGTTCCGTCATCATCTTTTGATCCATTTGCTAAATATCTTGAAGTAAAAGAAGAACCACTTGAACACTATGAGATTCTTGTTTTAGAAGAAGAGAAGAAAGAGAATGAAGTTGAAGTGAAACCAAGGAATTGGCACATTCAGAAAATCTAACCGAGATGTTTTTGGAGAAGTATGCAATCGTGAGAAATGAGAAGAAATATGAAGATTTAAGAAAGGCCATGCAGAAATGTATACAAGAAGAACTTCATGGCATGTGTCAAGTTATCGATAGAAGTGAAAGGAGACAGAGATAGTTGGGTTGTTTGATCAACCGAAAGATTGGGAGAAAGAGCATTAAAGAGATATTTTTCTTAAAGACAAGATTCCCAGAAATATTTACTATGATAAAGTGAGTAACCTAGACGACAAATTGATTTATGAGATCATAAATGCTCATCGGATAAGGCTTGGGGTTTACATAATTTTAATGAATACTAATAAACAGCCTGCGAGATTTTTGAATTCAAAGTTCAGAATGGGCTGGCTTGAATAGGTGTACATAGGATGACTTGGAGAGCATTTCTACTATCACTGTTCATAGATAAGACGGTAAATTATACACATTCAGCGAAGCAGAATACTTTAATGATGATCTGAAAGAACTAAGGCATAAATCTTAAGTTGTGAGAACAACAATGACTTCAGTGTTCGATTTTATGCATATAAAGTTTGTACTTACCAGGATTGAAGATTTTCAGTGTGGATTGGAGATGCATCAACAAAGAATCAATCTTATGTAAATATCCAATACTTGTAATTGTATAAATAGGAACATGTTGTTGCTTTTGTAGAAACGGAGAGTTTCACTTTGTATTTCGTGCAAAGAAAGTCAAAATAGAGAGGAGAGAGACACCGTATATTGTTGTATTCGACTCTATCTCGCAATCTAATCATTCGGTCTTTGTTGTTCTTAATTATGTTCTAATTTTCTTAATCGGAATTTCATGTTTGATTTTGAATCACCAATTGGTATCAGAGCCTAGTATGCCAAAAATTATGTGATTTTTGAATTTAAATTTGAATTTTTTTCGATCACTGCTTCATGGAAGTTTTTTAAAATCAGAAAAACATCTTGGGTTTTTGATTGAGTGGATGAAATGAAGTTAAAATTGGATCGAAGGTGGCGTTTTCAAAAACGAATCAATTGAGATAAGTGTCCTGAAATTTTCACAATATGCCCCCTAAACTTTTACAATTAAAATTGTTTTCGTCTCTATATATAAATGTTCCTGACATCTTATTCCTCCAAACTGGAATCATCCTAAACTTGAGAAGTATAAGATGTTTTCAATCATTGTAAATCCAGAGCTTGGTGTAGTGTATGAGAATCACCTTGGGCAGAAACTGTTCCTAAGGATTTTTTAGACAAGTAAATACTCGTCAAGAACGTTAAGGTATATTTCTAAAGAAATGAGAAGAATCTTTGATAATCATGATATAAGGAATGTGAGTAACCCATGAGCCAAAAGGAGAAAAGCTATTTCATGAGGGTGTTGAATGCGTTAGAAGATTAATTGAGAGACAGAGATGTGATCAGGAGGTTTGACTTGAAGATCGACTAGTCTTGAGCTCAACTGTTACAAACTTTACAAAAAGGTGGAGATTGTTGGGTCTAAAAGAGAAATTTCTTTAAACTTTTTAGTTGTAGTATAAATATCATTTCCCTTGTAGTTGTTCATTCAGTTGAAAAGGTTTGTAATGTGAGAAATATACTTTGGCATACGATTTCAATCATTTTCTCTATGATTGATCTGAATCTTTATTGTTTTGATAGATTTTTTTTGTATCAATTCTACGGTTAACAAAAATTGATACTCTGATACCATTTTCATATATCTTTTTTCAATATTTGTTATTTTAGTTTAAGACAACCTGAAATGTTGGTTACAACGCAATATTCTACATGTTCTATATTAATAGATGTTTTCAATGCAAAAGAATATAAATTAGGGTTAGGATCTAATAATATTCGTTAGCAATATATGATCATTTTGTACGACTAGATTGACAAATGAAGTTCTTTTTTTTATTAGTTGTGTCCAACTCTGATCACTTTCACATTTTAGTATGATTTTGATTGTCTTAAAAGGCAACAATATTCAAAGAGATAATTGTTTTGTTAAATACCACTAAACTAATATGATTGTTTTTGTTAACTATATCTGATACATTTGGATAGAAAGAATACCGATCAATTCATTTTCTCGTATTACATGATTTTGATTGTTTTGAAAGATAAATGTGTTCTCGTTCAGACAAACATAATTGTTTTATAAAATATGCGACACATATAAATGAATACTATTTCACTGATGTATAAATGTTACTTTATGGTGTGTCAAGATGATATCACGACTGCAATATGACGGATTTCATAAAATACTTGAAGGTCACACAAATGAGCGCAACTTAGCATACGCAATCGAACTAATAAATAAATGATATTATAAAAAAAATTTATTTAATCTTTAAAAAATGATTCACTTAAGTAATTGTTGGTTGATAACCGTATGAAAGATGTTTAATCAATTGTCAATATTTATTTGGAATTAATAACCTTGTTTATTAAAAGTGATTTAATAAAAAGTTTTCTTAAACTAGGAAACAATAACTTTCAAAAGTGCTTGAATTCTTAATTGAATACTTTAAGAAAATAATAGTTATGAATCCAAAGATAATGTAAAGATGAAATTAAATTTGAAATTTTCGATAAAATGTCTCTATTTTTGGGAAGTGTTAGAAAAAGTTGAGTTTAGGAGCCTTATTTAATTTAAAAACGATATTGAATATAGATACTCTACTTTATGGAAGATTAATTGGTTTTGGAATTATTATCATGGAAAGATTAGAAGGAATTCTGGGTTCTTTAAATGCTTTACTGCTTTACTGTTTATCTAAGTTAGTGACATAGCCTAGCCATAAGACACATTGTTTGTGATTGTTGTTTATTTAATATTATGGTTTGCTATTTTATCATTGGTTATTATTGGGAAGGCATGTATGCCATTAGAATCCTGGTTTTATGATGTAATTTGTGATAAGTTAGAACATAGGCAAATGTATTTTGATTAAAATTATGTAAAATTCTTGTCGAAGATAACCATCAAGAAAGGAGGTCAATCATGGACGACGCTCGGAGACATCATCAGATGCTAAGGCTAGTGGAGTTGAAAGAGTTCATCCTTCTTGCCTTCTGTGTTGTTTTTGTCTCTTAGGTTTTAGCCCAATTGGTTTGTCCATATGGCTCTCGGAAACCAATTTAGTTTTCAGCAAGCCTATGTCACCATGTGGTTGTGTGTTTATATTTCTTTATGCTTGATATATATCTGGTGTGGTTGTGTTGACAATTCAAATAAATAAAAGGAAATCAAAACTACAATAATCTTTAATGAATGATAAAGGAATTTGAAAGGAAGTTTAAATTGGAAACTTTAATTATTTTGTCAAGCTTTAAAATGACATTTTATGAAATTCATTTTTTAAATAAATGGAGATTTATTTAAAAATATCATATTATCTGTCAGGATCAAAATCACCTAAGATTAACTGGTTTCAATAGATCAGAGTTTAAACCAATAACCTTGTTTTGAATCAAAGTCCAATTAAGAAGTTTTCGGAATAACACTTAACTGTTTTAAGAATAACTTTCAGAACAAATAAAGAACAGCAATTCAAATAAACACAATCAATATAAAAAACCTTTATATTACCAACGTCTATGATTGCAATCACCTCTAATCTGATTTGATTAGACGAAGAACATAGATTGTTCTTAGGGTTTTACAACCTTAGAGACTTGAGAAACATTATTAGAATGCGATGAAAACATTAAGCACTACGATTACAAAACTTGCACACACGCTTACAATAGAAAGACCTAGTCTATCTATATATCTAGCCTTCTGATTTGTTTCCTTGACGGACTCTGTTTTCTCTGGTAGTAGATCTGCTGATCTTTAAATCTTGAAATATATACCACTTCCTAAATTTCAGCACTTTCTATTATCAATCTGTTGAGCAGCTTGAACTCTTAACTCTGGAAGCTTGAACTTTTGAACTAGCAGCTTGAGTTTGTTGAAATGGCAGCTCGAACTTTGTACTTATACAGAAATACTACTAACAGTTTGAGAAATCTAACTAACAGCTTGACATACATAGATTATTTCTCAACAATCTCCCCCTAACTTAAATTCTTTACACAGGACTTTAAGTTTCTATACAAATAAGGAAATAAAACAAAGTAAAACTGTAATATACAAACAAAGGCATCTAAAAACTTACAACTGTGAAAGTTTCTGCCTTATAGCTTTTTTGAAATCTCTCTTTAACTCCTATTTATCTCATTGAATCCTCATAGAGCTCATTTGGAGTAGCCATGCTTTTGGCAAGTCAAGGAATTCAAAATTGTAGAATCTGTTGGATCTGTCTGCAAGCTTGAGTCTATATGTCATGGATTTGACATATAAATCAACCTCTACAATCTTCATTTCCTTGGCAGCTTCTATATCCACTCTGGTGGATTTTGGATAAAAAATGCTTCTGAGATCTTTTAAATTTGTCTGAACCCATACAATTGGTGACCTAGAGTGACTGGCAGTTCCAGTATTATGCATTTATGTCAGCTCTTCTCTAGTCAATCTTTGAACCAGTGAATTAGGCTCTTGTATTCTTCCTCTGGACCAGCTTCTTTCGATTACAAAATGATATACTAAATCAATGTCATCCATTGACTTAGCATACCAGTAAGTAATTGGAGGTTTGGAGAAGTCATGCTGTCAAGGATCTTTTCAATCTCTATAGCCTTTTGCAGTTGTTGATCAAATAACACTCTCTTTACCTAATCAAACTTTGCTTGTTGGATAGTTTCAGGATGAGGAGCATCAAAAACAATTTGAGAGAGAACTTGTGGATCTTGGACTTGTTGGAAGGTTTTGGAAGCTTTTTCTTTTTCTTTTTCTTTGTCATATAGGGCCTGAAGCTTCTCTGTTAACCAAGATTGAGGAATGACCTTAGATACACCAGCTGTTGCAGAGAAATTGATCAAAAATCTTCTGTGTTCTGCCTTTGAAGGCCCTGTTGGCCTTTTCATCTTCTTCTGGCTTTCTTTGACCACAAACCCTCTTTGGTAATCTCCTAAGGTTTCTTCATCTCCCATTGGTTCCTGGGCTTTCTGGTCTAGAATCTGATCCTGTTCTTCTGCCAATCTTCTGGCCAATTCAACATCATGAGCAACTTGGGCTTCTTTTGAAATAAATTTAATCTTTGGAGGCAAAATCAAAATGCCCTTTCCCTTGTCTGTAGTTGCTGCTGAAGATGTTATTGTGGCTTGGACTGATGGGGTAGGAGCTTGAGAACCTTCTCTGATAAACACCCCACTTGGGTTAATGGGAACAGCTTGAGCTTCTAGACTAACAGCTTGTGAAGCTGTTGGGACTGTTAGCCTAGAACCTGAAGCTGTTGTCGGTGAAGTTGAAGTTATTTGAATTGAAAGTGAGATCTCCTGATTCTCCCCCTTTTTGGATGCATTGGTTTGATTAGGGGGACCAAAAACCTTTGCAAGTAGGGATCAAACCATCTTTTCGAGCTGTATGATCTTGTTACCAAATAACGTGAACCCAAGGTGAAACTGGGCAAGTTTTTGTTTTTGGTCTGTTGTGAGTTGTTGCAGTGCTGTGATTTGAGATCCTTGAGCAGCAATAATGGACCTGTAATGTTCCAAAATGTCTACAACAAGTTTTAGTTGTTTATCCGTCAATGCCATAAGTTGCAGACTAGCCTAAAGATCTTCAAAGGATAGTGGAATTTGAGCTCTATCACTGGCATCAAGTCCAGAAGTAGAAACATCTGGGCCCCTTTGTTCTTGGTACTGGGGACTTCCAAAAGGTGCTTGCACACCCTCTGTTGCCATGGGAGTGGTCTTAGAGATGTTAGTATTGTCATGTGCCACTTGTGTAGAGACATCAGTAGCACCAGACACAAATCCCATATGAACATCCTCAGATGGGATGTTCACCTCCAAATTGAGGGTGGGAGTGTCCTCAATGGGTTCCCTATCGATATTCTGTGCAGGAGTGTCCTCTTGCATAGAGCTATTTGGCTATGGGGATTGGACTGAGGAGAAAGGAGCTCCTACAACCCTTTGTCGTTTATATATTTTTAGTGATGGGGCTAGGGAGGTATGTGTAGTAGAAGGAGCAGAGGAAATATATGTATCATGAGGATTCGGTTGGGGTCCTGGGGGTGAAGCAGTAATAGTTGGTAGAGCTTGCTCAGGACCCTCTCCACTTTTTCTTAGATAGATATCCTGCATTGCATGAGGCAAAGGGACATCCACACTGTGAAAATTGGCACTTGGTTTCAAAAGTCTTTTAATAGTAGGTAAAGACTGCCTATGGGACACATGTATCCTTTTATGTACTTTAAAATTATTGCAAGATTTTGCAATTATTTCTGCCAAAAACCGTGGATACATAAAAAATTTCCCATTCGTTAAGGCATGGTGCCTTAACATCTCTTGAAAAATCATATTAGACAAATTAAACTGTTGGCATGTGGATAAGCACACTAAGGCAGTGGCAATATTGGAAGAAAATTTAGACCAACCAGTCCTTTTAGGGCTTAAACATTGCTGAATAATATGTACAAGATATTTCCATTTAGGACAAAAATGTGATTTATAGAAGGTAAAAGAGTCTGTTGGGCCCCTATACCCGATTTCAAAAAGACTTTCATGTAAAGCAGTAAGAGACAGATCAGATATAATTGTGGCATCTTGAAGATGCAGATATTGTCGTATAGTCTCCTCGGTGATGGTAATTGGATTATCATCAATGATGAATGCAAAAGAAGTGACTTCATCAATGGTATTTACAGTGGTTGATTTCCAAAACTACTCTATGTGGGAAAACGTATATAATGGGATTGACAGTTAAAGCATAATGGATAAGGGAACCACGTAGAAAATCCATCATATCATGGAATGACTGTATTTCAGTGTGTTTGAGAGAGTAGGGAAGACAGTTGTGTTCTTTAACAAACTCCATTGATGATCACAAAGACGAGAATTTAGGGTTTTGATCGACTATGTGAAAATCGCACAGAGAGAGAAAGTGAAAAGATTGTGGAAGATATTTTTGCAACTGATAGTTGCAATCAAACGAACCTGGGACTTATAAGGATTTGGCTTTTTTTAAAAATATCTAGTCCCGCGCACAATCTCCTTAGTAATGACTGAAATGCCCTACACACTTGACAAACCAAGTGAAACAACTAACAGTTCGAGAAAATGAACTAACATCGAATGAAACAGTGTCTCCCCCTTAACTAAGCAAATATAATAGGTGTTTTTCTCATTGTATAAGGGAGAAATAATTAAAAAACAAATTATTCCATATTTACCATGCCAATATTTGATACTAGAAAGGTGAATCTTTCTACATCAAATGGTTTTGTAAATAGATCAGCTAACTGATCATCTGTGAACAAAACAATGTTTTGTTTGTTACAAACTTGAGACACACTTAGTAAATTGTACTTTAGTTGTTCAACATACAAAACATCATTGAATATCTTGTTGCCTGCTTTGACAGTACCCTTACCTGTTATCTTACCTCCTTTTGAATTTCTTCCGAATGCAACAAACCCTCCTTCAAAGCTTTTGAAATTTTACAACCATTTAGAGTTGCCTGTCATGTGCCTAGAGCATCCACTGTCCATATGCCATCTTGTCTTACGTTGGGTCCTGTGGTTGCCGTGCACAGAAAAAGCTTAGTTAGTCTTGGAGTCAACCCAAACCAAATTGGTTTTTGGTTGTCCTTGTGCATTGACATAACTAAATACCGTTTATGTCTTTTTAAACTTTGTGAGATCCACTGGTGGACTCTGTGAGGAGTATTTAGTTATGACATGAGGTGTCCAGGTGTTCTTTCCAACCTTTTCTTTAACATTCTCAGAAGATCCACTACAAGTTCCAGTTTTAGACTGAGCAGTTGGAACTGGGTGCTGAGTGCTAGCAGTTTCAGAATTTGCACTACCAGTTCCAACTTCTGACTTAACAATTTCAACCTTTGCATTAGCCATTTGATCTGTGTTTTTGCCTTTAACACACCATACCTTTTTCATGCTTGATTTAGATTTTGCTAAAACTTTTTTTTGGTGTACAGGCTGCCTTGGTTGACTTTTAAGAACCTGTGATTAACTGTTTTCTTTGGAACCGGTGTGACAGGTGTTTGGGCCTTTGAAACTTTTAAATTTTGAACAGTGGCATGTTTTTGAACCACAGTCTATTTTGTAACAAATGGTTTATATAAACAGTTCCTGGCCAAATGGTTTTTCCTGCCACAGTGGAAACATCTTTTGATTTATTTGATTGGATAACCAGTTTTGGGTGACCATAACTGGTTCTTGTTCCTTTGATTTTTGCTCACCTGCTGCTGTGTGGGAAACTTTTGGACACCATGCTTTTGGCATGTGCATACTGGTACAGTCTTCCCCTTTTTAATTGCTTTGGAAGAAGATGCAATGTTACATTTAGAAGGTACGGAAACATGTGGAGTATTATTTCATACAATCATCTTCTATTTTCCTTCACACTGTTGGTTCTTATAGAACTGGAAGCAGGAGGTCCTATACGTTCACTCATTGTTTTTGAGTTACTCTCAGCTTCCTTACACTCACAGCCTTCATTTGGAACCAATTCTTCTTTAGATTTAGGTTTGTCCTCAAGGATAGGATCTACAGTTTTCATTTTCTCATCTAATGTTTCATTCACAAGTCGATCAGCAACTTCACTCATAGGATGAATGTATTTATTATTATATGGGGGTGGAGTAGCTTTATATCCTATACCTTCCTTGGGATTGAGTTGAGATTTTACCCTATCTTTAAATTGGACTTCCATTAGTTGTTGTAGCTTTTGATTGGCCAGCTTGAAGCTACCCAAATCTATATTTATAGATTCTTCCTTCATGTTAGCTTCTAACACATTCTGTTCAGCCTCATCTAATTTCTTATTTAGGGTCTCTATTTTCTCATTTAGTCCTTTTTCTCCCAATCATGATATGTTCTATCATGTCCCATCTGAATTTCATTATCCTTATAGTCATTGCTCTGTTTTTCAAGATCCTCTATTGCGTGCAGATACTCATATCTTCTCTTTTCATCTTAGCTAGAGTTTTGCACATGCTCTAATTATGATCTCTATACTTTTTAACCATATTTTTGCATGTTTGAGAGCAGAGTTTAGCATTTACCTTAGATGGTAGTTCAGTGGAAGTGACAGTTGTAGTTTCTGCCATAAGAGCTTGATTCTGAAGTTCCTCTTCTGTCTGGTCACTCTAGTCAAACACATTGTCTTCTTGAGAGACAAGAGCTTGTGAGGATGATGTTTGACTGGTTCGCTGAGGTCTTGGTGGCTGCTGACTTTGTGATATGCACTCTGTAACAAAATGGCCAAGTTTGTGGCATTTGAAGCACTCAATCTTTGATTAGTCAAATGCTGGCTTGCCTTCTGTTCTGGCTTGATAGTTTTGTCTGCCAGTCCTTTTCAGAAATCTTTTGGCCCTCATAGTCAACATAGAATGTTACCACTTTAAGTCATCATCTGGATGGATTTGTTCCAGATCTTCAGCATTAAGAGCAAAAAGTCCATCACTTGCAACAAATGCTTCATAATGTACTTCAGAAGAGTCACCATCAGCACCTGAAAAAGTATCACAACTGTTTGATTTATCAGTTAATGCTGATGACAGCAGAGCAGTGTTTTTATTGTAAGAAAATGATTTCTTTTTATTTTCAATTTCAGATTCAAACACTCTCAGGCTGATGTAATGGTCATCCAACTCTATTTAATCTAGAGTGTCTTTGATTCTCCATTGAGCAGCATAGACTGTCTATTCTTCACCAAGAGATCTGAGGAATTTTCTGTTCACTTCATCTTGATACAGGATGACCTTAGCACTCTCCGATTCTCCTATCGGCTTATTAAACCTATCAAAAATTTGGGTAAGGTTTTCATTCTTTCCACCAGAAAAGTTTTCATACTGCTGTTTTAAGAGATCCTTTTGGTGCTAAAATTGCCAGCAAATCTTTTCTCTAAAGCAATCCATAGAGAATGAGCAGTATAAAATTTCTTAAAGTGATGTTGATAAGCATTAGGAATGGCTATTTGTAAAAGAGTAAGAGCTTTGACTTCATTCATTCTAGCCTTCCTTTCAATCTAAGTCTTTGGAGGTGTTCTTTTAGGTTAGCCCTCAACATCTAGTTCAGGATCAACTGCAGCAAGATTTTCAACAGCTTCCCATAGGGCATAGTCAATAAATTGAATGTGCTGTTGAATCCTGAGTTTCCACATCTCGAACTCAGTGGGTTTGAGCATAGGCACTTTGAGTCCATGCCCATATCCACTACTGCTATTTTCAAACTCCATTGCAGAAAAACAAAATTTTAAACAAAGAAACTTTCTGACTTTGAAAACAAAGAATAACAAACAAAACATGTGGCTCTGATACCACTTGTCAGGATCAAAGTCACCTAAGATTAACTGATTTTAATAGATCAGAGTTTAAACCAATAACCTTGTTTTGAATCAGAGTCCAATTAAGAAGTTTGCGAAATAACACTTAACTGTTTTAAGAAAAACTTTCAGAACAAATAAAGAACATATATTCAAATAAATACAATCAATATCAAAAACCTTTATATTACCAAAGTCTCTGATTACAATCACCTCTAATCTGTTTTGATCAGACGAAGAACACAGATTGTTCTTACGGTTTTACAACCTTAGAGGCTTGAGAAAATTTATCAGAATGCAATGAAAACTTTAAGCACTACGATTACAAAACTTGCACACACGCTTACAAGAGAAAGACCTAGTCTATCTATATTTATAGCCTTCTGATTTGTTTTCTTGACAGACTCTGATTTCTCTGGTAGTAGATATGGTTTGAAGATCTTCAAATCTTGAAATATATATATCACTTAGTGAATTTGAGCACTTTTTGTTATCAATCTGTTGAGCAGCTTGAACTTTTAACTCTGGCCTCTTGAACTTTTGAACTAGCAGCTTGAGTTTGTTGAACTCGCAGCTCGAACTTTTTACTTATACAGAAATACTACTAACAGTTTGATTAATCTAACTAACAGCTTGGCATACTTAGATTATTTCCCAACATTATCAAAGAGTTTAAAGATTTTAAAACTGGTATTATTAACTTGAGTCTTTGCGAGAATAAGTGGTGTCTAGGATAGTCGTGCTTCGGCTGTGGATGTTGGATTTTTCCAAAGGTCTATAATTGAAATGATCCTGCCCCCGACTAACCTGAATGGCCACTAGTTCTTTATAAAAGACTGATTATAAACCCAAATTGAAAACCTGACACAACACATTGTCCATATAGTGGTACTCATAGTAACCAGTCATCGTAAGTAGGTTCTGCGTTTATTGGGTTCTTACGACGCAAACATGGAAGGTGTGAGGTAAGAATTGCGGATCTTAAGTGAGGCTTGGGCGAATGACTTACAGTTGTTATGTTTTTGTCAGTGGTGGTTCCTCAGTAAGACTTTTTCCAATGGTGGGGGTGAGATTCAACATGTTCAGTTTAAGATATTAAATATTTCATTAGACCTAAGAGTTGTAAAGGAGTTGTAATTGGTTATAAGTTGACTAACTAAGTATCTTACTCATATAAGTTCAGCCTTCATTCGTTGCATGAATAAGTAAAAAGATCTTAGAATTAATAAATCATTTTTTAAATTTTGCATTTTAAATGGTTGGAAGAGACAGAGATAGAAGTGTTTGAAGTAAAAACAACTATAACAATGACAACAACAACATCAACAATGATAACGTCAATCTCCCTCCTCCACCTCGTCCGATATTAAATCCTCCCCAAATGCACAATGCTGCTACTCTGAGGAAAAACTCAGAGGAAAGAATTTCCTTGACTGGGATTGAAGTCTGACTATTTTTCTTAGAATGAAGTAAATTTTGTATGTTCTGGAAAGGGAAGTAGAACTTTCTCCAGTAGAAACCGTTACTATTAAGGAGAGAAATCTCCACAAGAAGAACATTGAGGACGCGGTTGATGATTCATGTCTACTGCTAGCGGCTATGACATTTGAGCTACATGCTACCCTTATGGATGTCACACCTTATCGATGTATCGCCAGCTAAATAATATGTTCTAGACTTAGGCTTGGATTGAGAGATGTAATATGACTAGGGCTCTAAACTCCTGTAGAATGGCAAAAGACATAGTTGTTGGACCCCATGTGATAAATATGAAGAGCTATCCGGATCTTCTTTCCAGACTTGGGCATCTAATGTTTAAGACACAAATTTTGAAGGAGTCTCATTACAAAGGTCCGACCTAGAAATACAAAATATCAACCAAACTAAGATAGAATAAATTAAGTTAACAATTGACAAATAACAAATTTGAAATTAAAGATATAAAGAGTAAAAGTCTTTTTAAGTGTTACAAACTTTACAAAAAGGTAAATTGAGAGACAGAGATGTGATCAGGAGGTTTGACTTGAAGATTGACTGGTCTTGAGCTCAACTGTTACAAACTTTACAAAAGGTGGAGATTGTTGGGGTAGATTTTTTTTATGAAGTTGCAGGGGCTGAAATGTAGTTTCCTTAAACTTTTTAGTTGTAGTATAAATACCATTTCCCTTGTAGTTGTTCATTCAGTTGAAACGGTTTGTAGTGTGAGAAATACACTTTGGCATATGATTTCTATCATTTTCTTTAAAATTGATCTGAATCTTTATTGTTTTGATAGATTGTTTTTTTTTTGTATCAAATCTACGATTAACAAAAACTGATACTCTGAAACCATTTTCATATATCTCATTTCAATATTTGTTATTTTAGTTTAAGACAAGCTGAAATGTTGGTTACAATGCAATATTCTACGTGTTCTATATTAATACATGTTTTCAATGCAAAAGAATATAAATGAGGGTTAGGATCTAATAATATTCGTTAACAATATATGATCATTTTGTACGACTAGAGTAACATATGAGGTTCTTTTCTTTTTTTTTTTTTTATTAATTCTGTCCAACTATGATCAATTTCTCATTTTAGTATGATTTTTGTTGTCTTAAAAGACAACAATATTCAAAGAGATGATTAATTGTTTTGTTAAATACCACTAAACTAATATGATTATTTTTGTTAACTATATCCGATATATTTGGATAAAAAGAATACCGATCAATTCATATTCTCGTATTACATGATTTTGATTGTTTTGAAAGATAAATTCCATCTCGTTCAGACAAACATAATTGTTTTATAAAGTATGCGACACATATTAATGAATACCATTCCATTGAAGTATAAATGTTACTTTATGGTGTGTCAAGATGATATCACGACTGCAATATGACGGATTTCATAAAATACTTGAAGGTCACACAAATGAGCGCAACTTAGCATACGCAATCGAACTAATAAATAAATGATATTATAAAAAAAATTATTTAATCTTTGAAAAATGATTCACTTAAGTAATAGTTGGTTGATAACCGTATAAAAGATGTTTAGTCATTTATCAATATTTATTTGAAATTAATAACATTGTTTATTAAAAGTGATTTAATAAAAAGTTTTCTTAAACTAGGAAATAGTAACTTTTAAAAGTGCTTGAATTGTTAATTGAATACTTTAAGAAAATAATAGTTATGAATCCAAAGATAATGTAAAGATAAAATTAAATATGAAATATTCGGTAAAATGTCTCTATTTTTGGAAAGTGTTAGTAAAATTTTAGTTTAAGAGCCTTATTTAATTTAAAAACAATATTGAATATACATACTCTACTTTATGGTAGATTAATTGGTTTTGGAATTATTATCATGGAAAGATTAGAATGAATTTTGGGTTCTTTAAATGCTTTACTGCTTTATTTAAGTTTGTGACATAACCTAGCCATAAGACACATTGTGTGTGATCGTTGTTTATTTAATCTTATTGTTTGCTATTTTATCATTGGTTATTATTGGGAAGGCATGTATGCCATTAGAATCCTGCTTTTATTATGTAATTTGTGATAGGTTAGAAATAGACAAATGTATTTTAATTAAAATTATGTAAAAATCGTGGCGAACATATCCATGAAGAAAGGATGTCAATCATGAACGACGCTCGGAGACATCATCAGACACTAAGGCTTGTGGAGTTGAAAGAGTTCATCCTTCTTGCCTTCTGTGTTGTTTTTGTCCCATAGGTTTTAGCCCAATTGGTTTATCCATATGGCTCTCGGAAACCAATTTAGTTTTCAGCAAGCCTATGTCACCCTGTGGTTATGTGTTTATATTTCTTTATGCTATATATATATCTGGTGTGGTTGTGTTGACAATGTAAATAAATAAAAGGAAATCAAAACTACAATAATTTTAATGAAAGATAAAGATATTTAAAAGAAGTTTAAATTGGAAACTTTAATTATTTTGTCAAGCTTTAAAATGACATTTTATGAAATTCATTTTTTATGTAAATGGAGATTTATTTAAAAATAACATATTATTAAAGAGTTGAAATATTTTAAAACTGGTATTATTAACTGGAGTCTTTTCGAGAATAATTGGTGTCTAGGATAGTCATGCTTCGGCTGTGGTTGTTGGATTTTTCCAAAGGTCTATAATCGAAAGGATCCTGCTCCCGACTAACCTGATTGGCCACTAGTTCTTTATAAGAGACTGATTATAAACCCAAATTGAAAACCTGACACAACACATTGTCCATATAGTGGTACTCATAGTAACCAGTCATCGTAAGTAGGTTCAGCATTTGTTGGGTTCTTGCGACGCAAACATGAAAGGTGTGAGGTAAGAATTGTGGATCCTAAGTGAGACTTGGGCCAATGACTTACAGTTGTTATGTTTGTGTCAGTGGTGGCTCCTCCGTAAGACTTTTTCCAATGGTGGGAATGAGATTCAACATCTTCAGTTTAAGATATTAAAATTTTCATTAGACCTAAGAGTTGCAAAGGAGTTGTAATTGGTAATAAGTTGACTGACTAAGTAGCTTACTCATATAAGTACAGCCTTCATTCATTGCATGGATAAGTAAAAAGATCTTTGAATTAATAAATTGTTTTCTAAATTTTGCGTTTTAAATGGTTGGAAGAGACAGAGATAGAAGCGTTTTAAATAACAACAACTATAACAATGACAACAACAACAACAACAATAACGTCAATCTCCCTCCTCAACCTCCTCCGATAGTAAAACCTCCCCAAATGTGCAATACTGCTACTCTGAGGTCTATTCAGGACAAGGAAAAACTCAGAGGAAAGAATTTCCTTGACTGGGAATGAAGTCTGACTATTTTTCTAAGAATGAAGTAAAATTTGTATGTTCTGGAAAGGGAAGTAGAACTTGCTCCAGCAGAAACAACTACTATTGAGGAGAGAAATCTCCACAAGAAGAACTTTGAGGACGCGGTTGATGATTCATGTCTAATGCTAGCGGCTATGACATTTGAGCTACAGGGTACCCTTATGGAAGTTACACCTTATCGATGTATCGCCAACTAAATAATATGTTCTAGACTCAAGTTTGGATTGAGAGATGTAATATGACTAGGGCTCTGAACTCCCATGGAACGGCAAAAGACATAGTTGTTGGACCCCATGTGATAAAGATGAAGAGCTATCCGGATCTTCTTTCCAGACTTGGGCATCTAATGTTTAAGACACAAATTTTGAAGGAGTCTCATTACAAAGGTTCGACCTAGCAATACAAAATATCAACAAAACTATGATAGAATAAATTAAGTTAACAATTGACAAATAAAAAATTTGAAATTAAAGTTAAAAAGAGTACAAGTCTTGCTAACTATTACATCATGGATAAAATCATAAAGTACTCCCAGCACTATTAAATCTTCATTCTCAAAGTTAAGTACCACAAAATCGGCCAAGTAGTTGTCTAATGAATTTAATCTTCAACTATTTAGAACCTAAGAACTGGTTCCAGATGAGGATTTTCCTTTTCCTGAAAGATGGTAATGCAACAACTATAAGCTTTGTAGCTTAGTAAGTATATAGACATAACAATTTTCAAAGCAATTATGAATAGTGGAATATAATTAAGATTAGGCATATGGATGATTTAGTCTAGGAGTTGGGCATTGCTTACCACTAATGAGACGTAGGCATAAAGAGTGAGATGATGTTAAACTCAGACACATACATTTTGTGGGGATCAACCACATACTAGGCTAGCCTAATATATTTAAGACTAGTTTATTACCCGTGTATTACGCAGATATTTTTAATACATATAAAATATAATAAATAAAAAGATAAAGATATATATATATATATATATATTATTTTTTAAACAAAAGTATATAAGATTATATTATTATTTATTATATTTTTAAAATATAAATGAAGAGTAATTATTTTCTTATATATTTTTTAAAACTTTTTTTATATTATCTTATAATTAATAAGTTAATAGATTATTAGATTTTGTTTGATTTGATTTGATTTGAATTTAAAAGTGGATTATATTAGATTTGGATAGATTTAATTAATAAGTTAGTAGAGTATTAGATTTTGTTTGATTTGATTTGATTTGAATTTAAAAATAGACTATATTAGATTTAGATAGATTTGATTTAAATTTCTTTATTATTTTTAAAATATATAAATGCCACGTCTCGATTCATAGTGACGACACGTGGCTTCACCAGAAATGAGTATAGTTACTCTTTTAATAGTATAGATAGATTAGGCATAATTGAGGGAGTGTTTGAGTTGTCAAAAAGTGTATGAAGAGACAGAGTGTGTGAAACCATTATCTTATAAATATGACCAACTTATCATGCAATTTGCATGTTGATGACTCGTCAAGGCTACTTGGTTAGTGTCTCATGCTACCAAAGCGTGACACAAAAATAAAAGTTTGGAGACTTTACAATTTACACCCCTCAATCATGTCTTTAAAGTATTAACACATTTAACCCAAAAAATTTTATAACTTTTCTTATTACAAATGTAATTAAAATAAAAGTTACATAATTAGGCTAAATGAATGCTAATTGAAAGTTAAAGGTGTTGTAGAATGGGCTCCACAACGCAAAACTTCGTCGTCGAAGTCAGTTTGGTCTCAACAGACTCGGATAAATTGATTGCATAACAATTTTGGAATCCCAAGTCTGATGTGAACCTTTGTGGCGCCATCTAAATTTCATTATTTCTAAACTTCTTTGTCTTTGAATCCAAGATACATTCTTGCTTTTTAATAATGCAAGCTTTTCGTCAATTGTTAATTCAATATGTGGATTTGTGGTACACCTTCGTTAGCTAGACTCTTTCTGAGATGACTAACATTAATACCATATGTACCCTAGCCAAATCAAAGGGCAGTTCAAGACAATAAGACTAGTTGCCTATCTTTTCAACGATGTTGAATGGACTAATAAATCTTGGAGCTAACGTTTTTGTGTTTGATGAAACAAACCACGTTCTTCATTGGAGATACTTTAATCATCACCTGATCATTAACATTCAATTTTAATGACCTGTAACGATGATTATATGTAAGACCCAACTTTACTAAAGAGTCTTTACAACTAGGTTCCAGCTTTGCAATACAGAAACAATCATAACTAAGATAGATGTTATTAAGCATGCGGAATATATTACAATACAGAGTTGGAAATAAGTTATAAATTTTAGAATTTCATTATAAAAGGGTACAGGAGACTAATCTATTGCAATCACCACAATACGTAACACAACTTCTACCCAAACCACCACCTTCACTCAGTACCAAAATGCAGCTTGAGAAGTGGTCTATGGAACTTCAACTTGAACTTACAGAACTTAAGAACTAGCTCCAACTTCACATTTTCCTTTGTCTTTTCGTATAAAGGGATTCAACAACAACTGTAGCTGTTGGCTTATTGAGTTTATAGATTTAAAAATTTACATGCCATAATGACAATGCAGTAAATGTGGGTACTAGTGTGATAATAAAAAGGCTGCCACCACCTACCAAAGATAGTGAGACATAACACTTATAGAGTAAGATGATGTCAGTGCCATATGCTCACACTTATGTGGAGTAGTCAACCGCTAGTTCACATGAACTAGTGACATACACAAAGTTAATGTTAGAGCAAACTTAACTGATTTATTGAACTATTGACACATATGTCAAAGAAACAAGTACTTGAGAGTAAGATTAAATAGACAAGGCAATGATCACAACACATTCTTATGACAATAACTGAAAATCAGAAATAACATAATGTGTGATGGATGATATCAACATGTATCAAGACACAGGGCATCATCTTAACATGGTGTGCACAGGTTATATTCTAGCTTGAATAATTAACGACAATCAATAAAGTTAGAATAACAATTTATCTCACTAAGGACAAAATGTGTACAGATATATCTATAACTCACAGGTTTACTGTTATATGTCTCTGCTATTGACTTTGACTTTCACAAGTGGATTATCCTACGTTCTGAGTTATCTCAGGTTTCAAATCACTCTACACTTGGGCATTCTAGATTTTGGCATGACTTTATGAACATTTACCCGCTTTTTGCATCTTTGACTGGACTTAGAAAATGTATTTATAGGTTCTACTTACTTTATAAGACTTTTACTTGATTACACAGTTTAGGTTTAGTTGCCCTGTTCAATATATATCACATTTCACTTTTACATGAGCTTTATAAACTTTACATGACAATTATTGGATGATCTTGTAACGATCATAACTTTATGTAGCTTATTCGTGTCATTTAGATGGTAATTAGACTTGTTATGACATGATTTTTACCCTTTGTGAGCATCATGGACATATATGATCATGATTAGACTTGTTATGAGATAAGATTGCATTTATGAACATCATGTGGATATATGATCTTTATGAACATAATGGACATACTTATAAGATCATTACTTGTATTGTATTTTAGAAAACATTATGAATGCACACATAAAATGATGCATGATTCTTAGAAGTAAACACATAAACTGACTTAATATGTATGACTTTCAAATATTCTAAACCGACAAACCTGGACCCTTTTAATGATAAATGATTCTAGCTTTAGGACCTAAAATGACTAAGCAAATTACTTTAAACATATACATATGTATATATATGATCCTAATGAATCAAGGCCCAAGGCTAAAGGCATAGGCCTTGGGGCCGAGGTGCAGGTTCTTGGGCCAAGAAGGGCAAGGCCTAGGGCCGAGACCAAGGCCAAGGGCCAAGGCATAAGGCCACATCACATTCACCACCTTGTACTGCTGATGTTTCTTTATCAGACTGAATACCCCGAGACTATGTTTTGGGGTCTAAGACACACAGACACACACTACTTATTGTTATGGCTTAAAACACACACATATGTTGTTATTTCTATATAGTTTATTACACACGCAATTGAAATGTTTATAAATTAAAAACAAATAATCATTCTGTTTAAGGAATATTTTTATTACACACACTTGTATATATGAATGTGGTTGCTTCCTGATAAACACAAATAACTTTGTTAGCCTTATTATTTCAATTTCTAGTTAATAATTTCTATTTGTAATAATATACTTTCATTTATGCAAATGTTTATGTAATATTTCAAGTTCAAGGACCATTTATGTAATTTCCCAAAAGTTCCCATGGATACAAAAGCCAAATGGGATGGATGGAGTCAGCTGTTCAATGAAGAAATAGTTTATACTGATATATTTTCTCCCAAGAGCGTTTCATCTTCTTCATCCTATAGAGTGCTTGCACTGATAAATCTGATATTATGTTGCTCTATATGTCATGATTGTGTAACATCTATGACTTCAACCTTTCATTTGATATCAGAGATTGGAAATGGATTTCAACTTGAGCTGTGTTAAAAAACGTAACCTGCTCTTCGTCTACTTCTTCTCAAAGAGGTCTAAATCTCTAATCTTTTGCTAAAATATCATTTGTATGTTGTTTTTAATTATCAAGAGTATTTTTATTGTGCAAAACAACATCTTTTTCATGGAGTAAATGAGTTTTTTTTGTTGAAACCATATGTTCCCATGTTCTATGAACTGCGTCTCAAATTTGACCAAAAATAACATCAATTTTGGTGTTATAAGTGCTTACTGATACCTAAATTAAATTACTTGAGACTTTTATTGAACATTTCTGTGATTTACAACATGTTTTGTGTGAAAAATCTTGAAAAAATCATGAAATACAAGAAATACCGAAACCATAAAAGTTTCGGTACTTCGAGGTATCATTAAGTATATCTCTATATTTGGCAAAAAGGTTTCTAGCCTGAAAACTTTTGCTGAAAGTTGCAAAAAGGATTTACCATTTAAAAGTTTCGGTAAAAGTCCAAGGTTTCGGTACAAGTAAAAGGTCTCGCTACTTGGTCAAAGGTTTCAAAATATAAAAGGTTTCAATAGAGGCTTCTGTACTTAAAAGAGTTTTAGTAACAAATACCGAAACCTACCTAAACTCTAAAAACGTTTTAATATCCTTGAAAGTTTCGGTAGATACCTAAACTCTAAAAAAGGTTTTGGTACATACCTAAACTCTAAAAAGGTTACGGTATCCTTGAAAGTTTCGGTACATACCTAAACTCTAAAATGGTTTCGGTATCCTTGAATGTTTCGGTACAAACCTAAACTCTAAAAAGGTTTCGGTATCCTTGAAAGATTCGGTACATACCTAAAGTCTAAAAAGGTTTCGGTAAGTCTTAAATGTACCGAAACTACTGAAATTTAACTTTTAGAATTTTTTTTTTCAAATTTCTTCTCACCAGAACACTCTTTTGTTTTTAATTCTTTCTAAAAACAGTCATTTCACAGTTTCCAATTTTATGATATTATTTTCAAAATCATTCATGGGAAATGAGGTTTCGGCGTTACATAAACTTTTCCATCAGATGGTGAGATGAGTGAGGTACATTAAGAATCCAAATTCGACTTAATCAACGATTTAAAACTTCTCACCGAATAATATCTTTCTCTAGAACAAAAGATTTTGCTTGAAAATGAAAAGGCCCAAACTTTTGAAAAATGATTGCTAAAAGTGCAAAGTGAAAACTCAAAAATTCAGTTGGACATGGTCAAGATTAATGATATGAATTCTTATTTGATTGAAACTTCAAATAAAACTCAAGAAGAAAACAATTCTTTGATATCTAAGTTTTCGAAGTGTCAACCAAATTTGAATCCATCTCATGTGATAACTCTCAGAATTAACAAAAGTTTAGAATGATTTCCAAAGAAAGAGTGGAGTTGTATGCCAAAGTAAAAAATTTTGAGGATGAATTTTTGAAATGTGGTTAATCTGATCAAACCATCCACACGAACAAACCAAAAGAGACACGTATCTATCACTCTAAGGAAGGTATTGGGTACGAAAGTCCAAAATTCTCAACAAGCGATCAAACATTTTGCCTACCTTGTATGATCACTGTTACATTGGACATGGTTTTAAGGCAATTTTTCATCGATCAACAGAAGATGCCATAAATGAGGATGAATATAAAAGAAAGGTTTACGAAAACGAGCATACATCTTTTGACTATGAGGGACTAAATGACAATTATTCCACTAGAGAATCCACTCTGTCGGATGACTGCATACATAGTTACTCACAGTGGTAAATGGATGCTAAACATGTTGCATCAACATCTCATTCTTACATCCCCAGCATTTCTCTTCAAAAACAAATCACACATCTTGATAAGGAAGTTTTGAAAGGTGAGGAGAAATTTATTTGCAAAGGTTTTGAACAAACGGTTCTTCATACTGTGAATCAAGGTTTTCACTCGTACTTAGAAATACGTATTTCCTTCACTCAAACCGAACCTTCAGTAAAGCTAGCAGAAAAGCAAACAATTGATTTTGAAGAAGAGAGAAAACTGTTCTTAATCAAGGAACAAAATTTTAAAATCCAATTCAAATCCAATGATAATGACCTGGCTACATACTTGACTATCATCAAGGACTTGGAAAATGAAATCTCTCAACTAAAACAAATCAAGTTCTCCACTCTCTCCACTGAATCAAAAGCAAAGGTTTCTACAGTATCAGTTAAAATTCCCAAAAAGACCACTGAAAACAAAAATCACAAGAAACCTAACGTTGAAAAAGGCAAAATGATTCCATAAGGGCAGTCAAGCAAGCTTCATTTTTCAAGAAGGCATTTGTGCCATTGCATGTCATTTCCAACAGTTTTATTTCTGGAAGTAGATCGAATGTAGTAGGGATAAAAAATCCAACATGAATGTAAAACGTCCTTCAAAACTTTGTTATGTAATGAAAAAACTTGCTGGTTCACGTTCTTCTACTTCATATACTTCTGTTCCTGAAAAGAAAAATTCAGAACTTGAAAAATTTCATGACAAAACGAAAGGGATCAAATGCAACAAAGTGTGGATTGAGAAAAGGTCTATCGGACATACCAAATCTGAGAGTAACAAACAACCCAAAGCTGAAATGAAATCCAAAAGTCCAATCTTCAAATGGGTCCCAAATATTTCTGCATCAAATTCTGACACTAATAAAATATGTGTTCCTGCAAATATTCTGTTACATAAAATCTGGAATTCCATCTTGTGCTAACCTGAAAAACCCCATTCTTTAATGGGTTCCCATAGTGTCTGATTGATCTTATGCATAATGGCTCATGTTCATTACAATTCAGGACCAAAGCCTCAATGAAATGGAATCTATGCACTTCAGTACAGAAACCGGGCATTAATGTCATGGCTTCTACTTACTTTAGAGTAAAACCCGGTTTTTAGTTAGAACTGTGCTACATTGTTTTTGAAACTACCACCCTGATGTTCATATCAGAATTTCTGCTCAACATCACTGGCGAAACAACAACAGGGAACATAGAATCCTTACTTTTCTTATGCTTCTAGTTTCTGTAGACTGATATTTATTCTTATCGTCAGGGGGAGTTTACATATATACATTATCAAAGAAAATTTTATTGCCTTTTCACTCTTCTAGTATGCAACTTTGTTAAGGAAAATAATTTTGATGCGTACGGGGAGTGTTTTTGATAAAGTTTTTTTTTGTCTAGCCTTAGTGATGCAAATTGTTTTGAATTTTATCTCCTCGTCGTTAAAGGGGGAGTAAATTTTTATTGGGATATCATTCTAAGGAGATTAGTCAAAATTTAGTCCTATCTAAATCACATTTCATTCTTATACTTCGTCCAGATCATTCTTTTCATTCCCTGATATTTCAAATCTTCTTGAATCCTGAATCTCATTCAAATCAGATGCTTTCATTCATTATGAATTAACTAATTCTGATTTATTATGATTCATTCACTCGACTCCATTCCTTTCTAATTCATTTCACTGAGTTTTTTCTCATAATGCTAAAACAGCTTTTTTTGAGCATTCTACGCTAGCTGCAATTCCAAGAACTCAAAGTTCATCATCTTTGATAACATCTGCTGACTTTGGTGCACCACATGAGCGTATAGGCATATACATCACTCCTATGGTCTACCCAGAATCGGATGACCTACCCATGAAGTAATCCTTCTTATAGATGAGAGGTAAGGGTCTTATAGATCTAGTTAAGAAGGATCAAACACAGTGGGGTGTTGATCGGGTCTTACAGACATAAAATGGAAATGAGAGCTTGAGGGGAGAGAAATGATTAAAAGAAAAGAAAACCCTATCAAAACCTACAAATACTTGGGTTTCCTACATTTTCTATCGAATCTTATTCGTTGAGATATGGTATTGAAGAAGACGTCATGAACCCAGTGACGCAAGCACAAAACCCATACTAGCTAGTCAGTTGTTTATCAAAAAGCTAATCTTTCATTTCTCATGGAGATTAACCTCATATGCTATTGATTTCTCATTTGGGGGTAATGGATATTGAAAAAGGAAAACAACCACTCTAGTCTTTGAATTTCATTTGATTGCACATTGTATCTAGGTCTTATTGACTATACACCTCTTACGTTACTTATCGAGTCATGTATGTGTGACAAAATTTGCTTGTGTATTGTGACAAAGCCGGGAACAACTATAGTGGTGCTTACTCTAAGTATTTCATGATGATTAGTTGAAAATCCTAGTAGTGTTAACATCAATTCGGCGCTGAATGTAGGTCACATGGTTTTTTTTAACTATTGTGTCAACAGGAAACCTAAGTGGTCCTGGATGTTATTTTTTTCCATTTAATTTGGTAATAATGTCATAGGTTGCAAAGCCTAATGACATTTTGTGATGATAAAGAGCAGATATACACATTCTGAGAGGGAGTGAGCTACTTACCAAGGATACCTGAAAGGTTTACATGAAAATCAAGATTCTCTTAATCATCATGAGGGGGAGATTACTAGAAGCATAAAAAAGTTTACGGAGATGATGGAATATATTCATGGGGAGCAAAGCTAATCTGTAGGATTCCATGTTCGGTTGTAGAATCAAGGGGGAGAGAGATATCAGAGAAAAGCATCAAGAGCTTCGAAGTTTCAAAGCTTTATGTGTTCCATGTTGTAGGTCACAAAAGGTTTCCCTAAAGTATTGTTCTAAGCTGTAGAGGGTTGGTGAATACAGCAAATTAAAATTCAGTACTCTTTTCTCAATGTTTGTGTATATTATTAACAAGTGTTAATTACAAACAACCTTGACTGCGGAATGGTTCAAGTTGAGATGACAGATACAACAGTTATTCAACTAATCTAATACACACTCAGACTAGATACAATGACTACACTTACTTAGATGCACTCACTGTTTTTACTAGACACAGATGGACAGCTTGAGTATGGACAGCTTAGATACACTTACTGTTATATTCAAGCAGACTTGCATGCATGAAAAACACACTTTAATGCATGATCTAATTTCACACTCTTAGATATCTCACAATCTTTAGAAGCTTCCTTTTAAACTCTCACTGAGAATCTCAGTGAATCTTCTTCATTGGACAATGAGAAAGTGGGATGTCTTTCCAGAACGACAAAACACCTTTTCTACACATGTTGATAAAGCAGACTTGTCTTCAAGTGGCAGAAACTTTATCTTTCTCATCAACTTGTAAACTGATCTTGTAGCCAAAAACAATACATGAGGACTTGGAAACATATTCCATAAATTGTTTAGCCTGTTCACAAAGAATAGGTTCTGTTCACAAAGAACAGAACACTTAGAATCTGTCCAAGGTGCTCAACAGGAACAGAGCAGCGTAGACAGTTTATGTCCAGTCTGTTCAGCAGACAGAACAGCTTGGACAATCTGCCTTTGTTGCAACGAATGCAATAGGGTAAACAACTTTGGATGATATTGCAAATCACTTTTCAGGTTTCAATAAGGCATAAACAGACCTTAAATTATACCTTCAAGTGCATCAAACAGGTTTGATTAAAAATCTCCCCCTATTTGCAACAATCTCCCCCTATTTGCAACAATCAGTCTATGCTGATTTAATCAATAATCATTATACATTTTTACAATACATTTTGCTGAAATGAAATTACAACTTATGTAACAAAGTACAACTAATGTACAAGAAAATTCAACAATTTGGACTATTGATGATGGGAGTAGATAATGGCAAGCCTGTCCAACATACGGACAGCTTCCATTCTTCACCAACTCAGACAGTAGGTGGACTTCATGACAGTGGTGGTGGCAGTCCTTCTTCAAACATTCTTTCAAGTTCATCCCTGGTTTCCTCCAAATCGTGTATTTCAACTCTAAGGAACATAAAATTAGGATGTTCAAGCTCCCCTCTTTCATAAAAGCCTCTGAGCTGATCCCAGATGGCTACTCTCCACATACTGGATTGCCTGAAGGAGTTCGCAAGTCTGAATGCTACAAGCTGTTTGAGACCAAGTTTGTGTAGGTCTGATGCTCTCTGAAAGCACTTCTTCTTTGACAGGGGATCTACAAAAATGCCCCCAACACAGGTTCTTCAATCAACTTGCCTTCTTCAAATTCTACTCCTTTGGACAGGCTGTGGTCAACTCCTTTAGTCTCTACTGCATAGTCACCTTGTCCAATCAAGAACAGGAGTTCCTCCAGCTCCGATTCCTTTTTGTTCCTCTTGGCCTTTATTTTGGGGTAAGTCACTGAGTCACCCTTAAATCTTCTGAAATCAGGCCAATGTCTTTCACTCTTTCCATCAGCTTTTTGACATATGCCCGGATAGTGTTCGCCGTTTCAGACTTAGACTGGCTCAGGGCAACTGCCAACTCTAGCCATTCTCTGTACCCCATCTGTACAACATCGGTGTAGTCATATTATTCTAGTTTTGGGCCTGTTGCACCCATTCTGGTTATTTGTAGCTTCCACTGTTTGCCTTTTCTTGAAATGGGCACAGATTTGACAATAGCTTCCTTGTCAAGTCTTCTATCAGCAACATCAAAGAATTTTTTCCTTGCCAAGTTGTCAAAGTGTATCTGGGCTCTTGCAGAGGATGCTTGTTTGGATTTGGTCACAGAGACCGGAGCATCCTTTTCCTTACCACCTGCTGACTCTCTAGCAGCTTCAAGTAGTTTTCTTTGCACATCCAAAGAAGGCATTTTAATTTTGCTTGCCTCTTTGAATGCAAGAGATATGGTAGCTTTGGCTGAGGCTTCTTCCTTTCTTACTGTTTCCAGGGCTTTGAGTTGTTCATCTCTGAGCTCATAGTATTTCTCCATAGAAACAACCATTTCCTTAGCCTTTGCCTTGTCAAACATTAGCTGCACTGCTCTTTGATGGTCAGGGTCAAAAGTTGCTTTCTTCTATCCTTTGGCTATTGAAGTTTGAACAGCCCAGGAATCTCTTCCTCTTCTTCTTCTTCTTCTTCTTCTCTTGCAAGATCAGATAGCTCCTTCTGCTTGGCCTGTCCCCAGGAATGGATTCCTCCCCTTTAGTATGTGCAGGGTTTGGAGATCCAGCTTGAGTAGGCAGAGCAGCTTCAGTATGATGGGAGACATCTGCTGCTGGACCTATTCCTGATGAACCTGCTGCTTGACCAATAGATGCTGATTTCTCCTTAGAAAGAGAAGAAGTTTTCTCCCCCTTAGACTTAGTCTTTGAGGCAGACAACTTCTCCCCCTTTGAAGGAGATGGACCAGCACCTCCAACAACTAGTCTGCCTGGAGAAACGAATTTAGCAGGCTTGGCAGCAGTTGTGGCAGCAGATTTGGGGCCAACCATGTTATGCACTAAGAAAGCCAGGCTGTCCTTAACCTTTGCAAGCTGGGTAAGGCAGGTTTGAAGAGAAGAGGATTGGGAATCAACAATTGAGGACAGCTTGACTAGATTTTCTCTATCAGAAGCTGTGAACAACAAACATAGAAGTTGTGCAATATGTAACTCAAGAGAGTCCTGCACATCATAAAGATTTGCTGACACATAATTAGACAGAGAAACAATTAGAGAGTTCAAGCTGGCCAATGTAGCAGGAAGGGTAGTGGTGCAAGTGATGAGGAGAGTTGACAGCTGCTGGGATAAGGCTGCCATGAAGGACACAGAGTCCTGTTGATGAGAAAGAATAGTGGAGAGTGAAGTTGAGATGTTTTGCATCTGCGCAGTGAGTGCAAGTAGCTGTGAGGATTGATCAGGCTGTTGAGTGGCTGGAAAGGAATTCTTGAACAGATCAAAGAATCCTTGTAGCTGGGCAGAACAGAGTCTGAGATTATTGATGGTAGAGCAGTCATGAAGTTTTCCAAAGATCCAACTTTGTTGCTCAGCAAAGAACGCTGATCCTTCAAAGGAAGGTCTTTAGGGGATTGATGAGTATGGGTAGGCTTTTTGGATTGTGTAGAGGGGGAAGAATGAGATGAGGATGAGGCAGGTGTTTGGGGATGAGATGGAGAAGGAAGGGTGACTCTGGACAGAAGCTCCATAGCCTGGGCAAAAGTAATATGGCCCAGCTTGAAGGGGTCAATGGACCCCTCAGCAGTGGCTGTATCTGCTTCATTAGGAGAAGGGGTAGAGGTTGGTAACCTTTCAGATGCTGCTTATGTTGCAGCACCTTCATGAAGGCCAGGGGTTGTTCCCTATGCAGCACCTTGGTCTAAAGATGCCTCATCATGGGGAGATGAAATGTGCATTTCAACATCAGCAGTGGTGAAACCTGCTGATGGAGTTCGCATATGAGGTGTAGCCTCACCAGAGGGATGGTATGTTCCATGAGGTTCATCAGCTTGGGATGTTGGTCCTTCAGCAGCTGGTGGGTGTACAACAGCTGTATCATGAGGAGCAGAAGTTGGAAGCTGATCTACTGGATGGTCTAATCCAGCAGGTTTGGCACCTTGTGCAGACTCATGGTGTGAAGAAGTATTGAGTGGAGACTGTGTGGACTCAGTATGGAGTGGAGTGAACTCCTGTCTTTCAATATTCTCATCCAGTTAGGAGGCTAGAATAGTTGATGTGGTAGTCTCCTTATGTACAACTGGCTCCTGTTGGGAGGAATCAGAGGGCCTAGGCTGACTCAGGGTAGACTCTTGTTGGAGTGAAGCCTACTCCAAATGTGCTGAACCTTCTCCCAAAATAGGATAGACATCAGGGGTTACTTCTTTTTCAACTGAATCTTGTTGAGAGGGATTAAAGGGTCTAGATTGGATGCTTATTTACTTTTCGGCTAAGGTTTTGCGTCTGTATAGTCTGAGAGATGATATGGAGGATGGCTGTTGTGGAGAAGAGGTGAGGGGATCTGTTTGGACTGGTGGAGAGACTGGGTCGGAAACAGGTGGGTTGGCATGTGCCATAGTCTCAGGTGTCACAGAGGCACCAGCCACAAAGGCTTCAGGTTCAACAGATGAACCAGGGTGAGAAGTCTGCTGCCCCTCAGCCACAGAGGCAGATGGGACAAACTTGACTTGGTTGTTTTTAGCGTTCTTGCAGACAGGCTCAACTTCAGTCATTTCCAGGGTCCTTTTAACAAATTTGACCCTAGATTTTGATTTTCCCTTGGGAGTAGTCTCTGGATCCACCCTCACAGCAGAGGGTCATTCCACCATTCCTAGCAACCTCCTCATTGGTGTTGACAGAGGAGGTTCAATTGGTAGTACAAGAGTGTAGAAAACTCTATTCCCAATTACAGGGAATGCAGCAGTACGAAGTAGAGGCTGAGAGTTATAGAGTTGCTCACCACAGATGTGCTAGAAAATGAAGCTATAAAACCTGGGATATCGAACAGCAGCTGGACGTGTTTCCTGCTGCACCAGGTTCCTCAAGTTCATGAAAATCCATCTTGCCATGTTGATTGTAGTCCCATCCACAAGCTGTAGGACTATTGGAATCTCATCACGGCTGAGTTGGTCGAATGAACCAACGTTACTGCTGAAGCACAACACCACCGAGGCAAACAAGAAACTGTAGGTTGGAGACAGATCCTTTCTAAACAGTGTAGCTCCAACTTTAGGTTCTGCTACACCACAAAAACGTAGCAGATTACCCATCTTTTCATTCTTAGGCTGTTGCTGATCATAAGTTTCAGCCACAGGGAGACGAAGAGCTTCCCTAATCAGACGAGTAGTGATCTCAATGTTCTGAGTCCTATTGAGTATGGTTCACCTGATGATTTTGGTAGAAGGGTCATAAGAACAGGTATACCAAAATTCATAAACCATCGTCTCGTACATGATACCAGGAGATGCAGTCATTGCGTAGTTCAGTGGGTGAACCTTCAGAAACTCCACCATGTATACGTATCCTTTTCCCACATAATTTTTAAGGATGGTTAGGTTAGTAAGGTAGTTGTTAGGTTTCAAATTCAGCATCGTGGTAACAGACGAGTGTTTGTGCACATCGTTACCAACGAAAACTGGAAGAAAGGGGTTGTTCTGGTGAGCCATTTGGAAAGTAGTGGAAATATTAGCACAGGACACTTAGTCGAAGTTAGGGTTCTTTGGAAGTTATGGAGCAGTAAGAAAGACAAAGATGAAACAGTAGATGGGTATTTATAGGATTTTGATTGTGAGTGGGTATGAGAGAGAAAAACTTTGGGCGGTTGATTTGAAATGTTCGTTAACGGAAAACGAAACGGTTGTCCACGTCCGAACGGTTGTCAGACCACTTGAGCCCTTTTTAATCACTAACACACGTTAACCCACATTATCCGTGGTAATTAAGTTAAATAAAAACAAAAATTAGGTAACTTAATTGTGAAGAAAGGTAGTTAAAACTGATGGCGTGGTAACAGACGAGTGTTTGTGCACATCGTTACCAACGAAAACTGGAAGAAAGGGCTTGTTCAGGTGAGCCATTTGGAAAGTAGTGGAAGTATTAGCATAGGACACTTAGTCGAAGTTAGGGCTCTTTGGAAGTTACGGAGCAGCAAGGAAGACAAAGATGAAACAGTAGATGGGTATTTATAAGATTTGAATGTGAGTGGGTATGAGAGAGAAAAACTTTAGGCGGTTGATTTGAAATGTTCAATAACGGAAAACGAAACGGTTGTCCATGTCAGAACGGTAGTCAGACCACTTGAGCCCTTTTTAATCACTAACGCACGTTAACCCACATTATCCGCGGTAATTAAGTTAAATAAAAACAAAAATTAGGTAACTTAATTCTGAAGAAAGGTAGTTAAATTTGATGGTCTAAGCTGTTGGTCAAACCTGTGATGAGCAGGGTCATCACAAGTTGTTCATTCCTCAGTCTGTTCATTCAACCTGTTCAGCTATGTAAGAACAAGTTGTGTTCAATAGCTAATCAGGTTACAAGACAATGTCTTGTATGACAGATTGAGAGAGTCAGCAAGTTGGAAGTTTGATCAGCAGACCAGGTTTGAAATGAAGGCTAATATTGTCAAACATGTTATACGCTCAAGCTGTTCAAGTTTTTAGAAATTGGGTAAGAATAGAACATGCATAGCCTTTTCTGTCTAAGCTGTTCTGAAAAACTTGAGTAGTGTGAGACATACAATAACTTAGAATATAGAGGACACTTAGTCACTTTTATTTAACATGCCCAGCTTGCTGACAAGATAATTAAACCTGTTTTCATCAAGAGGCTTGGTGCAAATGTCTGCAAGCTTTTCATCTGTGGAAATAAAACTTACCTCCACATTACCTTTCTGGATGTGATCCCTTATGAAGTGATGTCTGACCTCTATATGCTTTGTTCTGGAATGAAATACTGGATTCTTGGAGATAGCTATTGCACTTGTATTGTCACATAGAATAGGAGTCTTCCAATATACAAGTCCATAGTCTTCAAGCTGATGCTGCATCCACTGAATCTGCCCACAGCAGATTCCATCAGCAATATACTCAGCTTTAGCAGTAGAAGTAGAAACTGAGTTCTGCTTCTTGCTACACCAACTTATCAACTTACCACCAAGAAGTTGACATCCACCTGTTATGCTTTTCCTATCTAGCCTGCAGCCTACAAAATCAGAATCTGAATATCCTGTTAGCTCAAGGATTGAGTCTTTGGGATACCAAAGACCCAAACCTGGTGTACCCTTAAGGTATCTGAAGATTCTTTTTATGGCAGCTAGATGTGATTCTTTAGGATCAGCTTGAAACCTAGCACATAAACAGGTGGAAAACATAATATCAGGCCTACTAGAAGTTAAATACAGCAAGCTCCCAATCATGCCTCTGTAAGTTGTTACTGAAACAGCTTTGCCACTGGCATCTGCATCCAACTATACATTGGTTGCCATTGGGGTTTTGATAGGAGAACTTTGATCAAATTTAAACTTTTTCAAAAGATCTAAAGTATACTTTCTTTGATTTATGAAAATACCATTTGTGGTTTGTTTAACCTGCAGTCCTAAAAAGAAAGTAAGTTATCCCATCATACTCATTTCATATTTTGATTTCATGAGTAGTGAAAGACTCTTGCATAGCTGCTCATTTGTAGTTACAAATATTATGTCATCCACTTAAATTTGAACAAACATAATATCAGACTTCACCTTCTTAATGAACAGTGTGGTATCCACTTTACCTCTGGAATAACCATTGTTCATAAGGAAATCAGTTAGGGTGTCATACCAGGCTCAAGGGGCTTGTTACAGAACATAGAGAGCTTTGTCCAACTTATAGACAAAACCTGGATGATGTTCATTTTCAAATCCTGGAGGCTGCTTGACATAGACTTCTTCTTGCAGCTTTCCATTCAAAACTGCACTCTTCACATCCATTTGAAATACCTTCATGCACTTATGAGCAACGTAGGCTAGAAATAAACGAATTGCCTCTAACCTGGCCACAAGAGCAAATATTTCAGCATAGTCAATGCCTTCCTCCTGTCTGTAGCCTTGAGCAACTAGTCTTGCCTTATTTCTAATGACATGACCTTGCTCATCCATCTTTGTAACAACCGACATTAAACCAGGTTAGCAACTACGATCTAATCAGTATTTAATAGCCAATTATAACCTAATCAGTGGTCATTAGAAGTTAATCAAAGTGATTAACAAAGTTCATTAGAAAATTCAACTCAAATAGAATAAAATTCATCGGTGCGATGAATCGGGAAATCAATTAATCCAACTGATTTACGATATGAGGGATTAATTCAACTAAGTACATAATTAAATTATGATTAGTAACACTAATCATACACTAATACAATTACTTAACATTAACTATGCAAGACAAAAACAATTCATTAAAACAATGCATCCAAAAGTATTTATAAATTTACAAAAAAAGGGAAATACAAGAATACATTTCTAAATACTTTTATACAAAAAAATAAATGAAAATACACCAAAAATACCTCCCTTAGGCCAGCCAATAGGAAGGACAAAAGGACCTTGAAATAATTTATTTTACTCAACATATCAAAATCGAATCGTCTTTATTTCAATTCATCCAAGATTTGCACTATTCTTCATCATTTCACTATCTTTTCAAGATCTAATTTTCCCGATAAATAGAGAACATTTCCATTCATTTTAAACACACCAAAATGCCTCTTTTCTCTCTTCAAAAACCGTCCATAAGCCCTCCCAAAGCCAAAAACCTTAAATTTTTGGTGTTCTTGAAGTATTTCAAGTGTTCTTCAAATTTTGAAGTGTTCTTGGTGCAACTTTTGCAAGAGTTTCAACTTTGGCAGGATCAAAATTAACTAGTTTGAGTAAATCAGAGTATAAAACTAATAACCTTGTATTGAATTAAAGTCCAATTAAGAAGTTTGCGGGATAACACTTAATTGTATTAAGAAAGACTTTCAGAACAAATAACACATAATTATAATCAAAAATCAAATCTTTTCTATTGCCAACTCACTGATTACAATCACCTCTAATCTGTTTGATTAGACGAAGAACACAAACTGTTCTTAGGGTTTTACAACCTTAGAGGCTTGAGAAACTTTATCAGAAAGCAATTACAATTGAATCAAAACTTGTACGTGCAAAACTTACAATAGAAAAACCTATTCCATCTATATATAAAGCCTTCTAATTTGTTTCCTTGAGGAACTTCGATTTCTTCTTGTAGTAGATATGCTTGAATCTTCAAATATAAATTTCTTCCAGAATTTCAGCACTTTCTGTTTGTTAAACTGTTGAGCAGCTTGAACTTTATCTGTTGAGCAGCTTGAACTTGAGCAGCTTGAACTTTTGAACTAGCAGCTCGAACTTACTCAACTAACAGCTTGATCTTTGAAATTACACAGAAAATCTACTAACAGTTTGAGAAATCTAACTAACAGCTTGACATACTTAGAATATTTCCCAACAATCTCCCCTAACTTAGACTCTTTACACAAGACTTTAAGTTTCTATACAAAATAAGGAAATAAAACAAAGTAAAACTGTTATCTACAAACTAAGGCATCCAAAAACTTACAATTGTGAAAGTTTCTGATTTATTGCCTTTATGAAATCTCTTTTCAACTCCTCTTTCTCACAGTGAATTTTCATTGAGCTTTTTTGAAGTAGCCATGGCTTTGGCAGATTAAAGAACTCAAGATTG
This sequence comes from Centrapalus pauciflorus, assembly GCA_020465985.1. Classification (NCBI taxonomy): domain Eukaryota; kingdom Viridiplantae; phylum Streptophyta; class Magnoliopsida; order Asterales; family Asteraceae; genus Centrapalus; species Centrapalus pauciflorus. The sequence continues at coordinate 76,885 of JAANYP010008581.1, forward strand.
TAGAACCTGCTGGATCCGTCAGCAAATTTGAGTCTGTATGTCATTGATTTGACATATATATCAATCTGTACAATCTTCATCTCCTTGGCAGCTTCCATTTCCACTCTTCTAGACTCTGGATCAAAAATGCTTCTTATGTCTTTTACATTTCTTTGAACCCATACACAGTGAGACCTTGAATGACTAACAGATCCAATGTGATGCATTTTTTTCAAATCATCTCTGGTCAACCTTTGTGCCATCTGAACTAAGCTCTTATATTCTTCTTCTGGACCAGCTTCTCTTCTGATTACAAAATGATAGTTCAAATCAATGTTATCCATTGATTTGGCATACCAGTAAGTAATAGGCGGTTTGGAGAAGTCATACTGATCCAGGGCCTTTTCAATTTCTAGTGCCTTTTGAAGATGTTGTTCAAATAATATTCTTTTGACCTGATCAACCTTTGTTTGAGGAGGAGGATCACGAACCATCTTCTGAAGTTGAATAATCTTATTTCCACATAGGGTGAACCCTTGATGAAAATAATCCAGTCGTTGATATTGAGCAGCGATGGTCTGTCCCTGTGTAGCAATATGGGACTTATAATGTTCCAATATGGCTACAATAGGTTTCAGCTGTGGATCCGTCAATACCATGAGTTGCAGACTAGCCTCAAGATCATCAAATGATAGTGGTATTTGAGATCTGTCACTGGCAGGAATTCCAGAGGTAGAAACATCTGGGCCCCTTTGTTCTTGGTACTGGGGACTTCCAGAAGGTGCTTGCACACCCTCTGTTGCCATGGGTGTGGTCTTAGAGATATTGACAATGGCCTGGGCCTCTTGTGCAGAGACATCAGTAGTGTCAGCCACAAACCCCATATGGACATCCTCTGATGGAATGTCCAACTCCAAATTGAGGTTGGGAGTGACCTCAGTGGGTTCCCTTTGGATATTCTATGCAGAAGTGTCCTCCTGCACAGGAATATTTAGCACTGACACTTAGGCTGAGGAGGAAGGAGCTCCTGAAACCCTTTGTCTTTTGTATTTTAGGAGTGTGGGGGGGTGGGGGTGTATGTGTAATTGAAGGAACAGAGGGAATGTTTGTATCATGAGGAGTGGGTTGGGGTCCTGGGGGTGAAGCAGTGATGTATGGCTGAGCCTGCGCAGGACCCTCTCCTCTGTTTGTTGGATTTATCCCCGGCATTGCAGAAGGCAATAGGACATCCACATTCAAAAAATTGGCACTAGGTTTTAAAAGTTTTTTGATTGATGATAAAGAGTATGGGAAACATGTATCCTTTTATGTATATTAAAATTATTGCAAGATTTTGCAATTATTTCAGCCAAAAATCGGGGATACGTAAAAAATTTCCCATTCTTTAGGGCATGATGCCTCAACATCCCCTGAAAAATCATGTTTGAAAAATTGAACTGTTGGCCATTTGATAAATATACTAGGGCAGTGGCAATGTTTGAAGAAAACTCAGACCAACCAGTTCTTTTGGGACTTATACATTGCTGGATGATATGCACAAGATATTTCCATTTAGGGGCAAAATGTGCTTTAAAGAAAGTAAAAGAATCAGTAGGGCCCCTATACCCTATTGCAAAAAGTCCTTCATGTAAGGCAGTAAGGGATAGATCAGTTATACCTGTGGCATCTTGAAGATGCAGATGTTGGCGGATGGTCTCCTCAGTGATGGTAATGGGATTGCCATCGATTATGGAGGCAAAGGAAGTGACTCCATTGGAGGTATTTATTATGGCAGATTTCCAGAATTTCTCTATATGGGCGACATAGATGGTGGGATTCATGGTGAGATCATAATGGATGTGGGAACTTCAAAGAAAGTCCATCATGTCATGGAATGGGTGAAGATCAGCATGTTTGAGAGAGTAGGGGAGGCAGTTGGTTTCTTTAACAAACTTCATTAGAGATGAAGACGGTGATTTAGGGTTTGAATCAACTGTGTGTGAATCGCTCAGAGAGAGAAAGAAAAGACCGTGGAAGATATTTTTGCAACTAGTAGTTGCAATCGAACGAAATTTGGACTTTTAAAGGTTTTGGTATTTCGAAAATGTCTAGTCCCGCGCACACACTTATAGGGAATTACAGAATTACCCTGCACACTTTGACAGATCAAGTGAAAACAACTAACAGTTCGAGTGAAATGAACTAGCAGCTTGAGAAAAGACTCAAGCTGTTAGTTGAAAATGAAGCATATTCTTATGAAATAGTGTCTCCCCCTTAATCAAGCACATGAAATAAATATGTACTTCATAAAATAAGAAAAAATGATGAAAAACAAATTAATCCATATTAACCATACCAATATTTGATACTAGGAAGGTGAATCTTCCTACATCAAATGGTTTTGTAAATAGATCAGCTAACTGATCATCTGTATAAATTTTGGTAACTTGGATTAATTTCTTCTCATTACAATATCTTATAAAATGAAATCGAATGTCTATGTGCTTGGTTTTGGGAAATTTCGCTGGATTTTGTACAATGCTTATTGCACTTGAATTGTCATTGTAAATAGGAGTATATAGAAAGTTCATACCATAGTCTCTAAGTTGATTCTGAATCCACATCACTTGGGAACAGCAGCTGGCAACTGCTACATATTCTGCTTCAGTAGAGGAGGTGGAAATAGTTGTTGGCTTTTTGCACTGCCAAGAGACCAGTCTTGCTCCTAGATATTGACATCCACCAGTTGTAGATTTTCTGTCAATTTTGCAGCCTCCAAAGTCACTGTCAGAATAGGCTGTTAGTTCAAGAGAAGAGTCATTAGGATACCATAGGCCCAACTGTGGTTGACCCTTGAGGTATCTAAAAATTCTCTTAATAGCAAACAGATGTGAGTCCTTTGGAGCACATTGAAACTTGGCTCTGATACCACTTGTCAGGATCAAAATCACCACCTAAGATTAACTGGTTTGAGTAAATCAGAGTATAAAACCAATAACCTTGTATTGAATCAAAGTCCAATTAAGAAGTTTGCGGGATAACACTTAATTGTATTAAGAAAGACTTTCAGAACAAATAACACATAATTATAATAAAAAATGAAATCTTTTGTATTGCCAACTCACTGATTACAATCACCACTAATCTATTTGATTAGACGAAGAACACAAACTGTTCTCAGGGTTTTACAACCTTAGAGGCTTGAGAAACTTTATCAGAAAGCAATTACAATTGAATCAAAACTTGTACGTGCAAAACTTACAATAGAAAAACCTAGTCCATCTATGTATAAAGCCTTCTGATTTGTTTCCTTGAGGAACTTTGATTTCTTCTGGTTTTAGATATGCTTGAATCTTCAAATATAAATCTCTTCCTGAATTTCAGCACTTTCTGTTTGTTAAACTGTTGAGCAGCTTGAACTTTATCTGTTGAGTGGCTTGAACTTTTAACTCTGGCAGCTTGAACTTTTGAACTAGCAGCTCGAACTTACTCAACTAACAGCTTGAACTTTGAAATTACACAGAAAATCTACTAACAGTTTGAGAAATCTAACTAACAGCTTGACATACTTAGAATATTTCCCAACAAACTTCTTCTCATTTTCATTCTTATAAAACATCAAAGTAAGTAAATACTAACTTATTTCATCTTATATTTATGTTTATATAAGTCTTGCATAATATATATAGTCACCAACAACAACAAGTTTCATAAAAACTCAAGTTTATAAATCACTAGTTTTGTTTTTAAGTTGTTTTCTTCAAATGTGTTTATAAATATATAAACACATTATGTAAGTGTAAGTATTATGAAAACAAGTGATATCTATGTGTTTTATAACTTTTATACAAGTAGTCTTTGAATAAACAACAAGAATCACTAGTTATTTCAAGTTTATGAACTACGGAATTTCGAAAGAAAAGTTGCATCGAATTTGAAAAATCAAAACTAATTCATAACTTAACAAAATGAGTTGATTCTTGTCTCAAAAGTTAGATCTATGTCTTAACTATAAATCTGGAAGTTTTCATAATGCCCAAGAAAACCAAAGCCTAAAACGTTTTGGAGCTGGGTCAAAAACAGCCTCAAAGTAGGCCGAAAAACCTTCGAAAAAGCTGGAAAAATTATATATATATAAACTTGACGTTTTAAGTGGGTTTTATTTATAAACTTGTAATGATTGGGTGACTTAAGACATAAATATCTAAAAATATACATATTATCCTATATTAGATAAGTCCCTATTATCATTTAAGACTCGATTAAGCACATCCGGCTTCATCACCCATCAATCTTCATAGCCCCTATTTTCACACTGTTATGTTTTGGGGTGGAAATACATGCTTCGTTTTTATATGGACACGAAAACAACTTCATTTCTATTATGTATTACACATGTGGTTCCATCAGCACTTATATCATGAACAATTAATTACATTTATTTGTAAGCGTGAATATATTGTGGATAGATCTATTGGGTGTCATGTCCCCCATTCGGGTTAGTTCGGCTCGGCTAACAGCGAGTGCATATATCATTAACACACAGTATTACATATGGGAATACTGCACAGAGCAAAACTCATTTAATTAAGCTTCGGTTGCATGATGGTTTATATATAATACATAACATGGAATTTATGTTTTTATAAATTCAAACAATACTGTTGTTTTCCATAAAAGTCAGACTTACGTGTAAACCTATGAGCTCACCAACAATTTTTTTTGACGTATTTTAGCGTGTATTTTCAGGAAATTAAGGCAAGTGTGCCTTCAGACGTATCTTTTTCAAGCTTCTGCATCTAAGGAGTCGCATGCATTTTCGAAACTACCGGAGATTTAGCTGCATTATTTTAAATACTTTAATTATGTACTTAAATCTTTGTATTGTGCGAACTTCTTTTTCTTCATATCAGACTATGTATAACTTTACTATATTTTAAGGTTTTATCAATGTATTTTGAAAACGTCCATATAGTGGTCGTTCGTTATGATTATGGTTATGCTTCCGCTACGTCGCGCTTTGTTGCCAACCAGGGTAACGGGGCGTGACAGATTGGTATCAGAGACATAGTTATAGTGAACTAGGTTGCATTAGTACCCTAGACTATAACTGCACTTAAGTATTACTGATTATGAAAATATTTTGTAACGAACTAAAAGACTATGCATGGACCTTGATAGCAGAAAACATGTCCAACCAAGAGATAATTATTTTGTCTGACTCGGAAGAGGAGTATACCCCTACCAGCCAATACAACCCGGAGGTGTTTTCTGAGGAGGAACCAACTGAGGAGGAAGACCCCTCGGAAGACGAGGATCCCATGGAAGAGTCAGACGAGGAGGAACCAATGGAAGAGGACGCGCCAGAGTAGATCCACCACCCCCGGTGATCCCCGCCTACACCCCATACCACCCAGAGGTTCCATCATTCAAGTCGTACCGTCCCTACCCTAACGGCCCGAAGATGATGTTCACACCCCGAAAGAGGGTGATCTCACCTAGGCAGGAGTGTATTCCCATCCCGACTCCTCAGCCAAATCCCCCACCCCAGCAACGACGAGCAAACGCCCGTAGATGGAACTGGATACCCGATGGAACTGGATACCCGAGACTCTCCGTAAGTGGAGACAAGAGGAAGGAATCCCTTCCCAGTTTGAGGTCAAAGGACCATCATCAGCACCGATCCCACCACTCACTCAGGAGTCGGCCGACCAAACCGTACCTCTGCTAGTAGCAAGGTCTTCACGACATGACCTCCATATCCGGTTACTTAACCAGGATATTGGAGAATTGACTGCTCGTTTAGAGCGGGAGGAGATACAGAACTAGACGAGCAGGACAGCCTAGACGAGCAGGACAGCCTAGACGAGCAGGACAGCCTAGACGAGCTTCGGCAGCGATTAGCCGAAAGCGAGGCTCGGAACGAGGAGTTGACTCAGCGCCTCAACGCTTTAGAGAAGGGAGAGACCCCCGATCACTCCCACACCTAGTACCCTTTATCTATCTTTGTAATGTTAGGAAATGATTATGTAATAGTGTAGGACAAAAATTCCGGGTAATAACCCGCCCCAATGTAAGAACGTTATGAATGATTAATGAATATTGCAAGTTATTTATGAAATTGTGTTTAATGCTTATAGTGTTGTGCCTTAAGAAAAATTTAAATCTTTAAGATTCAACTTCTTACACTATGCTCTTTTCTTTAAATTTTAAGATAATGCCGCCAAGAAAAGCCATGAACGCAGCAGAAATCAAGCAATTAGTCGCACAAAGAGTGGCCGCCGCTATAGCCACTTATGAGACCAACCGAAATAGTTCTGCCAACGGAGATGGTGGTGCTAGCCGCACCACGTAAGGTACTGAAACCTACCCAAAAGTTTGTGGAAATAATGGGTTCTTGAGTTGCAAGCCCCGATACTTTAACAGGACTGAGGGAGCCGTCGGATTGGTACGATGGTTTGAAAAATTGGAGTCTGTCTTCCGTGTTAGCGGATGTGTTAAAGGAGACAAGGTGAAATTTGCCACCCACACTCTGCAAGATAACGCCTTGACATGGTGGAACTCGTATGCCCAGTCTTTGGGGATTGATGCAGCTTACCAACTCGCCTGGGCCGAGTTAAAGCAAATGATGACTGACGAGTATTGCCCGTGAGGTGAACTACAGAAGATGGAGTCAGAGTTTTGGAATCTGGCTATGAAAGGACCGGATGTAGCTAGGTACAGTAACTGATTCCACGAGCTGAGCATCCTGTGGCCACAGATGGTGACCCCCGAGTACAAGAAGATTGAGCGCTACATCTGGGGACTCGCCCCTCAAATCCAAGGCAATGTCACTGCCTCCAACCCAACCACCTTTCAGGATGCCATCAGAATGGCCAACAACCTTATGGTTCAAGTGTCCCGGAGAAACGAGGCCAAAGTCGGGGAAAACAAGAGAAAATGGGAGGCCAGGTCTGGGAAGAATACGGGCTCACAATCCAAGAAGCCCGAAACCATCAAGGCTTACGTAGCTAGAATCCAGACATGAAAAGGCTACACAGGTACAAAGCATTTCTGCACGCAATGCACCTACCATCACAACAAAGGTCCCTGCCCAACCCCTTTTGGAAAGTGCAAACGTCTTGGTCATTTGGCCAAGGACTGTAAATTTGGTACCCCGGGTGACAATGACGGCAATCAGAGAGGCTGCTATGAGTGTGGAGCTGCCGGGCACTTCAGGAGTGAGTGCCCGAGGTTGAAAAATGGTGGAGGAGCTAAGGGGAGAGATTTTGTACTAGGAGCAGGTGACGCTCATCAGGATCCCCATGTGGTATCAGGTATGTTTCTTTTAAATGACATTTACGCTTACGTACTCTTTGATACTGGGGATGATAGGAGCTTTATATCTGATAAGTTTAGTAAGCAATTGAATGCCAATCCTTTTTCCTTAGACAACTCTTATACTATAGAGCTGGCTGACGGAAAAATAATAGAGGCAAGCAGTATTATTAAGGAATGCACACTAAAGCTGGCAGATCATCCCTTTACGATAGACTTGATGCCTATAGAAATCGGAAGTTTTGATGTAGTAATTGGTATGGATTGGTTGTCACACAATCATGCCGAGATTTTGTGCGGTAAGAAAGTGGTACGGATACCACTCCACAAGAAGAAGGTCCTAACAGTCCAAGGGGAAAGAAAGAACTGTCAGCTGAATGTCATATCCGGCCTAAGGACATTAAAGTGTCTTAGAAAAGGATGTCATGCAGTATTAGTACAGATTGTAGAAAAACAATCGGAGGAGAAACAAGTCAAGGATATTCCAGTAATTTGTGACTATCCGAAAGTCTTCCCGGAAGATTTGCCTGGGCTTCCGCCAGCTAGGCATGTGGAGTTCCAAATCGACTTGGTGCCAAGAGCTGCACCGGTCGCAAGAGCCCCATACAGACTCGCTCCTTCTGGAATGCAAGAGCTATCCAATCAACTACAAGAGTTGATGGATAAAGGATTCATTCGACCAAGTTCCTCACCTTGGGGAGCTCCAGTCTTATTTGTGAAAAAGAAAGACGGATCCTTCAGAATGTGCATAGACTATCGAGAGCTGAATAAACTATCGGTAAAGAACCGCTACCCCCTTCCCAGAATTGACGACCTATTTGACCAACTACATGGATCTAGCTTCTAGTCTAAGATTGACCTGCGATCCGGTTATCATCAAGTAAAGGTTCGGGAAGAAGACATTTCCAAGACAGCGTTCAGAACTCATTATGGACATTACGAATTTCAGGTGATGCCATTCGGTTTGACCAACGCACTAGCCGTATTCATGGACCTCATGAATCGAGTGTGTAAACCGTAGTTGAAAAAATTTGTAATAGTGTTCATAGACGATATCCCTATCTATTCCAGAAATAAGGAGGAGCACGAACAACATCTCAAGCTGATCTTGGAGTTGTTAGAGAAGGAACAGTTATACGCCAAATTTTCAAAGTGTAAATTTTGGTTGCGAGAAGTTAAATTTCTTGGGCATGTGATCAACAGCCAGGGAATCCAAGTTGACCCATCAAAAATCGAGGCCATAAAGAACTGGGCAACCCATAGAACTCCCACGGAAATCTGCCAATTTCTAGGACTTGCCGGTTATTATAGGCGATTTATTGAAAACTTCTCAAAGATAGCAGGTTCCCTAACAGAGCTGACTCGTAAAGATGTGAAGTATAGTTGGGGTGAAGAGCAGGAAAATGCGTTTCAACAGTTAAAGCAAAGATTGTGTAGTGCACCAATTCTGTCCTTACCCGAAGGGATAGAAAATTTTGTGGTTTACTGTGATGCCTCACACAATGGATTAGGTTGTGTGCTCATGCAAAAGGATAAAGTCATTGCTTACTCATCACGGCAACTCAAAATCCACGTGGTGAATTATACGACTCATGACTTGGAGCTTGGAGCAGTGGTGTTTGCTCTCAAGATATGGAGGCACTACCTTTATAGTACCAAGTGCACGATATTTACAGACCATAAAAGCCTTCAGCATATTCTGAATCAGATAGAATTAAATATGAGGCAACGTCGCTGGGTTGAGCTGCTTAGCGATTACGACTGCGAGATTCGTAATCATCCGGGTAAGGCGAATGTTGTAGCTGATGCCCGTAGTCGAAAGGAACGAGCTAAACCTTTGAGAGTCCGAGCTTTGGTCATGACTATACAGTAAAACCTAAACTCTCAAGTACGCGAGGAATAAGAAGAAGCAGTCAAGGAGAGTAATCTACTGGATGAAGCCTTGAGAGGAATGGATAAGCAGTTTGAAATCAAGTCAGATGGATGTCGGTACTTCATGAGCAGAATTTGGCTGCCAAAACTCGGAGGTGTGAGGAAGCTGGTCAAGGATTAAGGGCATAAAACAAGATATGCTATTCACCCAGGGTGAGATAAGATGTATCACGACTTAAAGGGAATGTACTGGTGGCCAAACATGAAGGCTGACATTGCTACATATGTCAGCAAGTGCTTAACGTGTTTGAAATTTAAGGCTGAACACCAGAAACCATCGGGATTGTTAGTTTAACCGGAAACACCCCAATGGAAGTGGGAGAATATCACCATGGACTTCATCACGAAGTTGCAAAAGACTTCTGGAGGTTATGACATCATTTGGGTGATTGTGGATCGACTTACCAAACCCGCACACTTCTTGCCAATCAAGAGACTGATAAGATGGATAAGTTAACACGAATCTATCTTAAAGAAGTCGTCTCAAGGCATGGAGTGCCTGTATCAATTATATCAGATAGAGACAGCCGGTTCACATCAAGATTTTGGCAATCATTGTAGGTGGCATTGGGTACACGCTTAGATATGAGCACAGCCTATCACCCACAGACGGATGGTCATAGTGAAAGGACGATTTAGACTTTGGAAGACATGCAAAGGGCATGGGTTATCGACTTTGGCAAAAGTTGGGACAGGCACCTGCCATTAGTTGAGTTTTCCTATAACAACAGGTATCACTCAAGTATTAAGACCGTTCCATTCGAGGCACTCTATGGGCGAAAGTGTCGATCACCACTTTCATGGGCTGAGGTAGGAGATAGTCAGATTACTGCACCCGAAATCATCCAGGAGACTACAGAAAAGATAGCTCAGATTCGGAACCGATTGAAGATCACACGGGATCGACAGAAAAGCAATGCAGATGTTCAATCGAAGGATTTGGAATTTCAAGAGGGTGATCGAGTAATGTTGAAAGTCTCGCCTTGGAAAGGCGTAATCCGTATTGGGAAACGAGGAAAACTTAATCCAAGTCATATCGGACCATTCAAGATCACCAAAAGAAATGGTCCGGCAGCCTACCGACTCGATCTGCCCCCAGATTTTAGTAACGTTCATAGTACCTTCCATGTATCTTACCTTAAGAAGTGTCTGGCCGATGAAACACTCATTATACTCATGGAAAAGTTGGAACTAGATGATAAGTTGAACTTAATTGAACAACCCGTGGAAATAATGGACCAAGAAGTAAAGAAACTAAAGCACAGCCGGATCCCGATAATAAAAGCCAGATGGAACTCTAAGCGAGGTCATGAGTTTATGTGGGAATGCGAAGCTCAGTTCCGGGAAAAATAACCTCATCTATTCTCAAATACTCAAGAAGCGGAGAACTCGAGCTAATTTCGGGATGAAATTCCCTTAAGAGAGGGAGACTGTAACAGCCGGCATTAAACCAGGTTATCAACTACGATCTAATCAGTATTTAATAGCCAATTATAACCTAATCAGTTGTCATTAGAAGTTAATCAGAGTGATTAATAAAGCCGACATTAAACCAGGTTAGCAACTACGATCTAATCAGTATTTAATAGCCAATTATAACCTAATCAGTTGTCATTAGAAGTTAATCAAAGTGATTAACAAAGTTCATCAGAAAATTCAACTAAAATAGAATCAAATTCATCGGTGCGATGAATCCGGAAATCAATTAATCCAACCGATTTACGATATGAGGGATTAATTCAACTAAGTACATAGTTAAATTATGATTAGTAACACTAATCATAAACTAATACAATTACTTAATATTAATTATGCAAGACTAAAACAATTCATTAAAACAATGCATCCAAAAGTATTTATGAATTTACAAAAAAAGGGAAATACAAGAATACATTTCTAAATACTTTTATTCAAAAAAATAAATGAAAATACACCAAAAATACCTCCCTTAGGCCAGCCAATAGGAAGGACAAAAGGACCTTGAAATAATTTATTTTACTGAACATAGCAAAATCAAATCCTCTTTATTTCAATTCATCCAAGATTTGCACTATTCTTCATCATTTCACTATCTTTTCAAGATCCAATTTTCCCTATAAATAGAGAACATTTCCATTCACTTTAAACACACCAAAACCCCTCTTTTCTCTCTTCAAAACCGGTCATAAGCCCTCCCAAAGCCAAAAACCTTCTATTTTTGGTGTTCTTGAAGTATTTCAAGTGTTCTTCATATTTGAAGTGTTCTTGGTGCAACTTTTGCAAGAGTTTCAACTTCTTCTCATTTGCATTCTTATAAAACATCAAAGTAAGTAAATACTAACTTATTTCATCTTATATTTATGTTTATATAAGTCTTGCATAATATATATAGTCACCAACAACAAGTTTCATAAAAACTCAAGTTTATAAATCACTAGTTTTGTTTTTTAGTTGTTTTCTTCAAATGTGTTTATAAATATATAAACACATTATGTAAGTGTAAATATTATGAAAAAAAGTGATATATATGTGTTTTATAACTTTTATACAAGTAGTCTTTCAATAAACAACAAGAATCACTAGTTATTTCAAGTTTATGAACTACGGAATTTCGACAGAAAAGTTGCATCGACTTTGAAAAATCATAATTATATCATAACTTAACCAAATGAGTTGATTCATGTCTCGAAAGTTATATCTATGTCTTAACTATAAATCTGGAAGTTTTCATAATTTATTTTGGAGTTTAAGACCTCCAGAAATTATTTGGGAAACCGAAAGTTTGACAGCTCAAAAATGGTCAACATAGGGTTTTCAACAAACTTTTTCCCCAACCTAAACATCTTCAAAAATGGCCGTTCTGACTTTAAAAATTCTTTGTATATAGTAGTTTAATTAATGCCCAAGAAAACCAAAGCCTAAATTGTTTTGGAGCTTGGTCAAAAACAGCCTCAAAGTAGGCTGAAAAACCTTCGAAAAAGCTGGAAAATTATATATATAAACTTGACGTTTTAAGTGGGTTTTATTCATAAACTTGTAATGATTGGGTGACTTAAGACATAAAAATCTATAAATATACATATTATCATATATTAGAGATATTAAGTATGGGAATACTGCACAGAGCAAAACTCATTTAATTAAGCTTCGGTTGCATGATGGTTTATATGTAATACATAACATGGAATTTATGTTTTTATGAATTCAAACTCTACTGTTGTTGTCCATACAATTCAGATTTACGTGTAAACCTATGAGCTCACCAACAATTTTGTTGACGTATTTTAGCGTGTATTTTCAGGAAATTAAGGCAAGTGTGCCTTCAGACGTATCTTTTTCAAGCTTCTGCATCTAAGGAGTCGCATGCATTTTCGAAACTACCGGAGATTTAGCTGCATTATTTTGAATACTTTATTATTGTACTTAAATCTATGTATTGTGCGAACTTCTTTTTCTACATATCAGACTATGTATAACTTTACTATATTTTAAGGTTTTATCAATGTATTTTGAAAACATCCATTTAGTGGTCGTTCGTTATGATTTGTAGTTATGCTTCCCCGACATCGCGCTTCGTTGCCAACCGGGGTAACGGGGTGTGACAATGTTGTTCTTGAAAACCCATTTGGTGCCAATTATTGTTTTTCCTTTAGGAGCAGGGACCAGCTTCCATACTTTGTTTCTCTCAAACTGATTGAGTTCTTCTTGCATGGCAGTGATCCAATTGTCATCTTTAAGTGCTTCATCCACTTTCTTAGACTCCATTAGGGACACAAAGCTAGAAAACATACAAAAGTTTCCTAAGTTGTCTCATCTTGTATACACACCTTTGCTGACGTCACCAATTATTTGATCAGTTGGGTGACACCTGATCCACTTAGGATCGTGCTTCAATGAGGATTCTCCTAAGTTATTTGTTTCTTTAACAGGTTCTGTTGAGCAGCTCTCAAGATTTTCAGACACACTGATGTCTTGAGCATGTTCACTTGCTGAGCATGACTCTCCATTGTTGAACATATCAGCAGAGGATCTAGGAAAATTAGCATTGATTGGTTCAGGACATGAAGTTGTAATTATGTGAGTACACTTATTCACACAGGGTGTATCAACATAATCATCATCATGCCCATCATGATTAGCAGGTTCCACTCTGGATGTAGTGGAAGCTTTTGAGTCCTTCTCTTCACTGATGGAGTGCATGAGATCATCAAAGCTGAATTCTCCTGAAAGTGATTTAGGAACGGCTTTGGTGGAGGCACTCCTGGACTCTTCAAAGGTGACATTCATAAATTCCTCTATCGCCTTTCTCTTGTTTTTGTATACTCTGTAGGATTTGGAGATAGTAGAATATCCAACAACACACCTTCATCAGCTTTGGGTTCAAACTTTGCCAGTTGGTCCCTTCGATTCAGAATGAATCAGGGACATCCAAACACATGGAAGTAGCTATTGTTTGGTCTCCTCCTTTTGAGTAACTCATAGGGAGTCTTGTTGAACCTTTTCACCATCAAGGATCTATTTTGGGTGAAGCAAGCAGTGTTGACATCTTCAGCCCAGAATGATGAAGGTAAACCAGATGCACACAACATGGTTATAGCAGCTTCAATGAGGGTTCTGTTCCTCCTTTCAGCAACTCCATTTTGTTGTGGAGTTCTTACTGCTGAAAAGTTTTGTGATATCCCTCTTTCATCACAAACGTCCTCAAGAGTGCTATTTCTGAATTCAGTACCATGATCACTTCTAAGCTGCTTTACTTGAGCAGAGTTCAACATTTCCATCTTCTTGATAAATCCAATGATTTCTCTAGCAGCCTCTCCTTTGCTCTTCAAAAAGATCACCAATGTAAACCTGGAGAACTCAACAACCATTACTAGAGTGTAACTTCTTCCTCCTAGACTTAGGACACTGACTGGTCCAAACAAGTCCATGTGGATTAAGAAGAGAGGAGTATCAATAGAGAATTTGTGCTTAGATCTAAAAGATTATTTTCTCTGCTTGCCTTTCTCACAAGCTGTGCAGAATTTATCCTTAACAAAGGTTATAGAAGGCAAACCTATTACCAACTCTCTCTTACAGAGTTTGTTGATATTTTTGAAGTTCAGGTGTGATAGCCTTTTGTGTCATAACCAGTTCAGGTCTGAATTGCTTCTTCAGATAAAGTAGGTTTCCGTTGTGGGATCAGCAGATTTCATATCCACAACATATACATGTTTCTTCCGTTGTGCACATAGCACCACTTTGCCTTGGGGATCCAGTATGTAACCCAGGTGCTCATCAAAGTTAACCTTGTAGCCAACATCACACAGTTGACTAATGCTTACAAGATTATGTTTCAGCCCAACTACATACGCTACCCTTTTGAATACTGCAGCACCAGCTTGAAGAGTTCCATACCCTACGGTGGATCCCTGTACATTGTCACCAAATGTGACTTTTGGCCCCTTTTCAGGCCTGAGATCACTCAGGAGGTCCTTGCAACCTTTCATATGTCCTAAGCAGCCACTATCCAAGTACCAAACCTGGGATGGTTGTTTGTCCTGCAGAGTGTCATGAGAAAATATTAGTTATTTTTAGGGGAACTCATCATAGGGATGAGTTCTCCTACTTTATCAACCTTTGTTGATGGACCAATGATATCAACACTAATATTTCCTATTTGGATGGTATTAGCTTGAATACTATCATCATTGACTATGTTACTTCCAACACTGCTTGTTTTTGCAATGATGGAACTAGTAGAGTCAACAAGCCTCATGTCCTCAGGTTCAGGACAGTCTTTGGCCATATGTGTCTTCTTCCCACATTTATAGTGTTAGACATAAAATTTCGATCATGTGGACTTATTTTGTAATAATTATTTTGTTTATTTTAGTCTTGTATTTAATTCCTTCGTAATTTATTTCTTTGTAAAAGTCTAGGGGGAAATTGTGTCAATGCTCCAAACTTAATTAATGGAGGCTATGTATAGCTCCTAGGGTTTAGCATTTTAAAACTCGGTTGAATAATCATACATTACAGCAGCTGCCAATATTGATATTCTCTCAACATTCATATTGTCTATCTTCATCATTACATAATTATTGAGCTAGTTTCTTCTAGTGTTTTGATAAAGAAACATTAAAGTGCTGACGGATAAAGGGAATACATTATAACAATTGGTATCAGAGCTAAAAAGGTGGATTTCAACTTGCATCAACCGGATTCTGCTGTGTTTTTCTTCATCCTCTTCGTGTTCTTCATATAAGTCTCGGTTAGATCTTCTACTTTCCCGTTTTTTCTGCGTTTTTTGTGTTATTAGTGTCATATAATCATCACATTATCCTCCTATACTGATTTCGAACTCATTCAGTTCCATCTATCCATCAAAATCATCCATAATCGGTAGTTTTTAATGGTTTAAAAAAATATGTGTTTTAGTGGGTTTTTGCTTGTTTTTACTGATTGTTAAGTGTTTTGGTGTATTTTAAAACATCAAAAGTGTTTAAAATAGTTTCCCAATCATTTAGAAACAATTTTAGGCCTTAAATCTGCTAAAATCGACATCTGAACTGTTCTGCCTTTGAATATCTGTTTAAACCTGCTGTACTTCGGACCTATACTGTAGCATTTCGGACCATCTAGGACCCAACTTCGGACCAGTTTCTGACCATCTTCGACCCTAGTCCGGACCACATTTCAGTCCACTTCGGACCAAACTTAGGTGCATTTCGGACCACCATGTGCCTTTTTCGGACCCTAATTCAGTCCCATCCGAACTTTGGACTATCCGAAGTTCAAACAGGCACTTCCACCTCCATATTTTGACTTGTGCTTTAATTTAAATTCTCACTTCGAACCTTATCCATTTCAGACCAACCGAATCCGGACCATCCGAATTCGATTCCCTTCTTGGACAATTCCCCAAGTGCTTGTCCGAATTAGTCACTGTTCACCAGAATTCGGACCATCCGAATTCGGTTCCTTCGCCCATCCGAACTACGCTCTGTTCATCCGAGGTCCCAACTGTTCATCCGAATCCGTTTCAACTGGATTCGGTTCATCCTGCCTACCTCATCCGAAATGGTACCTCATCTGAACTAGGTCCCTACCCTGTCCAATCCTAGTGTCCATCCGAATTCGGCCCTAGTCCGAACTGCTACCCATCCGAATTCGGCCCTTGTCCCAACTGGTGTCCATCCGAATTTGGCTCTATCCGAACTCAGCACATCATCCGAATTAGTACCATCTAGTGTACTATTCATTCACCGTCCATTCCATCTGTTTCAAGTTTCCACCTTCAAGATCTTATTTCTTCAATAAACACCCTAATCATGTCTCGTGAAGGTCTCGTACTCGGATCCGAGAACAGACCACCTGTTCTCTATCCTGGCGAGTATGAACAATGGAAATCCCGGTTCCTCAAATTTGTCAGAATGCAACCCCTTGGAAACCTAATGCTACAATCCATCTCTAAGGGCCCCGTGATCTACTATCGGGAAATCGCAGCCAGATCCGAGGCTGACCCCCCTGTTCTCGTATCTAAGGTTGAACGAGAACCAGCTAATGACGCCGAGCATGACAGACAACATGCCGATAAGAGGGCTGAGTATCTCATCTATCAGGCCCTCCCCACTGATTTTTTGGTCGGAGGAGACAGCAAAATGTCTACTAAAGAAATGTGGGATGAGCTTGAAGTGCAAATGTTGGGGGCAGATCTCGATGAACGTGCTAAGATAGAGGAAACAAAAGCTAAGTTTACCGAATTCTGTGCGAAAGACGGGGAGTTGTTACATGCTACGTTTACAAGGTTCTGTGCAGTACTGAATGAATTAAACAAACTGCACATCAAAAAGGACAAGGATGACATAAACATCTAGTTCTTTTCAGCCTTAGCCCCCCGAGTGGCAGATTGCTTGCCGGGCCACACGACGGGTTCTGAATATTCCTGAGGTATCGATCCATGTCGTCTTCAAAGAGCTCAAAAAGTATCAAGTGGATGTGGATCATCAGAAACATATGGCCAATCACCTCGCATCTTTGCTGCTATCTGCTAACACAGACATCAAACCCAATGATTCCCTAGGCTTGATCACCAACACGAATATTCCCACTCATCCTTTGCACAAGATTTATCTTCATCACAGTACAGGTATGCTTCTCCTCCACGTGAGGTAATAGATGACGAAGAAGCCGCGATTCAAGAACATATAGCCTTGTGGACAAATCGTCTCCAACAACTACGTTTCTCCAACAAGACTAACAATCAGCTTAGCTATGACACTGGTCCGCGGAGGTGCTCGGATGAAAGGAGAGATGAACAACATGATGATTATCGCCGGGATAGAAGGAGAGATGGAAGCCGAGAACCTTGCCGCGCCGACAAGAGGCCGTCTAAAAGAAGGGATGATAGGCCGCGGGCCGAAGAACCTAAAGGCGCCGAGGAGCGTCTCTGTTACAAATGTGGGAAACCGGGCCACATTGCTCGGGAGTGCAATAATAAGTTCGACAGAGACGTAGGCTACTATGAGCGGAAGTTGGAGGCCGCGAAGAAAAGGACCGATGCAATGGCTCTCGTTGCCCAGGATGACTACTGGGATGATGATGATACCGACAAGGAAGATGATAAGTGCAAAAACTGCTATATGGTTGATCGTCTGGGGTTGGATCACTGTGCCATTTCCACTGCTTCTACTTCAGACCATGCTGCTGAGGGGGAGACAATGAAAAACCACCAGCATGTTTGATGGCCACAACCGACGATCCCGAATGTTCATCATCCGGTTCAGAGACACATGAGGTATGTTCCTATTACATTCAAGAGCATGTAAATAATTTATCTGTAAATAATGAATGTACATTGCACACACATATACTTGATCTGGAAGCTAGGTTAAGTGCTGAAACTGAAAAGTGTGTACATGCTAAACATCTAGCTCAAACTTTAAATGAGTTGTCTGAATTATATCAATGAAAGTGGTTAACTAATCTCAATATTATAAAATAGATGTTAATCGAAAAAGTAGATGTTCAGGACAGGAATATACATCTTTAATCTTGTATGGATAGGTTATCAAATGAAAAACTCTCGTTAAAAGAAGAAATATCTGTACTTTCAAAACAATTAGAGACAGTAAATATGGAAAATATAGACAGTTTAGAAAAATATAAAATGATTTAAGAAGAAAGGATAAGTTTGTACTCACGAATAAAGACCCTTGACGATGCATTTTTAAAAAAGGGGTCAGACAGAAAAAACTATTCACTTGAATCAGCCGAAAGAAACTAGGTTTTACCATTCTAAACAAGGAATCGGTTTTAAAAATCCTAAATATTTGGAAAAGGCCCAAAAAGTTTTACCTTTATATAATGACATGAACTATATGGGAGCTAGACTTAAATCTTTCTTTTTTGAGTCATCAAAAGAAGTTTTAAACCAAGAGAATGAGAAACGTGTTGAAAACAAAGAAAAAGAAATTTCTTTTCAATATGGAGAACTTAACGAGAGTTATCCTTCTAGAGTACCCACTTTAGAGGAAGACTACTTGTCAACTTATTCAGAAGCTGAATTGAAAACAGAAACTGTAAAACCAATTCCTCAACTGTATATTCCTACAAAAGTTCTTCAACATCAAATTAATGTTTTAGAAAAGGAATTGAAGTCGTCTCAAAAGAAAGCACTTGATCTTCAAGATGCTCTTCTTAAGAGCGAAGAAAAATTGGTAAATCAAACTTTTCAACAATTTGTGGAATTAACTGTCAACAGAGAAAATTTTGACACGGTTTCTCAAAAGTTGAAGGATTTTTCAAAAGAACAAACAGTTTCTCATTCCACCAAAATCTCATATATCTCATCCAACAAAGGTAAGGCTAAAACTGAAACTTCTTCTTTCATTTATAAAGGTGAGTGCTCAAAACCGTTAAAAAATGAGGTTTCTAAAAAGACTCAGATCCAATCCAAGTCTTTTAAGAAACCCACTCACCAACAAAAAGAAAGTTCTGTAAAGTCTAAATTGTGAAGACCACCCCTCACGGGGCGGTAGACACGAGTCTAGGTCCCACATCATGCAACACGATATCAACCATAACTAAGATAGAGTAATTGATTGCGGAATTATAAATTACAGTACAAATTATTAGAATTTAAGTTTAATACAGATTACCGATTTTAAATTAAACTTATAAAGGGCACAAGTCTAATCTAATTCATGTCATCATATAATAAAGATAAATCTACCCAGATCACCATATTATCATCCTTCCAATTAGTACCAAAAGGGGTTTGCTGAGTAGAGGTCTATGAGGTGACTTTCCTTTATCTTTTCCTGTAAAAATGTAATGTAGCAACCGTAAGCAATGCTTAGTGAGTAAATAGATTTTCAAATCAACATGCATAGTCAAGCGGATCATCATAAGTCTAGCGTGATATGTCTTGGCTGCCGCTTCAGCCCTTATGATTGAGACATAGAAGTCATAGAGTCGGATGATGTTCAAGGCACGCTCACGCTTAAATAGTGGGGATCAGCCACATACTGGGCTAGTTACCAGTAAATCAACATGGCGGAACATCGGAGGTCATTACCAAGTTCAATAGAACTGGTGAAATAGTCAGGTCTAGAACAATAGACCGACAAGGCTAATCAAGCTGAATCAATATGTCAAAGTATATGCAATGATGAAGCATACGTAATCAAAGTCATGATAGCAGTAATCTCAAAGCAATATCCGGAATGAACTGTAAATGCAATAACATGTGAAGTGATAAATCAAATAGCTATCATGATACACCGGACAACACCGAACCATGGTGTGCACAGGTCACAATCCAGCTGATAATATGAATGTCAAATCAATCTAGCATCAACAATATGTCTCAACCGGAAATTCAAGCATGTTAAATCTGAATATCTATAACTCACAGATCTGGGGTCTTTATCAAACAGATGTAACATCTGCCACCTGGGTTATCTCAGGATTTAATCTTTGTCAATCTGTTCTTTGTCAATTCAAATCTTTGACCCGGTTTAAATCTTTAAATCAATGTTCAGAATTTCACTGAACCTGTCCAGAATCATATCATATCAATCTCATGTCAATATCATCATCTTTTATCATAAAATCTTTATTTTATCTGATTCTGATAACTGATCATTCATAAATCTTTCTTTTATTCATATTCTTTGTTACTTAATATTCTCAAAAGATCAGTATATATATATATATATATATATATATATATATATATATATATATATATATATATATATATATATTAATATATATAATCATTTTGCCAATTATCTTGTTAATTTATGTGTTATCCAAATGTTTTATTCAATATATTCAAATTTAGGGAATGAGATTCGAATTTATGCACCAAAGTCGAACATAGATTAAATTCGAAACACATAAATTCGAATCTAGGTTAAATTCGAATCTTAAATTCGAATCCCTTATTCGAGTTTAGGGTCAAATTCGAATCCCTTGATTCGATTTTAGCTATAATCGAGTACGTTCTTGGCATTTCGAATTTGTTCCTATTTTACAGCTTTTAAACATGAATTTCTAAGTCAAAAATCACAAATATGTTAAGTAATAAGCCTAGGTTCGATTATATTATACATAATCTATCAAAATCTAGTTAATACTCAAGAAAAAATGTCGATTCTTACCTCAAACTCGTATGAAATCGCACATGAAATAGCAGATTCTTCTAGTACTCTCCGAGATCTTTCCGATGACGTATAGAACTCGATAATCGGCCTGTCGGTTTGGGAGAAAAACTAGAGAGAAGGTAGAGAGAGAGTAGTTTAAGTGTTTAATGATTCCTAAATCTCGTTTATATACTTCATTTTTATCATTTTGTGTAATTAACTCACTTTTACTTTCGTATCTTATTTCTCTTTTATTTAATTATCTTTAATAATTTATTAAATCATAATTTAAATATTTATATAATTTAATTAAATATTTCATAACTTAATTAAATTACAATTCAAATAATGTAATAAAATTACATTATTGGTTCGATAATCAGATAATTAAGTTGGGCTAAAGTTAGGTTGTTACAGAATGGGCTCCACCACGCACAAACTTCGTCCCCGAAGTTAGCTATGTTCGAACAGACTGAGATAAGTTGCTTTCATGACATCTTCAGATTCCCAAAACTGATGCGAACCCTTGTGGTGTTTCCACTGAACGAGCACCATGTGTATGTCTTTGTTTCTAAGGTTTTTGGTCTTCGAGTTCAGAATACATTCCGGCTCTTCAACCACTCGAAGCTTTTCATCAATCTGTAGATTAACATGTGGTATTTGAACTTCTCTTTCATCTGCTAGACTCTTTCTCAGATGACTGACATGGAATATAGGATGTATTCCAGATAAGTCCGCTAGTAGTTCAAGACGATAAGATTGATTTCCTATCTTTTCGACAATCTTGAATGGACCGATGAATCTCGGAGCTAGCTTGTTTCTCTTTATGAATCTTACCACATTCTTCATTGGGGATACTTTCAGCATCACCCAATCGTTAACCGCAAAGCTGATAGATCTGTGACGATTGTCATAATATGACTTCTGCCTGCTCTGAGCTTCAAGAATGTTCCTTCTGACAAGTTGAATCTTCTCATGAGTCAACTGTAGAAGGGTAGGACCCGCTATAGGCGATTCATCTGTTTCGCGCCAACAGGTGGGAGTTCTGCACTTTCTTCCGTACCAAGCTTCAAAAGGAGCCATCTTGATTGTTGAATGATAACTGTTATTATATGAGAATTCGACCAAAGGCAAGTGGTCATCGCAATTACCACCCAGATCAAGAACGCAGGCACGAAGCATATCCTCAAGAGTAAGGATAGTACGTTCACTTTGGCCATCTTCATTAGGGTGATAAGCTATACTCATAGAGATTCGAGTACCCATCCCTTCTTGCAGCACTTTCCAGAATCTCGAAGTGAAACGACTATCACGATTAGAGACTATAGACTTTGGCACACTGTGATGAGATATGACTTCAGTGATGTACATCTGTGCCAATCTATCAAGAGAGTATGTCTCTCTCAATGGTATGAAATGAGCTGACTTCGTTAATCGATCCATGACTACCCAGATGGTGTCGTGCTGTCTCTTGGTCTTTGGCAGTTTCGTGACGAAGTCCATGGTTATATGCTCCCACTTCCATTCAGGAACTGGCAGTGGTTGCATATCCCCAAAGGGTTTCTGATGTTCTACCTTAACCATTTGACAGATTCTGCAGCTTTTAACAAATCAACCGATGTCCTTTTTCATTCCTGGCCACCAGTAATCAGCTTTCAGATCGAAGTACATCTTTGAGCTGCCAGGATGAATAGATAATTTGGACTTGTGAGCTTCGGATATAAGAGTGTTGCGAATAGAACCATATTTAGGAATCCAGATTCGGTTTCCCTTGAGAGAGTGGAGTCCCAAATGATTCATAGAAAAGAATTGTAATTGCCCTTTTAGATTTTCAGAACAGAGATACTCTTCTTTCAGTGCTTCAGATTGAGCATATCTAATGTCCTCAAAAAGATCGGAAGAGAATACAACAGGAGTCAGGGCATAACAACACTTTTCCAGATATACTTTCCTACTCAAAGCATCCGCGACAACATTAGCTTTGTCGGGATGATATAGGATCTCGCAATCATAGTCCTTGATAAGCTCCAAGGACCAACGCTGTTTCATATTCAGATCCTTTTGAGTAAAGAGATGTTTGAGACTCTTATGATCGGTGTAAAGCTGACACCGAGTCCCATAAAGATAATGAGGCCAGATCTTCAGTGCAAAGGTAACGGCAGCCAACTCAAGATCATGAGTTGGTGCACTTTTCTCAGTCTTTCAATTGCCTTGAAGTGTAGGTAATTACTTTTCCTCTTTGCATTAGAACACATCCTAAGCCAGTACCAGATGCATCGCTGTAAATGACAAAATCATCGTTTCCTTCTGGTAAGGGTAAGATTGGCGCTTGAATAAGCTTTTGTTTCAGAATTTCGAATGCCTCTTGCTGTTTATCATTCCATACGAAAGGTGTATTCTTTCGTGTTAACATTATGAGTGGCACAACAATCTTCGAGAAGTCTCTAATGAATCACCGATAGTAACCGGCCAATCCAAGGAAACTTCTGATTTTGGAGGCATTGGGAGGTGTTTGCCATTTCTGAACAGCCTCGACTTTGGAAGGATCGATGGAGATACCTACGCCAGATATAACATGGCGAAGCAATTGGATCTATAAAGAAGTCAAAGTAGAATTTCAAACTTTTGTTTGAAACAAGGAACGCTTAAGAATAACTCAAGACAATATAAAGTTATACCTGTCTGACCCAGAATTCGCACTTAGAAAATTTTGCATAGAGTCTTTCGTTTCTCAATAACTCTAGCAATTGTCGCAGATGAATAGAATGGTCAGCCTCCGTTTTGGAGTAAATCAAGATATCGTTTATGAATACGATAACTGACTTATCTAGCATTGGTCTGCACACGCGATTCATGAGATCCATGAACGCCGCTGGTGCATTCGTTAAACCAAATGGCATTACGAGAAATTCATAATGACCGTATCTCGTTCGGAAGGCTGTCTTTGGAACATCCTCATCTTTTACCTTCAATTGATGATACCCAGAACGAAGATCAATCTTGGAGAAATAACTTGCTCCTTGTAGTTGATCGAATAAATCTTCAATACTGGTCAGAGGATACTTATTCTTTATAGTGACTTTGTTCAACTTGCGGTAATCGATGCACATTCGTAGAGTTCCGTCTTTCTTTTTAACAAAGAAGACAGGTGCACCCCACGGAGATGAACTCGGTCGGATAAATCCCTTTTCTAACAGCTCTTGCAATTGCTTTGACATTTCCTGCATTTCTACAAGTGCAAGTGTGTAGGGAGCTTTAGCAATGGGAGCCGCACCAGGAACTAAGTCAATGCCGAATTCCACTTGACGTTCCGGTGGCACTCTGGAAATATCATCAGGGAATACGTCTGGAAATTCACAGACGATCGGAATATCAGATATGGATTTCTTATTGGCTTCAGAGACGGATTCAGACGAGACATAGCATATGTAAGATTGATGACCCTTAGACAGATATTTACGAGCTTTTTCAACTGAAATGAAGTAGTGAGCACCTTTTCGCTTCTCGCATTTTATTTCTAACACTCGGCCGTCTGAAGACTTGATCCTGATGATTCGACGGTTGTAGACGATCGTCGCTTCGTTATTCATTAGCCAATCCATGCCGATGATGACGTCGAACTCTTTCAACAGAATCGAGATAAGGCCGAGGTTGAACACGATATTGTCAACAAACAGAGTACAATTTCGGTATACAGAATATGCCATAACATAGTTGTTACTGGCTGTCTCAATATCAATCACGACAGGAAGCTTGGATGGAGATTTTGATAATCTTTGCGCAAAAGAAGTCGATATAAAAGAACGACTAGCACCAGAATCGAATAAAACGCGAGCAGGGATTGAGTTTAACAGGAACGTACCGATAACTACATCAGGAGTTTCTCTCGCTTCCTCAGCTGTTATTTGGAATGCACGAGTCCTTGCACTCGGTGTTGCAGCTGAGCTTTTCATCATAGATCCTCCAGCTGACGATTGTGACTGGCCTCGTTGTCCACTACGAGACTGATACATGAAGTGTCCGCGCTTTCCACATTTCGCAAATCCAAGTCCTCGCTGGGGACATTCTTCGCTGCTGTGACTGATTCTGTTACACGCAAAACAAGTGACGACATCTGGGTTACACATCCCCATTTTGTGATTTTCTGCATCTCATGCAGAATCATGGCTCGTTCGTTAAAGAATAGGCTTGCGCTTTTTGAGGCGAACTGTATTGTTGGGATTGCTGAGGTTGCTGGGACTGAGATTTGTTTGGTCTGAAGAATCTGCCGAATCTCTGCTTCTTTGGAGGAGAAGGACATGTCGGGTTCGCTGATGGAGCGTATAGCTGATCGCCATACTCTAAATATCCCCTCTCGATCTGTCTTGCAGCTTCAACCATTTCTAGATAACTCTTATACTTTATCGCGCTCATCGGGTGTCGGTATCTCGGGTTAAGTCCTCCGCGGAATCGATTCATCTTCCTTTCTTCAGTAGCTACTTGATACGAAGAGTAGCCACAAAGTCGCGAGAATTCATGTTCATATTCGTCAACAGATTTAGTTCCTTGGGTCAGCTGCATCAATTGAACCTCCATCTTGTCTCGTTGATCAATAGGACAATATTTCGCATTGAACATATCTAAGAACTGTTCACACTCTAAAGTCTGTATTACTTCCTCGCCACATATGCTTCTCTGGGTTTCCCACCAGGCACGGGCAGCACCAACAAACAACACAGACGCATAACTCACCTTTTTCGATTCTAAGCAATCAGAGATTCTGAAAATCTCTTCAGTATGGCTGATCCAATCCGTCGCCTGAATTGGATTTACTGTACCCTCAAAATTCATCGCACCACTCACTTTGAAATCTTTAAATTTACAACCTTTTGGCTGTGCAATTTTGGTTTCAGGATTCGAGTTATCAGAATCAGTTTCATCATTCTGGACTTGTTTTTCTTTTTGCTTATTCTTTTTATCATCACGTCTGTTAGCTTCGGCCTCATCTCTGGCCTGAAACTGTTCTTGCATAATCTTATTTTGTTGTTCAGAATGTTGGGCTAAAAGTTGTTGCATCATTTCAAACATTTGTTGTGGAGTCATGTTGTTTGGTATGTCACTTGATCCTGATCCTGACATCTTAACTGAAAATTAAAATCATTTAACTATCAGTTTATAGACTTAGATCTATGTACCCTTTTTCCCATCCTAACAGTCTATACATCCTATCTCAGTTCAAACCACCTAAATGATTGATACATATGTATTGCTTCAGTTTGAGACCAAGTATTACTCACGTAATACTTGATTCACTCAAACTATTATCTCTGATACCATCCTGTGAAGACCACCCCTCACGGGGCGGTAGACACGAGTCTAGGTCCCACATCATGCAACAAGATATCAACCATAACTATGATAGAGTAATTGGTTGCGAAATTATAAATTACAGTACAAATTATTAGGATTTAAGTTTAATACAGATTACCGATTTTAAATTAAACTTATAAAGGGCACACGTCTAATATAATTCATGTCAGCGTATAATCAAGTTAATCTACCCAGATCACCATATTATCATCCTCCAATAAGTACCAAAAGGGGTTTGCTAAGTAGAGGTCTATGAGAACTCCTGTCTTGATCATGTAAGACCTAAGTACTAGGTCCGGCAGGTGACTTTCCTTTATATTTTCCTGTAAAAATGTAATGTAGCAACCGTAAGCAATGCTTAGTGAGTAAATAGATTTTCAAATCAACATGCATAGTCAAGCGGTTCATCATAAGTCTAGCGTGATATGTCTTGGCTGCCACTTCAGCCCTCATGATTGAGACATAGAAGTCATAGAGTCGGATGATGTTCAAGCCACGCTCATGCTTAAATCGTGGGGATCAGCAACATATGGGGATAGCTACCAGTAAATCAACATGGCGGAACATCGGAGGTCATTACCAAGGTCAATAGAACTGGTGAAATAGCAAGGTCTAGAACAATAGACCGACAAGGCTAATCAAGCTGAATCAATATGTCAAAGTATATGCAATGATGAAGCATACGTAATCAAAGTCATGATAGCAGTAATCTCAAAGCAATATCCGAAATGAACTGTAAATGCAATAACATGTGAAGTGATAAATCAAATAGCTATCATGATCCACTGGGCAACACCGAACCATGGTGTGCACAGGTCACAATCCAGCTGATAATATGAATGTCAAATCAATCTAGCATCAACAATATGTCTCAACCGGAAATTCAAGCATGTTAAATCTGAATATCTATAACTAACAGATCTGGGGTCTTTATCAAACAGATGTAAAATCTGCCACCTGAGTTATCTCAGGATTTAATCTTTGTCAATCTGTTTTTTGTCAATTCAAATCCTTGACCTTCTTTAAATATTTAAATCAATGTTCAGAATTTCACTGAACCTGTCCAGAATCATATCATATCAATCTCATGTCAATATCATCATCTTTTATCTTAAAATCTTTATTTTATCTGATTCTGATAACTGATCATTCATAAATCTTTCTTTCATTCATATTCTTTGTTAATTAATATTCTCAAAAGATCTACATATATATATATATATATATATATATATATATATATATATATATATATATATATATATATATATATATATATATATATATATATATATATATATATATATATATATATATAAATATATATATAATCATTTTGTTAATTATCTTGTTAATTTATGCGTTGTCCAAATGTTTTATTGAACATAGATTAAATTCGAAATACATAAATTCGAATCTAGGTTAAGTTCGAATCTTAAATTCGAACTAGGGTTAAATTCGAATCCCTTATTCGAATTTAGGGTCAAATTCGTATCCCTTGATTCGATTTTAGCTATAATCGAGCTTGTTCTTGGCATTTCGAATTTGTTCATATTTTACAGCTTTTAAACATGAATTTCTAAGTCAAAAATCACGAATATGTTAAGTAATAAGTCTAGGTTCGATTATATTATACATAATCTATCAAAATCTAGTTAATACTCAAGCAAAAATAGCTTTAATCACATGAAAAATGATAAATTCGAATTCCTATATTCAGAACCGAAAATATGAAAGCTAAAAATGTCGATTCTTACCTCAAACTCGTATGAAATTGCACATGAAATAGCAGATTCTTGTAGTACTCTCTGAGATCTTTCCGATGACGTATAGAACTCGATAATCGGCCGGTCGGTTTGGGAGAAAATCTAGAGAGAAGGTAGAGAGAGAGTAGATAGAGAGAGTAGTTTAAGTGTTTAATGATTCCTAAATCTCGTTTATATACTTCATTTTATCATTTTGTGTAATTAACCCACTTTTACTTTCGTATCTTATTTCTCTTTTATTTAATTATCTTTAATAATTTATTAAATCATAATTTAAATATATATATAATTTAATTAAATATTTCATAACTTAATTAAATTACAAATCAAATAATGTAATAAAATTACATTATTGGTTCGATAATCAGATAATTAAGTTGGGCTAAAGTTATGTTGTTACATAAATCTTCCATGCATACTGACTCTAATCGTTTTGTTCCTACAGATTATGTAAGAAGAGTTCCTAAAACCACCATGCTGGATTTTTCAAGTTTTTTTGTGAAGAAGGCTATAATGCCATGTGAATTTGTTTCTAGAGATAGGTTGTCTGTAATCTCGGAAAACAATGTGTGTAACAATGTATCGAATTCTATTGCTTCTTTAAAGTACTCTTTCAGTGATTTATTTAATCTATGTCCAACTCGTTATCGACGACAGGTTACTGAAATGAATGCTTTCGTGCCATACCCTGTTAAAAGAATTCGGAAAAAGAAAATAAAAAATGTTGCATCATCATCTAAAAATAAAATTGAGACTTGTCCGTTGCCGAGGCCCAAAACCAAAGCAAAAGTCAAAAAGGTCTCAAAAAGTCAAAAACCGAAGGCAATTTCATCGCCTAAGGTTCCAAAGCCCAATAAATCCAATCTTCAATGGATTCCAAAGGGTAATGCATCCGGACCACACATAAATGCTAAATGGGTTCCTAATACTACACATATGCCATATACATTTGGAACTCCTAACAAAAAGGGACCCATATTGAGATGGGTTCCCAAAATTGTGTGATCTTTATGCAGATGGTTCTTGGTTACTTCTGATCAAGACCCGTTCTTCAATGAAATGGCTTCTAGTTACCATAGACTAGGACCTGTTCTTTTGCTTGTCGGTTGTGCTTAAACCGACACGTTTGGCTTCTGTGCACACAGCTCAGGACCCGGTCTTAACTCATCATGTTTTCTAAACATCTCGGTTTAGAACACGTTTTGGTTGTAAATAAAAGATGGATGTATTTGAATGCATATAGTTTTTCATTATATGAATTTATTTGCTTTTCAGGCTAAATCCATTTGGTATACGGATTCAGGTTGCTCCAAGCATATGACGGGAAGAAGAGAATTGCTGTCCAACGTAGTTGAACAATATTGCGGGACGGTAAAATTCGGGAACAACCGTCAGGCTCATATTAGAGGATATGGGGACTTAGTTCTAAATAAGCTAGTCATCAAGGACGTTGACTATGTTGAGGGATTATCACATAATCTATTTAGGACAGCTCTGTGATAAAGGACTAGAGGTAACATTTAGGGCTAAGAACTGCAGTGTAAGGAGTACGGATGGAATAGAAATCTAATCTGGTTCCCGAAACTCTAACCTTTACACCATTGATGAAGCCAAGCTCATAGTAAAGGATAACATTTGCCTCTTATCAAAAGCATCTTCAAAAGACTCTTGGTTGTGGCACCGAAGGTTATCTCACTTGAATTTTGAAAATATCAACAAGCTGGTTGCGAAACAACTGGTCTAAGGTCTCCCTGAATTGCGTTATGAAAAGGGCCATCTTTGTGGAGCTTGTGAGAAAGGAAAGATGAAACGATCATCTCACAAACCAAAGCCCGAACCATCAACGAAAAGAGTATTGGAGTTACTTCACATGGATTTATGCGGACCGATGCGAACTCAGAGCATAAATGGGAAGCGTTACGTGTTGGTTATCGTTGATGACTACTCACGATATACCTGGGTCATGTTCTTGCGATCCAAGGATGAGAGAGCTCAAGAAATCATAGATTTTATAAAGAGTGTCGAAACCCAACAGCAGCTGTCAGTTCAATCATTCAGATCCGATAACGGCACGGAGTTCAAGAACTTGGTAGTTGAGGGCTTCTTTCGATCCAATGGTATTCAACATCAATATTCTGTTGCTAGAACGCCACAACAAAATGGGGTCGTGGAAAGGCGTAACCGTACGCTTGTGGAAGCTGCTCGTACAATGCTAACATACTCAAAGATACCTTCATTCTTGTGGGTCGAAGCCGTATCAACAGCCTGCTATACACAAAATCGCTACATTATCCATAAGCGCTTTAAAAAAACTCCTTATCAACTCTTTCTGAATAATGTGCCTTTTATCAAGTGCTTACATGTATTTGGTTGCAGGTGCTATGTGCTGAACGATAAAGACAACCTCGAGATGTTTAACGAAAAAGCGGATGAAGCGATCTTCAATTGATACTCATCCAACTCGAAGCCCTATCGCAAATTCAATACCCGAACCAGGACAGTCAATGAAAGTGTGCATGTCAAATTTGATGAGTTGGCTGAACTGGCACCCGAAGTTGATCATACAGGACCTTGCATTACACAAATGCCTGGAGAATCTTCCACTAACCCTACTTCTTTTTCTTCTTCTGATTTAGTTAATTTGTTTGATCCTTTTTACGTAGAATTTTTCGGTCCTAATGCTAATGTGTCTAATGTTGTCAATAATGTAGGTAATCCATCCAATTCAACTGAACCACAAAGTTTATCCGCTCCATCTTCATCCACATCATACCCTCATCCATCAACATCATCCACTGAAACATCCGCAGTTGAATCTACTCCTGTAATAACCTCACATATAATGCCAAATATCCTTCCCTCTCCTGAACACTCGGAAATCGAACTGGAACCAGTGGTACCATCGCTTGAAACCATTGACCATGAATCTTCATCCATCCCCACTTTAACCACTGAGATTCCATCCCGAGCACCCTTCCACACGAGACCAAATAGACCCGAAGTCACCCAACCGATCAGATCATTGGTGATGTTTCAACTGGAGTCCAAACACGTAGGGCGTCTGCTAATGAATGTCTCTTTGCATCATTACTTTGTGTGATAGAGCCTGCTCGTGTGGATGAAGCCATAAAAGACCCTGACTGGATAGTTGCAATGCAAGAGGAACTCAACCAGTTTGAACAGCTCAGAGTATGGCGGTTAGTTCCCAAACCAAAAGACCGTAAAGTGATCGGAAGTAAGTGGATCTTTAAGAACAAACGAGATGAGAATGGCATTGTGATAAGGAATAAAGCGAGACTTGTTGCCAAAGGCTACCGACAACAAGAAGGGATAGATTATGATGAGACCTTAGCTCCAGTTGCACGGATCGAAGCGATCAAAATCTTCATGGCATACGCGGCACACAAGGACTTCAAAGTGTACCAGATGGACGTCAAGACTGCCTTTCTTAATGGTGAACTCAACGAAGAGGTGTACGTTGAACAAGCACAAGGATTTGTTGAGGCACATAAACCTGATCATGTTTATGTGCTAGATAAAGCCCTCTATGGTTTAAAACAAGCACATCACACATGGTATGATCGTCTTTCTAATTTCCTTATTTCTACCGGTTTCAGCAAAGGTGTGGTGGACACAACTCTGTTCATGAAAAAGGAAGGCCCACACATTATGTTAGTACAAATATATGTCGACGACATTATATTTGGATCTACTGACAATAATTTATGTATGGATTTTTCAGCCCTAATGGAGTCCAGGTTTGATGAGTATGATGGGGGAAATGAATTTTTTCCTCGGATTACAAGTCAAACAACTTGAGAATGGGATTTTTGTGAACCAGTCAAAATATACTCTTGACATTCTCAAGAAGTATAAGTAAGACTCTTGCACGAGTATCGGAACTCCCATGGCCTCCAACTGTAAGTTAGACACCGATCCTTCTGGGAAAACTGTCGATAATACAACTTACAGAGGGATGATAGGATCCTTACTGTATCTGACTGCTAGTAGGCCAGATATAATGTTTTCAACATGTCTTTCTGCTTGTTATCAGGCCGACTCGAAAGAATCACACCTAACTGCGGTAAAACGTGTAAGGTCTTGACTCTACGGATCTATCTCGACGCGACATCGTCCAACGAGTCAAGAATCCTCGTTAGCGGCTTGACGGTAAGATCACACACACGGGAACACGGAGACTACCATGGTGTTAAACGAACGACTACGAACGCCCCTACACGATGAGTCTCTCCGAAACTACTTTCTAGAAACTTTCAAGTTCGAGATCGCCCTTTTTCTTAATCGCTCTGAAATTCTACAAAAGTCTGATAATTAATCGAATTAACCCTTAATTATACTGACAAATTAGAGTTTATCTAGGACAAATTCGAATCAGGCCCAAGGCCCATTCGAATTTGTCCTCATTGACAAATTTGAATTTACCTCAATGACAAATTCGAATTTACTTCAAATTCGAATTTCACATATCAAACATATATTTGAACTTATATTTGAACTTATCTTTGAATTTATCTTTGAACTTTATGTTTGAACTTCTTGTAATACATTACACCAAGTTCAAACATACAATCAATCAACATCAAACAATCACTATCACATATATCAAACACTATTCAATATTCAATACCAAGTTACTTGAGTTACACAAAGTGCTAACAAAGCTTAGACTGCTATCGTCACACAGAGTGTACTAACAGTCTCCCCCTTGACGATAGCTTCTAACTATTTACATTTTGACTAAGTACTTGGACCATAGAGACTACTACCTGCATATAGACCTACATCTATACATACTTTTACTATCTTCTGGAACTTCCTGGCTTCAGATCTCCATCCTTCGTGAAAGAAGATATGCTGATCATGTAGCTTCTTCAAGTCGTCCTTAGATAGGTTTATTAAGTGCAGTGGATCGTACACTCTCAAAATTACTCTGTCCTGTGCATCCTCCATTACAGCTTCACCGGTTTCATTATCGACATACCACCATTTCATGTTACTTAAAACATTCTATGGCATCGATTTCATTGGCACCTGCTTCAAGCATCTTACAGGTTTGTATACCATTCTGGCCCATGGCCTACCTGTATGAGGATTTATTCTCGATTCATCCTCCACCCTCTTTCCGGTTCTTGGCTTTAGTCCCTCAAATTTTCCTGACCGACCCTCTTTTCTGATAATCTTCGCAATCACTTCAGCATACGGGTCGTCACCAATATTGATCAACTCCTTCCAAGCTAACTCTTTCACTTCAATCTTGGGCAGTGTGTTGAATACTTTCAGTGTTCACCTCAAGTATGGAAGTCCATCTCTCCTTTTCAATATAAATAGCTGCAATTCTCGATCAAAGAACAAGCTGATAATTCCTCCTGAGAGATTTTCTGAGCCCGGAACTCTCATTCTTTTCTTCATCTTCGGCTCTGTCTTCTTCTCTTCTTTCCTGAACCACAAATTCATCAATTCAGCCCTCGGTGGCTCTTTCTCGGCTTCTTCAAGTTCAGAATCTTCGACCGAGGCTATCTTGATTTCATCAATATCAATCACATTGTGATTGTCTCTTTCATATAACTCCGTGATAGGTTGTGATTTGATAATCACTTCATTGACATTATCGTCCTCATCCTCTATCACTTCGTCATCGGATCTCCAATCAATTATTTCCTCTGGTACGAATTCCCCTTCCTCCAACTCCTCCATCTCATCCACAAAATCAAATTCCATCACTTCTTCCTCAATATCTTTCAGCGCGTCTATCATTTCGCTCTCAAAAGCTCTTGAGGAACCAGCTTGACCTCCTTCACCTCCTTCAGCACCAGTCTAACTTGGCTCCCCCTGAAGTTCGGCATGTTGAGCAGCAGAAAAATCTACTGGCTCACTGTCTTTTGGTGTATCGGGATCATTGCCTTCATCATCTTCTTCCCTTCTCAACTCCTCAGTATCTATGCAACTAGTCTCCCCCTGAGCCCTTAGATTTTTCATTAATTGCTCAATAAGGGACCTCATAGTGTGGATCTCTGCAGCCTGGTCGGCGACGAATGTCTTCAGCTCAAGATTTTCTTTATCGATATTTGCATTATGTGCTTGAAGTTCGCCGACGGCTTTCGTAAGTTGAAATATTTGGACTTGCTGGAAATCAACATTGCTTCTGAGCTCCGAAAACCTTTGGTTGTCAGTGAAGGTGGATGAGGTTGATGTTATGGATGTGATAGGTGACGGGGTGATCGGTGGTGGAATTGATGATTGAACAGTTGGTTGTGGTGGTGAAATGGATGTTTGAGTTGATGGCTGAGCGGATGGAATTTCAGGCTCAGAAGCAAAGGGAGACGAAGCTCCCTGCGTAAATCGATGCCTTTTGGCCCTTTTCCTCGGCACCAAAGGAGCTGTATCTTCAATTTCGAAGTCAGAGTCATCTTCCTCCGAATTTCCAGATGCTCTTCTTTTCTGTGCCTCTTGATCTATAACGAATAATCTGGATCCATATGTGGCATTTCGGATAGACGGATCTTCTATCTCTTTCTCAACCTCGATCTCTTCTAATTCTTCTGACTCAGATTCAGATGTTGTCACAGCTTCACCCTCTACCTCAGGTATATATTCATCTATCTGGCGCAAAATATCCTCTTCATCAACCGGAGGCTCCAGAATATCTCCAACAAGCTCAGTCGTAATCTCTTCATTTGCATGCGAGCCTCGAGCCCAAATCTCTTCCAACGTTTCCACCCGTGGATCAATTACGGGGGCTACACTTGAAGGACCTGCAGTATTCGTAGAAGGACCTGCTTCTTCTAGCTCCTGCACTCTGATAGTTGAAGGCCTTGTACCCTGAATTTGTCTAACTTGAGCTCGCTGCCTCCTTCTAGGTTGTTGCTGAGGCCTCTGCGGTTGCTGTTGTTGTTGCGGCTGCTGCTGTACTTGTACATCTCCAGCCCAGTTTGCACCTTCTGGGGCTTGAAAATCAGGATTCACCACAGCACCAAAAAGTGGTGCATCTACTGGTCTAACCAACTCACCCCTATGGGCATTGTGTGCTTTGCAATCCCCAAAAATCCTCTTGTCGATCACTGCAACACTTTGAATCTCTGGCAATTGCGGCAGATTTGGCAATAAATGTCTGATTAGCATCATCACGAACCTAGGATACATCAAAAATCTTTGTCTTGCTGGAGGTATTATTTGGTGAACAAACTCCGCAAAGAACATTTCAGAATAACTAAACCTTTGGTTGTAGACCAACACGATCATTGCCGATTGCATCTTCGACGCTATGTAGTTAAAACCGGCTTTCTTTGGAGCGAAGCACACCATGAAGACATGTGCTAAATACCTCCATTGCCTAATTAAACTGCTCTTCATATACGATGCCTTTGCCACATCAAGGCCATACCCCATTCTTAAGAACGCTGCTAGTTTAACTTCTACCGGAAAGTCTATAGGTCCAGCTTCATGCTCAGCTGTCCCTAACTGCAAAACTCTGTGCAACACATCTTCTGAGAACACGAGGGGTTGCCCGCCTATTCTGGTCCTTAACACTGTCGGAGTAACTGTGCAGTCGACCTGCAGATGATCCCAAAATTGCCTAACATACGGCAGCACTATCTAGACATTGTGCGAAAGGGCATAAGAAACACTTGAAGTAGCCAAAAAATCCACCATTTGGCAGAATGCCTAAGCTTCAGGCAGCTCACGGTCTGGTGACACGACCATATTATGCTTTTCGATAAAATCTATATCACCCATATCTGCACAATAAAGTATACAATATATTAGAATGAATAAAATAAAAATAAACTTGTTTATATTCAAATTTGTTTTATTTTGAACTTATGTAAGTTCAAAATCCAACACATATGAATTTCTACAAGTTTGATTTAAAATTTAGTCAAATATTTTGATTTTAATGGCAA
The DNA here is from genome assembly GCA_020465985.1 of Centrapalus pauciflorus. Classification (NCBI taxonomy): domain Eukaryota; kingdom Viridiplantae; phylum Streptophyta; class Magnoliopsida; order Asterales; family Asteraceae; genus Centrapalus; species Centrapalus pauciflorus. The sequence continues at coordinate 112,738 of JAANYP010008581.1, forward strand.
ATTCGAATAGCATGTTCGAATTACCCTTTATTCGAGTTTAGTGATATATTCGAGTTTAGTGACAAACTCGAATCTAAGAACAAACTCGAAGGTCGGCATATTAAAATCAAAACTCCAAGATTTAAACAATTTTAGACTTAGAAAATCACATCCATAAGTCCTAATAGGTTCTAATCAAAGATATTTGCCACTTATTTTAAGTTTCACCGGTTCAAACTTTGAGATTTTGAAATACAAAGTTCACACCATTAAAACAACAAAATCGGTCTATTTTGGTACAAATTAAGTCTAAAAACTTCCTAAATCTTGTATACTCGAACACAAACTGACAAAACTTCGATTAACAGTGGAAAACTCGAAATACGATAAACTCGAAGGCTTAAACTCGAAATCGCTCAATATAAACTCGAAGAACTAAATTCGAAAGTAGGTGAATAATGAATGTTCACTGTTGACCTATTTATACTAACCACCTTCGAATTTGTCTCCAAATTCGAATTTACTTTTTTTCAAGTTTTCCAACATTTTCGTGTAACGGAATAAACTATGCAAAATTTATTTACACAAAGCACATGATTTTCACGCAATGTTTATTTATTCAACTAAGAAGGCATCCTCAGTAACTTTGACCTTTTTCTTAAAGAAAATAAAATAAGAGGAAATAAATATAAACTAAAATTAAATTAAATTAAATTAAAATTTTGAACAAAATTTAAACTTAAAGTAATCTACAATATTTTTAAAAGTTACATCCTATACTTAACACTAACAAAATATTTTTGGCGAGAAAGTCAGAGATTGGTTCAATCAGATAGCGGTGTCAAATACGCACTTTCAGTATCTTACTTTCACACTTAGGAATTTTTTATTCCTTTGATTGTTTGTCGTGACACACAATTCTAGACGATTGCTGGTATTATTTTCCCTTTAAACATGTTACACTTTGGAATATCCCTTGGTCTTTTTATTTATCAAGAAGTTACCTTACGTGACTCATACTTAGACATACTTTTATGATCAAGGCATACACACAATGATTATAACTTTTCGGTATTGCAAACTTTCTTTAAAAGGCAAACGTCGGACACGCGTCTGTATTTACATACAACAGAGTGTCTTAGTTTGTCTTAAAGTTTATTTTTAAAGTTAGCAAGACAGTGGTGACAGATCTGTACCGACGTACAACAAAGCAACTTATCTTGATAACTCGAGTCAAACCAGAGGCAACAGGTCTGTACTTACGTACAAAAGAGTTACTTGCTTTGACTCTTAACTCAGTATCATGATTTTTCTATTCTTTTCATTTCTTTAAGATGTATTTGATGTTGCTATACATCCCCAGAAAGTATGCCTACCTCATTTAGAATCAATGTATGTATGTCTCTAACATAAAATTTAAGACCATTTGGTCATACATCTAAGTTAGTGACAAGTCTGACTTTCTCTTGAACATTTTATTAGCCTTGAGACTCCCTATATGTGTTATGCCTACCAACATATCAAACTAGATAATGTGTAACACTTAGAATTTCAGGTGCATTATGTGTGAAAGCTTAACACTTAGAGATTGTAAAGAATGTGCTAATTTTCGTCACTTTGAACCTATGTATCTAAGACTTAACTCATTTTCTGATATTCTTTTTTTTTTGAATTTTTTTATGGTTTTCTCTCTTTTTTTCTTTTGTTTTTCATAAATAAGAGTAGGAAAATAAAATAATCTACTAACTTACTATAAAAAGAAATTTTCCTAAGCAACTAAAGTTACTATAAAAAGAAAGAAACTCTACTGCTATAAAAGGAAATAAACTCTACTAAGGTCAATTTACTCTGGATTACGCATTCCGTTTAGTTGAACTAAGTATTCAAAACGGGACTTCTCAAAAGCTTTGGTAAATAAATCCGCATTATTATCATCCGTTCCAACTTTTACCAGCTTGATTAAATTCTTTTCAGCACAATCATGAATAAAGTGGTGTCTTATGTCTATGTGCATGGTTTTACTGTATTCAACTGGATTATTTGTTATTGCAATAGTTGATTGGTTATCTATCCTAATAGGAGTATGAGTATAAGTCAAACAGTAATCCCACAATTGTTGGTGTATCCACAAAACCAGTGAACAGCAACTACCCGCAGCAACATATTCGGCCTCGCACGTTGACACGGCTACCGAAGTTTGTTTCTTGCATTGCCAGGAAACGAGCCTCCCTCGAAGGAATTGACAACCTCCAGTTGTTGACTTGTGATTCAAGCTGCATCTTCCATAGTTTGATTCCGTGAACGCCTCCAATTCCAGATCTCCCTCCGCGTGATACCAAAGTCCCAGCTTCGGTTTCGACTTGAGGTATCTCAGAATCCGCTTCACAGCTTTCAAGTGCATCTCCTTTGGATTAGGTTGAAACCTAGCACAAATACACACAACAAACATAATATCAGGTCTAGAAGTAGTCAAATACATGAGTGACCCAATCTATACCCGGTCCGAGATTGTGATTCACTTGAATCGGCGTGCTGAAGTGAGCTGTCAGCTTGGTTCCTTCCATCCCGAAGCGCTCTAAGATGTCGTAGACATACTTCGTCTGATGAATAAACATGCCCTCCTTCCTCTGTTCGACTTGCAAACCCAGAAAGAAGTTTAACTCACCCATCGCACTCATCTCAAACTTTGACTTCATCACCTTTTCAAAATCGGTGCACATCTGCTCGTCTGATGACCCATAAATGATATTATCGACGTACACTTGTACCAAGATGAAATGTTCGCCTTTTCGCTTCACGAACAGCGTACTATCTATTCTCCCTCTTTCAAACCCGTTGTCTAAAAGACGATTAGACAAAGTCTCATACCACGCCCTCGGTGCTTGATGCAATCCATACAAAGCCTTATCTAATCGATACACTTTGTCTGGATATTTCGGATCTGTAAACCGGGCGGCTGTTCCACATATACCAGCTCCTTCACTTTCCCATAAAGGAAAGCACTTTTAACATCTAGCTGATAAACTTTAAAACCTTTGAAGGAAGCAAAAGCCAGAAACAAACGAATTGCTTCCAACCTTGCCACTGGCGCGAATAATTCAATGTAATCGATTCCTTCCTCTTGGTTGAAACTCTTTACCACAAGTCTTGCTTTGTTGCAAGTGACTATACCCCGATCATCTCTCTTGCACTTACAAACCCATTTGGTTCCTATTGCAACTTCTCCTCGAGGTAACGGAACTAACTCCCACACTTCTAGTTTCCTAAATTGTGACAGTTCCTCCTGCATCGCTTCAACCCAAGAGTTGTCTTTTAGTGCCATTTGCACGTTTTTCGGCTCTACTTGCGAGATGAAACATGAGTAGAGGCAAGTATGAAAGGCCTCGGAGTCATTGATCATCGACAACAACACTGTGTTGTTATTCAAACTACCCCTAGTCCTCACACCAGCATTAGGATTTCCTATGATACTCTCAATAGGATGATTCTTATTAATCCTAGATGTCTCTATCACGTCAACTCTCAGATTATCTCCCAAATTTGATCCTATCTCTCCTAACGGGGGAACGACTTCAGACTCCATATTTTCTTCCTCATGGACACTGTCTTCAGAGTTAGAATTTGTTGTCTGATTTTCATCTGTAGGCACTTCAGAATCATTTTCTTCTGGAGATCTATCTTCAGTTGATGTAGGCTCGGATGTTGATGGAAAGGTGGCCCTCGAAAAACTTTGACCTTCATCATTCAGATTTAATGACGACAAGTCCTGTTCGATTGTAGCTGCATTTCCATCCAAAGGAATGTTAAATGACTCAAACAATTTTTCGTAATCAAATATCCATTCCGGACCAGTTTGGGGTTCATGTGTACAACTTGTGACATCAATGTTATACACAATCTCTACTGTACCATTTGATTTCTTAAAAACCGTTTGTTTGGTGAGTTTGGCACATAACCTAGGAAGTATCCTTCGTCAGCCTTTTCACAAAACTTAGGTTGATGTTTTGTTTTCATCAAAGTACATGGTACCCCAAAAGGTTCGAAGCCAGTGAAATTTGGTGGCCTTTTATTCAAAACTTCATAACAGGTTTTGTTCAATGATATGACAGTAAGGACCCGGTTTAAAACATGGCACGCGGTATTCACTGCCTCCCCCCAAAACATGGTAGGAAGCTTTGAATCCGAAAGGATGGTCCTTGCTGCCTCAATCAAAGTCCTGTTTTTTCGTTCGGCCACCCCATTTTGTTGTTGCTCATAAGGTGAACTACATTGATGCACTCTGCCCTTTAATAGGCAATATACACCAATAACCGTGTTTTTAAAATCTGTTCCATTATCACTTCTAATTCGTTTAACCCTCGTTCCGTAAGAAATTTCCATTTGGTCTAAGAACCCGATGAGCTTTGTAGTCGTCTCGTCCTTTGTACCTAAAAAGAAAACCCAAGAAAAACGTGACTAATCGTCAGTAATAACTAAAGAGTACCAACTACCACCTATACTCCTTTTGTTGAATGGTCTGAAGAGGTCCATATGCAACAAATCGAATGTGGTAGCGATTAAGTTTTGAGTTTTGGACTTGTGTGCCTTCTTGTGCTGTTTTCCTTTCTTGTGTGAAGACCACCCCTTACGGGGCAGTTCTCACCAGTCTAGGTCCCACATCATGCAATACGATATCAACCATACTAAGATAGGGTAATTAAATTGCGGAATAATAAAATTACATGTACATACATGATTAGGAATAAGTTTACATATTTCAAAATAAAATTATAAAAGGGTAACAGCTAATCTATTCATAACATCAATCATCACATCAAGTCTACCCAGAACCACCACATTAGCTGTCTTCCAATCAGTACCAGAAAGTTTGTTGAGAAGTGGTCTAGGAAAGCTTCAAAACTTGGATTTCTTGATGACCTAAGCACTAGGTCCTGCAGGTGATTTTCCTTTGGCTTTTCCTGTAAAATTTTAAAGCAACATCTGTAAGCAAAGCTTAGTGAGTTTATAGATTTTCAATATTAACATGCGTGTCAAGCGGAGTCATGAATCTAAGCGTGATATGTCTTGGCTGCCGCTACAGCCCTCATCATGATTGAGATATAGTATCTTAAGATCGGATGATGTTCAAACCACACTCACGCTTATATCGTGGGGATCAGCCACATACTGGGCTAGCTACCAGTAGGTCAACATGGCCGAACATCGGAGGTCATTACCAAGTTCGTGAGAACTGGTGGAATAGCCGGGTCTAGAACAATAGACCATAAGGGCTAGTCAAGCTGAATAAGTCTTATCAAGTCTGATCAATGAAGTAAGCATAAGTCTTAGGAGTCATGATAGCAACGAATCATAAAGCAAAGTCTGAAGCGCTAATAAATGCAATATGAAATGATAAGCAAATAGCTATCATGATTCACTGGGCAACACCCATCCATGGTGTGCACAGGTCTCAATCCAGCTGATAAATGAATGTCAAATAATGTAACAGCATCAATATATCTCAAACGGATCTTTGCATGTTCAATTTGAATATCTATAACTCACAGGTCTGGGTCTTGGTCAAACAGATATATGAATCTGCCACCTGAGTTATCTCAGGATTTTATCTTTGTCAATCTGTTCTGTCAATTCAAATCTTTGACCCGCTTTTAAGTCTTTAAGTCTTTAAATCAATTTTCAGATATCAACTGAACCTGTCCAGAATCATATTATATCAAGGTCATCAGCTTTTAGCTTTAAAGTCTTTTATTTCATCTGATTCTGATAACTAATAAATCATACATCTTTCTTTCGTTCATATTCTTTGTTTCATTAAACTTCTTAAAAATCTGCACACATATATATATTAAAATATATATAATCATGTTGCTTGGTTAATCTTTAATTCTAATTTAAAAATATAAAATCAAGTATTCGGATCCGGATCCCCAAGTTCGGACCATCCGGATTCGGGTCAACCGGATTCGGACCGAGCTGAACCGAAATGAGGGATCCGAATTAGGCCTCATGCGAAGTACATTATCCGAATTTGGGTTTATCCGAATCCGGACCAATATTCATCCGAATTGGGATATCCGAAATTGGTCAACCGATTTTATAAGGACCCGAAATGATATCATCCGAACCGAAACATAGGTCCGAAATGAGCACCATCCGAATTTGGTTATACCCGAATTCGGATCCTTACTTATATTTTTTCCCAGAAATTTTGTTCTTGGTGTTCATCATTTGTTCATACGGATTTTTCATAAAAATTCACAAAGCTCTATTATATTAACATGCAACTTTATATTATGTTATATTATCATTTTTGGGTTGATTTTATATATTTTTCCCTATCAATAACATCATATATGGGTCAAAATCATCCAAAATATGACTCTTTTTGTCAAGAACACATTTTTGTCAAAAATTCAGATTTGTTGCTATTTTGGACGATCCAACCCACAAATTTTATTTCTGATTCATTTAGTAGCTTTAATTCATCATAAACTAGTAAAATTTTATACATGCAACAACAAATTTCATACTTTAATTTCTTGGTTTCGGTTTTACACTAAACCGAACCAAACATTCATATATTTTGAAATTAAAAGAAATTATTACCTCAAATTCTTGTAGATTATTGATCTTTGATGATGATTGTAACTCTTTAGTGTATTGATTCCTCAATTGATTGCAAGTTTATGGATTTCTTTGATGAATTTTGATGTTTGGCCGAGAGGTTAGAGAGAGATTAGAGAGAGAGAGTGATTTTGGGGTTAATGATCTTTAATGATCATTATTTCGGCTTTTATATCTCCATTTGATCACATTTGTAATCTTAACCCACTTAAACTTTTGTATTTTATATCTCTTTTATTTTACTTAATTATATCATAAATATAATTTAAAATTATATTTACTTAATCCATTTTCATATTTTTATTTAATAATTGCAACATAAATAATATAATATAATAAAATTATATTATTAACTCAAAACTTAAGCATTACATGACTGACTAAAAGTTTGTTACAGAATGGGCTCCACCACGCACAAACTTCGTCCCCGAAGTTAGCTATGTTCGAACAGACTTGGATATGTAGCTTTCATAACATCTCTCGATTCCCAAGACTGATGCGAACCTTTGTGGTGTTTCCACTGGATGAGCACCATCTGTATATCTTTATTTCTAAGTTTCTTAGTCTTCGAGTCCAGAATACGTTCTGGCTCTTCAACCACGCGAAGCTTCTCATCAATTTGCAAGTTAACGTGTGGTATCTGTACTTCTCTTTCGTCAGCTAAGCTTTTTCTCAAATGACTAACATGGAATACAGGGTGTATTCCAGCTAAGTCCGCTGGTAGATGAAGACGATAAGACTGATTTCCAATCTTTTCAATGATCTTGAACGGTCCGATAAATCTCGGAGCTAATTTGTTTCTTTTAATGAATCGCACCACATCCTTCATTGGGGATACTTTCAGCATCACCCAATCGTTAACTGCAAAACTGATTGATCTGTGCCGGTTGTCATAATATGACTTCTGCCTGCTTTGAGCTTCAAGAATATTCCTTCTGACAAGTTGAATCTTTTCATGAGTCAACTGTAGAAGGGCAGGTCCTGCTATTGGCGATTCACCTGTTTCGCGCCAACAGGTAGGAGTTCTGCACTTTCTTCCGTATAGAGCTTCAAAAGGAGCCATCTTGATTGTAGAATGATAACTGTTATTATACGAAAATTCGACCAACGGCAAGTGTTCATCCCAGTTACCACCTAAATGAAGAACACAGGCACGAAGCATATCTTCGAGAGTTAGAATAGTACGCTCACTCTGGCCATCTGCGTTTGGATGATAAGCAGTACTCATAGAAATCCGAGTACCCATCCCGTCTTGTAATGCTTGCCAGAATCTGGATGTGAAGCGACTATCACGATCTGAAACGATAGACTTTGGCACACCGTGTCGTGAAATAATTTCAGTGATGTACAGCTGCGCCAATCTATCGAGAGAATAAGTTTCTTTCATCGGAATAAAATGTGCTGATTTCGTTAATCGATCCACGACTACCCAGATGGAGTCGTGCTGTCTTTTGGTCTTTGGCAGCTTCGTGATGAAATCCATTGTTATATGCTCCCACTTCCATTCAGGAACTGGCAGTGGTTGCATATCCCCGAAGGGCTTCTGATGTTCTGCCTTAACCATCTGACATATTCTACAGCTTTCAACACATTTTCCAATGTCCTTCTTCATTCCTGGCCACCAGTAATCAGCTTTCAGATCAAAGTACATCTTTGAGCTGCCAGGATGAATAGATAACTTGGACTGATGGGCTTCGGACAGAAGAGTGCTACGAATAGAACCATATTTAGGAACCCAGATTCGGTTTCCCTGAAGACAGTAAAGTCCCAAATGGTTCAGAGTTAGAAATTGTATTTGCCCTTTAAGATTTTCAGAATCTATGTTCTCTTCTTTCAGCGCTTCAGTTTGAGCTGCTCGAATATCTTCAATAAGATCAGAAGAGAATATAACTGGAGTTAGGGCATAACAGCACTTTTCAGGATACACTTTTCTACTCAACGCATCCGCGACAACATTTGCTTTGCCGGGATGATATAAGATCTCGCAGTCATAATCCTTGATAAGCTCCAAGGATCGACGCTGTTTCATGTTCAGATCTTTCTGAGTAAAAAGGTATTTGAGACTCTTATGATCGGTGTAGAGCTGACACCGAGTCCCATAAAGATAATGCCGCCAGATTTTTAGAGCAAAGGTGACGGCAGCCAACTCAAGATCATGAGTTGGTGCACTTTTCTCGTAATCCTTTAATTGCCTTGAAGCGTAGGCAATTACTTTTCCCCTTTGCATAAAAACACATCCTAAGCCAGTACCAGAAGCGTCGCTGTAAACAACGAAATCGTCATTACCTTCTGGCAAGGCTAGAATCGGCGCTTGAATAAGCTTTTGCTTCAGAATGTTAAATGCCTCTTGCTGTTTATCGGTCCAAACGAAAGGAGTATTCTTCCGTGTTAGCATTGTAAGCGGCACAGCAATCTTTGAGAAGTCCTTTATGAATCGCCGATAATAACCGGCCAATCCAAGGAAACTTCTTATCTCTGAGGCATTGCGAGGTGTTTGCCACTTCTGAACAGCCTCGACTTTTGAAGGATCAACGGAAATCCCTTCGCCAGAAACAATATGGCCAAGGAACTGGATCTATAAGAATCAAGATAGAAATTCAAATTCTGAGGTGAATCATAGAATGGTTAAACAAACAGCTCAAGACTTATATAATAGAAATTATACCTGTCTGAGCCAGAATTCGCACTTAGAAAACTTTGCATAGAGTCTTTCTTTTCTTAATAACTCTAGCAACTGCCGCAGATGAATAGAATGATCAGCCTCCGTTTTGGAGTAAATCAGAATATCGTCTATTAATACGATAACTGATTTATCCAACATAGGTCTGCACACGCGATTCATGAGGTCCATGAACGCCGCTGGTGCATTCGTTAAGCCGAACGGCATCACGAGAAATTCGTAATGACCGTATCTTGTACGGAAGGCTGTCTTTGGAACATCTTCTTCTCTGACTTTTAACTGATGATACCCAGAACGGAGATCTATTTTTGAAAAGTAACTGGCTCCTTGTAATTGATCAAACAGATCATCGATTCTGGGCAGAGGATACTTATTCTTTATTGTAACCTTGTTCAACTCGCGATAGTCGATGCACATACGGAAAGTTCCGTCTTTCTTTTTGACAAACAGAACTGGTGCACCCCACGGAGAAGAACTCGGTCGGATAAACCCCTTCTCCAACAGCTCTTGCAGTTGCTTTGACATTTCCTGCATTTCTGCAGGTGCAAGTCTGTATGGAGCTTTTGCGATAGGAGCCGCACCAGGAACCAAGTCAATACTAAACTCGACTTGACGTTCCGGTGGCACTCCGGAAATGTCATCGGGAAATACGTTTGGGAACTCACAGACGATAGGAATGTCGGACAACGATTTCTTTTCAGAGCTGGACTCAGATAGAGCATAACAAAGGTAAGAGTCGTGACCTTTAGACAAATATTTGTGAGCCTTTTCTACAGATATAAAGCAATGCGCACCTTTCCGCTTCTCGCCCTTGATCTCAAGTACTCGACCGTCTGAAGATTTGATTCTAATGATTCGCCGATTGCAGATAATTGTAGCCTCATTGTTCATTAGCCAGTCCATGCCGATGATGACATCGAACTCTTTCAACGGTATCGGGATGAGGTCGAGATTGAATACAATATTATCGACTAGTAGTGTGCAGTTTCGATAAACAGAATCAGCCATAACATAGCTGTTACTGGCTGTCTCAATGTCAAGTATAACAGGAAGCTTCGATGGGGACTTAGATAATCTCGATGCAAAAGAAGTCGATATGAAGGAACGACTAGCGCCAGAATCAAATAACACACGAGCAGGTATCGTATTTAACAGAAACGTACCGGTGACTACGTCAGGTGTTTCTCTCGCCTCTTCAGCCGTTATTTGGAATGCACGTGTCCTTGCAGTTGGCGTTGCAGCAAAACTTTTAACTGTCGACCCTCCAGCTGATGACTGTGACTGATAACGTGGTCCGCTACGACACTGATACATGAAGTGCCCTCTCTTACCGCATTTCGCACATCCACGTCCCTGCTGTGGACATTCTTCACTACTATGTCCGATCATGTTGCACGCGAAGCAAGTAACGTCATCCGGATTACATAGTCCCATGTGAGACTTTCTGCATCTCTTGCAGAATCGTGGCTCGTTTGTCAGTGAGTAGGCTTGCGCTTTCGGTTGTGAACTGTGCTGATAGGATTGCTGAGATTGTGACGGAGACTTATTTGGCCTAAAGAATCTGCCAAATCGCTGTTTCTTTGGAGGAGACGGGTTCATCGGATTAGTAGACGGAGCATATAGCTGATCGCCGTACTCTAAGTAACCTCGCTCGATTTGTCTAGCCGCTTCTACCATTTCTAGATAACTCTTGTATTTGATCGCGCTCATCGGATGTCTGTATCTAGGATTGAGTCCTACACGAAATCTATTCATCTTTCTCTCCTCAGTAGCTACCTGATAGGAAGAGTATCCGCATAGTCTTGAAAACTCGTGTTCGTATTCATCAACAGTCTTCGTTCCCTGAGTCAGCTGCATCAATTGTAATTCCATTTTATCTCGCTGGTCGACCGGGCAGTACTTTGCATTGAACATTTCAAGAAACTGCTCCCATTCTAAAGTCTGAATCACCTCCTCACCATAGATACTTCGCTGGGTTTTCCACCAGGCACGGGCAGCTCCCACAAATAGTGCAGATGCATAACTTACTTTCTTCGAATTTAAACAATCAGAAATCCTGAAGATTTCTTCAGTATGACTAATCCAATCCATCGCCTGAATCGGATTAACTGTACCCTCGAAGTTCAGGGCACCGCTGGCTTTAAAATCTTTAAATTTGCAGCCTTTTGGCTGAGCTATTTGGGTTTCTGGATTTGAATTATCAGAATCAGATTCATTGGTCTGGACTTGCTTTTCTTTTCTCTTATTTTTCTTTTCTTCACGTCTTTTAGCTTCGGCCTCATCTCTGGCACGAAACTGTTCTTGCATCATTTTGTTTTGTTGTTCTGAGTGTTGGGCTAGAAATTGTTGCATCATTTCAAACATTTGTTGTTGGGTCATATTGTTGGGAATATCACCTGATCCTGATCCTGACATCTTCTACTGAAAATTAAAATCAATTAACTATCAGTTTATAGGCTTAGATCTATGTACCCTTTTTCCCATCCTAACAGTCTGTACATCCTATCTCAGTTCAAACCACCTAAATGATTGATACATATGTATTGCTTCAGTTTGAGACCAAGTATACTTACGTAATAATTGATTCACTCAAACTAGTGCTCTGATACCATCCTGTGAAGACCACCCCTTACGGGGCAGTTCTCACCAGTCTAGGTCCCACATCATGCAATACGATATCAACCATACTAAGATAGGGTAATTAAATTGCGGAATAATAAAATTACATGTACATACATGATTAGGAATAAGTTTACATATTTCAAAATAAAATTATAAAAGGGTAACAGCTAATCTATTCATAACATCAATCATCACACCAAGTCTACCCAGAACCACCACATTAGCTGTCTTCCAATCAGTACCAGAAAGTTTGTTGAGAAGTGGTCTAGGAAAGCTTCAAAACTTGGATTTCTTGATGACCTAAGCACTAGGTCCTGCAGGTGATTTTCCTTTGGCTTTTCCTGTAAAATTTTAAAGCAACATCTGTAAGCAAAGCTTAGTGAGTTTATAGATTTTCAATATTAACATGCGTGTCAAGCGGAGTCATGAATCTAAGCGTGATATGTCTTGGCTGCCGCTACAGCCCTCATCATGATTGAGATATAGTATCTTAAGATCGGATGATGTTCAAACCACACTCACGCTTATATCGTGGGGATCAGCCACATATTGGGCTAGCTACCAGTAGGTCAACATGGCCGAACATCGGAGGTCATTACCAAGTTCGTGAGAACTGGTGGAATAGCCGGGTCTAGAACAATAGACCATAAGGGTTAGTCAAGCTGAATAAGTCTTATCAAGTCTGATCAATGAAGTAAGCGTAAGTCTTAGGAGTCATGATAGCAACGAATCATAAAGCAAAGTCTGAAGCGCTAATAAATGCAATATGAAATGATAAGCAAATAGCTATCATGATTCACTGGGCAACACCCATCCATGGTGTGCACAGGTCTCAATCCAGCAGATAAATGAATGTCAAATAATGTAACAGCATCAATATATCTCAAACGGATCTTTGCATGTTCAATTTGAATATCTATAACTGACAGGTCTGGGTCTTGGTCAAACAGATATATGAATCTGCCACCTGAGTTATCTCAGGATTTTATCTTTGTCAATCTGTTCTGTCAATTCAAATCTTTGACCCGCTTTTAAGTCTTTAAGTCTTTAAATCAATGTTCAGATATCAACTGAACCTGTCCAGAATCATATTATATCAAGGTCATCAGCTTTTAGCTTTAAAGTCTTTTATTTCATCTGATTCTGATAACTAATAAATCATACATCTTTCTTTCGTTCATATTCTTTGTTTCATTAAACTTCTTAAAAATCTGCACACATATATATATTAAAATATATATAATCATGTTGCTTGGTTAATCTTTAATTCTAATTTAAAAATATAAAATCAAGTATTCGGATCCGGATCCCCAAGTTCGGACCATCCGGATTCGGGTCAACCGGATTCGGACCGAGCTGAACCGAAATGAGGGATCCGAATTAGGCCTCATGCGAAGTACATTATCCGAATTTGGGTTTATCCGAATCCGGACCAATATTCATCCGAATTGGGATATCCGAAATTGGTCAACCGATTTTATAAGGACCCGAAATGATATCATCCGAACCGAAACATAGGTCCGAAATGAGCACCATCCGAATTTGGTTATACCCGAATTCGGATCCTTACTTATATTTTTTCCCAGAAATTTTGTTCTTGGTGTTCATCATTTGTTCATACGGATTTTTCATAAAAATTCACAAAGCTCTATTATATTAACATGCAACTTTATATTATGTTATATTATCATTTTTGGGTTGATTTTATATATTTTTCCCTATCAATAACATCATATATGGGTCAAAATCATCCAAAATATGACTCTTTTTGTCAAGAACACATTTTTGTCAAAAATTCAGATTTGTTGCTATTTTGGACGATCCAACCCACAAATTTTATTTCTGATTCATTTAGTAGCTTTAATTCATCATAAACTAGTAAAATTTTATACATGCAACAACAAATTTCATACTTTAATTTCTTGGTTTCGGTTTTACACTAAACCGAACCAAACATTCATATATTTTGAAATTAAAAGAAATTATTACCTCAAATTCTTGTAGATTATTGATCTTTGATGATGATTGTAACTCTTTAGTGTATTGATTCCTCAATTGATTGCAAGTTTATGGATTTCTTTGATGAATTTTGATGTTTGGCCGAGAGGTTAGAGAGAGATTAGAGAGAGAGAGAGCGATTTTGGGGTTAATGATCTTTAATGATCATTATTTCGGCTTTTATATCTCCATTTGATCACATTTGTAATCTTAACCCACTTAAACTTTTGTATTTTATATCTCTTTTATTTTACTTAATTATATCATAAATATAATTTAAAATTATATTTACTTAATCCTTTTTCATATTTTTATTTAATAATTGCAACATAAATAATATAATATAATAAAATTATATTATTAACTCAAAACTTAAGCATTACATGACTGACTAAAAGTTAGGTTGTTACATCTTGCACGGTAGACACTTATCCTCGAACTGAAAAATCTTCATGGGAACACCTTGCACCAATCCATTTTTTGTAATGTAGTTCATTTTTCTTAGGTGCAAGTGTGCCATACGTCTGTGCCATAAAACTGATTCAGTCTCTGAAGCTTTTGATAGTAACCAAATTGGTCCCATCGAAGATTCTGGCTTCTTCATGTCGAGCATGTACAAGTCATTCTTCCTTGGATCCCTCATCAGTATCCATTCTTCAGGTACTTGGAATCCCGATTTTAGCATTAACGCCTCAGTATCAGTGAAAAGTACTGAGTTCTTCTTATCACAGATTTGAGATACACTAATGAGATTATGAACCAGTTTATCAACGTGATAAACTTGATCCAATTTGATAGTCACATTAGTGACCACTCCAGTACCGGCGATATTTCCTCCTTTATTGCCAGCGAATGATACAAAGCCCCGATTCCCTCCCTTGAAGTTTGCGAGTACACTTCTTTCCCCTGTCATGTGCCTGGAGCAACCACTGTCAACGAACCATTTGTTGTTTGGACCTGTAGTTATCTCCTGCACATGAAAGAAAATAGGTTAGTTATCACGGGGAACCCAAGCCATAACTGACTTGGTAATACCATTCTCGTCCACATGCTTAAACTCTTTCAAATACCCATCTCGTCTTTCAGGTGACTTGGGCTTTTGAATTGGAGTCTGTTGTGGTGCATAGTGATTTAAGTTCACTCTCGGCCTTTGTGTAGGCATTTGTTGTGGAGCTCTTGAATATTTTCGATTATATGGCAATTCCAATTGATATCCCTGAGCTCTACCTGGTGTTTGATGTCTTACAGGAGTGTGTGACCTAACCGGAGTGTAAGCTCTGCTAGGTGTAGTACTGCTATAATTCTGTTGCGGTCCTGACCTAGATTGAATAATGACTCTATTTGGTGAATTAGTCCTAATCACTTCCTTGGGTCGACCGGACACAAGTGTGTTTTTCACAGCAGATTTTGGTGCGGCTTGCACAGTTTTCTCGGTATTTTGAGAACTACTAGTGCTTGCAACACTTGGAGAAGGCTTATGGTGTTCCGGATTTCCACTCTTAGGTTTAGAGTCTACTTTCCTATGCAGACAACTAGAAGCAACATGCCCCCTTTCGTGACATCTAAAGCAATACATTTTGTCAATTGACTTTTTATGTGTGCCCTTTGACTTAGGTGTCTCACTAGTGTCTGGTTCTTTTGTTTCAACTATAGCGACTGGTTCTTCCTCCTGATCATTAAAGTCAATTTTGTGTTGTCGTACAGGCTTATCACTAGAGGATGGCACAAATTTAACATTCTTAATCTTGATATTATTAACAGTCACCTTAGCTTCATTTTCCTTAGCAATTTCAGACACTGGTTCTTGTATTTCCTCTGAGTCAACTGGATTTTCAGTTTTCTCATGAGGTTGAGGTACGTAGTTATCGTTGAAAGGTGGAGGACTCTCATGATACTCTAGACCTACAGGCTTCTTAGATTGACGTTGTACGTCTAAGATTTTCCCTAGGTTGAGTGATGAGTTCCAAAACTTTTCAAGTTTGCTATTTACCTCAGCTACCTTTACCTTAGATTCTGCTAGCTCTACTTCTTTGGTTTTAAGCTCTTTTGTCAATGCCTCAACATGATCGTACATCAGTTCTAATCTAACACACTGTTCACTAAGCTTGTCCTTTAGAACTATGACATCTTGTGCATCGGCCTTAAGCTTATCCCTAAGATCTTCCTTTATATCTACTAGGCTAGCGTTGTCTGATTTTAATGATTCATTCTGAGCAGATATATTTTGATGTAATTCAAGTACTAAATTTAACCTATCGTTAGATGTAGCACACAAAACACATAAATCATGGAAAAGAGAAAAGTTCAGTGTTACCTTGGCATGATCTGATTCCACGTTGGCCATTTGTGCGGCGAACTCCAGAATTGACTGATCAGCTGACTTTTCTACCCACATCGGACTGCGTTCATTCTGATTGCTGTCCCTAGTAATTTTATCTGCTCCATCACTTCAAGTCTCAGTCACTTCAGCCATAAAGGCTCTAGTGTTCGACTCTGGATGTGTACTCCAGTCATACGTTCCATCTAGCTATCTGTCCGATGTGACATTTGATAACAGACCAGCTATATTTGCTTAACTGGTTGAACTACCTGGCAGATATCTCCCTTGAGATTGATTCCGATACTCTCCCTGGTAGTTTTCTACTTTAGGTCTCTGACACTCTCTAGCGAAGTGCCGTAACCCCTGACAGTTGTAACACTTAACCTTGGATTTATCAAACCCAATCTTATTGTTACTAACGTTGAGGTTTCTTCCCGTCCTTTTGATGAACCTCTTAACTCTCTGAGTTACCATGGCCAGTTGCCACTGTAGATCCATCTCTTCTAGATCATCAGGATCTACGTGATCGTAATCCTCATCCCAAAGCGCGGGATCGTTGATTTTGCCCTGAACGCAATTGTCGTACGCGGCCACAAATGAAGCCAACAAATTCAGATGGTCTTCAGCATATTTTGCGCTCATAGGTATCTTTGAATACCCTTGAGATGTAGACGCCAGTGTAGCCTGATTCTGCTTTTCTTCTAGTCTAGCAAACCCTAAGAAAGCTCTACTTACTGAGTCTTCTGATTCAGCCGGTGTCGATGCCTCTCCCGAGAAGAATGATGTAGCCGTCTTCACGTCTGTTGCCCCTGAGGATTTGGACTTCCCAAAGTACATGTCCGGATCTTGTACTTGATCGTAATCCATTTCCTTCTTAAGCAATTCAAAGTGATATGCCCTCAGCGTTCCTATAACATTATCTAGAGTAAGAGTATAGATTTTGTCTTCATCATGCTTTATGAGTGCCACATACATTTCCCATTTGGCAGGCAAGGCATCTACAATCTTGTTTATGTTCTCTGTTTCACTATACTCCACATCGTGGCTGTCTAACTCAGTCAATAAGTGATAGAATCTGGTAATTGTCTCATCCAGCTTTTCGTTCTTCAATGCTTTGAAGATCGCGAACTGCTGCTTGAGCATTTCCATTCTATTCTTTCTGAACCTCGGGTTACCTTCACATCGTTTCTCTAACGCATCCCACAGCTCTTTTGCTGTCTTCTGATTACGGAAAGTGTGCAAGATCTCCTGAGGTAACGCTATTCTAATGATAGCGAATGCCCGGTTCTCGGCTTCATACAACTTTTTATCGTCGTCCTTCATCTTTGAATATGGCGCAACCTTTTGTCGTCCCTCAATCTCAGCCGTAGGTGGAATGTATCCTTCGTCTATACAAATCCACATCCACATATCATTAAACCTCGCGAAATCGGCAAACCTATCCTCCCACCAGTAATAATCATCGATTTTCATCAGCTTAAGTGGTGAATTCGCTTTTCAAATACTTGAACTACAACAAAGTATTTTCCGAGATCTGACTTGATAAGCTCGAATTTCCTCCAAAAACGTGATATTATCCGTCAAAAACGTCAAGAAACCTAGGATGTTGCTTATGAACATGAACAACACCAAGAACACCCCAAAAGCTCTGATACCACTTATAAGGTCTTGACTCTACGGATCTATCTCGACGCGACACCGTCCAACGAGTGCGGAATCCTCGTTAGCGGCATGACGGTAAGATCACACACACGGGAACACGGAGACTACCACGATGTTAGACGAACGACTACGAACGCCCCTACACGATGATTCTTTCCGAAACTACTCTCTGGAAACTTGCAAGTTTGAGATCGCCCTTTTGCTTAATCGCTCTGAAATTCTGCAAAAGTCTGATAATTAATCGAATTAACCCTTAATTATACTGACAGATTCGAGTTTGTCTAGGACAAATTCAAATCAGGCCCATTCGAATTTGTCCTCATTGACAAATTCGAATTTACCTCAATGACAAATTTAAATTTACTTCAAATTCGAATTTCACATATCAAACTTATATTTGAACTTATGTTTGAATTTATCTTTGAACTTTATGTTTGAACTTCTTGTAATACATTACACCAAGTTCAAACATACAATCTATCAACATCAAACAAACATTATCACATATATCAAACACTATTCAATATTCAATACCAAGTTACTTGAGTTACACAAAATGCTAACAAAACTTAGACTGCTATCGTCACACAGAGTGTACTAACAAAACAGATTTTTCGTTATCTTAAGGGTACACCCGATCTTGGTCTATGGTATCCAAAGGGAACCGATTTTGATCTTACCGCTTTTTCAGATGATGATTTTGCAGGTTGTAGAGTTGACAGAAAAAGCACGTCGGGAGGCATACAGTTCTTGGGAGATAGACCTGTGAGTTGGTCCTCCAAAAAGCATAATTGTGTTTCAACATCCACAGCTGAGGCTGAGTATGTAGCGGCTGCAAGCTGTTGCTCTCAAGTGCTGTGGATGAGAACACAATTACGTGATTATGGATTCTCACTCACCAGTATCCCAATTTACTGCGATTCTCGAAGTGCAATTGTCATCTCTTGCAATCCCGTGCAACACTCTCGAACGAAACACATAGATATCAGGTATCATTTTATTAAAGATCACGTAGAAAAGGGAACCATTGAGTTTTATTTTGTTGGCACGGAATATCAACTTGCGGATATATTTACTAAAGCTTTAGACGAACCTCATTTTCAGTTTTTAGTATCTCATATCGGCATGTTGAATCCGCCTTCAAATTAAATATCAGATATTTTTTTAAATAATTCTATTTCAATCTATCATGTTTGAAATTCCTTTATTTTAGAACATATCTGTTATTTAATTCAAGGATTGTGTCACAAAATTGAAACTCAATATTTCCTTATCTATGTACATTTTTAATAATTAATGATCCTGAAAAATTGCTGTGTGAATTGTTCATCACTGAGTGGGTCGCCAACATAATCCAGGTTTGTCTGTATCTTTAAGGCTAAAAAGGTTCAAGAACTTAATTTGAAAAGGATAAAAGAAAGGAAGCGGTATTCATTTGAGGGGGAGTATAGTTAGGATGTGAATAATTTATAATTCTTTGTTTCTTTTTAATTTTAGTAGTTAAAATTTCAAATTTTAGGTTGGTTATATTTTATTTTATTTTTTAAGTTTAATTTAATAGGTCAGAAAATTCGAAAAAGATCTTAATTGTTCAAATTTATCAAAAAGCCAAAAATATTTTTTTTTTGTTTTATTTTATTTTATTTTTTGTCTCCACTTAAATGCTTAAAGAAAAGATCAAAAATATTTTATTTTTCACTTTGCAATTGTTTATTTGTGTTTCAAAGAAAAATACAAAAAGACGTTATAAATTGGGCAAAATTTTTGTTTTGTTTTGTTTTCATTTATTGATTAAGGCCCACTAGTTTATTTGTCTTGTGTGTGTGTGTTTTGTGGAAAATCTGGCGACCTACAATCTGTTTGGGCGCGGATCTACTGACCCGACCCGACCCGAGACCCTTTAAAAAGGTGGGTCAAACGGTCAAATGTTCATTTCTTCCACTTCAAGCTTCTTCTTCTTCTTTCTTCTTCTCTCGTCGACCGTCCACCGGCATTCCACCATTGCCGTCGATTAAAGCTTTGTGCAACCTCGTTTTTCTCCGACTTTCTTGCATTTTTTGACTTCTGCACTACCAAGTAACATATTTCTCACTTTATTTCAGTGTTTAACTTCATATATTGCTTGTTTGATTTTAAAATTTTTAATGGTTTTTCATTTTGATTTTTCTTCATTTTAGTTAGTTTAATGTGTTATATTTACTTAGTTGTAGTTATATAAAATGTTCCTTATATGTTTTTAGTCTAGGATCTTTAATATCATGCATTTTTAGCGCATTTTTTACTGTTCACGTTGCATATTGCATGAACACATTAACTGCACTCATGCATTTCGGACGTCCGAATTCGGACCAAGCCCCGAATTCGGATGTCCCATTTAGACTTAATTTCAAATTTTTTAAAACTCGAAGAACGAATTCGGACCACTGTTGATCCGAATTCGGTCCTTCAAAGAAATTCCAAAATTTCAAAATGTTCAATTAAGTCTAAGTCTCGGTACTGTTCATCCGAATTCGGATGGGATCCGAATTCGGTCCAACATCACCCACATCATCCTAATTCGATCCATCAATGATCATTGCTTAAAATCCATTTCAGTCCCCATCTGCATTCGGACCATCATCACATCTCATAAAGTCGAATTCGGAGCCTCATACATCATATATCATGCATCATCCGGATTTCGGCTGGATCCAAATTCGGTGACACTGTTCATCCGAATTCGGTCCATCCGAAATCTAACACTTAGGATATCTTTAAATTTTTCCATTTTTGCATTTTCACCATAAATCAAAAATCCAAAAAGATTTTCATTCCGGTGCACCATTGATTAGAGTTAGTATTAGTGTTTGAGTGAAAATACATGTTTAAACATCGGTCTCTTAACGTCTTCTGTTCTAACTTTGATGCACTTTTACAGATATGATGGAACCAGCTGTTATCCTCACCCTACCCCATCCCCCATTTCCCAACAATAATGCCTAACTACCCGAAGATTCTATTCTTCCACCATCTAAGTTTTCGAGTTCATACCCCATAACTGGCAGCTCGATGTGTCCATCCTCACAAAGGAACCCCAAACCCTAGCCTTTGACATCCTCATTCACCACCGCATATACTACTCCCATTCTACCGCAATCGTCGTTCCTCAGATATACTTGCAACAATTTTGGAACCGCTTGCACTTTGTCCCCGACGCTGAACCTCACTTCACTACCACCATTGACTGTGTTCCAGTCAAAATAACCGTCGCTGCCATACGCCATATACTTCACCTTCCAACCGAAGCCTATTTGCCAACCCGCTTTCAATTTGATCCCATTCCTTCAGTCCAAGAAACCCTTGCTGAAATCCAAACCTTGGGTTACGACGACCCTCTCACCAAGCCTTCAGAATTTAAGACCAAAAATCTTCAGTCTCATTGGAGGATCTTGTTTGACGTCATCAACAACGCTTCACAGCAAAGCATTCTGGGCACGACTCTGCCTCTGCTCAGGTCCTAGCTATGTTCACATGTTTTGCCTTCGACCGCCACGTAGACTACGCAGCATTCCTCTTCGAGGAATTTAAAACAGTTCATATGGAGAGGGGCACCAAAAGAGGACGCAAATACATTCCTCTCCAACGGTTTCTACAACTCATTATACAATACGCCATGGATAACGATGAGGACATTCATGAGCGCCCTGAAGCAGATGTCTACCCTACAGTGGCAATCCAAAAGTTGTATCTGCCAAAAGGGGCTCCGTCTGTGCCAATAATGACTATCCCAGTTTCACTTCTTCTAAAGGCAAGGGAATTGGAAAGGGTACGGGCGTATATTCGAGAGTTTTATCCGGATGAGGCTCAGTCAGAACCGACTGAGCCTAGCCAGTCCGAAGGTGAGGCTAGAATGAGTGAGGATGAGGGAGATGAGGCGGAGGTACAACAATCATTGGGGTTCGGTGACCGGGAGGCTGTGTTTGTGAGCGAGGGAGAAGGTGGTGAGGCAGCAAAGGCGGCGGATTCAGAACGAACCGTCTCTGTTGTTCGAGGGTTAGAAGCCACTTCTGAGGGTGACCGCAGCCCTATCAGCCGGACTACCGACGAAAAGACCATTAGTCCGATGGTCGAACTAACCACCACCACCCACTTAGCATTCTCCCAACAGGGTGCTATTTCATTCCACGGGGATACACCACATACGCCATCGCCCTCTCATTCAGAGAATGGCAGTGTTGAAATAGGTCACACTCCGCCCCACGTGACCGCACTTCTTCCTTCACGATGTTATCCCCACAAATACACACCTCGCACGATGCCTCTGTGGCATCCCCAAGAGCTGCCTCCATGGCAGCTCCACAAACATCTGGATCTGAGCATCCCATAGTGGAGCCAGAAATGACAGAAGCAAGATCTGAAGTGGCTCCATCAACGCCATCCACTTCAGGCCATCTCCCCATTAACTTGGAGATGTTAATGGCAGCTCTTCGTACTGCCGGAGTTATTACCCGGGCTGACCTTTACGCCCAAAAGGAAGCTGCTGAGGAACGTCACACTGCCCTTCTCTCACTTATAAGGGGTAAGGGTGTCGCTTCTGAGGATCTGCCTCCACCGGGATCCCATTCAGTCCAAACACAACTTGCAGAGCTCTCGGACAAAATCGATGCGTTGAACCGTCTTATACTTCAAGTCCAGGAGCAACCGAACTCCAGTATGGACCGCCTAGAATTGGCCGTCATTGAGCTTTAGTGTCGTCCTCAGACTGAGTCCCAGAAAAGGAAACATGACGATCAGGACGACCCTGATCGCCAGGAGAGGGAGAAAAGACAGAAAAATTAGTTTGAGGACCTCATGTTGATTGTAGGGGGAGCAGAGACAGAATCCACAGAGATTCAGGGGTCTAGAGATCAGAGTTATGAGGCTCGGGAGACACTAATGACAGAGTATGAACCTTTACGGATTTAAGATCCAGCTCCTTTAGATCCTATGTCAGCAATGGTGGAATATGAACCTGTATGTGAAAAAGTCGAAATCCTATTAGTGTCTGACTCAGACTCTGATACTGAAAACGACTATCTCTTTCTCACACCAAAGCCTGAACGTCAATCACCGCAACAATCATACTCCCCGGTTGAAGTTTTGAGTTCCCCAACCCGTGCACCTCAAGAACAAATAATCTCCACCATCCAAACATCTTCACCTTCTCCCATAGAAACTCCATCAATCCAAATCACTCCCACCCCAAAAGAAATCCAATCAGTTATACCTAGCCCAACAGTCCAAACAACCCTTCCAACTCAATCAAATCCCCCTGCTCACATTGCCGAATCATCATGGTCCAGAACTGTCGATTGCTTTGCTACAAGAGACGTCACCCCAATATATGACATGACAGACGTAGAATGGATCTGATGGTACTCAAGGGGTCTAGTTCATTCTCTGGATGCAGAAACGAGAGAAGAATTGAGTCAGGACCGGAGGGCTCGAGTCTTGAAACTTCTTGAAGCTCCTCCCACAAAACTAGAAGAGCCTCTGGTCCAAGGGTTCAAAGAATTCTTGATAAAGTTCCCGGCTGAACAATTTCAGAACCCTTTCTTAGAAGGAAGATTCAAGATGGTATTTAGAAAGAAGTTGGGGTCTTACAGTAGACCTCTTCTGATGGTAATGACCGATGCATCTCGAGCTGAACAAGCAGAATATAATCAGATGATGATAAGGGAAAAGAGAGATAAGAGCAAACATTGGTCTAAATCAAAAATTGTAAAGATCAATAACATCCATATGTACAAAAGAGCCAGAGTATTCACTCCGGCATTTGAGGTACTCAGATAATACAAAACAGTTCAAGAACTGCATGAAAGTGATCTTGATTTTGCTAATACAGACGACATCGAGCTTCTGCACAACAAGCTGAAATACAAGATCAAGGGTCATCTGACTCACATGACTGCAGTTGCAGCCCTGGTCCGAAGCATGAATCGCCGCTCAATCGTAATTTGCCTCAGAGATTTCCCAATGGAAATTGAGAGTGCCTTAGTTAAAGTGGGTCTGAAAGTTCCTGATTATGACATATTTTTGGTAGACCACTATTCGGCCTATTAAGTTCTGCTTCGAGGTCAGCCAGGGGTTATATTTTTGAACTAGAAAGGTTACAAAATATTCATGCGCTTTGAGGATCTTCCCTGTTACTCCGACGGTACTCTCAGATTGGTTCGAGCGGCGCTTACTCAGAAAGTTCAAGATTTTGACGCTCAACGAGATCCGGAACTCAGATGCTCACCGAAGGAGATTCAGGATATTCTCAGCGGCATAGAATACCTAAACGAAAGGCTACATATGAGACAAGTGATCAGACGATTGGACGTCATCCTTAGACTCCGAGAATCAGCAGACCATGCCAATGTTCCAGGACCTCCACGTTGATCGAAAAGGGGGAGGTTGTTAGACATTTAATTTCGATCATGTGGACTTATTTGTAATAATTATTTTGTTTATGTTAGTCTTGTATTAAGTTCCTTTGTAATTTTTTTCTTTGTAAAAGTCTAGGGGGAAATTGTGTCGATGCTCCAAACATAATTAATGGAGGCTATGTATAGCTCCTAGTGTTTAGCATTGTAAAACACGGTTGAATATTCATACATTACAGCAGCCGCCAATATTGATATTCTCTCAACATTCATATTGTCTTTCTTCATCATTACATAATTATTGAGCTAGTTTCTTCTTATGTTTTAATAAAGAAACATTAAAGTGCCGATTGATAAAGGGAATACATTATAACATATAGCATTTTCTCTTTTTAGCCTTTTTGGAAGAAGAACCTCCAGAAACATATTCTGAATTATTTTTGTTGATTCTGTCAGCAGGTTTAGCAAACTTATTACTATTTTTAGATGAATCAACAGTATGGGTGGAAGGCGCAATAGCAACAGCTTTGCCTATTTCTTCTTTCCTCTTTTTGGGAGGACAGATATCAAACACAGGAAACTAGATTGGCTTTTGCCGTTCCGCAGGTTTGGGAAGCTTATTCCCAAATTTCTCAGGTTGAGCAATGGCTTTGCCTTTGCCCTTGCTGAGATGTGATTGATGTTGCCTATCAACATGATCACTGCTTTTTGTTCTGAAAGACTTACCTTCATTTATAACCAAATTTCCACTAGGATTTAATAACTTATTTGAAACCACAGCAGATTTGCTTTCAACATGAGACTTACCCCTGTTGAAAGCAGGCTGCTTACCTTTTGAAAACTTATTCTCAAAATGTTTAGCATCAAAAGAATTAACAAGTCTATTACCATCAGCTTTTGACCCAGAGCATGTTTTCTCAACAGGTTTAGAGTCCACAGCTCCAATTTGAGCATGTTTTCCTCTCTTTTGCTTGTGTGAATCAGCAGAGCACTTAGCAGGTTGAGTCGATGGAGAACATATTCCATCATCAGCCTTTGGAGCTTTTTCACACAAGCTGTCAGTGTTTTGAGGCCTGACAAACCTGTATGCAGAAACTAGCTTACCATTTACTTTCTGAATGAAAGTGCTAGGAAGCTCACCAAGAGTCGATAAGTCATCTTTCAGATTATTTATCTCAACAATAGAAGCTGCTTTGTCATGATACCCTCCAAGATAGGCATGGATTTATGCAGGGATCTGTTGACTAATGCAATGGCTGATTTGCTGTGCTGATTGGCACCAAGAGTCGACTATCTTTTGAAGCTTTGCATGTTTTACATCTGTGTCTCTCTTTTCTTCTAGTAAAATGGAGTTGATGTGTTTTAATTCATCAAGCTTAGTTTCCAACTTATGGAAACTGTCTAGTTTACTGGATTTTATGTCAAGATCATTTTTAAGCTTATAAATTTCAGATAGTAAAACATTATGCTTCTCAACAACAGCTTTTAAATCAACAAGCATGTATTCAAATATTTTTTACTTTTTCATCAAAATTGTAAGCCGTACATTTTTGTACCTTGTACATCATTGTGGGGTTCCAGTTCTCTAAGCTGCTGAAGGCTTCAGCTTCAGCCAGATCCTGTTTGAAGTTGCTAGTTGATGGGACATCAGTGTTAGCCATCAGACAGTTGTTATCTTCTTCATCTGAAGATGAATCAGATTCTTTCCAATCACATGTCTCAGCCATGAGTCCCTTTTGTTTGTTGGAAGCCACTGAGTTGTCCAACTTTTTCAGCTTAGCCATGACCATAAGGTACTTAACCCTGTAGCCATCATCCCTATTTGTCATGAATGGTTTGGGTGACTGACCAACAGCTTTTGACACACAGTCAGCAGCTTTGTGGCCAGTTTTGCCACATTTAAAGCACTCAGCCTTAGATTTATCTAATGCCTTCTTTTTGACAACATTGGAGTTCCCCTGCAGCATTTTTCTACCAAACCTTTTCTTGTTGAACCTTTTGACAAGCATTAGAATCATTTTCTCATCATCAAGTTCAACAAGATCTTCATCGTCTTCCTCTTCAGTCATCTCTTCCCTTTCATCATCAGCCTGTTGATCAGGTTGTGTGAACACATTACATACCTGACCAGCAGGTTGTCTCAAGCTGGTCACTAAGGCAGCACCTCTCTTAGACATTTCCAAGGCATTTCTTTTCTGTTGTACGCAAAAATGATGAATTATCTATCTTTAATGAGTTCTAAGATCTGGTTTCCATCTTTTACAGTTATACGCAAAAATGATGAATTATCTATGTTTAATGAGACTGACCTGGAAAATATTGAATTCGATGATCTTGAGTGGTTATACCTCCGATTAAAAGGGACAAGACCTAATAAGACACGCCCTTGTGCTACATTGGTGGTTCTCCGCAGCATGCATCGCATCTCTGTGTTTATGATCGCTAAACATTCTCAAATGGCTATAGAATACCTTAGTAGTCATGTAGGAGTGCCTGCTCCTCGCTATGAGATTCCACAAATACACCTCTACCCACAATTTAAGGTTATTCTAAAGCACGGACATGGAGTTGTGTTCTACAACATAAATAATGTAAAATGCTTTATGAGATTCGAAGATATAGTTGCCTATTCAGATGGAACATTGATGCTGATCAGAAAGTCTTTTGCCTTCTCCCCTTCATCTTCCTCTAGAAGAAAGTAATGAGATAAGGAGAGGCATTGAGCTGATTGATGATCGTCTTACTCTCCGAGAATACATCAAACGATTTGAGGTCTATCTACAGTTGAGGCAAGATCGTTGATGATTTTGAAGTGTTAGCAATAATTGAAATAGGGGGAGAATTGTTAGACTTATTATTTCAATTTCTAGTTAACAACTTTTGTTTGTAATAATTTACTTTCATTTTTGTAATATCTCAAGTTTAGGGACCATATATGTAATTTTCCCAAAGTCCCTATGGATACAAAAGCCATATGGGATGGAGGCAGTCAGTTGTTGAATGAAGACATAGTTTCTACTAAGATATTTTTCTCTGAAGAGCTTTTCATCTTCTTCATCCAAGAGAGTGTTCGCATTGATAAATCTGATTGTGTGTTGCTATATATATCATGATTCTATAACATTTGGGAAATCAAGCTTTCAAACTCTTACACATACACAGAGACTACTTATGATTATGTTTTGGATAGCACATGCTCCCTAAGATTTGATCTCAGGGAGATGGTCTCAGTTGCACACACACACACACACACACCTACATGTTGATGCTTTTGTTTCCTGTTTTAAGGATGACCACCCCGAGATTAAATCTCGAGATTAAAGACGGGCACACACACATACACACTTACTTTATATGTATATATATGTAGGTGCGGGGGTTGATGTTGTGTTTTGGTTTTGACAACCACACCCTTTGCAAGTCTCAGGGTTTCTCTTATAAAATACACACACACATGTTGTACTTATGTATGTATATGAGAGACATAACAGAAAGATGAATATGATATGAAATTGATCAACCAAACCACTTGAAATTCAGAAGGCATCAGGCCATAATGGCCAAGTCTCGGGGTCCTACTTTCCTCACAAGTCTCGAACTCCTCTAAGAACACACACACGGTTGTAGTTACTATTTTATTGCAGAATTCATGAAAGATCAAAGGAGTATTGTATAGTTATTGATCAAACGACATTTGAAAAACCAATTCAGTGCCATAAAGCCAAGTTTCGGACCAACAAATATAATAACCAGAGACTAATTTAGTTTCCGAGGTTTTGAATTACAATTCAAAATAAACCAACATAATGCTAGAATCAAGAATTAAACACTATTTAAGAACATGTATGCCCTTTCTATGATGATTGAAACTTGTTTTGATGTCAATTGTTGAGATTTTAATGTTTATTTATGCATATATTCAACCAGTAGTCATATGATTGTTCATACACACACTTAGAAAAATTTAGAATGAATGTTACCTTGAATACTTGCTAGGAACTTAATGACGTTTCTTGATTGATGATTTTTTTTTCCAACTTGAATCTTGAGAGGGTGTATGTTTTAAAGAAATAGAGAGAGAGAGAGAGAGAGAGAGAGAGAGAGAGAGAGAGTCTCTCAACTTTTTTTTTCATGTGTGGAAATGACAAGGTAAGTTTAACTAAGGGTTTTATTATAACATGTTTGGACAAATATCATTTTTATACCCTGAACTTTGATTCTTATGTAAATAACACAATTAATTTCAATAACAATCTTTTATTAACTTAGTACAATTTACATTGCTAAATTATAATTGAAGTTTTAATAAAGATACTAATCACAGTTAAATAAAGTTCAGGTTGTTACCGAACGTGCTACACCATGCATAACTTTATCCTCAAAGTTAGTTATGTTGAAACAGACCAGGATAATTGGATTGCGTACCACCCTTGGATTCCCATGTCTGATGTGAACCCTTGTGATAATTCCACTAGATAAGCATCATATGAACCTCTTTATTGCGAAGCTTCTTGGTCTTTGTGTCCAGAATACACTTTGGCTCTTCGATAACACGAAGCATTTCATCGATTTGCAAGTCAACGTTTGGTACATGCGCTTCCCTTTCATCAACTGGTTTTCTATCTTTTTGTAATCTTGAACGGACTGATGAACCTTGGAGCCAACTTGTTATTCTTTATAAACCGTAACACGTTCTTCATTACGGAAACTTTTAACATCACCCAATAGTTGACTTCAAATTGAATAGACCTTGGACCATTGTCATAGTATGACTTCTGTTTGCTTTGAGCTTCTTGAATATTACTTTAGATAAGTTCAATCCTCTCGTGTGTTAACTGTAGATGAGCAGGACCCACTTATGGTGTCTCATCTGTTTCTCGCCAACAGGTGGGAGTCCTACATTTTCTTCCATACAAAGCTTCAAAAGGAATCATCTTAATTGTGGAATGATAATTGTTATTGTATGAGAATTACACCAATGGCAAGTGGTAATCCCAGTTACCACCCAAATCAAGAACACATGCACGAAGCATATATTCGACAATTAGGATTTTCATTCATTTTGACCATCCGCATTCAGGTGATATGCAATACTCATGGAAATCTGAGTACCCATTTCATCTTGCAGTGCCATCGAGAAATTTGACGTGAAACGACTATCGCGATCAGAGACAATAAACTTTGGCACACCATGATGACAAATTACTTCAGAGATATACAACTGTGCCAATCTATCAAGTGAATAAGCCTCTTTCGTCAAAATAAATTTTGCATATTATCTGAAACATTCCACATCAACCTAGATGGAGTCATGATGTCTCTTGTTCTCGGGGCAACTTAAAACAATCCAATTTTATCTATTAATCTATTATTTCAGATTATAATACAAGTTGCTTGTTATAAGAAAAAATGGAAAAGTTGCTTGTTATTTTAAGCAATTCTTCCTATTATGATCTGATAACATTATTTGCATTGGCGTAATGGGTAATCGAATCATATTATCTATTTTAATTTATCATAAAGACGGTATCACTAAAATCCAAAGGGATGGATTTTTTAGTACATACAAGTTGTATTGAAGTTAACTAGGTTAAATTGGTTGGTTGCATTGAGGTAATGAGTAACTGTATCAACTGATCTAAGATAATTGATAATAAAGATAGTATCACTAAAATCCAAAGGGATTGATTTTAAATTGATATAAGTCTTTATCAAGTTAATTGTATCACTTAAATCCTAACGGATGAATTTAGTTAATAGATACAAGATTATTTCTAAAACGATTAGATTTGATTGATGAAACCAATGAAATTATTTGAACATATACATTTAATGTATATATGGAGTTCAATATAGTCCAATGTAAAAGAAAGAGCGAAGTACTTATATAAAACTCTACTAGAAATTGTAGTAGATGGAATTATGTTTATCTGCTATGACGTATATAACGTTTTGAATCATTCAAAGACGTACCAGCTTAAAGTACGTAATTAAATCAACAAATTAAGTAAAAGTCACTTGATAAGATCAAGTTGACAATTACTTATTAAAATTGTCGTGACATCGTCTTTGGACTTATGGTTCAAAAGACATATATCATTTGAAAGGAAAGGTTGAATTGTATTTGATACAAGTTCAAGCTAGACAATCATTCCGATATGAATTGACAGGATAACAATCTTTCCATTACTGTCGTAACCCCGATAGAAGATATCATTATAGGATATCTTGTTGATCTCAGGATGTGATAGTTTTGTTTCGCTATGGCGAACAGTTATATTATTTTCAATATGTAATTTTAAAAAAGAATATTATTTTATGAATAAAATCTGTTGGAGAAAAATAAGTCTCACAAGCTTGTGAATTATAATGAACGAATCTATGGTTAAGACTAGCATGCAAACAAGTGTTGTTGGCACTTAGAAAATAATTTCTAAATATATATTGCAATACGAATGATAGTTTTCGCTTAGAAGTGAGAGATTAAAATTTCTCATATTGAAGTTATATTGGATCAAGCTAAATCCAAAATATGTTATCATGAGACTTTGAATCTGATAATTTGCTTGGTGCCACATGTATTGCGATACGGTTCATGTAAACAAATTAAGTTATGAACTTAATCGATGTACCATAAATAGTATTACTATAAGGTATAAACGAGTTTTATGATAATTACATGAATAAAAAACAACACATTCACACATTGATAGTAAAAAAAAACCTTTATTGAACAATCATGTTTGAATAACTTACAATTATATTTTCATCAATACCTATTACGTATATGTTGGATGAAAATCAGATATAAACCTATGTTTCTTATCCAAACTAATATGCGAGTACGAGTACTTGGTACAAAAAGATTTTATAGATCCAGATTACTCTAACCGAATGTGTTAGCTTTAATGTGTTGAAGCATTCATCTCAATTCAAATATCTTTAATAATAAACAAGAAGAATTTTTGATTCATAATGAAAATATATTATATTGCAGTAACTCTAACCGAATGTGATAGCTTCAAAGTATTGAAGCATTCATCTCAATTCAAATATCTTCATCCGAACATGAGTAAACAAGAAGAATGTTGGATTCGTAATGAAGATAAAGTATATTATGATAAGCTAGTGGGAGCGTAGTAGCAGCTCCAGTTGTATATGAAGGAGACAATGAAGATATAATAAGATTATATCTTGCTTAGAAACTGTTTTGATGAAGAAAATTGGAAGAAACAACTTGTGACCTCTATAGAGATAGATGTAATAGTTTTTAAGTTGAGTGACATAACTCGACCAAATTTTGATAAGTGAACAAGATACGAGGAACCATGAATATTTTATTAGTAATGTCAATGAATTAAATTGAGTACGTCTCAAAGTTCTAGCATATGCAATTTGCCAGAAAGAATGCAAATCGATTCAGATATGCATTGTGTCATAATGTGCACTAAACTTATGTATAAAATACCAGTGCAACCTAGTAAACATTATTGAGTTGTATTCAAACACACGATATTTTTGAAGAAGAACAAGGAATAGTTTTGAGATGTTGGACTACCAGATTAACACCATGAGTAAAGGTGTTACACATAAATGTGTTTCAGTCCCATAAATAACAGTATGAAGTTTGATAAATAAAAAATGACTATTATGTTCAAATTCATGTGTGTCATGATCAAAATCGATTAAAAGTAATTAGACTTTGGTCATATATTGATATAAAGGACCAAGTGAAAGTCAATACCATGTTTTCTTTACAAAGTGAGATAAATGACTCAATATTGCAGATCAAAACCGGTTAGGGTTATGCATGCTTTCATGCGATTATGAATATGATTCATAAGTATTTGACATTGATATTCATTAAATGAAGAATAAAAGACATTTTCCGTCCTTATGGTTTGATGGTTTACCCGGATACGGTACTTCAACCATAATAATCCCAAATTTCATCCCTCTTTTGCTAATTTTGTCAAGTTTTAGTCTCTGGGCCATTATACCTAATGGTACCTATGACCTTTTTAGCCCTTGTGGTTTTATTATATTCCATTTATGGTCCAAAATCTATATTTTTATTTATTATCATGTTATATTATATATAAATACAATTGTTTTATTTATAAATATAATTATTTTTAGTTTTCTTATATTTGCTATTAACAGTATTTTATTTTTTAATTTATTTTTAGTCAACTAAACAATTTTATTTTCATTATTTATAAGTGTATATCCATTATTAATTTTAAGATTATATAAATTAATTTACTTTATAAGAGTTAGGATAGTGCATGATGTTGTTTTTGTATAAAAATTGAAACCGAAAATAAAATGTGTCGTTTATAAACCAAGAAACCGACTTTGTGCAGTTCATTTTCGGTGATTTTCGTGTTTTTTTTGTTTCTTTTCCTTTTTTTCTAAATATTTTAAATTAAAAGTGAATACGTTAAAGTTATCATGTTTTAAGTTAAAGTCTAATTTTAAATCAGAAAAAGTAAATAAGTAAGCTAATGTAATCTAATTTGTTAATTCAATAGTAAAACGTAAATGATAAATTTTATTTCAACTGTCAGATAAAATAATTAATAGAATGAGCAAAAAAGTCTATATACATTTGAGTAATATATAAAAATAAAAGAGAATAACATGAAATGTACATTGTTTTACATTTGGGGCAGCTGCGGTTTTATGAAAAAATCTAAACGAACCAAAATATTGTGATTTAAAAAAACCAAACTTTTGGGCTTTTTAAATTTTTTTTTTGTTTTGTAGTTTTTTACTCATCCATATAGAGTATATGAATCAACATCACTTACTATAAAATATAAATAAAAGAATTTTGGGAGGTGCAAAAAAATTAAAACTAAACCAAAAGGCATAAAACAAAATCGAAAAACCAAAATCGAAATAGAAAAAATCTATTTGGTTTTTAATTTAAGAAAACTAAAAAACCTAAACCAAAATAATACATTCAGATATAAAATTCAAACTATACTCACTTCTAAAAATCATACATTCACATATATGTATCCAAGACACATTCACGTATGTATATAATTTATATGTCGATGGTTCATTAGGTTCGAAGATGCCTAAAGAAATAGGGACATTGGAGAGGAAAAATATCGACGATATTCTCTTTACATAAAAAATTTAACAAAAATCACATATACAAAAGTCAACAATAATATTATATAAATTAAAATTAATAAGGAATATGAAATTTTAATGAAATTAGTTAAGAAAATATAAAATTTTAATTAAAGTAAAAAATAAGATTTATAAATAAAATACCAACAATGGTAAATGTAAATAAAATACTAAACATAAGTATATTTATTAAAAATAAGTGTGTTTATAAGCAAAACAAATAATATATTTATAGTTATAAAATAAAATAAAATAAACTATGGACTATAAATGGTAAATAATAAAACCATAGGACTAAATTTGTCCCGGTGAAAAGGGTAAAAATGTCATTATTATAAATTTTACGGTTGTGTCGTTAAGTTTAATGGACAAGAGACTAAAACTAGACAAAATTAGGAAAATAAGGATGCAATTCAGGATTATTAAGGTTGAAGGACTAAATCCGGGTAAACCATCAAACCACAAGGACGAAAAAGGTATTTTACTCTTAAATTAATGTCTTGGTATAATCAAATATATTCTATACTTATAGTATTTTGGGGAGTAGAAAACAATATATATGATATGCACTTGATGATATTCAATGGGTTGAATACACACATGATGATCAAGTTTCATTTGTTTGTATTGTGTTCTATCTTAGCACGTTTAAATCCTTGAATATCTTAAATATTCTAAATATTTACAATCAATCATTGTTGAGGGAATAACAATGAATTAAGATTTATGTGACTTGAATGGTTGATATTTGAAGGAGTTGAATATAGGCATACGATGCACCATACTCAAATCTGTCAAGTTAGACATTTGATTGACGCACCTCTGAGAACACCTCATGGAAGCTTATCAAAAGTAATCTCGAAGTGACATTATCTTTGTATCTTTAGACCTAAGATGCATATTATTTCCCAATGTGGGAATCAGATGTCTTAACAAGATCAAAAGTCATTTTTAACATGGGTAATCATAAAGATTGAAGTTAGACACCTCGTGAACTAGTCGAACAAAATTTGTTCCTCTTACTTAGTTGGAGAGATGTTTTCGTGTCCCATGATGATGTAAACTGTTAAGGATTGCATGACCAAGCTAAAACACATTGATGTGTTCAATGAAACGTTTGTTGTAGTTAACATCTAGATTAAGCGAACATAATCATTGAACCTTGGTGAGGTTGAAAAGATCCATGCCTCTGCTTGAACATAAAGAAGTCATGCAAACAAAGGGATACTTGACATTGATGACATCAATGGTCGCAACTGACACTAAGCAATACATTCATTAATGGCTTGTGGCGAGGGTGTGTTACTAGATGCTAACCATCACCTGTATCATATACAGACATCATGTTCATGGCAAGTTGGCGTTTGTTGGTCCTATAGTGCCCTAGGAATGATGCACTAACGATACAGCTACTCAGAGATGAACGTTAAGGGTCACACAAAAGCGATAATGAGCTTACAAAGACTTTCCGTAAATATATCTTTAGGTTTGCTAAATTCAAGAATAGAGGATATAAGTGTTATAATGATAATAGACCTTGATTTGGACCAAAGAATAAAGAGGAACGCAAATAGGGTTTCCAATTTTATAAGGAAATGACTTCCCATTTATGAAATGGAAGATATTATCAATGGTTGAAAACCTTAGATGATGATTTCTTGATTGGTTAATTAATAAGATAAATTAATGTCTTGTTATATGAAATGGGAATTAGGGTTTGCAAGACGAAACAAGGAAGACATTACTATAATTATGTAATTTCCTTGTTTCGTTATTTCATCTCCTCCTATTCTCTGTAAATACATGGCATCCTCTTCATTCATTATTGCACGTCACAATTGTAATCATCAGAGAGCATTCTCTCTAGAGCATCGAATTGATCTTACAAACGTTTTCTGTCTAGAAAACTAAAGTAAGAACTAGTAGTCTTTTGTAAGCTAGGAATATCATTGTGTGTGATAGTTTTAGAGACCACCTCCTTTGGTGATTTTCAAGGTGCTAAGGCTTGAACAGGATCTTCATCGTTTGCTACTGGGACCTGTGAGTTATGGCTCTTGAACATGCCAGTTTAGGACCAAAGTCTAACTAGTCGACTTCTGTGAAGTCACCAGAGCTTAATGATGATATGAATGATTTAAATTAACTGTTTGAAAATTTTTATGAAGACTACTTTGAAAAGACCAAATCTAATGTTCAAAATTTGGTTCCTGACAGGCTTACTAAAGATCCTGTTGTAGCCTTCGATCATTCACATCAACAAATTTCTAAAGAGACTGGAGAGGTTTCAACGACTGATGTATACATTCCTACTGAAAGTGTACAACAATCTGCTCCAGAATCTCAAAATGATCCTTTGAATAACAAAACTTCTGAATCTCCTACCTTAGTTGATATTCCATCAACTTCAGTACAAATCCCCCGTACACCCTACCTAGACTTAAATCCCAATCAAGAATAGCCTCAACCTTATCCTCACTCATTGAAATTGAGAAGGGACCACCCACCTAAAAATATAATTGGTGATCCCTTTGCATCAGTAAAAACCTGGAGAGCTTCCATGAATGAATGTCTCTTCTCAAATTCTTTGAGCAAGATAGAACCCAAAACGGTGAAGGAAGCTCTTCTGGATGCTGACTGGATTGTAGTGATGCAAGAGGAGGTCAATAAATTCGAAAAGTTGAGAGTCTGGAGATTGGTCGAACGTCCAAAAGACAAATCAATCATTGGCACGAAATGGAGCTTCAAGAACAAGAAAGATGAACACGGTGTCATCATTCGAAATAAAGCGAGACTCGTTGCCAAAGGATACAGTCAACAAAATGGAATCGATTATGATGATACCTTTGCCCCTATTGTCCGGATAGAAGCGATTAGAATGTTTTTAGCGTTTGCAACTTATAAAAACTTTACTGTATATCAAATGGATGTAAAAACTATGTTTTTAAATTGGGAGTTAACTGATGAAGTATATACATATCAGCCCGAAGGATTGTTATGACATATTTTATACATATTTTTCCATCTTATTTTGCCTCGGATTTGGGTTATTTTTGCCTCGAATTGTTTAAATACGACACTTATTGGTTTACATTTGTATTTTGCAGTTTAAAGGTTGCCTTATTAACAAAAGACCGAAATCTGGAGCTAAGGCGTCAAATTTACGGTCTGAGCCGGACTTCCCTCGTGCTGAGAAGAATTGACTTGACATTGACTCTTCAACCTGGATCTCGATCGCGACCACATGATCGTTGTCGCGCTTGCCAGCGATCAAAGGATAGCACCCTTGT
The DNA here is from genome assembly GCA_020465985.1 of Centrapalus pauciflorus. Lineage (NCBI taxonomy): Eukaryota > Viridiplantae > Streptophyta > Magnoliopsida > Asterales > Asteraceae > Centrapalus > Centrapalus pauciflorus. Next base: position 149,443 of record JAANYP010008581.1, read on the forward strand.
TCTTGAATCGCGACCGGGATGGCCAAGCGCGACCGCGATCTCAAGAAAATATTAAAGTCAGCATTCGTTTCGTTTTTTTAAAGCTATTTTTAGACTTACTTTTTACACATAGTTTACGGTCTGATTAGTAGGTGCTAGATAGATTTCGATTTTTTATTAGCTTTGGTTAGATTAGTGAATTATTCGGCTATCACAGTGGATTCAAGCATTCAGTTGTTGTTGTATTTCAATTTTCGTCTACTTTTTGGTACACTCTTTCCGATTTACGTTCTGTAACGATGATGTTTAGCATAGATTGCATTTATTTTACTGTTTTTATCATGATTAGCGAGTAGTTTAGTTAAACACTTGCTTGGGTACGTTCTTATACGGATTCATGGAGTATTCGATTGTTTTAGTTGAAAATTGTTTGATTCACTGATGTATTTTTGATTGATACGATTAATATTGGGAAAATCAGTGATATACTTGATTTTCTAGCATTTTTTTATGATGAATATTGATTATAAATTCTGATTTTTTTATAAACCTAATAAAATTTATGTGATTTATTAGTTGGTTGTTATTTCTAGCATTATTGTGATTATGAGATAGTGTCTAATTAATAAATTCTGAAATCATTGTATGCAAATTAATGCTTACCAATATTGTGATTATAGGATTAGTTTAATCTTTGATTTCCTTAGACTTGATTAATGTTTATACGGCTAAATTGAATATTTAGAGTTATTTCCGAGCGCTTGACGTGTAGACAATTTTAATATGTAAAAGCTCGATTCAGTTGAGTTAATTAATCGTAAAAGACAGTTTTTGTTGATTTTAAGAAATTGGGGAATACTGGAGAACTCCATATTTGATTTTCTGAAATTAGTAAAATATGCCATGAATCGGTTTTACATCAAAGTTTCAAACTCTTGAACTTAAAAGATTAAAACAGTTGGAGTTAATCATAACTTACTTTTCATTGACCAAAAAGCATCTTAAGTGTTCTTACACATTTTGACTCCATTAATCCTAAAATACGTATCCAAGTGAGTGTGGCTTTTAATATATCTAATATTTCCCTGTTTTAGCTTTATAGTTTATAATCTTTAGTAATCGGCTTGATAGTTTAAATATTTAGGGTTAGTTACATCCTCATCCTTTCTAAATGACTAGATATTAGTGAAAATCATAGCATCAGTATCTCGATTCTATTCGCCATTCCCGGAGTTCGATAATTCCAGAGGTCAGCTTCAAGATGTACTATTTACGACGGGTACACTGCCAGTGGTATTTGGTATAACTTAGGCTTTCTTCATTCTTTTGATTTTTATAGCCAAATCCGCGATGATCAAAATGGCGTCGTTGCCGGGGAACGACTAGAGATTTTGTGAAAGGATTTTAGCTGGTAGATTAGCCGATCCTTTTATCGGGATTTCATCCCTGAGAAGTTTCTTTTCTTGTTTTTCTTTATCTATCTTATTCCATTCACCCTCTCAGTGTTTGTGTATGGTATATGACTCAGAATTCCAATCCGCATGTTGTAAGTCCATTTAACAAGCCTCAAAAGAACCTTTCACAACCGTCTTCGCCATCCTTCTCATCCTATCATTGAGATTATATCTAGCTCATTTGAATCTACTGACCAACCTGTTCCTCCACTTGCTGATAGATGTCATATAGATTTAGTGGTTAAGTTACCTTTACTCTCACCATTTTCTCCGTCTTCCGATTCATCTTCTTCCTCATCTTCCTCCGATAATTCTTCTGAGCCAATCATGGGCGACCGTCGCACCATGGTTGAGCTGAACCGACCAGTCACCGACGACTCGGAAGGTGCCATTGTCCTTCCTGGGTTTGATGCAGTTAATTTTGAACTAAAGTCCAGTCTCATCACTTTAGTTTAAAATAATGCACAATACTGTGGGATAGCATCTGAGGATCCTTATGCACACCTAAAGAAATTCAGGAAAGCGTGTGGCTCATATAAGGTGCATCAAGTTCCTAAACAGATCATTCGACTGATGCTATTCCCGTACTCACTTACTGGTTGTGCTCTAACATGGTATGATACTCTTCTGTCCAATTCCATTCATACCTGGGAAGACATGGAGACACAGTTCCTATCGAGGTTTTGTTCGCCCTCACGCACCACTCAGCTTACGAGTGAGATGCTGGGATTCATGAACAAGCCTGAAGAGTCCTTACGTGATGCGTGGGAGCGGTATAAATAATCCATAATGAAGTGTCCAAATCACGATCTTACGCTCAATCATCGAGTCAAAGTCTTCTATGAAAGAGCACATCCGAAGTACCATTCTTTGATTGATTCCACATATGCTTCAGAGACCCTAGTTTGCCTCTCATCATGGGTATAATCAGGGGAAATCTTCTTCCTCTTCCCATGGTCATTTCGAACAGCACACTCATCCTCAAAAGTTCTATGGCCAGTCTGGTAGCCCTTATCAGAATCCTCCACGTCCTCATGCTACACATTAGCCACAAGAGAGGTCGAATTTAGAGGAAATGAAGATTAAGTTCATTGCTAACCAAGAGACTATCACGAGGAACCAACAGGCTACTGTAAAAAATTTAGAAGTCCAAATTGGACATATAGCTAAAACACAAAATGAGCGACAGCCTGGTGGTCTTCCAAGTGATACTGTGCCGAATCCAAAGGCTGAAGCGAAGATGATCATCATGCGTAGTGGTAAGGAAACTGTTAGTCCTTCACTTCCTCCCCATTCTGCTTCCCCCACGCTTGATTCTGTTGTTCATGAGAATGATCCGAAGACTATCACGGGCAAGGTGCACACTCCTAGTACATCAAGTACCGCACACGTCCCACCTCCGACGATGCCTACAGTTAGTCCTTAGAAGCCACCTATTCCGTATCCGAGCAGACTGCAAAAGGAGATCAAGGATAAGCAATATGACAAATTCCTTTGATTGTTCAAGCAGTTGCACATCAATATCCCATTCATTGATGTGATTGCTCAGATGCCGAACTACGTGAAGTTTTTAATGGATCTGTTATCAAAGTGTAAGAAGGCTGATGATTTAGACACAGTAGAGATGAATGTCGAGTGTTCAGCTGTGCTAGAAAACAAGCTTCTAGTCAAGCAAGATGATCCTGGCATTTTTAGTGTACCATGTCATATTGGTAATCTACATGTAGCGAATTCCCTCGCTAATCTTGGAGCTAGCATCATTCTTATGCCCACATCTTTATATGATACTCTCACTCTTGGAGAGCCAAAGCCCACTTGTATGAGTGTATAGTTGGCAGACCAATCAGTGAAGTTTCCTAGGGGTATCGCTGAGCACATGTTGGTAAAGGTTGATAAGTTTGTATTTCCTATAGACATTGTCATCATGGATATGCATGAAGACAGCTCTGTTCCCCTCATTCTTGGGCGTCCAGTTTTAGCGACATCTCGTGCAATGATCGATGTTATTGATAGGAAGTTGACCCTTAAAGTGGGAGATGAGTATGTCAGTTTTGATGTTGACATACCTATGCAGACAACTGATGATACTGTGGAGTCGATTTGTTTCGTTCGCTCCTATAGTTCATCTAACAGAGAGATGCATTCCAGGATTGATGAGACACTCATCAAGTCTATGTTTGTTGGGTATGAGAGATCTACTTCCTTTGAAGATGGAGAGTCTATTGATGATGATATCTCACTATGCCCAATGTGTCTTGATTCTGATCATTCTATATGTCTATCTGATCCCCTTAATATCTTTCCTTTGTGCACGATTGAGTCATCTCCTACTCATGAGGAGATTGTTACGTTAGATCCAAAGGAAAGTATCAAATAAAAATCATCGATTGACGATCGTCCTCCTCTAGAGCTGAAAGAGTTACCCGCACATTTAGAGTACGCTTTTCTCGAGGGGTCATCTCAGCTTCCGATTATTATAGCTAAAGACCTCTCACCTACTGAGAAAGCTAGGTTGATTCAGGTTTTGAAATCCCATAAGTAGGCCATCACATGGAAAATTTCTGATATCAAGGGTATCAGTCCTAGTTATTGTACTCACAAGATACTTATGGAAGAGGATTTCAAGCCTGTGATTCAACCTCAAATGAGGGTCAATCCAAAAATTCACGATGTCATCAAGAAGGAGGTGTTAAAGTTTCTTGATGTTGGGATGATATATCCCATCTTTGATTCACCTTGGGTTAGTCCGATTGACGTGGTCCCGAAGAAAGGGGGATGAACGTCATTCTTAATGAAAATAATGAATTGATTCCATCTAGGATGGTTACGGGTTGGCGAGTTTGCATCGACTATCGAAAACTCAATGATGTCACCCGTAAGGATCATTTCTCGTTGCCCTTCGATGATCAAATGCTCGAGTGACTATCAGGGAATGAAATCTATTGTTTCCTTGATGGTTTTTCGGGTTACCTTCAGATCTGTATCATCCCTGAGGACCAGGACAAGACCACTTTCACATGTCCCTACGGAACGTTCGCATATCAGCGTATGCCTTTTGGCTTATGCAATGCGCCTGCGACATTCAAGAGATGTATGGTAGCTATCATTATTGATACGCTGGAGATTAGTGTGGAAGTGTTTATGGATGACTTTTCTGTGTTCGGTAGTTCCTTCTCGTCGTGCCTATCGAATTTGGATAGTATGATTGCCCGATGTGAGGAGGCCAATTTGGTCCTCAATTGGGAAAAGTGTCAATTTATGGTGCGAGAAGGAATTGTTCTCGGGCATAAAATCTCTGCTAAGGGCATTGAGGTTGATAGAGCTAAGATCGACACGATATTTAAGTTGTCTCACCCTACTTCTGTTCGAGCGGTTCGGAGTTTCCTTTGGCATGCCGGTTTTAGAGGCACTTTATTTAAGATTTTTCATTGATTGCCATCCCATGACAAGGCCTTTGGAAAAGGATGCCACATTTGATTTTGATGACTCATGTGTGCATGCCTTTGATTCTTTGAAGAAATAGCTTGTCTCCGCCCCCATCATGGTGGCTCCCGACTGGGAGTTACTATTTGAGTGTTGGGACAACGAAAGGAAAATCGTTTCCATGCTATATGCTATGCTAGCAACAGTCTCCCTGATCCTCATCGAAATTATACCACTACTGAGAAAGAGCTGCTAGCTATAGTATAAGCATTTGAGAAGTTTTGAACTTATTTGATCCTCCCAAAGACAGTGGTTTTCACAGATCACTTAACTTTGAGATATCTTTTACAGAAGCGGGATGCCAAGCCCCGTTTGATTTGATGGATTCTGCTACTAAAGGAGTTTGACATCGAAATCAAAGACAAACGTGGGGCCGAGAATTTAGCCGCCGATCACTTGAGCTGTTTAGAGAATCCTGCACTTCTTCCTCTTGATGATTCTGCAATTAGGGCGTATTTCCCAGGCGAGTCCCTTTGTTCAGCACAGACAGTTGACGAATGCTCATGGTTTGCAAACTATCTGGTGGGTAATGTGCTTGTCAAATGTTTAACTCATCAACAGCGAAAGAAATTCATAAGAGATGTGAAGAATTATTTTTGGTATGATCCCTATCTCTTCCGAGTTTGTGCCGATCAGATTATTCGGCAATGTGTTCATGGTGATGAGGCGATGCAAATCTTTTACGCATCCCACATCGGTCCCACCAGAGGACACCATGGCACAAATACTACAGCTCGAAAGGTATTCGATTCAGGATTTTACTGGCCTACGATCTTTCAGGATGCTAGGGATTATGTGATGCTTGTCAGAGAAGTGTGAATATATTGAATCGCTACGAGATGCCCCTCACTAACATTCAGATTTGTGACATATTCAAAGTGTGGGGTATTGATTTTATGGGACCATTCCCTTCCTCTCGTGGGTGTAAGTTCTTCCTTGTAGCTGTTGACTACGTGTCGAAATGGGTTGAGGCGCAGGCGCTCCCCACTAATGATGCACGTGTAGTTGTTTCCTTTGTGCGAAAGCTATTTGCTAGGTTTGGTGCTCCTAAGGCTATCATTAGTGATAAAGGGACTCATTTTTGCAATGCTTAGTTCTCTAAGGCGTTGGAGAAATATGGAGTTACTCACCGAGTAGCAACTCCATATTATCAATAAACAAATGGTCAAGCTGAAGTGACCAACCATGGTGTTAAGCATATATAAGAGAGAACTGTAGGTGAGCATAGGAGTAGATGATCTGACAAGCTCGATGACGCGCTTTGGGAATTTAGGACTGAACACAAAACGCTTACTAGACTTACACCGTATTGGCTAGTTTATGGCAAAGCGTGTCACCTCCCAGTCGAGCTAGAGCATAGGGCATATTGGGTTTTACGTTAGTCTAATCTTGATTTGTCGAGTGTAGGTGATGAAATGAAGCTGCAGCTGAACGAATTGGATGATTGGGTCCATTTATTTTTTCCCAAGTGTTCCCACATGGGACAGTAGAGTTAGAACATCCATCGGGAAACGTTAAAGTAAATGGACACCGACTTAAGCTTTATATTGATGCATTTGTCGAGCATATTTGTGAGGCTACTATTAGCCTGGCTGTTTCTCTGTTTGATTATCTTGGGGCTGAGTCCAGCTGGAGGCTCTAGTTTGCATTCTAGTGCTTGCGGGAGGCACCCAGACAACAATAATAACTTTATTATATCATTTACATTTAGTTTATTTTTTTGATCTTGCATGTTCATACGCTTAAGTCTTTATAAGACTGATTTGATTACGTTATTATTTTATGCGTTTGTTTGTTTTTAGGATAAATAAGTAGCCATTGCATTAAATATTTATCCCTTGATTGCATGATTGATGTTAGTGGTGTTGATTACACAGCATAAATGTTTAGTTTCATGTGTTGCATTTTCTGTTTGACTTTTTAAGTCATAGTTAGCTTACTTTATTTCTTAATTACTTGCGTTTCGTTGCTTAATTTCTCTTTATGCTTAGCTTAATAAATGCCTAATTATATCGTCTTTGAGTCACTTGGCTTTTTGTTTTGTTATTTAAGATTTTAGTTTGCTAAATTTAATAAATTCTTGAAGTCAATTTTGACTTTTTAAAAGTCAAATCTGGGTTTTCTTTTAAGTCTAGTATATTGCATTTAGATAGTTCATCTTTTTAGTTGATGTGCATGTCATAAATTTCTCTTGCATTATTCATTTAGCTACTGCTAGTTTTGTGATATGCTTTGAGCTTTAAATTTTTTATAAATTGCGAATAGCAACTGTCGCATGCATTTTAGTTTCAATTCTAGTCTTAATTTTCGTTAATTTAAGCTGAATTTTGAGTCGCAATAAAAACGTTAAAGTCTTGATCGTTTTCGAGGTTTATTTTCAATTCAGTGTGGGATAATAATTGAATTGATTTAGTTATATAGGTTAAATTTGGAGATTTATTTTTCTGGTATTGCTTATTGCTAACTATTCTGCTTTCTTTGAAACTGGAGTCATCGCGGTAGCGATCATTTGATCGTGGCAGCGTTCATTTGAGCGGGAAAATAAAAAATAATTTCAACTGTCACGATCACGATTGGTTGAACGATACCGCGCTCCCTTTTCTATATAAAGGAGCAGATCGTGATTTATGATCTTCTTCCGCACTCTCTCTCATCTCCCCTCGTGATTTTCTTTCTCTGTCGATTTTCTTGGTTTCTTGCTTCAATAACTGAGATTTTGGTTCGTTTAGCAATATCGATCAGGTATATCCTCTTTTAATCCCTCTTTTACCATTTTATTTCGTTGAGTTTAGTTTCGTTTTGATTGTTTGATATGATATTCACGATATTTGCTATTATTTTACTGTTTTCTTTTCAAAGTTAGGGTTATTTAATTGATTAATATGCATACTTTTAGTTAATTTTATGTTTTTATCTTGTTATTTACTGCTTTAAAGCTCGTTTTAGTTTTTATTAAGTTAAATATCGCGATATCCATGTGCTTTCTGCTTTATATTCTTATTTAGGATTGTTAAGTTGATTTTATACTTTGTTATAGTTAGTTTTATCTTACATTAAGTTTATTTAGTAGTTTTTCTTGCAATAGAAGTCAAATGATAGAGATTTGTGTCTCTGGTTCATCGTCCCGTTGAATCGTCGCCATTGCGGTCGCGCTGACTGGCGATCGATCGCCATCGTGGCCTAGCTCGCGTACCCGGCGATATATAGAAAAAAAATTATTTAAATTTTGTAATTTTAGTTAGGTTTCTTTTTCTTTTAGTTTTATTTTCGTATTTTTAAAAATTAGATTTATTTTAGTTTTTTTTCAGAAATTTTAGTTTTAATCCAATATTTTTAATTTCTTTCAATATAGTATTATTAGTTTCCTTTCATTTAGCCTTTAGTTTTTAGTATTTTTTGTTTTTCGTTTTAGTTTTATAGTTTTAGTTTAGAATTTTAGGTTAATTTTGTATTTTAGTATTTGTTGTTTAGTATTTAGTATTTATTTTTATTTTTTAGCTTAGTCCTTTAGTTTATTTTTTGTTTATAATTTTTAGTTTAGCTTTATTTTTATTTTTAGTGATTAGGTTTTTATTTTATGTTCCTTTTAGTTTTATCTTTTAGTTTAGTTTTTATTTGTTTCTTTTATTTAGTTCTCCTTTTCTTTTAAGTTTTATTTTAGTTTTTGTTTATTTTAGTAATGTTTTGTATTTTTAGTTTCTAGTTTTTGCTTTAGTTTTTAGTTTTATTTTTAGTATATTTAGTTTAGTTTAGTATGTTAGTTCTATTTATAGTTTAGCATATTAGTTTATTGTTATTTTAGGTTTGGTATTTTAGTTCAGTTTAGTATTTTTAGTGTAGTAATTTCCTTTGTTTTAAGTTTTTAATTTAGTATTTTAGTTTTTAATTTTAATTTAGTTTTAGTTCTTTCATTTTTATTGCTTAGGCTTTTATTTTATTTTCATTTAGCTTTATAATTTAGCTTATTTTCTTTGTTCATTTATTTATTTAGTTTCCTTAGGATTTATTTAGGATTATGTTTAGTTTTCTTAAGTTTTATTTAGAATTTTATTTCGTTCGTTTTGTTAAGGTTTTCTTCGGTTCTAGTTTAGCATTTTTGTTTATTTTCTTCTATTTGGTTATTTTGTTTCTTTATTTTCTTGGATTTCTTAGTTTAGTATTTTAAGGCTTTTAGGAGTCTTAGTTTTTCTTCTTTATTTTTGTGTCGATGTGTATTCTTATTTTCATGCATATTTCCATGGCTGCTGCTACTGCTCCCCCGCCGCCGCCTCCTTCTGGTTGTGGTGACAGTGGTTGTCGCCCTCCTGAGGGGCCTCATCGATTTATCGTCTTTGAGGACCCGAAGGATAGGGCGAAGCTTCTTCTTCTCCAAAAGAAGAAGATGGTTCCAGCCTGGTTTGTCAGTTGGACAGCGATGGAGACTTTGGGCATCGCTGCCCGGTTGTGGAGCATCTTGGCGCATCCTCCGTTTGGTGATTCGCAGCCGCCTGCTTTCCTTCGTCTATTTGATTTTGACGAGCCTGTTTACCGAGAGCTCACTCTTGATTTTTTGACGACGTTCTGCTTCGACGACACTATTTCTGATTTGCCGTAAGCATCGATGAGTTTTCGTTTGGGCGGTGTGGAGCGTCGGATTTCCCTCCGAGAGTTAGGGCTTCTTTCGGGGATGTACAAAGATGGTGAGGTGGGCGATGAGGCGTTCACTTCGGCGGTTAGAGTACCAGCTGAGGGTTTCTCTGTGTCAGCTTTTTGGAATACGCTTGCACCGGACATCTACGATTCCCATAGCTCGAAGGCTACGGCCTTCCGGGACCATGTGCATCGTATTGTTTTTAGGATTTTAGCAACGTGCTTATCCTTCTGCAGGGATCCAGGCACGGTTTCCCATAGAGACCTTATGATGCTTAGTCGGCTGTTAGAGCTGGACTACATGATCCAGTTTGCATTTTGGTTAGCACAGTTTTCGGTGGGAGCCAGCGGACGTGTAGCGTCCAGCCCATTGGTCGGAGGCATCTGCATCACGCGTAACAGCAGGTTTTTTGCCAATCCTTCTTAAGAGCAGGAGCTGATGGTTGTCCCAGTTGCTCAAAGGATGAGGTTCGGGATTGAGACTCTAGCGACTATGGGTATGCTCACACGCGATCGTCGACATCTCCTGGGTTGGGTTAACCCTGACGCTGTAGAGAAGCATGAGATGGAGCCCCCCAGTGGCGAGGCAGAGATTGAGCAGGCAGGCTCGGTAGCTCAACATATTCCTTCACCACCTCCCGGTACTTCGGCCCCCCAGCCTCGTGCTTCTTCTTTCGCCCCGTTACCTACCCAGCCTCCCCCTTCTTCCTCCGCCCAGCCTTCCACATCCACCTTGCCCCGCCTCATTTACCCTAAAAGATGCTTTTAAGAGAAGACAAATGTATCGTTATATTGCCTCTTCCTCCCATGCCACCACCCATCATCTCCCACCACCTCTTCCTCCCCGTCGCCACCTCCTTCCCACCTCTTCAATTATTTACGCCCCTTCCACCACTATCCCCAGCGCCACCCCATTTCCTTCTCCTTCTGACCCCATTCCCCCTCTGTTCCCGTATACTTTTCCTTCTTCTTCATTTCCCTTTACCCTTCCTTTCGACACCCCCATTATTCCTACACCCGCCACGACCACCACAGACCATTCTCACCGATCCCCTACCGAGTCTGAGCTATTTCATATAGACATTTTTATCCAGTCTCCTGCCTCTCGGGTCGGTGCTTCCAGCTCGCAGACCCGTCCGCGGAGTCCTTTTCCCGAGCCTCAGCCGTCTCTAGAGCATCGTCCTGTCCGCCATTTGCGCATTATTAATAATCGAGATCCTCCTGCTGCCAGGAAGCCTTCTCCACCTCTAGAGTAGTGGCGATTAGCTGCAGAGACATATGTATTTGTATTTTTATTTGTATTATAATTTGTTGGCATGTACTTATTTACATTATCACACTTTTTATTCGGGTTGTATATATTTTACATTTTATATTTGTATTTCTGCTATGGTTGCTGATGTATCTTGTGGTTGTGATCAGTCGAGGTCGGACCATGGCAGTGATGTTTGCTAGCAGTCAGTTCAGCTTCATCAGTCTTGATCCGCCTGACAGCATATTCACATACGCATACCATTGAAACGTGCGAAGTTCGCAAACCTATCCTTCCACCAGTAGTAGTCTTCAATCTTCATCAGCTTGGGTGGGGAATTGGATTTGCCCACTTCGTGATCCATTTCTAAGAACTTGTGTAGACTTGACATTCTCGTAAAACTTTTTGTGCACGAACTTAAATTATTTAATTCTTAAAATAAATTTTAAATTAAGTTTGCACAGACTTAATTAAATTCATTTTACCAAAGTAAATTTGTTTAAAGTTAAGTTCGTGATCACTAAGTTTGAAAGACTCAAGTTTGTGTAACCCTAGTTCGAGACTGACAAGTTCGTGAAACCCTAAATTAACAAATTCGAACGCTGACAACTTCGAGCGCCGCAAGTTCGTGGAGGAGCGTCTGACAAGTTCGTGGAAACCGTAAAACACTCTCTTAGGTTCGAGCGCTGCAAGTTCGTGAAACGGCCAAAATTCGACTTTTTCAAAAACTCAGATTAAATCAAAGTTTTTAAGGATAAAAAATAATGAATCTCAATAAATAGGTGAACTAGAAGGATTCTAGCCTCGAATAACTAGCCAAAAACACCGTAAAAACCTCGAGAAAATGTGATTTAACCGTTAACACGCCAAGAAACCAAGGAATATTCAACGAAACACAAAGAACACGAAGAACATTCAATTGTAGGCTTTGATACCACTTGTATGGTCCACACGCTACGGATCTATCAAGGCGTGAACAACGTCAAACGAGTGCGGAATCCTCGTTTAACGACTACGGATGGATCACACGTAAACACGAAGCCGAACAAGTTGCTGGACTATAGTATACCGACCTTACACGATGTATTGCTCCGTGAGATGCTGTAAAACTCTCTTAGTTTGTCTGAATGCTCTCACAAACTCTGAAAGTGTAATCGTCGAAGTGTTATGAAATAACATAAATAAGTTCATGTTATTACCCTTAAGTTCGTGCATGGCCCAAGCCCACAAACATACAAGTTCAAGCCCATGCAGATACGAACTTACCAAGGCTAAGTTCGTATGAACTTAAGAGCCTTTCGTGGCCTTGAACTTATGAACTTATTCACATAAGTTCATACCTCATGAACTTATCACCATAAGTTCATAGCCTCATAAACTTATTCTCATAAGTTCATAAATATGAATAAACAAACATTACTTTTATTAATAAAGCCCTTTCTATTACAAATGATTATCTATTACAAAACTAGACTCCTATCGTCACACCGGGTGTACCAACACAATAGACAAGCAAAGTTCTGTCACATTCACATGACTCAATAAGTCTCCTAAGAGGTGTATAATCATTAAGCTCTAGACATATTGTTCATTCAAATAAAGTTCAAAGATCGGAGAAGATGTCTTCCTGTTTCAATATCAACTAACTCCGAATCAGAAATTGATAGCATATGTGGTATCTTTCAGTGATAAATGAAACAGAAGCTTATTGAGAAGCAACTAAGTAACTAGTGCGTCACTGGGTCCATGATGTCTTCGTGAATACCAAATCTCAACAAATAGGATTCCAAAGCATACGTAGGAAAACCCAGCTATTTGTAGGTGTGGATAGAATTTTCTTTTCTTTTAATCATTTCTCCCATCTCATGCTATATATATATATATATATATATATATATATATATATATATATATATATATATATATATATATATATCATGTTTTGACTATTTCTTCTTTCAACTCACTTTAATCAGTAAAGGATGATTTGATGCACCCCCATCTCCTTTAATTTTTCCGCCTCTCATTTTCGTTTTATCTCTGCTAGACCTAATCTACACCCCATTGTGTTTGATCCTTCTCAACTAAATCTATAAGGCCCTCACATCTCATCGATCTGAAGGATTACTCCATGGGTAGGTCATTTGGTATTGGATAGATCATAGGAGGGATATATATAGACCTATACGCTCGTATGGTGCACTAGAGTTATAAGATGTTATCAAAGATGAGGTCCTTTAGGTTCCTGGAATTACAGCTAGCATTGACTGCTCAAAAAAGCCGCTTTAACATTATGAGAATGAACTTGGTGAAATAAATCATAAAAGAATGGAGACGAGTGAATGAATCAGAATATATCAAAATTAGAGAACTCAAAATGAATAAAAGATTCTGATTTGATTGAGATTCAGGATTCAAGGAGATATGAAATATCAGGGAATGAAGAGAATGATACGAGCGAGTCAATAAGAATGAAATGCGATCCAAATAGGAGTGAGTTTTGAGTGATCTCTTATGAATGATATCCCAAGTAAAATTTACTCCCCCTTTAATGATGATAGGATAAAATTCATAACAGTTTGCATCACTAAGGGTAGACAAAAAAACTCTATCAAAAACACTCCCCTTTCAAGTATGCACCAAAAATATTCTCCTTAACAAATTTTCATACTAGAAAAGTGAAATGACAAGGAAAATTTCTTCGATAATGCATATATGCAAATTCCCCCTGCAAAAAGAACAAATATCAGTCAACAGAAAGTAGAAGCACAAGAAAAGTAAAAAATGTATGCTCCATGTTGTTGTTTTGCCCATGATTTCGAACATTAATTCTGAGATGCACGCCAGGATGCAAGTTTCAGAAATGATGTAGCATAGGTTCTAAACTGAAGTGTGTAGAATCCAGCTTTTTGAAAACCGTGTTTTACTCAAAAGTAAGTTGAAGCCATATCATTGAAGTCTGAGTTCTATACCGAGGTGTACAGAAACCAACTCTAAGAAGCTCGGGTCATGAACTAAAAAGAACTAGAGCCATCTATTTGAAGACCGAATTCTACTCAAAAGTAAGTAGAAGTCATTTACCTATAAATAATCATCTAACTTTTGGTACCCATTAAAATGTGGGTCTGTTCATGTTAGCTTTGGGTACCCAACTTTGAGTAATTACCTTCTTCTCTGCCTTGAGCAAGCATTGCAAGTTTAGTTCCATTAAGGCATGTTTAGGTTCCCAGCAGAGAGTGATTATGGGGCCGTTTTGTTCACGCTTATAAGCATGGTGTTTCACAGGCTTATTCCTACCTTTGGAGACAAAACCAATCATTACATTAGAAGAATGAGAAGGTTTAGTAGCACGCAAATCAAATAACTGGTTAAACGAGTATTTCAATACAGGTTTATGTGACTGGGAAGCATCACATGAAGCAATATTTTGATTAGTAGCTACTACAACTTTGTTATTCTTTATAACATGAGAAGCAGAAATGAATGATCGCAATCAGCTTGATTCTCAAAATGATTTTTCACATCAGTATATGAACTTGACGAGAAGCTAGTGTCGTTATGACTAGAGAACCTGTTATGCCAGTTGTTGGAGTTTCCAATCTTTTGTGCCTTTTTGGGAATTCCCTGTACTCTTAATGTAAGAGTATATTAAATTCCATACATCTCTTTGAAATCAGATTTAGAAGGTTGACCATTGTAAATCTTGACTGGAACTTTCGACTCTTCTTTGCCATTCTTGATCTCAAGAAGATGTTTCTGTTTAGCAGCATATGTTTTCTTATCAGAAAGTTTTGAGGCCTTCAAAATCTGAATTTCTAAGTCTTTGATTATGTTGAGAAGTTTATCACAATAACGAATAGCACTCAATAGATAAACAATCACAGTGATAAGAACAATAAACTAAATGATTAGAAATTGTATTGAAACTTGTGAGTGAATGCCAAGAACACACTCTATCTCACACACATACAATGTTTTAACTTTTTTTGCAAAAACCCTAAAAGATGCTTTTAAGAGAAGACAAATGTTTTCTTGGAGTTTGATCTTGGAAACATCGATGGTGTACCCCGACAGGATTTCTTTACCAGATTCATCCATCGATCACACTGCATTTCTTAGCCTTGAAGTTTACCTCTAGACCCTTATCACAGAGTTAGCCTATGCTAAAGAGATTATGACTTACTCCTTGAACATAGTTAGCACTTGTGATGGTAAGATTGTCTAGAATTAATCCCCATATCCTAAGATTGTAGAGTGGTCGTTGTACCTGGATCTAATTGAACCGTAGTGTTGTTCGAAAAAGTTAGATGGTAACTCCTTTTTACCAGTCATATTCCTAGAACATCCAGAGTCCATGTACCATATTGATTTTGCATGAAAATTTAGTGTTTCACAGATTAATCATATTGACAAAGAGTAGAGAAGTTGAATTACTTGAAAGCCTTTTTATTTTGATACAATAACCAATCGTGTTCTAAATAGTGTTATTCAGAAATTTTTGCTAAATGAGAAACGGATCCTAAATTGATTGGTCAGAAGCCATACTGCAAAACTAAGCCAACACAACTTTTGGCACCCATTTGAATATGGATACTTTCTTGTTAGTCAGAACAGACTTTCCTATGATAGGTAATAATGCTCTCTTTGGAATCCTCTTTTCACATTGTGTTGATTTTAACATTGAACCTTTAGGAACCTACTTGTAAATGAGAACCGTAGGTTTTGAGGAAACATAATTTTTATTAACAAAGGAAGTTGTTCATTTGTTATGTTTCTTAGAATGATTTCTCCTACTTCTAGCAGGATAAGGCACAAAAGTATTCATGTCCGGAATAGAAGAACGAAATTTGGACGGATATATATATGATATAATGTACTAATTGAATATCGTAAAACATCACAATCAGGTTTATCAACGTTTACATCATTAAAAATTTTGTCCTTCAACACATTAGACTCAACAGAACTAGAAATACAAGTTTGTGTCATATTCTCCTTATTGACAAAAATACTCTCGTTAGACTCAAACTCCTTCTTTAAATACTCTTTTTTCCCTACTTGAGATCGTGAATATCTCTTTGTATCTGACAGAACAAAATGAGATTAGTTAGGGTTTTGCGAAGGTTTTAGGCAATGAGAAGTACTTGGGGAGACTGTTCCTTAGCAGACTAAACATGCTTAGAGGAAGAATACGGAGTCTTCTGAGAAACAAGCATTTTCTAAAATTTTGAAGTCACACCTTTGAAAACCGTCACATGAACTTCTACCTTTCCTTTTCCTTTAACGAACACTCCATTTTCACAAATAATTTGAGCCGGGAAGGCATGAATAGAGTCGTGATCGAAAACATATGATGCCTTAGAAATCTAAATCTCTAAGTCTTTGATGATGTCGAGAAGTTTATCTATTTCACTTTCAAATAACTTAGAGTAGGTTTTAAATCTTTGTTCACGGTTTGAAAACACTCATTGTTGTAATGGTCCCAAACTAATTATATGCACTTTTACACAATAATATGATGGATATTCGACGGATTCATGCAAGAAAACAATGAGAATGTTCAAACTCAATCAAATTCAAACCCACATGTGCAGCTGCCGATTTGTTTGCTTTAGAATATTCTTTTTGTAAAGGTGTGGAAAGATACAAAGCCATAGGTTAGTTGTTGATTTTATACCTAGGACTACTTTGAGGGGTTTACAAAACATGCCCCTCAACTTTCTCACTAAAAAAGAAAAGATTACATAAGATAGAAAGACAAATACATGGAAATAAATTAAGTACAAGTTATTACAAAATAAATCCTCATGATTGAAATTACAAATCTAACAATCTCTTCGTTTTCAATAACTGTGGCAGGTGGAAAGCTCTTTTGTCTGACTCTCTCAATCCGAGGATGACATTAAATCTTCGAGTAACCTGTCGCATGTGTAATCTGTCGTTTATCACTTCTATTGGGTCTCAGATGTCTTGGATCTCCTTAGGCTTCTTCTTGAGTTCTACAAACTTCAGGGCATCATCCTCTTGGAGTCTCCCGTTCAGTTTAGCTCTTATTAGACGAAGAGTGTCGTAAGAATAGCTAGACAGTTCTTGAAATCGCAAGAACCACTTTTGACCTCTTCTATTCAGAAATATCATGCCTTTTTTAGGTCTTGAAGACTTGAGACATTGCCTGAAAGTCAATTCTGAAGAAAGTCTGATCCAGAGCTTTGAGGCTTACTTGACAAAATAGCTTTCTATAGCAAGCTGGAAATCTCTTAGGCACATTACTGTAGAATCTCTATCTCTAGCTCATACACAACCATAGCCCTTGTCAAGTCCTCCTCTACTTGACCACCCGGAGCAGTAGAGACATGTTCCCCACTTGTTTCTTTTTCCCTTGATCCGCTTATACCTAGCACATCCCCTTCAGACTGAACTTGAGGGCACTTCTCCCCCTCAGGATGACCAGGATCTTCCTGATTACCATGTTTCCTTTTCCAAGCTTCAGCTTGAGGGCGACAGAGACATTGCAAGTCTATGTGTGCTGACTCTAACCGATCCATCCTTTGATTTATTTCTTCCTCTACCCATATGATTAGCCGGTGGATGTTATCTATTGACTGTGTGAAGATCTCAGTTGTCGTGGCTATTTGTTCTTTAAATGCATCAAGTTTTTGTAGACTGTGGGACTTTAGGAGGACCTGGTGGTAGTTCCTAAGAAGCAACACCCTTTCCATTTAAGGTTTGTAGAAGAGAGGAGTGATCCCGGGATGGCCAGTCATAGTTGGCATTGTTGTGGGTGTGACTAGACTTCCATCCTTCCCACCCGAAGGGGATGCAGATCGGTGTGTTGGGAAGGACGTCGTAGAGGCATCCTTGATGCGAGGTGGCGTGTTATTGGGTGTGGAGTGAGATGTGGTCAAACGAGCGGTGATCACCGTGGGCAGCAGGTGGACCAATTTCAACATCACCAGCCTCCGAATGTGGGGTTGATGGAATATGTGGAAGATCCCCATGGAATGAAATAGGTTCCCGTTGAGGGGAACCTAAGTGGATATTGGAGTGAATGTCGGCTACTGGACTGGTAGCCTTATAAGGACTTGTCCGGCTATGGGGGGATGGTTCTCCCTCATCTCTCGGGCTCACACCCTCATTGGGTCAGAAACAGTCTTTTCAGAGTCTATTGTCTCTTCTCTTTCTGCCCCTGCACCCTTACTCTCCACACTAGGCTCCCACTCACCAGACCCCGTGATATTCTCCGCTCCAGCCTTCACTCCATCATCCTCACTCTCACTCAACTCACGAATGATAGTGTTTGGCTCCGTCGGTTCTGACTCAGCTTGTTCTGTATAGACACTTATTAAATATACCCTAACCGTCTCGTTGGACTGATCGACATACTGGAGTAAGGAGAATGTGATGTCCATCGATGGTATCCTTGGAAGCTTTCTCGGATGTTTGAAGAGCACCAATGCCACTATATTGTACACGTCGGAGGAAACGCTGAAAAGGAATGAATTTGCTTTCTTTTTTTGTGCCCTTGTCGTTGACTACCCTTTTTAGTTCGCCAAATATGAATTGGGCATAGTCTAAGTGTCGACCGAAGGTGATGGCGGTGAACATTGAAAGGACTTGGATGCTAGCAGAGTCATGACTCGAATGTTTCCAAGCGAAACATCGGTTGATGATATCAAAAAATGAAGGCATTTGGTTTTAAAATTTGTGATTTTGTGGAGTTGGCCTTCATATCCCAATGATTGGACTTCATAGAGAACTGTTTCAAGGGATGGGATAGGAGCGACCGAGAATTTTGAGGGTGAGAGGTATTCCTTGGTTAGTTGGAGAATATGGCGGATGGCTTCGAGGGTGATTCGGATGGGCACAAACTTTATTTTTGTTGTGGAATGGGGTTCCTCCTCGTCGGAGAATTGGAGGTGGTGCCAGAATTGTTGAAGGTATTTGGAGGGAATAGATATGGCTACGGTAAGGGAGTAGAAGATGGGCTGGCCTTTTACAATATAAAATGTGATATCCTCGGTTTCCACTTTCAGATTGAAGAGGTCAAGCTGCCAATTATGGGGTCCAAATTCCTGTGAAAAAGTCACGGTGTAACAAGGCAGATTCGGGCAGCTGGTTGTTGTTATGAGGAATGGTGAGAAGGGGTTGGAATTCCATGAGTCCTGTACAAAGCACATTGGTTAGTCATGCAGACATTAGTAGAGACAAAAAGCATTGAGACAAAGTTTGAAATAGGCATGAGATAGAGCCAGTGTATTCTATTTAAAGCATTAGATTTTCTTTCAGTAGTATCATAACACTACCGTAGATAACCAAAGTCAATCGTTAAGAGATCGATGTTAAAATAAACCTATTCACTCAAATTTGTATAACTAACTAGGACCAATGGTGGAAGGACTGGAAACTTATTTTATTTTTTCTTTTGAAGTTTTTCAAAAATTGAAATTGACGACAAATTTAACAAAAAAAAAAAAAAGCAAGTGTTGAACTTCTGTTAGGACCGAAGTTCGGGTTACACCTTCCCGAAATTTGGTTGGAACTCAAGTTCGGGTGTGCCTGAAGTTCGGTTGGACCACCACCCGAAGTTCGGGTCAGGTCTAAGATTAAAACTTAGAAAATACTTACAATGCATTGAGGTTGACTGAACTTCGGTTGGATTGAAGTTTCGGTGGACCAGAACCGATGTTTTTTTGAGGTCCAACACTTAGAGAAAATTCGAACACAACACACAAATGTGTGGATTGAACTTCGGGTGGAGCCGAAGTTTCGGTGGACCAGAACCGAAGTTCATTGAGGTCCAACACTTAGTCGGATATGCCGTCAAGTATGCATGGGAGTGAACCGAATTTTGAGTGGCCTGAAGTTCGTTTGGGGTGCACAGCCGAAGGTGCACACCGGAAGTTCGGGTATGACCAAAGTTTGGGTACACCAGAAGTTGACCCTTAGTGCATTTAATGAGTCCATGCACATGCATTTTTGGACTAGAATGGCAGTTCATTAAGTGACCTAAAACGCCGATCCTAACTCTAAAATGCATGACGAATAACTTTAAAACTAACAAAAACCCTTAAAAACAGTTACAACTAACCTAAATATGAAAAATGAGAGGAAAAACCCTCCAAAATGACGTGAAATAGAAAATGGTTGAAATGCTTGCTATTTGACAGAATAAAAGGAGATTTGATGTTAAATGTTTATCGATTGGAAGGAAAGTGCAAGAATCCGCAAGAAAAATGAGTAGAAATGGGGTTTTTGAGAGTGTGGTCTATGTGAGAATGGGGGTTTGACGGGAATGAGAAGTTGGAGAAGAAGAAGAAAGGTTAACAAAACCCGCCCGCCCCTTTTTATAGGAGAAAAGTGGCCACGTCAAGCCCATGAGTCATTGGGATTTATTTAAAAAAAACAAATAATGACAATGGGCTTTAATTTAAATTAAATTAAATTTTATTCAGTAACAAAACAATAATAAAAATTAATTTATCAAAATAAATTTGGACAAAATATAATATCTTTTTATGATTTTCATTTATTAAAAAATTAAAACAGCTAAGCATAAAATAGAATAGAAATAAAAATAATAAAACATAAGGGAAACAAAAACTAAAATCGTTTCGAATTTATCTAGATTTTTGTCAAAGGAAAAAATTAGATTAAATCTTTTTGTATTTTTTTAAGATTTTTCTAAGTAACACACTAAAAGTCAAATAAATATAAAAAAATAAATAAAAGAATGTAAATACATTTCATCGTTTCTCTCCCTCAAATAAACAATTATCCTATTTGTATTGAACCCATAGCCCCGATAGAATTACGAAAATCTGACAAATCTGGATATATTAGCTTCCCACTAAAAATGAACAATTCACAAGAACTTCTACGTTTTCTTTTCCTTTAACAGACACTCCATTTTCAGAAATACATTGAGCCGGGAAGGCATGAATAGAGTCGCGATCGAAAACATATGATGCCTTAGAAATCTGAATCTCTAAGTCTTTGATGATTTCGAGAAGTTTATCTCTTTCACTTTCAAATAACTTAGAGTTAGTTTTAAATCTCTGTTCATGTATTGAAAAACACTCTTTGTTGTAGTCGTCCCAAACTAATTATTTACACTCACACAATAATATGATGGATATTCGGCTAATTCATGCAAGAAGACAATGAGAATGTTCAAACTCAATTAAAGTCAAACCCACATGTGCAACTGCCGATTTCTTTGCTTTAGAATATTTATATTGTAAAGGTGTGCAAAGATACAAAACCATAGGTCAAATGTTGATTTTATACCTAGGACTACTTTGAGGGGATTTCAAAACATACCCCTCAACTTTCTAACTAAAAGAAAAGATTACATAAGAAAGATAGACAAATACATGAAAATAAATTAAGTACAAGTTATTACAAAATAAATCCACATGATTGAAATTACAAATCTGTTGGGAAATATTCTAAGTATGTCAAGCTGTTAGTTAGATTTCTCAAACTGTTAGTAGATTTTCTGTGTAAGTACAAAGTTCAAGCTGTTAGTTTAAGAAGTTCGAGCTGCTAGTTCAAAAGTTCGAACTGCCAGTGTTCAAACTCAAGCTGCTCAACAGCTCAATAAACAGAAAGTGCTGATATTCAGGAAAAGATATATTTTGAAGATTCAAGCATATCTACTATCAGAGAAATCAGAGTTTATTAAGGAAACAAATTAGAAAGAAATATATATATATAGAATACGTTTTTCTATTGTAAGTCTGCACATACAAGTTTATTCAGTTGTAATTGTCTTTCTGATTAAGTTTTCATAAGCCTCTAAGGTTGTAAAACCCTAAGAACAATCTGTGTTCTTCGTCAAATCAAACAGATTAGAGGTGATTGTAATCATTGAGTTTGGCAATACAAATGACTTTTTGATTATTGATTGTGTTTGTGTGATTATTTGTTTTGAAAGTTTTTCTTAAAATAGTTAAGTATTATTCAGCAAACTTCTTAACTGCACTTTGATTCAATACAAGGTTATTGGTTGACACTCTGATTAATTCAAACCTGTTAATCGTAGGTAGTGATTTTGATCCTGACAAGTGGTATCAGAGCCACGTCTTTCTTTGTTTTCAATGTCAGAAACTTTCTTTTAAAATTTTTAATTTTCTGCATTGGAATTTGATAATAGCAGTAGTGGATCTGGGTAAGGACTCAAAGTGCCTATGCTCAACCCACTGAGTTTGAGATGTGGAAACTCAGGATTCAATAGCGTATTCAATTTATTGATTATGCCATATGGGAAGCTGTTGAATTTCCTCCTGTAGTTGATCCAGAACTTGATGCTGAGGGCAAACCCATAAAAACTCCTCCAAAAACTGAAATTGAAAGAAAGGCTAGAATGAATGAAGTGAAAGCTCTTACACTTCTACAGATAGCCATTCCTAATGCTTATCAACACCAGTTTAAAACGTTTTACACTGCTCCTTCTCTTTGGATTGCTTTAGTATAAAAAATTTGCTGGCAAGGCTAGCACCAAGAGAAATCAAAAGGATCTTTTAAAATAGCAGTATGAGAACTTTTCTGGTGGCAAGAATGAAAACCTTACTCAAATATTTGACAGGTTTAACAAACTGATAGGTGAATTGGAGAGTGCCAAAGTCTGCTTGGATCAAGATGAAGTAAACAGAAAATATCTTAGATCTCTTGGTGAAGAGTGGACAGTCTATGCTGCACAATGGAGAACCAAAGACACTTTTGATGAAATCGAGTTGGATGATCTTTACAACAATTTGAGAGTGTTTAAAACTGAGATTGAAACTAAAAAGAAATCATTTTCTTATAATCATAACACTACTCTACTGTCATCAGCATTATCTGATAAATCAAACTGTTGTGATTCCTTTTCAGGTGCTGATGGTAACTCTACTGAAGCTAATTATGAAGCTTTTGTTGCTAATGATGGACTGTTTGCTCTAAATGCTGAATATTTAGAACAGATCCATCCAGATGATCTTGAAGAGATGGATTTGAAGTGGCAGCATGCAATGTTGACTATGAGGGCTAAAAGGTTTCTGAAAAGAACTTGCAGATCCAACTTTCAAGCCAGACCAGAAGGGAAACCAGCATTTGATAAATCCAAAGTAGAATGCTTTAAATGTCACAAGCTTGGCCACTTTGCCAGAGAATGAAGATCCCAAGGTCAACAGCCACCAAGACCCCAACAAACTAATCAAGCTTCATCATCACAAGAACTTGTCTCTCAAGAAGACATTGTGTTTGACTGGAGTGATCAGACAGAGGAAGAGTTTCAAAATCAAGTTCTAATGGTAGAAACATCAAATGTCACCTCCACAGAATTGTAAGGTCTTGCAACACACGGATCTATCTTGACGCGACACACACCAACGAGTGCGGAATCCTCATTAGCGGCTTGACAGTAAGACCACACGCACGGAACACAGAGACTACCAAGATGTTATACGAACAACGATGTACGTAGCCACACGATGATTCTCTCCAAAAGCACTCTCTGATTACTAGTAAACTCGAGATCTCCTTTGCTTAATCACTCTCGAATTTCTGCAAAAGTCTAATAATTATTCGAGTTAATCCCTAATTATAGTGACCAATTCGAGTTTGTCATGGGACAAACTCGAACCAGGCCCAAGGCCCATTCGAATTTGTCCACCTGACACATTCGAATTACCTTCATGCTAAATTCGAATTTAACCTAAATTCGACTTTCGCATGACAAACTTCTATTTGAATATATGTTTTAACTTATGTTTGAATTAATCTTTGAACTTTATGTTTGAACTTCTTGTAATACGTTACACCAAGTTCAAACATACAAACAATAAATATCAAACACATAAAATCACATATATCAAACACTAGTTAATATTGAATACCTTGTAACATGACTTACACAAAATGCTAACACAACTTAGACTGCTATCGTCACACAGTGTGTACCAACAGACTCCCCCTTGACGATAGCTTCTAACTATTTACATTTTGATTAGGTACTAGAACTATATAGACTGCTACCTGCATATAGTCCTGCATCTATTGAAACCTTTACTACCTTTTGGTACTTCCTGGCGTCAGACCTCCATCCTTCATGAAAGAAGATAGGTTGGTCATTCAGCTTCTTCAGGTCGTCCTTCGATAAGTTTATTAGATGCAACGGATCATACACTCGCAGTATCGTTATCTATGTACCACCACTTCTGTATCTTCCATTATTGCTTCAGCAGTATCATTATATATATACCCCACTTCATGTTACTGAGAACATCTAGTGGCATGGACTTCATTGGCACCTTCTTTAGACATCTGACGGGCTTATACACCATTCTAGCCCATGGCCTTCCCGTATGGGGATCTATTCTTGTCTCATCTTCTACTCTCTTGCCTGATCTTGGCTTTACCCTTTCGAACTTTCCAGACCGACCCTCTTTTCTGATTATCTTAGCGATCACTTCAGCATAAGGGTCGTTTCCAATGTTGATCAATTCTTTACAGTCTAATTCCCTCACTTCTACCTTCGGCAATGTATTAAATACTTTAAGCGTACGCCTCAGGTACTGGAGTCCATTTTTCCTCTTCAGAATGAATAGCTGCAGTTCTCTGTCAAAGAACCAGCTGATAATACCTCCTGAGAGACTTTCTGCCCCCGGAATTCTCATCTTTGGCTATTCTTTCTTTTCTTCTTTCTTGAACCACAGATTCATTAAGTCAGCCCTGGATGGCTCCTTTTCTGCTTCTTCAAGTTCAGAGTCTTCGACCGAGGCTATTTTGATCTCATCTATATCAATCACATTGTGATTATCTCGCACATATAACTCCGTGATAGTCTGTGAATTGACAATCACTTCATTGACATTATCATCCTCGTCTTCTATCACTTCGTCATCAGATCTCCAATCAACTATATCCTCCGGTACGAATTCTCCTTCCTCCAACTCCTCTATCTCTTCTTCAAAATCAAATTCCATTACTTCTTCCTCAATATCTCTCAAGGCATCTATCATTTCGCTTTCATAAGTCTTCGAGGAACCAGCCTCGCCTCCTTCAACACCAGCCTGACTTGGCTACCCCTAAACTTCAGCATATTGAGCAGCAGAAAAATCTACTAGCTCACTCTCTTTCTGTGCATTGGGATCATTGCCGTCGTCATCATCTTCCCTTCGTTGCTCCTCAGAATCCCTACAACTCGTCTCCCCCTGAGCTTTTAGATTTTTCATTAACTGCTCAAGTTTTTTCAGCTCAAGATTTACTTCTTCAATTTTTCCAACAGATTTCTTCAACTCAGCATTTCCTTTATCAACATTGGCGTTATGAACCTGTATTTCTCCGATTGCTTTGGTCAACTGAAAAATTTGGACTTGTTGGAAGTCAACCTTGCTCCTAAGCTCAGAAAACCGTTGATTATCTATAAAGGTTGATGAAGTGGATGGAATGGATTGGATGGGAGTTGGAATGATTGGTGAGGAAATGGATGTTTGAACAGGTGATGGTGGTGGTGGTTGAGCGGTAGGCATTTCTGGCTCAGAAGCAGCGGCTGAGGAAGCTCCCTGCATAAAGCGATGCCTTTTGGCCCTATGCCTAGGCACCAAAGGAGTTATTTCTTCATCCTCAAAATCTGTGTCATCTGACACCCTCGATGCTCTTCTCTTCGTAGCCTCTTCATTAACAACTAATAGCCGGGACCCATAGGTGCTTATTTTGATAGCTGGGTTTTCTGTATCTCTCTTAATCTCAAGCTCTTCAACTTCTTCTGAATCCGATTCTGAGATGGACTCAGCTGCACCTTCTGCCTCAGGCTCATATTCATCAATCTGTTTAAAAACATCTTCTTCCCCTTCTGGAGGTTCCAAAATATTTCCAACGAGCTCAGAAGTAATTTCCTCATTGGCATGCGGCCCATATGCCCATATTACTTCCAAAGTTTCAACCCGTGGATCAGATACGGGTGCTACGCTAGAAGGACCAGCTTCTTCTGGCTCCTGCACTCGGCTTGTTGAAGGCCTAGTGGCCTGAGTCTGTCAGACAGATGGTCTTGGCCTCCTCCTTTGTTGCTGAGGCTTGGGCTGTTGTTGTTGCTGTTGTGGCTGCTGTGGAATTTGAACATCCCCTGCCCAGTTGGCACCTTCGGGGACTTGAAAATCCAGATTGACTACTGCACCGAAAAGTGGTGCCTCTACCGGCCTAGCCAATGCACCTCTGTGTGCTTGGCAGTCTGCAAATATCCTTTTATCAATTACAGCCACACTTTGAAGATCGTTAAGCTGCGGCAAGTTCGGCAGGAAATGTCTTATCAACATCATCACAAATCTCGGATATAACAAAAATCTTTCTCGTGCCGGAGCTGTTATCTGATGAACGAACTCTGCAAAGAACATCTCTGAATAGCTGAATCTCTGATTGTAGACCAACGCGATCATCCCTGCCTGAATTTTCGATACGATATAATCAAACCCTGCTTTCTTTGGAGCAAAACACACCATAAAGACGTGTGCTAAATATCTCCACTGCCCGATCAGCCCACTCTTCATATACGAGGACTTAGCCACATCAAGGCTATATCCCATTCTGATAAACGCAGCTTGCCTGATTGCTAACGGAAAGTCAATCGGCCCATTTTCTTGCTCTGGAGAGCCTAACTACAATAGTCTACGCAATACGTCAGCTGAAAACACGAGAGGGTGTCCAGCAATCCTCGTCCTCAATACTGTTGGAGTAACAGTACAGTCGACTTGTAAATGATCCCAAAATTCACGCACGTATGGCTGCACAATTAGAACGTTATGTGACGGAGCATACGAAACTCTCGAAGCACCCAAAAAATCCACCATTTGGCGGAATGCCTGAGCTTCAGGCAACTCTCGGTCAGGAGAAATGACCATATTATGCTTTTGAACAAAGATTCTATCTGCCATATCTACACAATAAACAACTAAAATATTAGAATTATTAAAATAAACATAAACTTGTTTAAATTCAAATTTGTTTTAATTTGGACTTGTGTATGTACAAAATCCAACACATATGAATTTCTACAAGTTTGATTTCATTTTAAGCAAATACATCGAATATAATGGCAAATTCGTACGACAAATTCGAAACTATCCTCATTTCGAGTTTAATGGCTTCTTCGAGTTTAGTGACAAGCTCGAAGCCACGATCAAATTCGAGACCATGATCAAATTCGAAACTGTCGGTTTGTATAACAACAAAAATCCAAGATTTCAACCTTTTTAGACTTAGAAAATTACATGCATTAGTCCTAATAGGTTCTAATCAAAGATATTTGTAATCAATTTGATGTTTCACCGGTTCAAAGTTTGTTATTTTGAAATACAAACTTTACACCATTAAAACCTCAAAATCCGTTAATTTTGTCTCAAATTGAGTCTAAAACCACCTAAATCTTGTACAATACTGTTGATTATACCTAGATTTGTTAGTAGTCTCGAACACAAATGGACAAAAACTTGACAAATAGTGAAAAATTCGAAGACGGCAAATTCGAAGCTTACACTCGAAATCTCTCTGATAAACTCGAAGACTCAAAATCGAAGGTAGGTGATTAATGACTTTTCACTGTTGACCTATTTATACTAACCATCTTTGAGTTTGTTACCTACTTCGAATGTACTGCGAAACTCGAAGTCCCTGCCAAATTCGAATATATATTCGAATTTGGTTTAAACTCGAATTTAACTTGAAAATTTTTAAACTCTTTGAATTAAATTCTACTTTTTCAACTTTTCCAACTTTTTCGTGTAACAGAATAAACTATGCCAACTCATTTACCCCAAGCACAAGATTTTCACGCAGTGTTTATTTTATTCAACTAGGAATGCACCCTCAAGAATTTTGACCTTTTTCCTAAGTAAAATTAAAATAAAATAAAATTAAAAATAAAAATGATGTAAAAAATAAAAAAGAATAAAATAAATTAAAGTTAAAATTGTGAACAAAAATTAAACTTTAGTCTAATCTACATTATTTTAAAACTTACAACCTATACTTAACACTTAACAGAATATTTTTGACGAGTATAGTCAAAGAAAGGTTCAATCAGGTAGCGGTCTCAAATACGTAATTTCAGTATTCAAACTTTCACACTTAGGAATTTTTGATTCCTTTGATTGTTTGTCGTGACATACATTTCTAGCGGATTGTTGGTATTATTTTCCCTTTAAACATGTTACATTTCGGAATATCCCTTGGCCTTTTATTTATCATGAATTTATCTTACGGGACTCAT
Organism: Centrapalus pauciflorus; assembly: GCA_020465985.1. Lineage (NCBI taxonomy): Eukaryota > Viridiplantae > Streptophyta > Magnoliopsida > Asterales > Asteraceae > Centrapalus > Centrapalus pauciflorus. Next base: position 177,485 of record JAANYP010008581.1, read on the forward strand.
ACTTAGACATACTTTTATGATCACGGCATACACACAATGATTATAACTTTTTGGTATTGTAAACTTTCTTTAAAAGGCAAACATCGGACACAGGTCTGTTTTTACATACAACAAAGTGCCTTAGTTTGTCTTAAAGTTTATTTTAAAGCTAGCAAGACAGCGGTGACAGGTCTGTACCGACGTACAACAAAGCAACTTATCTTGCTAACTCGAGTCAAACAAGAGGCAACAGGTCTGTACTTACGTACAACAAAGTTACTTGTTTTGACTCTTAACTTAGTATGATTTTTCTATTCTTTCCATTTCTTTAAGATGTATCTGATGTTGCTATACATCCCAAGAAAGTTTTCATACCTCATTTAGATTCAATGTCTGTATGCCTCTAATATAAAAATTAAGACCAATTGGTCATACATCTAAGTTAGTGACACGTTTGACTTTTTCTCGAATATTTTATTAGCCTTGAGACTCCCTATATGTATTATGCCTACCAACATATCAAACGTGCTAATGTATAACACTTAGAATTTTAGGTGAATTATGTGTGAAAGCTAAACACTTAGAGCGTGTATTAACTGTGCCAATTTTCGTCACTTTGAACCTATGCATCTAAGACTTAACTCATATTCTGATATTCTCTTTTTTTTTTGAACTTTTTATGGTTTTCTCTCTTTTTTTTTTCTTTTGTTTTTCATAGATAAGAGTAGAAAATAAAATAACCTACTAACTTACTATAAAAGAAAACTATCGTAAACTACTAAACTTACTAAAAAAAAGAAAGAGATACTACTGCTATAAAAGGAAATAAAACTCTACTAAGGTCAACTCACTCTGGATTACGCAATCCGTTTAGTTGAATCAAATACTCAAAACGTGACTTATCAAAAGCTTTGGTAAGTAAATCTGCATTATTATCATCTGTTGCCACTTTTACCAGCTTGATTGAGTTCTTTTCAGCACAATCACGTATAAAATGATGTCTTATGTCTATGTGCTTGGTTTTATTATGTTTAACTGGATTATTTGTTATAGCAATTGTTGACTGATTATCTATCGTAATAGGAGTATGAGTATAAGTCAAACCGTAATCCCACAATTGTTGTTGTATCCACAAAACCTGTGAACAACAACTACCCGCAGCTACATATTCGGCCTCGCATGTTGACACGGCTACCGGAGTCTGTTTCTTGCATTGCCAGGAAACGAGTCTCCCTCCTAGGAATTGACAACCTCCAGTTCTTGTCTTGCGTGTCAAGCTGCATCCTCCATAGTCTGAATCCGTGAACGCCTCCAATTCCAGATCGCCCTCCGCGTGATACCAAAGTCCCAGCTTCGGTTTCGACTTGAGGTATCGTAGAATCCGCTTCACAGCTTTCATGTGCATCTCTTTCAGATTAGCTTGAAACCTAGCACAAATACAAACAGCAAACATTATATCAGGTCTTGAAGCAGTTAAATACATGAGTGACCCAATCATGGCCTGATATAACATCGGATCCACATCGGTATCACTTTTGATACCCGGTCCGAGATTGTGATTCACTTGAATCGGTGTGCTGAAATGAGCTGTCAGCTTTGTTCCTTCCATCCCGAAGCGCACTTATATGTCGTAGACATACTTTGTCTGATGGATAAGCATCCCCTCCTTCCTCTGTTCAACTTGCAAACCCAGAAAGAAATTTAACTCACCCATTGCACTCATCTCGAACTTTGACTTCATTACCTTCTCAAAATCCTTGCACATCTGCTCGTCTGATGATCCAAAGATGATATCATCGACGTAAACTTGTACGAAGATGAAATGTTCTCCTTTTCGCTTCACGAACAGCGTACTATACATCCTCCCTCTTTCAAACCCGTTCTCTAGAAGATGGTTCACCTTTACCACTAACCTTGCTTTGTTGCGAGTGACTATACCCCGATCATCTCTCTTGCACTTAAAAACCCATTTGGTTCCTATTGCAACTTCTCCTCGAGGTAAAGGAACTAACTCCAACACTTCTAGTTTCCTAAACTGTGACAGTTCTTCCTGCATCGCTTCAACCCAAGAGTTGTCTTTTAGTGCCATTTGCACATTTTTCGGCTCTACTTGCGAGATAAAGCATGAATACAGGCAGGTATGAAAGGCCTCAGCGTCATTTATCATCGACAACAACATTGTGTTGTTATTTAAACTACTCCTAGTCCTCACACCAGCATTATGACTTCCTATGATACTTTCAATAGGATGATTCTTGTTGATCCTAGATGTCTCTATCTCGTCAACTCTCAGATTATCTCCCAAATTCGATCCCATTTCTCCTAACGGGGGAACGACTTCAGACTCCACATTTTCTTCCTCGTGGACACTATCTTCAGAGGCTGAATTTGTAGTCTGATGTTCATTTGTAGGCACTTCAGAATCAGTAACTTCTGGAGATCTATCTTCAGTTGACGTAGGAACGGATGTTGATTGAAAAGTGGTCCTCGGAAAGCTATGACCCTCGTCATTCAGATTTAATGACGACATGTCCTTTTCGATTGTACCTGCATTTTCATCCAAAGGAATGTTAAATGACTCAAACAATTTGTCATAATCAAATATCCATTCCGGACCAGTTTGGGGTTCATGTGTATAACTTGTGACATCTATGTTATAAAAAATCTCTACTGTACCATTTGATTTATTAGAAACCCGTTTGTTTGGTGAGTTCAGCACATAACCTAGGAAGTATCCTTCGTCAGCCTTTTCACCAAACTTAGGTTGATGTTTTGTGTTAATAAAAGTACATGGTACCCCAAAAGGCTCGAAACCAGTTAAATTAGGTGGTCTTTTATTCAAAACTTCATAACAGCTTTTGTTCAAAGATTTGACAGTAAGGACCCGATTTAAAACATGGCATGCGGTATTCACTGCCTCCCCCCAAAACATGGTTGGAAGCTTTGAATTCGATAACATGGTCCCTGCTGCCTCAATCAATGTCCTGTTTTTCCGTTCGGGCACCCTATTTTGTTGTGGATTTTAAGGTGCACTAAATTGATGCACTATGCCCTTTGATAGGCAATATACACCAATTACTGTGTTTTTAAACACTGTTCCATTATCACTTCGAATTCGTTTAACCCTTGTTCCGTATGAATTTTCCACTTGGTCTAAGAACCCGATGAGCTTAGCAGCCGTCTCGTCCTTTGTACCTAGAAAGAAAACCCAAGAAAAACATGTGTAATCGTCAGTAATAACTAAACAGTACTAAGTACCACCTATACTCCTTTTGTTGTTTGGTCCGAAGAGGTCCATATGCAACAAATCGAATGTGGCAGTGATGGAGTTCTGAGTCTTGGACTTGTGTGCCTTCTTGTGTTGTTTTCATTTCTTGCACGGTAGACACTTATCCTCGAACTGAAAACTCTTCAGTGGAACACCTTGCACAAGTCCATTTTTCGTAATGTAGTGCATCTTTCTCAGGTGCAAGTGTGCCATGCGCCTGTGCCATAAAACCGACTTAGTCTCTTAAGCTTTAGATAGCAGACAAATTGGTCCCATCGAAGATTCCGGCTTGTTCATGTCGAGCATGTACAAGTCATTCTTCCTTGGAGCCCGCATCAGAATCCACTCTTCAGGTACTTTGAACCCCGGTTTTAGCACTAACGCCTCAGTATCAGTGAACAGCACTGAGTTATTTTTATCACAGATTTGAGATACACTAATGAGATTGTGAACCAGTTTATCAACGTGATAAACTTGATCCAATTTGATCGTCCCATTAGTGACCACTCCAGTACCAGTGATATTTCCTCCTTTATTACCAGTGAACGATACAAATCCCCGATTCCCTCCCTTGAAGTCTGCAAGTAGACTTCTCTTCCCTGTCATGTGCCTGGAGCACCCATTGTCGACGAACCATTTGTTGTTTAGACCTGTGGATATCTCCTGCACATGAAAGAAAATAGGTTAGTTATCACGGGGAACCCAAGCCATAACAGACTTGGTAATACCATTCTCGTCCACATACTTAAACTCTTTCAAATACCCATCTGTCCTTTCAGGTGACTTGGGTCTTCGAATTGGAGTCTGTTGTGGTGCAGAGTGATTTAAGTTCACTCTCAGCCTTTGTGTAGGCATTTGCTGTGGAGCTCTTGAATAGTTACGACATAATGCATTTCTGACTGATATCCCTGAGCTCTACCTGGTGTTTGATGTCTAATAGGAGTGTGTGACCTAACCGGAGTGTAAGCTCTGCTAGGTGTGGTACTCCTATAGTTCTGTTGTGGTCCTGACTTAGATTGATGAACGACTCTATTTGGTGAATTAGTCCTAATCTCTTCTTTTGGTCGACTTGACGCAGGCATTTGTTTCACAGCAGTTTTTGGTGCAGCTTGCACAGTTTTCTCGGTATTTTGAGAATTACTAGTGCTTGCAACACTTGGCGAAGACTAGTGTTGTTCCGGCTTTCCAGGTTTAGGAGTATTTTCTACTTTCCTATGTGGACAGCTAGACGCAACATGCCCCTTTTCATGACATCTAAAGCAAGACATTTTTTCAATTGACTTTTTGTGTGTGCCATTTGACTTAAGTTTCTCACTATTGTCTTGCTCTTTTGGTTCAACTATAGCGACTGGTTCATCCTCTTGATCATTAAAGTCAATTTTGTGTTGTCCTACAGGTTTATCACTAGAGGATGGCACAAATTTAACTTTCTTAATCTTGATATTATTAGCAGTCACCTTAGATTCGTTTTCCTTTGTAATCTCATACACTGGTTCCGGTATTTCATCTGATTCAACTGATTTCTCAGTTTTCTCTAGAGGTTGTGGAACATAGGTATCGTTGAAAGGTGGAGGACTCTCATGATATCCTAGACCTACAGGCTTCTTAGACTAACGCTGTGCATCTAAGATTTTCCCTAGGTTAAGAGATGAGTTCCTAAACTTTTCAAGTTTACTATTGGCCTCAGCTACCTATACCTTAGACTCGGCTAGCTCTACTTCTTTGGATTTAAGCTCCTTGGTTAATGCCTCAACATGTTCATACATTAGTTCTAACCTAACACACTGTTCGCTCAGTTTGTCCTTTAGAACTATAACATCCTGTGCATCAGCCTTTAGCTTATCCCTAAGATCTTTTTTTATATCCATTAGGCTAGCATTATCTGATTTTAACGTTTCATTTTGAGCAAAAATGGTGTGATGTGATTCTAGTACTAAATTTAACCTATCGTTAGATGTAGCACACAATGCACATAAATCATCGAAAAGAGAGAAGTTTAGAGATACCTTGGCATGATCTGATTCTACGTTGGCCATCTGTGCGGCAAACTCCAGAATTGTTTGATCAGCCGACTTCTCTACCACATCGGACTGCTTTCACTCTAACTGATGTCCCCTGTGATTTCCTCTGCCCCTTCACTTCCAGTCTCAGTCACTTCAGCCATAAAGGCTCTAGCGTTCGATTATGGATGTGAACTCCAGTCATAAGTTCCATCGAGCTGTCTGTCTGATGTGACATTTGATAACAGACCAGCTATATTCGCTTGACTGGTAAAACTATTCGGCAGATATCGCCCTTGTGATTGGTTCTGATACTGTCCCTATTGATTCTGATACTGTTCTGGTTGTTCTCTACTTTCGGTCTCTGACACTCTCTAGTGAAGTGTCCTAACCCTTGACAGTTGTAACATTTAACCTTGGACTTATCGAATCCAATTTTATTGTTACTAACACAAAGATTTCTTCCCGTTCTTTTGATGAACCTCTTAACTCTCTGAGTTACCATGGCCAGTTGCCATTGCAGATCCATCTCTTCAAGATCATCAGGGTCTACTTGATCGTAATCCTCATCCCAAAGTGCAGGATCGTTTATTTTGCCCTGAACGCAATTGCCGTAAGCGGCCACGAATGAAGCCAACAGATTCAGATGGTCTTCAGCCGATTTTGCGCTCATAGGCATCTTTGAATATCATTGAGATGTAGATGCCGGAGTAGCCTGATACTGCTTTTCTTCTGGTCTAGCAAACCTTAAGAAAGCTCTATTCATGGAGCCTTCTGTTTCAGCCGGTGACGATGTTTCTCCCAAGAAAAATGTTGTAGCTGTCTTCAATTCAGCTGCCACTGAAGGTTTTGTTTTCCCAAAGTACATATCCGAATCCGTTTCTTTCTTTAACAGCTCAAAGTGATATGCCCTCAGCGTTCCCACAACATTCTCTAAAGTTAGAGTATAGTATTTGTCTTCATCATGCTTTAGTAAGGCCACATACATCTCCCATTTGGCCGGTAAAGCATCCAGAAGCTTGTTATTCTTCTCAGTTTCACTATACTTCACGTCATGGCTGTCTAACTCAGTTAGCAGATGATAGAATCGTGTGATAGTCTCGTCCAGCTTTTCATTCTTCAATGCTTTGAAGATTGCAAACTGCTGCTTGAGCATCTCCATTCGATTCTTTCTGACCCTCGGGTTACCCTCACACCGTTTCTCTAACGCATCCCACAGCTCTTTTGATGTCTTCTGATTACGGAAGGTGTGTAGTATTTCCTGAGGTTACGCCATCCGAATGGCAGAGAATGCACGGTTTTCAGCCTCATAAACTTTCTTATCTTCATCTTTCATCTTTGAATATGATAAGACTCGTTGACGACTTTCAACCTCTGCAGTAGGTGGAATGTATCCCTCGTCGATACAGATCCACATTCTCATATCATTAAATCTTGAGAAGTCGGCAAACCTATCCTTCCACCAGTAATAATCCTCAATTTTCATTAACTTCGGTGGTGAATTCGTCTTTCCAACCTCGTGATCCGTTTCCATAAACCTTTGCAGACTTGACATTGTTTCAAATATAGTTGAATTGAAACTTAATTAATTTAATTCGAAATTAATTTAAATTAATTTTTTCGAATTTGGGTAAATTCGAATTTAATTAAATTTAAACCTATTTGGGATTAAATTCGAATTAATTTGTAAAATCCAAATAAACTCGAAATTAATGACTAAGTCGAAGGTTTACTAATCTCGAAACCCTTACTACATTCGAAGGTCTACTTAAAGTCGAAAGTCCAAATTCGATTTTAGTGTAAAATCGAAATCCAAGCAAATTCGAATTGGCCAAATTCGAATCAAACTTTAAGGAAACTCGAAAGGAGCGTATTTTTGGTCAAACTCGAAAATGAGCAAACCCTAATTTCTCCTTAATAAACTCGAGAGCCGCAAATTCGAAAAACGGCTAATACTTCGAGTTTTTCAAGTTTTTCAGATTAAATCAATATTTTTACAAGTAAAAATACTGATTTTGGTCAAAAACTTGAACTACAACAACGTGTTTCCCGAAATCTGATTTCTTAAGCTCGAAAAACCTCAAAAAGCGTGATATTGACCGTTCAAAATGTCAAGAAACCTAGGATGTATGCTTATGAACACGAAGAACACTAAGAACACCCCGTAGGCTCTGATACCACTTACAAGGTCTTGCAACACACGGATCTATCTTGACGCGACACACACCAACGAGTGCGGAATCCTCGTTAGCGGCTTGACGGTAAAACCACACGCACGGAACACGGAGACTACCAAGATGTTATACGAACAACAATGTACGTACCCACACGATGATTCTCTCCGAAAGCAATCTCTGATTACTAGTAAACTCGAGATCGCCTTTGCTTAATCACTCTCGAAATTCTGCAAAAGTCTAATAATTATTCGAGTTAATCCCTCATTATAGTGACCAATTCGAGTTTGTCATGGGACAAACTCGGACCGGGCCCAAGGCCCATTCGAATTTGTCCACCTGACACATTCGAATTTACCTTCATGCTAAATTCGAATTTAACCTAAATTCGAATTTCACATGACAAACTTCTATTTGAATATATGTTTTAACTTATGTTTGAATTAATCTTTGAACTTTATGTTTGAACTTCTTGTAATACGTTACACCAACTTCAAACATACAAACAATAAATATCAACCACATAAAATCACATATATCAAACACTAGTTAATATTCAATACCTTGTAACATGAATTACACAAAATGCTAACACAACTTAGACTGCTATCGTCACACAGGGTGTACCAACAGAAATATGGTTAAAAAGTAAAGAGATCATAATGAGAGCATGTGCAAAACTCAAGCTAAGATGGAAGAAAGGAGATATCAGTACATGCAGGCCATTGAAAATCTTGAAAACAGATCAATGACTATAAGGATAATGAGATTCAAATGGGACATGATAGAACATATCATGAGTGGGAGAAAAAGGATCTGAATAAGAAATTAGAGTCCCTAAATAAGAAATTAGATGAGGCTGAACAGAAGATGTTAGATGCTAATAAGAAACTAGAATCTGTTAATATAGAGCTAGGAAACTTCAAATTGGCAAATCAAAAGCTGGAACACCTAATGGAAGTTCAATTTAAAGATAGGGTAAAATCTCAGCTCAATCCCAAAGAAGGTATAGGATACAGAGCCACTCCACCTCCATACAACAAGAAATGCATTCATCCAATGAGTGAAGTTGCTGATAGGCTTGTTAATGAACCATTAGATGAGTCTATGACCACTGTAGATCCTGTCCTTGAAACCAGTCCTGATTCTAAAGAAGATCTAATTAAAAATGAAGACTGTGAGTGCAAAGAAGTTGAGCAATGACACAAAACAATGAGTGTACCTATAGCAGCCCCAAACCCCAGTAAGAAAGGAAAAGAGAAGATGAGTATATGCCATGGTGCTCCCCAGGTTTCTGTATCTTCTAACTGTAATACTGCATCTTCCTAAAATGGTAATAAAAAGGGTAAGACTGTTCCAATCTGCACATGCCAAAAGCATGGTGTCCAAAAGTTTCCCAAACAACAGCAGGTAAGGGGAAATCAAAGGAATAAGAACCAAAAATGGTCTGATAAAACTGGTTCTCAACTCAAAACAGTCAAAAGATGTTTCCATTGTGGCAGGAAAAACCTTTTGGCCAGACATTGCTTGTACAAACCATCTGTTGCAAAATAGACTGTGCTTCAGAAACAGGCATTTGTTAAAAACACTAAAAAACGTAAGGTCAAACCACCTGTTGGACTAGTTCCTAAGAAAACAGTTGATCACAGGTTCTCAAAAATAAATAAAAAACAGTCCACACACCAAAAACAAGTTTTAGCAAAACCAAAATCAAAGTTTAAATAGATATGGTGTGTTAAAGGCAAAAACTCAGGTGAAACTGTTGATACAAATGTTGAAACTACGAAGTCTAAAGTTGAAACTGTTAGTGCTAATTCTAAAGCTGTTAGCACTGCAGACTCAGCTCAGACTGCTAGGCTCAAAACTGGGACTGGTAATGGATCATCTAAGACTGTTACTACAAAGGATGGACAAAACACTTAGATACCTCATGTGATAACTAAATACTCTCCACAGAATCCATCAGTGGATCTCACTAAGTATAAGAAGTTAAAGACAGTGTTTAGTTATGTCAATGCACAAGTTACAACCCAAAACCAACTTGGTTTGGGTTTACTCCACTACTAACTAAGCTTTTATTTGTGCAGGGCACCCACAGGTCACAACACAAAACAAGATGGTATTTGGACAGTGGATGCTCTAGGCACATGACAGGCAACTCTGATGGCTTGTCAAACTTCAAAGGCTTTGAAGGTGGGTTCGTTGCATTTGGAGGAAATTCCAAGGGAGGTTAGGTAACAGGTGAAGGTACTGTCAAAGCAGGCAATATGCTTTTCAATGATGTTTTATATGTTGAACAGCTGAAGTACAATTTATTAAGTGTGTCTCAAATCTGTGATAAACAAAATATTGTTGTCTTCACAGATTCTGAGTGCATTGTTCTTTCAAAAGATTTTAAAATTCCTGAAAATTTTATTTTACTTAGAACACCAAGAAAGGACAATGTCTACTGTTTGGACACAGATCTTTTATCCAAATCAAGTACTTTAAGTTGTTTGATATCTAAAGCATCATCAAATGAGTCTGCTCTTTGGCACAGAAGGATGTGTCACATGAACTTCAAATTTATGAATGTGCTAGTCAAAAAGAATTTGGTAAGAGGTTTACCACAAAAGTAGTTCATATGTGATGATCATTGTGTAGCATGCCTTAAAGGAAAGGAACACAAAACTTCTCATAAGGCCAAGGAAGTAAATTCAATCTCATCTGCTCTTCATCTTATTCATATGGATCTCTTTGGTCCAACATCTGTTTTGTGTTTGAATAAAAGGGCTTACTGTTTAGTCGTTGTTGATGATTTCACCAGATTCACATGGGTACACTTTCTTAGGACTAAAGATGAAAATGCTGAGCTAGTTAAATCATTTATTCTTAAGATAGAAAACCAATCCAACTTAAAATTTAAGGTGATTAGATCAGACAATGGGACTGAGTTTAAAAACCATATCCTAAACAGTTTCTGTGAGTCTAAAGGTATTGCTAGGCAATATAGTGCACCAAGAACACCACAGCAAAATGGTTTAGCTGAAAGGAAGAACAGAACTTTAATTGAGGCTGCTAGAACCATGCTAGCTGATTCCAAACTGCCAATGACCTTTTGGGTAGAAGCAGTCAATATAGCTTGTTATGTTCTGAATAGGTTCAGGTTGTTCAATCACAAGGGAAAACTCCATATGAGTTATTCCATCATAGAGTCCCCTTAATAGCCTTTCTGAAGTCTTTTGGCTGTTCATGCACCATTCTTCACACTAAGACTCACTTAGGAAAGTTTGAAAGTAAGGCTAAAGAAGGTTTCTTTGTAGGATACTCCACACAAAGCAAAGCCTATAGAGTATATAATAGTGTGTCTAATACCATTGAAGAGAGTGCCAATGTTGAATTTAATGAAAACACTGCAAATGTCAAAGGTACTGGTCCTGATTGGTTGTTTGATCTAGATTCACTATCTAATTCTCTGAGCTTTGTTGAGTATAATGTAGAAACTGATGATAACAGGGTTGAAGCTGCCAACACATATTCTCATGCTGGTAGCACAATTGATCAAGCTGTTGGCACAAGGTTTCAGACTGTTAAAGATTCTGGTCAATGGGATGAGTATACGGTCATACCACTTCTATCTTGTGACCCACCAGGGGTACTGGATGCACAACATGATTCAAATCCAAACTATGAAGTGCCAATCCCAAGACCTGAGGGAACAACTCCATCACAAAGGGAAACAGTCCCAGATTCCAGTCAAGCTGTTACTGAAGCTGAACCATCAAGTGGTCATGATGGAGATGATACAAATCTAGGAACTTCCTTCCAAACAGAAAGAGAGCCAACACTTAGAGTTCACAATTATCATCCTCTCAATCAGATAATGGGTGATCCACGCACTCCTGTGTAGACAAGGACAATGGTTCACAAAGAATCTACTGATGCTGAATCAGCAGTTCCAGAATTCAGTCTAGCTGCCTTTTAACATGCCTGTTTCATGTCACAATTAGAACCCAAAAAGGCATCAGAGGCTTTGAAAGATCCATCTTGGATTGAGGCAAAGCAGGAAGAACTACTACAATTCAAGATTCAGAATGTATGGACTCTAGTTGATCTTCCTAAAGGCAAAAGAGCAATAGGTACAAAGAAGGATGAGAGAGGGATAGTCATCAAGAACAAAGCAAGATTGGTAGCACAGGGATACACTCAAGAAGAAGGAATAAATTATGATGATGTCTTTACTCCAGTGGCAAGAATTGAGGCCATCAGACTGTTCCTAGCCTATGCAAGCTTCAATGGGTTTAAAGTGTATCAGATGGATGTGAAGTCTGCTTTCCTGTATGGCACAATAGAAGAAGAGGTCTATGTGTGTCAACCTCCTGGATTTGACGACTACAAGTATCCAGACAAAGTCTACAAATTAGACAAAGCCCTCTATGGACTCCACCAAGCTCCTAGAGCATGGTATGACACTCTGTCATCATACCTTCTACAGAATGGATTCAAGAGAGGTACACTGGACAAAACTTTGTTCACAAAGTCCATCAAATCTGAGATTCTGCTTGTTCAGATATACGTTGATGATATTGTCTTTGGGTCTACAAATGACAGTCTGTGCAAAGAGTTTGAGGCATTAATGCGCAAAAAGTTCCAAATGAGTTCAATGGGGGAACTCACTTTCTTTCTAGGATTGCAGGTCAAGCAGAAGCCTACAGGGCTTTTTATAAGTCTATCAAAGTATGTTACGGACATACTGGAAAAGTTTGGTTACAAAGATACAATACATGCTAGTACTCCAATGGACACTCACAAGCAGCATGATGCAGACAAAGATGGAGTAGATGTGGACATTTACCTATACAGATCCTTGATAGGTTCACTTATGTATCTCACATCTTCTAGACCTGATATAATGTTTGTTGTTTGTGTTTGTGTCAGGTTTCAATGTGATCCAAAGGACTCACACATGTTTGCTATTAAGAGAATCTTTAGATATCTCAAAGGCCAACCACATTTGGGCCTCTTGTATCCTAAAGACTCTCCGCTTGAATTAACAGCCTATTCTTGCAGTGATTATGGAGGATGCAACATTGATAGAAAGTCCACAACTGGTGGATGTCAATATCTAGGAGCAAGACAGGTCTCTTGGCAGTGCAAAAAGCAAACAACTGTTTCTACCTCATCTACTGAAGCTGAATATGTAGCAGCTGCAAGCTGCTGTTCCCAAGTAATGTGAATTCATAATCAACTGTGAGATTATGGTATCAATTTCCTATCCACTCCTATTTACATTGACAATTGAAGTGCAATCAGCATTGTACAAAATCCAGTGAAATTTCCCAAAACTAAGCATATAGACATCAGATTTCATTTTATAAGGGACTGTAATGAGAAGAAATTAACCCAAGTTACCAAAATTCATACTGATGATCAGTTAGGTGATCTATTTACAAAACCAATTGATGTAGGAAGATTCACCTTCCTTGTATCAAATATTGACATGGTTAATTTGGATTAATTTGTTTTTTTATCATTCTTTCTTATTTTATGAAAATTATATCTATTTCATATGCTTGTTTAAGGGGGAGACACTGTTTCATTCGAATTTGCTTATTTTTCAACTAACAGCTTGAGTGTTTTCTCAAGCTGCTAGTTCATTTTCTCGGACTGCTAGTTGTTTCACTTGATCCGTCAAAGTGTGCATGGCAATTTGGTAACTTCCATAAGTGTGTGCGCGGGATTAGATATTTTCGAAACCTTTAAAGGTCCCAGTTTCGTTCAGTTGTAATTACCAGTTGCAAAATATCTTCCACGACCTTTCTTTTCTCTCTAAGTGATTCACACACACTTCACTGAAACCCTAAACTCACCGATTGATCGTCAATGGAGTTTGTCAAAGAACATAACTGTCTCCCCTATTCTCTCAAACACACTGACCTTCAACCATTCCACGACATGATGGACTTCCTTCGAAGTTCCCACATTCATCATGCTCTCACCATAAACCCCACAATATACATATCTCATATAGAGCAATTTTGGAAACATGACTCTGTTCAAACCATTAATGGAGTCACTTCTTTGACGTCCAAGATTGATGGTATCACTGTCACCATCACTGAAGATCTCATACGCCAACACTTGCATCTTCAAGATGCCACAGGTATAACAGATCTTCCTCCTACTGCCTTACATGAAGGCCTTTTTACTATAGGGTATAGGGGCCCTACTAATTCTTATACGTTCTTCAAAACTCATTTTGCCCCTAAGTGGAAATATCTTGTACATATTATTCAACAATGCATGAGCCCTAAAAGAACTGGTTGGTCAGAATTTTCATCAAACATAGCCACTGCCTTAGTGTGTTTATCTACAGGCCAACAGTTCAATTTTTCTAGTATGATTTTTCAGGGTATGTTAAGTCATCATGCCCTAAAACATGGGAAATTTTTGATGTATCCTAGATTTTTGGCTGAATTTATTGCAAGAACTTGAAGTAACTTCAATGTACATAAAAGGATTCATATTTCCCATAGGCACACTTTACCAACTATAAAACGTCTTTTAAAATCAAGTGCCAATTTTTTAAGTATAGATGTCCCATTGCCTTCTGCAATGTTGGGCATCAATCCACTAAACAGAGGAGAGGGTCTTGAGCAGGCTTAGTCAAACATCACTGCTTCACCCCCAGGACCCCAACCCACTCCTCATGATACAAATAATCCCTCTGATCCTTCTGTAAATCCCTCATCCCCACTTATACTATACAAAAGAAAAAGGGTTTCAGGAGCTCCTTCCTCCTCAGCCCACATACAAGAGCCAAAAGTCCCTGTGCAGGAGGACACTCCTGCACAGAATATCCAAAGGGCACCCACTGAGGACACTCCCATCCTCAATTTAGAGTTGGAGATCCCAAAAGAGGATGTCCATATGGGTTTTGTGGCTGACACTGTAGCTGTTTCTGCACAAGAGGCACAGGAAAGTATCAACATCATTAAGACCACACCCATGGCAACAGAGGGTGTGCAAGAACCTTCTGGAAGTCCCCAGAACCAAGAATAGAGGGGCCCAGAGGTTTCTACTTCTGGAATTCCTGCCAGTGATACATCACAAACACCACACACTTTTGCTGATCTTGAGACTAGTCTGCAACTTATGTTATTAACGGATCCTCAGCTGAAACCTATTGTGGAAGTATTGGAATATTATCAGTCCATTATTGCTGCACAGGGGGCACAAATCAGATCTCTTCAACAGACACTATCCGCTCAGCATCAAAGAATGGATTACTTCCATAAAGGGTTCACCCTCTGTGGAAATAAGATCATTCAAATTGAGATGTTGATTCGAACCTTAATGGCAAAGGGTGTCGGTCCTCCTGACCAAACCAATGCATCCAAAAAGGGGAAGAATCAGGAGATCCCTAGTTCGGTCGAAGCAGCTCCAGCTCCTACTCCAACAGTCCAAGATTTTAGGCTAACAGTCCCAACAGCTACTCAAGCTGTTAGCCTAGAAACTCAAGCTGCTCCCATATGAACAACAGGAGTTGTTATCCGAGAAGGCAACCAAGCTCCTGTCAGTACAGTCCAAGCTACAACTTCTGCAACTAAGGATAAGTGCAAGGGCATCCTCATAGAATCTCCAATGCTAAAATTTTCATCTAGAGATGCTCAGGTTGCCCAGACAGTTAGCAGAGGAAGAAGTTGAACTTCTGAACCAGCAAACCCATGCTCCAATTAAAGATGATGAAACCTTAGGTGATTACCTAAGAGGGTTTGTGGTTAAACAGAATGAGAAGAAAAGGAAAATGACAACTGGGCTTTCAAAGGCAGAACACAGAAGGTTTTTAATCAATTTTGCCTATTCAGCTGGAATTCCAAAGAAGATGGCTAAGTCGATGAATACAGAGAGGCTGCAAGAAATTCATGATAAGGAGATGGAAAAATGAAAAATAGCCAAAGTCTCTCCTCAAGTCCAAAGCCAACAGGAACCAAGTTAAGCTGGTGTCAGTGATCCTTCTCCACCTGTTCAAGATGTTGCTACTAATCCTCAATCAGAAGCAATCACTCAAGCAAAGATTGATCAGGTAAAAAGGGTGTTGTTTGAACACCAACTTCAGAAGGTAATGGAGATTGAAAAGACCCTCGACCAGCATGACTTCTCAAAACCTCCTATTACATACTGGTATGCTAAGTCAATGGATGACATTGACTTAAAATATCATTTTGTAGTCAGAAGAGAAGCTAGTCTTGAGGAAGAATATAAGAGTTTATTGCATATAGTGCAAGGGATTGCCAGAGATGAGCTTACCAGAATGCATCATGTTGGGTCTGTGAGTCAAGTCTGGTCTTCACTTCCAAAAGTCAAACAAGCTATCAAAGATTTAAAAAGCATTTTTGATCCATAGACAATCAGAAAAGATATAGAAGATGCCAAGGAGATGAAGATTGCCCAGGTTGATCTGTATGTAAAATCAAAGACATACTGACTCAAATTTGCAAATGGATCCAGCATGTTCTTCAATTTTGAATTCTTTGATCTTTCAAGGGCATGGCTGGTACAAATAAGCTCAGTGAAGATATACTGTGATAGAGAGGAATTGAAAAGAGACTTTTTGAAGGCAGTTAATCAAAAACTTTCAAAATTGGACGTTTTTGGATGCCTTAGTTTGTAGATAACAATTTTACTTTGTTTTATTTCCTTATTTGTATAGAAACTTAAAGTCTTGGGTAAAGAATTTAAGTTAGGGGGAGATTGTTGGGAAATATTCTAAGTATGTCAAGCTGTTAGTTAGATTTCTCAAACTGTTAGTAGATTTTCTGTGTAAGTACAAAGTTCAAGCTATTAGTTGAAGAAGTTCGAGCTGCTAGTTCAAAAGTTCAAGCTCCCAGTGTTCAAACTCAAGCTGCTCAACTGATAAACTTCAAGCTGCTTAACAGCTCAATAAAGAGAAACTCCTGATATTCAGGAAAAGATATATTTTGAAGATTCAAGCATATCTACTATCAGAGAAATTAGAGTTTATCAAGGAAATAAATCAGAAAGCAATATATATACATAGAATAGGTTTTTCTATTGTAAGTATGCAAGTACAAGTTTATTCAGTTGTAATTGTCTTTCTGATTAAGTTTTCATAAGCCTCTAAAGTTTTAAAACCCTAAGAACAATCTGTGTTCTTCGTCTAATCAAACAGATTAGAGGTGATTGTAATAATTGAGTTTGGCAATACAAATGACTTTTGGATTATTGATTGTGTTTGTGTGATTATTTGTTTTGAAAGTTTTTCTTAAAACAGTTAAGTGTTATTCCGCAAACTTCTTAATTGGACTTTGATTCAATACAAGGTTATTGGTTTATACTCTGATTAATTCAAACACGTTAATCCTAGGTAGTGATTTTGATCCTGACAAAATCTAACAATCTCCACCTTTTCAATCACTGTGGCAGGTGGAAAGCTCTTTTATCTGACACTCTCAATCCGAGGATGACATCAAATCTTCGAGTAACTTGCAGCATGTGTAATATGTCGTTTATCTCCGTTATTAGTTCTAAGATATTTTGGATCTCATAGGCTTCTTCTTGAGTTCTACTAACTTCAGGTGATCAGCCTCTTGGAGTCTCCCGTTCAGTTTAGCTCTTATTAGATGCAGAGTGTCATTAGAATACCTAGACAGTTCCTCAAATCGTAAAAACCACTTTTGACCTCTTCTATTCAGAAATATCACGGATTCTTCAGGTTTCTTGAAGACTCGATACATTGGTTGAAAGTAAATTCTGAAGAAAGTCTGATCCGAAGCTTTGAGGCTTACCTTGACAAAATAGCTCTCTATAGCCAGCTGGAAATCACTTAGGCACATTACCGTAGAATCTCGTCTCATACTTTCGCGTAAGGGCCGCCAGAGCTATGACATAACTTAATCCCCCCTTGACTTTGTTCTTCAATTTATTGTGCATCGTTTCATCGTCATTGGCGGTCATGAATTCAAAATACTCTCGTGGACAAGTTGCGTCGCTCTGTCATCTCTTTTGATTTCCAATGAGGGTGTGAAGAGGCGGGCCCTTTTATACATTGATATGGAGATGACTTTCACAATTTTTGACTTAGACCAATACTCCAACTTTGGTTTAATCTCCCACAGCAACATTTGATTGTAATCGGCCTGCTCAGTCTTTGATACATCGCTTAATTCTATGAGCAGTCGTCTATTGTACTTTCATGGATTCTTTATGAATATGTCTCTAAATTTATCTTCCAGGTAGGGCTCAAGAAAGTTTTCAGCTCTCATTTTCATTAAGTAGTCCTTGAGCCCTTGTACCTGTGGTGCTTCGACCTCTGCTGCGGGAATCTCTAGCAGTTTATAGACTCAACCCCGGTGCTCGGGAGGCAGGGAGTGCACCTTACCCTTGGACAACCAGGCAACCAAGTCAAGGTTCCCTTTGTCGAATATTACTGTTGTCGGTTCGACTGTTTCTTGAATACAATCGACGGAGGGTTCAGATTTTTTTGGCTGGTTGATTTCCAGTGATAGTGGAGGTTGATATGTTTAAGTTGAGCTTTACGTTAGGAGGAGGGCTAGGGGCCTTCACTGTTGATGATATTACTTGTTGGGGCTAATGGGAAGGCGACTCGGGCTAAGAGGAGGATTTTTGTGGTGACTCGGGTTCTAGTTTGGGTTCTTTAATGAGTTCATCTTGGTCCATCTCTAGATCCGAATCGTAAAGTAGGACGAATTCGATTTTCTGGGAGGGTAGCTCATATACCATAGCCCTTGTCAAGTCTTCCTCCAGTTGACCTTCCAGGACAGTAGAAACCTGTTCCCCACTCGTTTCTTATTCCCTTTCTCCCCTTACACCTATCACATCCCCTTCAGACTGAACTTGAGGGCACTTCTTCCCCTAAAGATGACAAGGATCTTCCTGATCATCATGTTTCCTCTTCCAAGCTTCATCATTTGATTTATGTCTTCCTCTACCCGCAAGATTAGTCGGTGGATGTTGTCTATGGACTGTGTGAAGATCTCTGTTGTCGTGGCTATTTGTTCTTTTAATGTGTCACGTTTTGACAGATTGTTGGACTTTGGGAGGACCTGGTGGCAGTTCCTGAGAAGCAATACCCTTTCCCTTTAAGATTTGTAGAAGAGAGGAGTGTCGTTCCTGGTACTCTGCTTTTCAAGTGTCCAGGTCAGCCCGGGTAATCACACCGGTGTCACGAAAAGCCGCCGTTAACATCTTAGGAGTAATCCCGGGATGGCCAGTCATAGTTAGCAGTGTTGTGGGGGTGACTAGACTTCCATCCTTCATTTCTGCACCACCCGAAGGGGATGCAGATCGGTGTGTTCGGGAGGACGTCACGGAGGCATCCTTTGTGCGAGGTGGCGTGTTATTGGGTGTTGTGTGAGTTGTGGTCAAACAAGTGGTGATCACATGGGGCAGCTGGTGACCTATTTCAACATCACCAGCCTCCGAATCAGGGGTTGATGGAATATGTGGAAGATCCCAATGGAATGAAATAGAATCCCGTTGAGGGAGCCTGAGTGGATGGTGGGGTGAATGTCGGCAACTTCACTGGTAGCCTTATATGGACTTGTCCAGCTATGGGGGGATGGTTCGTCCTCATCTCTCGGGCTCACGCGCTTGTCCCTTATTGGGTCAGAGATAGACTTTTCAGAGTCTATTGTGTCTGCCCTTTTAGCCCCTGCACCCTCGCTCTCCACAATAAGCTCCCACTCACCAGATTCCATGATATTCTCCGCTCCAGCCTCCACTCCCTCATCCTTCATCTCACTCAACTCACTAATGAAAGTGTTTGGCTCGGTTAGTTCTGACTGAGCCTGTTCTTGATAGACACTCATTAAATATACCCTAACCGTCTCGCTGGACTGATCGACATACTGGAGTAAGGAGATTGGGATTTCCATCAGTGGTATCCTTGGAAGCTCCCTCGTAAGTTTGAAGCACGTCAATGCCACTATATTGTACACGTCGGAGGAAACGCTGAAAAGGAATGAATTTGCTTTCTTTTTTCGTGCCCTTGTCGTTGACTGCCCTATTAATTCTGTCAAATAAGAATTGGGCGCAGTCGTAGTGGCGATCGAAGGTGTAGGCGGAGAACAATGAAAGGACTTGGATGCTGGCAGAGTCGTCACTCGAATGTTTCCCAGTGAAACATCGGTTGATGATGTCAAAGAAGACACTCTAGTGGGATTGAAGGCATTTGGTTATAAAATCTGTGACTTTATGGAGTTGGCCTTCATATCCCAATGGTTAAACTTCACGAAGAACTGTTTCAGGGGATGGGATGGGAGCGAAGGAGAATTTTGAGGGTAAGAGGTATTCATTGGGTAGTTGGAGAATACGGCGGATGGCTTCCAGGGTGATTCGGATGAGCACAAAGTTTATTTTGGTTGTGAAATGGGGTTCCTCCTCTTCAGAGAATTGGAGGTGGTGCCAGAATTGTTGAAGCTATTTGGAGGAATAGAGAAGCTACAGTAAGGTTGTAGAAGATGGGGTGGCCTTTGAGTACATAAAATGTGATATCCTCGGTTTCCTCTTTTAGAACGGAGAGGTCAAGCTGCCAAGTATGGGGTGCAAATTTGTGTGAAGAAGTCAGGGTGTAACAGGGCAGATTCGGGCAACTGGTTGTTGTTACCAGGAATGGGTGAAGGAGGAATGGTGAGAACGTGTTGGAATTCCGTGAGTCCTGTACAAAGCACATTTGTTAGTCATGCAGACATTAGTAGAGACATAACGCATTGAGACATTGTCTGAAATAAGCATGAGATAGAGCGGATCTATTCTACTTAAAGGATCAAATTTTCTCTCAGTAGTGTCAGAATTTTACTGTAGAACACCAAAGTCAATCGTTAAGAGACCGATGTTAAAATAGACCTATTAACTCAAAAAATTCATGTGTTGAACTTCTATTAGGGCCGAACTTCGGGTTACCCCTTCCCGATATTCGGTTGGAACCGAAGTTCGGGTGAACACTTTGACAAAAATATAAAAGCTACAAGAGAGGGATGGCCCGAACTTCGGGTGTGTCCGAAGTTCGGTTGCACCACCACCCAAAGTTCGGGTCAGGTCCAAGAATAAAACGTAGAAAATACTTACAATGCATTGAGGTGGACCGAACTTCGGGTGGATCGAAGTGTGGGTGGACCAGATTTGATGTTTTTTGAGGTCCAACACTTAGACAAAATGTGAACACAAGACATAAGTGTGTGGACTGAACTTCGGGTGGAGCCGAAGTTTCGGTGGACCGGAACCAAAGTTCATTGAGGTCCAACGCTTAGATGGATATGCAGTTAAGTATGCATGTGAGTGAATCGAATTTCGAGTGACCCGAAGTTCGTTTGGGGTGCACACCTGAAGTTCGGGTATGACAAAAGTTCGGATACACCCGAAGTTAACCCTTAGTGCATTTAATGAGTTCATGCACATGCATTTTTGGACTACAATGGTAGTTCATATAGTGACCTAAAATGCAGATCCTAACTCTAAAATGCATGTCGAACAACTTTAAAACTAACATAAACACTTAAAAACAGTTACAACAAACCTAGATATGCAAAATCAGAGGAAAAACCCTCCAAAACGACGTGAAATAGAAAATGGTTGAAATGCATGCTATTTGACAGAATAAAAGGAGATTGATGTTACATGTTAATCGATTAGAAGAAAAGTGCAAGAATCTGCAAGAAAAATGAGTAGAAATGGGGTGTTTAAGAGTGTGGTGTGTGTGAGAATGGCGGTTTGACGGGAATGCGGAGTCGGAGAAGAAAAAGAAGGGTAATAGAACCTGCCCGCCCCTTTTTATAGGCGAAAAGGAGCCGGGTCAAGCCTATGACACATTAGGATTTAATTTTGGAATTCACATTTAAGAAGCATTCATTCAACAAACATTCATAAAATCAACGATATTATAAACATGAGGAACACAATGAATATAATGATGAACAATAAGAACATTCAAGTTTAGATAAACCTTAATTGCTATTCACATCCACGTACATACAATGCTATCAACAACTTACAATGAAAACCTAAACAATCTATTTATAGGAAAGTAAATATGCGAATAAAGCTAAGGCGCAACAAAATACTTTTGCAAAATAATAACCAGGAAACACACAACTCACTTATATACGAGAGTTGTAACTCTCGGACGATGAACAGTTCTTGAATGCAACAAATTTTAAACAAAAATTAAGCACATATCTGAGTGATTTTTAAATCAAATATTGTTTCTTTCACGAATTTGTTATTAAACAGTAAGATGTTCACCCGAAGGAATATAGTATCAAACAAGATTTAATCACAAACAGTTCAGAAATTTTGAATTCAAAGATCAAACAGAGGGATTCTTCGTAGAACATGTTGGTACACCCTGTGTGACGATAGCAGTCTAAGTATTGTTAGCATTTTGTGTAAGTCAAGTTACGTAGTATTGAATATTGACTAGAGTTTTATATATGTGATTATGTGTGTTTGATATTTGTTGTTTGTATGTTTGAACTTGGTGTAACGTATTACAAGAAGTTCAAACATAAAGTTCAAAGATATATTCAAACATAACTTAAAACATATGTTCAAATAGAAGTTTGATAGTAGAAATTCGAAATTTAATATAAATTTGAATTTGTTCTTAAGGTAGATTCGAATTTGTCATAAGGACAAATTCGAATGGGCCTTGGGCCTGATTCCAATTTGTCCTATGACAAACTCGAATCTGTCAGTATAATTAAGGGTTAAGTCGAATAACTATGAGACTTTTGCAGAATTTCAGAGCGATTAAGCAAAAGGCGATCTCGAACTTGCAAGTTTCCAGAGAGTAGTTCGGAGAGAATCATCGTGTAGGGGCGTTCGTAGTTGTTCGTCTAGCACCGTGGTAGTCTCCGTGTTCCCGTGTCTGTGATCTTACCGTCAAGCCGCTAACGAGAATTCCGCACTCGTTGGACGGTGTCCCGTCGAGATAGATCCGTAGAGTCAAGACCTTACAAGTGGTATCAGAGCCTTTCGGGTGTTCTTGGTGTTTTTCGTGTTTATAAGAAACATCCTAGGTTTGTAGATGTTTTGGACGGATAATATCGCGTTTTTGGAGGTTTTTCGAGCTTATGAAGTTAGATCTCGGAAAATACTTTGTTGTGGTTCAAGTTTTTGATGGAAATCAGTATTTTTCCTCGTAAAAATATTGGTTTAATCTGCAAAACTTGAAAAACTCGAAGTATTGGCCGTTTTTCGAATTTGCGGCGCTCGAGTTTGTTAAGGGGATATTAGGGTTTGCTCATTTTCGAGTTTGACTGAAAATACGCTCCTTTCGAGTTTCCTTAAGGTTTGATTCGAATTTGGCCTATTCGAATTTGCTGGGGTTTTCGATTTTACACTACAATCGAATTAGGGATTTCGAATTTAGGGACCTTCGAGTTTGTCTTTAATTTAGAATATAGTTGGACTTCAAACTTAATTTCGAATTTAGTTCCAAACCAATGTAAAATTAATTAAATTCGAATTTATCCAAATTCGAAAGAATTACTTTAAATTAATTTTGAATTAAATTAATTAAGTTTGAATATAAAAATATTTGAAACAATGACAAGTCTACAGAGGTTCATTGAGATGGATCACGAGGTTGGAAAAGCGAATTCTCCACCGAAGTTGATTAAAATAGAGGATTATTACTGGTGGAAGGATAGGTTTGCCGACTTCGCGAGGTTTAATGATATGCGGATGTGGATTTGTATAGACGAAGGCTATATTCCACCAACGGCTGAGATTGAAGGACGACAAAAGGTTGTGCCATATTCAAAGATGAAGGACGACGATAAGAAGTTCTATGAAGCCGAGAACCATGCATTCGCTATCATTAGAATGGCATTACCTCAGGAGATATTACACACTTTTCGCAATCAGAAGACAGCAAAAGAGCTGTGGGATGCGTTAGAGAAACGGTGTGAAGGTAACCCGAGGGTCAGAAATAATAGATTGGAAATGCTTAAGCAGCAGTTCGCAATCTTCAAAGCTTTGAAGAACGAAAAGCTGGATGAGACAATAACCAGATTCTATCACTTATTGACTGAGTTAGACAGCCATGATGTGGAGTATAGTGAAACAGAGACAATTAACAAGATTCTCGATGTTTTGCCTGCCAAATGGGAAATGTATGTGGCACTGATAAAGCATGACGAAGACAAATTCTATACTCTTACTCTAGACACTGTTATAGGAACGATGAGGGCATATCACTTTGAATTGCTTAAGAAGGAAAGGGATTACGATCAAGTACAAGATTCGGACATGTCCTTTGGGAAGTCCAAATCCTAAGGGGCAGCTGATGTGAAGACGGCTACAGCATTCTTCTCGGGAAAGACATCGACACCGGCTGAATCAGAAGACTCAGTAAGTAGGGCTTTCTTAGGGTTTGCTAGACAAGAAGAAAAGTAGAATCAGGCTACACCTGGGTCTACATCTTAAGGGTATTCCAAAATGCCAATGAGCACAAAATTTGCTGAAGACCATCTGAATTTGTTGGCTTCATTTGTGGCCGCTTACGACAATTGCGTTCAGGGCAAAATAAATGATCCTACACTTTTGGATGTGGATTACGATCAGGTAGATCCTGATGATCTAGAAGAGAGTTAAAAGGTTCATCAAGAGGACGGGTAGAAACCTCAACGTTAGTAACAATAAGATTGGATTTGATAAGTCCAAGGTTAAGTGTTTCAGCTGTCAGGGGTTAGGACACTTCGCTAGAGAGTGTCAGAGACCGAAAGTAGAAAACTACCAGAACCAGTATCAGACTCAATCGCAAGGGCGATATCCACCGGGTAGTTTAACCAATCAGTAGACTTAGAGGACATACCTACACCAATACCTGAGCCTGTAATAGAAAATACACCTAAGGTGACTGACACAACCGTCAAGGTTAAGAAAGTCAAATTTGTGTCTTCCTCCAGTGAAACACCTGCAGGAAAACATAAAATTGATTTTAATGATCAGGACGATGAACCAGTCGAAGTAGATGTTCAAAAGGACCAAGACACTAGTGAGACACCTTAGTCTAAGGGCACACACAAGAAGTCCATAGATAAGATGTCCTGCTTTAGATGTCATGAAAAGGGGCATGTTGCTTCTAACTGTCCGCTTAGGAAAACGGAAGTTACACCTAAGACAGGGAAGCCAACACTAGTTAAGCCCTCAACAAGTGTGGCAAGCACTAGTAGTTCTCAGAATACCGAGAAAACTGTGCAGGCTGCACCAAAACAAGTTGTGAAACAATTACCGGTAAAGGTTGGACCAAAGGAAGTGGTTAGGACTAGTTCATCGAATAGAGTCGTAAATCAATCTAGGTCTGGACCTCAACAACAATATAGGAGCACAACACCTAGCAGAGCATACACTCCGGTTAGGTCACACACTCCTATTAGACATCACACACCGGTAAGAGCTCAAGGATCACAATCTGAAATGCAATATAATCGGAATTATTCAAGAGCTCCACAACAAATGCCTACTCAAAGGCAGAGAGTGAATTTACATCACTCGGCACCACAACAAACTCCTGTTCAACGACCCAAGTCAGCTGAAAGGCGAGATGGGTATTTGAAAGAGTTTAAGTATGTGGACGAGAATGGTATAACCAAGTCAGTTATGGCTTGGGTTCCCCGTGATAACTAACCTATTTTCTTTCATGTGCAGGAGATTACCACAGGTCCAAACAACAAATGGTTCGTCGACAGTGGATGCTCCAGGCACATGACAGGGGAAAGTAGTCTCCTTACAGACTTCAAGGGTGGGAATCGGGGATTTGTATCATTCGCGGGCAACAAAGGAGGAAATATCACTGGAACTGGAGAAGTCACTAATGGGACGATTACATTGGATCAAGTTTATCACGTTGATAAACTGGTTCATAATCTCATTAGTGTATCTCAAATCTGTGATAAGAAGAACTCGGTGTTATTTACTGACACTGAGGCGTTAGTGCTCAAGCCGGGATTCAAGATACCTGAAGATTGGATATTGATGCGGGCTCCAAGGAAGAATGACTTGTACATGCTCGACATGAACAAGCCAGATAATTCGATGGGTCCGATCTGCTTACTATCAAAAGCTTCGGAGACGGAATCGGTTTTGTGGCACAGACGCATGGCTCACTTGCACCTAAGGAAAATGAACTACATAACAAAGAATGGTTTGGTGCAAGGTGTGCCTCTGAAGAGCTTTCAATTTGAAGACAAGTGTCTACCGTGCATGAAGGGCAAGCAACATAAAAAGACACACAAGTCCAAGAAGCTGAACTCCATAACCTCGACATTCGATTTGTTGCATATGGACCTTTTCGGCCCTATCAACAAAAGGAGTATAGGAGGTAGTTGGTTTTGCTTAGTTATCACTGACGATTACTCACGGTTTTCATGGGTTTTCTTTTTAGGTACGAAGGACGAGACGGCTACAAAGCTCATCGGGTTCTTAGACCAAGTGGAGAATTCCTACGGAACAAGGGTTAAACATATACGTAGTGATAATGGGACTGAATTTAAAAACTCTGTAATTGGTGTATATTGCCTATCAAAGGGCATCGTGCATCAATTCAGTGCACCATATGAACCTCAACAGAATGGGGTGGCCGAACGTAAAAACAGAACATTGATTGAGGCTGCAAGGACTATGCTTTCGGATTCAAAGCTTCCTACCATGTTTTGGGGGGAGGCAGTGAATACCGCGTGCCATATTTTAAATAGAGTCCTTACAGTCAAATCATTGAACAAAACATGTTATGAAATTTTGAATAAACGGCCACCTAACTTAACTGGATTCGAACCGTTTGGAGTACCATGTACACTTTTAAGAACAAAACATCAACCGAAGTTTGGTGAAAAGGCTGACGAAGGATACTTCCTAGGTTATGTGCCAAACTCACCAAACAAACGGGTTTTTAACAAAAAGAGTGGTACTGTGGAGATTGTGTATAATATTGAAGTCACAAGTTATACACATGAACCCCAAACTGGTCCGGAATGGATATTTGACTATGATTAGTTATTTGAGTCATTTAACATTCCTTTGGATGATACTGCAGGTACAATCGATAAAGACATGGCGACGTTGCACCTAAATGACGATGGCCATATTTTTCCAAGGACCACGTTCGAATCTACGTCCGAGCCTACTGCGACTGTAGATGGGTCTCCAGAAGTTGCTAATCCAGAAGAACCTAACACTGAGAATCAGACTCAAGCATCAAGTTCTGCCTCTGAGGAAAACGTCCGTGAGGAAGAAAATGTGGAAGCTGAGCCTGTTCCCCCTTTAGGTGAAATAGGATCCAACTTAGGAGATAATCTAAGGGTAGACGAAATAGAGACCTCTAGGATTAACAAGAACCATCCTATAGATAGCATCATAGGAAATCCTAACGAGGGTGTGAGGCCTCGGAGTAGTGTAAATAACAACACTGTGTTGTTGTCGATGATAAACGACTCCGAGGCATATCATACATGTCTATATTCGTGTTTCATATCGCAAGTAGAGCCCAAAAATGTGCAAATGGCACTTAAGGACAACTCCTGGGTTGAAGCGATGCAGGAAGAACTTTCACAATTTAGGAAACTAGAAGTGTGGGAGTTAATTCCGTTACCTCGAGGGGAGATTGCAATAGGAACCAAATGGGTTTTTAAGTGCAAAAGAGATGATCGGGGTATAGTCACGCGCAACAAGGCGAGATTAGTTGTAAAGGGTTTCAACCAAGAGGAGGGAATCGATTACAACGAAGTGTTTGCACCAGTAGCAAGGTTAGAAGCAATTAGGTTGTTTTTAGCTTTTGCCTCCTTCAAAGGATTTAAGGTATATCAGTTAGATGTTAAGAGTGCTTTTCTGTATGGGAAAGTGAAGGAGTTGGTGTATGTAGAACAGCCGCCCGGGTTTACAGATCCTAAATATCCTGATAGAGTATATCGATTAGATAAGGCTCTTTATGGATTACATCAGGCACCTAGGGCATGGTATGAGACTCTATCCAACCATCTTTTAGAAAATGGCTTTGAGAGGGGTAGGATAGATAGTACTCTATTTGTGAAGAGAAAGGGAGATCATTTTATCTTGGTACAAGTGTACGTAGATGATATCATTTTTGGATCATCAGACGAACAGATGTGCAAGGATTTCGAGAAGGTTATGAAGTCTAAGTTCGAGATGAGTGCTATGGGGGAGTTGAATTTCTTTTTGGGGTTACAAGTTGACCAGAAGAAGGAAGGCATGTTTATCCATCAGACCAAGTATGTCTATGACATATTGGAACGGTTTGGGATGGAAGGAACAAAGTTGACTGCCCACTTCAGCACGCCGATTCAAGTGAATCACAATCTCGGGCCGGGTACTGATGGTGATACCGATGTGGATCCGACTTTATATCGGGCCATGATTGGGTCACTTATGTATTTAACTGCTTCAAGACCTGACATAATGTTTGCTGTGTGTATTTGTGCTAGGTTTCAAGCGAATCCGAAGGAGATGCATATGAAAGCTGTGAAGCGGATTCTACGATACCTCAAGTCGAAACCGAAGCTGGGACTTTGGTATCACGCGGAGGGAGATCTAGAGTTGGAAGCCTTCACGGATTCAGACTACGGAGGATGCAGCTTGACGCGCAAATCAACGACTGGAGGTTGTCAGTTCCTCGGAGGGAGACTGGTATCCTGGCAATGCAAGAAACAAACATCGGTAGCCGTGTCAACGTGCGAGGCCGAGTATGTAGCTGCTGGTAGTTGCTGTTCACAGGTTCTGTGGATACAACAACAATTGCGGGATTACGGTTTGGCTTATACTCAAACTCCAATTAGGATAGACAATCAATCTACTATTGCGATAACAAATAATCCAGTTAAACACAGTAAAACAAAACACATAGACATAAGACATCATTTTATTCGTGATTGTGCTGAAAAGAACTTGATCAAACTGGTAAAGGTGGCAACTGAAGATAATAATGCTGATTTATTTACCAAAGCGTTTGATAAGTCACGTTTTGAGTATTTAATTCAACTTAATGGAATGCGCAACCCAGAGTAAATTGACCTTAGTAGTATTTTATTTCCTTTTATAGTTGTTATATTTCTTTCTTTTTCCAGTAGTCTGCTAATTTAGGAAAGTTTCTAATTTAGGAAAGTTTCTAATTTAGGAAAGTTTCTATTTTTAGTAAGTTTCTATTTTTAGTAAGTTAGTAGATTAGCTTAGTTTAATGCGTTTTGCTATGAAAAACAAAAGAAAAAAGAGAGAAAATTACAAAAATACAAAAAAAGAGAATATCAGAAAAGGAGTTAAGTCTTAGATACATAGGTTCAAAGTGACGAAAATTAGCACCGTCGTTACAAACTCTAAGTGTTTAGGCTTTCACACATAATGCAACTAAATCCTAAGTGTTATACTTTATTTAGTTCGATGTGTTGGTAGGCATAATACATATAGGGAATCTCAAGGCTAATAAAATATTCTAGAAAAAGTCAAGCGTGTAACTAACCTAGATGTACGACCAATCGGTCTTAATTTTTATGTACAAGACATACACACATTGAGTCTAAATGAGGTATGCAAACTTTCTGGGGATGTATAGCAACATCAAATACGTCTGAAAATGGAAAGAATAGAAATATCATGAAAAACTGAGAGTCGAAAACATGCAACTCTGTTGTACGTAAGTACAGACCTGTTGTCTCTGTTTAGATTCGGGTTAGCAGACATGTCGCTTTGTTGTACGTCAGTACAGACCTGTCACCGCTATCTGCTAACTTTAAAGTTAAACCTTAAGTCGAACTAAGACACTTTGTTGTATGAGAATACAGACCTGTGTCCGATGTTTGTCTTTTAAAGAAAGTTTGCAAATACCAACAAGTTAGAATTTTGTCTGTGTGCCTTGATCATAAAAGTATGTCTATGTCTGAGTCACGTAAGATAATTTCCTGATAAATAAAAAGGCCAAGGGATATTCCGAAATGTAGAGTGTTTAACAGGGTAAAATACCAACAATCGGCTAAGTGGGTATGTCACGACAAACAATCAAAGGAATTCAACAAATTCCTAAGTGTGAAAGTTTAAGTACTGAAAGTTAGTATCTGACATCGCTATCTGATTGAACCTTTCTTAGACTATACTCACCAAAAATATGTTGTTTGGTATTTAGCTTAGCTTGTAAATTTATTATTATAACTTAAGTCTAGATTAAATTTTTTAGTCAAAATTTTATTTTATTTTATTTTATTTCTACCTTAGTTTATTTTATTTTATTTTAGTTTAGTTTAATTTTTACTTAGGTAAAAGGTCAAAAATTACTGAGGATGCATTCAAAGTTGAATAAAATATACAATGCGTGAAATATCTGAGCTTAGGGTAAAAGAGTTGGCATAGTTTATCTGGTTACACTACACAGTAGAAAATAGTTGGAAAAAGTTGAAATTATTTCAAAAATTTCCGAAATTTTTCTAAGTGTTTGTAGCTTCGAATCTAAGACAGACTCGAATTTGAAGTTCTCGAATCTGTCAGTAGACTCGAATCTCCACATAGACTCGAAGGTAGTTAGTATATAAAGGTCCACAGTGAAAGCATTTACTTCTCACTGTTCTCGAATCTGATTTCTCGAATCTGTCACTGGCGATCTCGAATCTATTCTCGAGTCTATCGTATTTCCACTAAACGACATTTCGTCGATTCTAAAGCTTTTGTGGTCGATTCTACTTTCAAATCTAGGTATAAGCAACATGATTGTACAAGATTTTGGTGGTTTCATACACAAATTTGGACTTAAACATCATATTTTGATGTTTTATTGGTCAAAATAGGGTTATTCATAAATAACTAAGTTAGGACCTATAAAATATCAAATTAAAGGCATAAATCAGTGATTAGAACTTAGTTGAACTAAAGTATGTGATTTACCTAGTTCAAAATGGTTAAAATCTTGGATTTTTGTTGAAAAAAGGGATGTCGGCCTTTCGAATCTGATAATGGACATTCGAATCTGATCATGGGTTTCTCGAATCTATCAATAGATTCGAGATGACCAGATATTCGAATCTGTCCATCAGACTCGAATAGGGTATATTCGAATCTGTCCATTACATTCGAATATGGGCACTTCGAATCTGTTACTCTCGAATCTGTACTTCATTTATTTTGTTGAATTTAAATTTTATTAAACTTGTGGAAATTTAATTGTGTTAGATTTTGTATTTAATCAAATACAAGATAAAACAAATTTGAATTTAAACAAGTTTATTGATTTTTAACAATAATCTAACAATTTTATGTATTGTGCAGATATGGCGATTCGTGCTTTTGTTCCCAAGCACAATATGGTACTGAATCCTGCCCATAACATCCCTGAGGCGCAGGGATTTCGTGAAGTTTTAGATTTTCTGGCGGAATCTAGAATAAGTTATGTGTTGTATGAAAACATTCCGATTGTGATATCCTATGTACGTCAATTTTACGATCACTTGCAGGTGGACTGCACTGTCACCCCGACAGTGTTAAGAACTAGAATTGCCGGACAACCTTTGGTTTTCTCCGCTGATATTTTGAGACAAGTGCTGCAGTTGGGTTCCCTAGAACAAGAAGACGGGCCTACAGACTTTCCTTTAAGTATTAGGCAAGCAGCTTTTTTGAGAATGGGATACAGCTTGGACGTTACAAAATCTTCATATATGAAAAGCGGGTTGATAGGACAATGGCGTTTCTTGGTCCATGTGTTTATGATCTGTTTTGCGCCTAAGAAAGCTGGTTTTGATTATATGGTATCAAAAATCCAATCAGCAATGATCGCGATGGTATACAATAAGAAGTTTAGTTTCTCGCAGCTGATTTTCTCGGAATTTATCCATCAAATCACGGCTCCTGAGAGAGAAAGGTTCCTTTTGTATCCGAGGTTCGTGATGATGTTGATACGCCACTTTTTGCCAAGTCTGCCACAATCAAATGATTCTTTGAGCGTGAATGTAATGGAGAAACGCATATTTGCTGATTGTTCCTCACACCGAGGAAGATTGGCTGTTCCTGTTGCTCGTCCGTTGTTTGGAGCTGTCTTAGACAGGAACTTTGTGGCACCTAATAATGCCAACTGGGCATGTGAAGTAGAAGTTCAGCCTCGTCAGCAACAACAACAACAACAGCAACGTCCACAACAACAACAGCTTCGTGCGCGTCCAAGTGATCCAAGGCGAAGACAAAGACAATCTGCGACTCAGATTCAGGCATCCAGGCCTACTACGAATGAACAGCCACAAGCACAGGAAGCAGGGACTTCAAGTGCCGTTCGCGATTCAGTCCCCGAGTCCGAGCAGATTGCTCAAACATTGGAGGAAATATGGGCATCTGGTCCACATGCCAATGAAGATGTTGCAGCAGCGTTAGTAGATGAGCTGCTTAGTCCCCCGGTAGATACAGATGATATCTTCAGAGATGTTGACGAATATGTGCCAGAGCAGACTGGCAATGATGAGTCATCATCTGCTACAGAATCAGAAGAGATGGAGGAGATTGAAGTTGAAGCTCCAGAATCAGTGTCGACAGATCCTCATATTCAAATTGGAACTTATGGTTCACGTTTGATCATCAATGAAGGTGGTTCGAGAAGGCGAGAGGCCAGGGAATCTGAAGATTCGGATTTTGAAGAAGAAGATGATGCTCCACTACTGACGAGGCAAAGGGCCAAACGTCATCGGTTCATGCAAGGGTCTTCCTCTGCATCCGCCAGTCAGTCAGAAGTTCCCCAAACCCAACCTCAAACCACAGCTCCACCATCACCACCACCTCAACCTCATGAGCCATATATTCCACCACCATTCAACCCTTCTCCCATTCAGTCCATTCCATCCACATCTACCGCCTATGCTGAAAATCAGCGGTTTCTTCAACTCAAATCTCGAGTGGATTTCCAACATGTCCAAATCCTGAGCCTAACAAAGGCAATAGGTGAAATTCAGGCACATAATGCAAATTTAGATAAAGAAAATGCTGAATTGAAGAAGACAGTTGAAACAATCCAAGAGGAGAATATTGAGCTAAAAACATTCGTCTGTGACCAGGCCGCCGAGTTAAGATCGATGCGCTCCCTCATTGAGCAGTTAATGAAAAACCTTCAGGCTCAGGGGGAGACGTCGTGTCGTGATCAAGAAGTACAGAGGCGGAGGGACGATGATGAAGATGATAACCAAGGCAATGATCCCAGCTCTCAAAGACAGGATGAGCCAGTAGATTTTTCTACTGCTCAGGCTGCTCAATCTCAGGGGGAGCCAAGTCAAACAGAAGGTGAAAGAGGAGAGGCTAGTTCTTCAAGGACTTTAGACAGCGACATGATAGATGCGCTGAAAGATATTGAAGAAGAGCTGATGGAGTTTGATTTTGAAGATGATATTGAAGATTTAGAAGAAGGTGAGTTTATTCCAGATGATGTCGCTGACTGGAAATCAGATGATGAAATAATAGATGATGAAGATGATCACGTTAACGAAGTAATAATCAATTCACAACCAATCACTGAACTGTATGAAAGCCAAGATCATAATGTGATTGATATTGATTACATCAAGGTAGCCTCAACTGAAGATAAAGACCTTGAAGAGGCTGAAAAAGAGCCATCTAGAGCTGATCTAATAAATCTTTGGTTCAAGAAGGAAGAAAAGAAAGATCAGCTGAAGATGAAGAAGACGATGAGAATTCCAAGGGCCGGAAACTTCTCAGGAGGGATTATTAGCTGGTTCTTTGACAGAGAACTGCAGCTGTTTATTTTGAAGAGAAGAGATGGCCTTCAATACTTGAGGCGGACACTGAAAGCTTTTAATTCATTGCCCAAGATTGAAGTTAAAAAGTTAGCCTGGAAAGAACTGATCAATATAGGAAATGATCCCTACGCGAGCGTTATTGAAAGAATTATAAGGAAAGAAGGGCGATCAGGCAAATTTGAGAGGCTTAAGCCGAGAACAGGCAAGAGGGTCGAGGATGGATCAAGAATAGATCCTCATACTGGAAGGCCTTGGGCTAGAATGATCTATAAGCCAGTCAAATGCTTGAAAAGAGTGCCAATAAAGCCAATGCCACAAAATGTTTTGAGCAACATGAAGTGGTGGTACCTGGAGATTGATACTGCTGAAGCTATAATGGAGGATCAAGACGAGCAGGTAATTTTGAAGGTATACGACCCTCTGCATTTGATAAACCTATCTAAGGACGACCTGAAGAAGCTTCATGATCAGCCTATCTTTTTTACAGAACCATGGAGATCTGAAGCCAGGAAGTTCCAAAAGGTAGTTAAAGTTTGTATAGATACAGGGTTATATGCAGGTAGTAGTATCTATAGCTCTAGTACTTAAATTTGATGTAATGTAAATAATTAGAAGCTATCGTCAAGGGGGAGTCTGTTGGTACACCCTGTGTGACGATAGCAGTCTAATCGATCTGCATTATGATTTAAGTAATATTCTGAATATTAACAAGTGTTTTGATATATATGTTTAATATGTGTTTGTCTGTTATTGATTGTGTGTTTGAACTTGATGTAACATATTACAAGAAGTTCAAACATAAAAGTCAAAGATTATGTCAAAGATTATGTCAAGCATTAGTTAAAACATAAGGTTCAACACTTAGTTGTTTATGTAAAAGGCTAGATTCGAATTATATATGGGTTGACATTCGAATCTGTGATAGATTCGAATGTAACCATAGATTCGAAAGAAGGCTAGATTCGAGACTGTCAATATGGACAGACTCGAATGGGCCTTGGGCCAGATTCGATGTTGGCCCACAACAGACTCGAATCAGGGTCTATAATTAGGGATAGACTCGAATCATTAAGTGACCTTTGGCAGAATTCGTGAGGAATTAAGCAATAGGCGATCTCGAGTTTATCAGCTAGGTGAGTCCCGTTTCGGAGAGAATTAGTACGTAGGATCGTTCGTGTGTCGTTCGTTCAGCGTCTAATAGTCTCCGTGTTTCCGTTGGTTGAGAGTTGCCCGTCTGACCGTCAACGAGGATTCCGCACTCGTTAACGGATCCGCGTCTAGATAGATCTTGCATTGGTAGACCTTACAATACAGACAGCTAGATGGAACTTATGACTGGAGTACACATCCAGAGTCGAACGCTAGAGCCTTTATAGCTGAAGTGACCGAGACTGGAAGTGATGGAGCAGAGGAAATTACAGGGGACAGCAATCAGAATGAAAGCAGTCCGATGTGGGTGGAAAAGTCAGCTGATCAGACAATTCTAGAGTTCGTCGCACAGATGGGCAACATGGAATCAGATCATGCCAAGGTAACTCTGAACTTTTCTCTTTTCCAAGATTTATGTGTTTTGTGTGCTACGTCAAACGATAGGTTAAATTTAGTACTTGAATCACATCAAAATATATCTGCTCTGAACGAATCACTAAAATTAGACAACGCTTGCCTAGTAGATATAAAGCAAGATCTTAGGGATAAGCTTAAGGTCGATGCATAAGATGTCGTAGCTCTAAATGACAAGCTTAGTGAACAATGTGTTAGATTAGAACTGATGTACGAACATGTTGAGGCATTGACCAAAGAGCTTTAAACCAAAGAAGTAGAGCTAGCAGAATCTAAGGTAAAGGTAGCTGAGGTAAATAGTAAACTTGAAAAGTTTAGGAACTCCTCTCTCAACCAAGGGAAAATCTTAAATGCACAATGTCAGTCTAAGAAGCCTATAGGTCTAGGGTATCATGAGAGTCCTCCACCTTTCAACGATAACTATGTACCTCAACCTCAGGAGAAAACTGAAAATCAGTTGAATCAGAGGTAATACCGGAACCAGTGTCTGAAATTGCTAAGGAAAATGAAGCTAAGGTGACTGTTAATAATATCAAGATTAAGAAGGTTAAGTTTGTGCCATCCTCTAGTGATAAACCTGTAGGACAACACAAAATTGACTTTAATGATCAGGAGGAAGAACCAGTCGCTATAGTTGAAACAAAAGATTCAGACACTAGTGAGACACCTAAGTCAAAGGGCACACATAAAAAGTCGATTGACAAAGTGTCTTGCTTTAGATGTCACGAAAGGGGGCATGTTGCTTCTAGTTGTCCACATAGAAAAGTAGATACTACACCTAAGACTGGAAAGTCGGAACAACTTAAGCCTTCTCCAAGTGTTGCAAGCACTAGTAGTTCTCAAAATACCGAGAAAACTGTGCAAGCTGCACCTAAATCTGCTGTGAAACAAACACCTGTGTCAGGTCGACCAAAAGAAGTGATTAGGACTAATTCACAAAATAGAGTCATGAATCAATCTAGGTCAGGACCGCAACAGAATTATAGGAGTACCACACCTAGCAGAGCTTACACTCCGGCTAGGTCAAATAATCATGTAAGACATCAAACACCAGGTAGAGCTCAGGGATATCAGTCGGAAATGCATTATAATCGAAATTATTCAAGAGCTCCACAACGAACGCCTACATATAGGGCGAGAGTGAAATTAAATCACTCCGCACCACAATAGACTCCAATTCAAAAACCCAAGTCACCTGAACGGAGAGATGTGTATTTGAAAGAGTTCAAGTATGTGGACGAGAATGGTATTACCAACTCAGTTATGGCTTGGGTTCCTCGTGATAACTAACCTATTTTCTTTCATGTGCAGGAGATAACTATAAGTCGAAACAACAAATGGTTCATCGACAGTGGTTGCTCCAGGCACATGACAGGGGAAAGAAGTCTCCTTGCAGACTACAAGGGAGGGAATCGGGGATTTGTATCATTCGCTGGCAATAAAGGAGGAAATATCACCGGTACTGGAGTGGTCACTATTGGGACTATCAAGCTGGATCAGGTTTATCACATTGATAAAATGGTTCACAATCTCATTAGTGTATCTCAAATCTGTGATAAGAAGAACTCAGTACTTTTCACTGATACTGAGGCGTTAGTGCTGAAACCGGATTTCAAGGTACCTTAAGAATGGATACTGATGAGAGCTCCAAGGAAGAAAGACCTGTACATGCTCGACATGAACAAGCCGGAATCTTCGATGGGTCTAATTTGTCTACTATCAAAAGCTTCAGAGACAGAATCGGTTTTATGGCACAGACGCATGGCACACTTGCACCTAAGAAAGATGAACTACATTACGAAAAATGGATTAGTGCAAGGTGTTCCCATGAAGAGTTTTCAGTTTGAGGACAAGTGTCTGTCGTGCAAGAAAGGAAAACAACACAAGAAAGCACACAAGTCCAAGACTCAGAACTCAATCGTTGCCACATTCGATTTGTTGCATATGGACCTTTTCGGACCAATCAACAAAAGGTGTATAGGTGGTAGTTGGTACTGTTTAGTTATTATTGACGATTACTCACATTTTTCTTGGGTTTTCTTTTTAGGTACAAAGGACAAGACGGCTGCAAAGCTCATTGGGTTCTTAGACCAAGTGGCAAATTCTTACGGAACGCGGGTTAAACGACTATGAAGTGATAAAGGAATAGAATTTAAAAACACAGTTATTGGTGTATATTGCCTATCAAAGGGCATAGTGCATCAATTTAGTGCACCTTATGAGCCACAACAAAATGGGGTGGCCGAACGGAAAAACAGGACTTTGATTGAGGCAGCAAAGACCATGCTTTCGGATTCAAAGATTCCTACCATGTTTTGGGGGGAGGCAGTGAATACCGCATGCCATGTTTTAAACCGGGTCCTTACTGTCAAATCATTGAACAAAACCTGTTATGAAGTTTTAAATAAACGGCCACCAAATTTAACTGGCTTCGAACCTTTTTGGGTACCATGTACTTTAATGAAAACAAAACATCAACCTAAGTTTTGTGAAAAGGCTGACGAAGGATACTTCCTAGGTTATGTGTCGAACTCACCAAACAAACGGGTTTTGAACAAATCAAATGGTACAGTAGAGATTGTCTATAACATTGATGTCACAAGTTATACACATGAACCCCAAACTGGTCCGGAATGGATATTTGATTAAGACAAATTGTTTGAGTCATTTAACAATTCTTTGGATGGAAATGCAAGTACAATCAAACAGGACTTGTCGTCATTAAACTTGAATGACGAGAGTCAAAGTTTTCTGAGGACCACCATTCCATCA
This sequence comes from Centrapalus pauciflorus, assembly GCA_020465985.1. NCBI lineage: Eukaryota > Viridiplantae > Streptophyta > Magnoliopsida > Asterales > Asteraceae > Centrapalus > Centrapalus pauciflorus. Next base: position 214,986 of record JAANYP010008581.1, read on the forward strand.
ACATCCGAGCCTACATCAACTAAAGATAGATCTCCAGAAGAAAATGATTTTGAAGTGACTACAGACGAAAATCAGACAACAAATTCTAACTCAGAAGACAGTGTCCTTGAGGAAGAAAATTTGGAGTCTGAAGTCGTTCCCCTGTTAGGAGAGATAGGATCAAATTTGGGAGATAATCCGAGAGTTGACGAGATAGAGACATCTAGGATTAATAAGAATCATCCTATTGAGAGTATCATAGGAAATCCTAATGCTAGAGTGAGGACTAGGAGTAGTTTGAATAACAACACAGTGTTGTTGTCGATGATCAATGACTCCGAGGCCTTTCATACTTGCCTCTACTCTTGGGTTGAAGCGATGCAGGAAGAACTATCACAATTTAGGAAACTAGAAGTGTGGGAGTTAGTTTCGTTACCTCGAGGAGAAATAGCAACAGGAACCAAGTGGGTTTTTAAGTGCAAGAGAGATGATCAGGGTATAGTCACTCGCAACAAAGCAAGACTGGTGGTAAAGGGTTTTAACCAAGAGGAAGGAATCGATTACAATGAAGTGTTCGCGCCAGTGGCAAGGCTGGAAGAAATTCGTTTGTTTCTTGCTTTTGCTTCCTTCAAAGGCTTTAAGGTTTATCAGCTAGATGTTAAGAGTGCTTTCCTTTATGGGAAAGTGAAGGAATTGGTATATGTGGAACAGCCGCCCGGGTTTACAGGTCCGAAATATCCAGACAGAGTATATCGGTTAGATAAGGCTTTGTATGGATTACATCAAGCACCGAGGGCGTGGTACGAAACTCTATCCAATCATCTTTTAGACAACGGGTTTGAAAGAGGGAGAATAGATAGTACGTTGTTCGTGAAGCGAAAAGGAGAACATTTCATCATGGTACAAGTGTACGTCGATGATATCATTTTTGGATCATCAGACGAGCAGATGTGCACAGATTTTTAAAAGGTGATGAAGTCAAAGTTTGAGATGAGCGCGATGGGTGTGTTAAACTTCTTATGGGTTTGCAAGTCGAACAGAGGAAGGAGGGCATGTTTATTCATCAGACGAAGTATGTCTATAACATCTTAAAGCGCTTCGGGATGGAAGGAACCAAGCTGACAGCTCACTTCAGCACGCCGATTCAAGTGAATCACAAAATCGGGTCGGGTACAGAAAGTGATACCGGCGTTATATCGGGCCATGATTGGGTCACTCATGTATTTAACTGCTTCTAGACCTGATATTATGTTTGATGTGTGTATTTATGCTAGGTTTCATGCTAATCCAAAAGAAATGCACATGAAAGCTGTGAAGCGGATTCTGAGATACCTCAAGTCGAAACCGAAGCTGGGACTTTGGTATCATGCGGAGGGCGATCTGGAATTGGAGGTGTTCACGGATTCAGACTGCTGAGGATGCAGCTTGAATCACAAGTCAACAACTAGAGGTTGTCAATTCCTAGGAGGGAGGCTCGTTTCCTGGCAATGCAAGAAACATACTTCGGTAGCCGTGTCAACGTGCGAGGCCGAATATGTTGCTGCGGATAGTTGCTGTTCACAGGTTTTGTTGATAAAACAACAATTGCGGGATTACGATTTGACTTATACTCATACTATTATTAGGATAGATAACAAATCAACTATTGCAATAACAATTAATCCAGTTAAACACAGTAAAACCAAGCACATAGACATAAGACACCACTTTATTTGTGATTGTGCTGATCAGAACTTAATCAAGCTGGTAAAAGTTGCAACGGAGGATAATAATGCAGATTTATTTAGCAAAGCTTTTGATAAGTCACGTTTTGAGTATTTAGTTCAACTAAACGGAATGCGTAATCCAGAGTAAATTGACCTTAATAGAGTTTATTTCCTTTTATAGCAGTAGAGTTTCTCTCTTTTTATAGTAAGTTAGTAGGTTATTTTATTTTCTTACTTTTATTTATGAAAAACAAAAAAAAAAGAGAGAAAAACCATAAAAAGTTCAAAAAAAGATAATATCAGAAAATGAGTTAAGTCTTAGATACATAGGTTCAAAGTGACGAAAATTAGCACAGTCTTTACAATCTCTAAGTGTTAAGCTTTCACATATAATGCACCTAAAACTCTAAGTGTTATACATTATCCAGTTTGATATGTTGGTAGGCATAATACATATAGGAAGTCTCAAGGCCAATAAAATATTCAAGAAAAAGTCAGACGTGTCACTAACTTAGATGTATGACCAAATGGTCTTAATTTTTATGTTAGAGACATACAGACATTGATTCTAAATGAGGTATGCAAACTTTCTGGGGGATGTACAGCAACATCAGATACATCTGAAAGAAATGAAAAGAATAGAAAAAATCATATACTGAGTTGAGAGTCAAAACAAGTAACTCTGTTGTACGTAAGTACAGACCTGTTGCCTCTGGTTTGACTCAAGTTAGCAAGGTAAGTCGCTTTGTTGTACGTCAGTACAGACCTGTCACCGATGTCTTGCTAGCTTTAAAAATAAACATTAAGACAAACTAAGACACTTTGTTGTATGTAAATACAGACCTGTGTCCGACGTTTGCCTTTTAAAGAAAGTTAGCAATACCGAAATGTTATAATCTTTGTGTGTATGCCTTGATCATAAAAGTATGTCTAAGTATGAGTCACGTAAGGTAATTTTTTGATAAATAAAAAGGCCAAGGGATATTCCAAAGTGTAACATGTTTAAAGGGAAAATAATACCAACAATCATCTAGAAATGTGTATCACAACAAACAATTAAAGGAATCAAAAATTCTTAAGTGTGAAAGTAGAATACTGAAAGTGCGTATTTGACACCGCTATCTAATTGAACCTTTCTTTGACTATTCTCGCCAAAAATATTCTGTTAGTGTTAAGTATAGCTTGTACATTTTAAAAATAAGATAGATTAGTTTATGTTTAAAATTTTGTTCAAAATTTTATTTTATTTTATTTTATTTTACTTTATTTTATTTTATTTAGGAAAAAGGTCAAAATTACTGAGGATGCATTCTTAGTTGAACAAATAAACATTATGTGAAAATCTTGTGCTTAGTGTAAATGAATTTTGCATAGTTATTCCGTTACACGAAAAAGTTGGAAAAGTTGAAAAAGTTGAGTTTAATTCAAAGATTTTCAAAATTTTTGAAATTTTCAGTTATCTTCGAATTTAAGCCAAAGTCGAATGATGCATTAAATTTTGGCAATAAATTCGAAATTGGATACAAATTCGAAGGTGGTTAGTATAAATAGGTCAACAGTAATCATTCATTATCCACCTACATTCGAATTACTGCTTCGAGTTTATCAAGAGCGATTTCGAGTTTAAGCCTTCGACTTTGTCGTTTCAAGTTTTCCACTGTTAATTGAAGTTTTGTCTGTTTGTGTTCGAGAATACTACCAAATCTAGGTATAATCAACATCTTGATACAAGATTTAGGAACTATTTAGACTCAATTTGTGCAAAAATCGACCGATTTTGAGGTTTTAATGGTGTGAACTAACAAAGTTTGATCCGTTGAAACTTCAAATAAGTGACTAATATCTTCGATTAGAACCTATTAGGACTTATGGATGTGATTTTCTAAGTTTAAATGGTTTAAATCTTGGAGTTTTGATTTTAAAATGCCGATATTTTGAGTTTGTTCTTAGGTTCGAGTTTGTCACTAAACTCGAATTAAGGGTAATTCGAACATGTTGTTCAAATTTGCCATTAAAATCGAAATATTTGACTAAAGTTTAAATCAAACTTATAGAAATTCATATGTGTTCGATTTTGAACTTACATGAGTTCAAAATAAAACAAATTTGAATTTAAACAAGTTTATTTTGTTCATTCTAGTATATTGTATACTTTATTGTGCAGATATGGGGGATAGAGCGTTTATTCAGAAACACAATATGGTCGTTTCACCAGCCCGTGAGCTGCCTGAAGCTCAGGCATTCCGCCAGATGGTGGATTTTTTGGCTGCTTCAAGGGTTTCTTATGCCCTTTCGCACAATGTCCAGATAGTGCTGCCGTATGTTAGGGAGTTTTGGGATCATCTGCCGGTCGACTGCACCGTTACTCCGACAGTATTACGAACCAGAATAGTCGGGCAACCCCTCGTGTTCTCAGCAGATGTGTTGCGTAGTTCTGGAGTTGGGAACTGCCGAGCAAGAAGCTGGACCAATAGATTTTCCGTTGGAAGTTAAGCAAGCCGCGTTCTTAAGAATGGGGTATAGCCTTGATGTGGCAAAGACATCATATATGAAGAGAGGTTTGATTGGGCAATGGAGATATTTAGCACATCACTTCATGGTGTGCTTCACTCCGAAGAAAGCAGGTTTTGATTACATCGTGTCGAAGATTCAATCGGCAATGATAGTGTTGGTCTACAACCAGAGGTTCCGTTATTCTGAAATGTTCTTTGCGGAGTTTGTTCACCAAATAACAGCTCCAGCATGAGAAAGATTTTTGATGTATCCAAGGTTCGTGATGATGCTGATCAGACATTTTTTGCCAAATCTGCCGTAATTGCCAGAGATTCAAAGTGTTGCAGTGATCGACAAGAGAATATTTGCAGATTGTCAAGCGCATAGGGGTGCATTGGTTAGACCCGTAGATGCACCACTTTTTGGTGTTGTGGTGAATCCTGATTTTCAAGCCCCAGAAGGTGCAAACTGGGCAGGAGACGTACAAGTTCAGCAGCAGCCGCAACAGCAACAACAACAGCAGAGGCCTCAGCAACAACAAAGAAGGAGGCAGAGACCTTCAGTTAGACAAACTGAGGCTACAAGGCCGTCATCTAGCAGGGTGCAGGAGTCAGAAGAAGCAGGTCCATCAACGGACGCTGTGAGTCCTTCAGTTGTAACCCCCGTAACTGATCCACGGGTGGAGACATTGGTAGAGATTTAGGCTCAAGGGCCGCATGCAAATGAAGAGATTACTTCTGAGCTTGTTGGAGATATTTTGGAACCTCCAGCTGGTGAAGAAGATATTTTTCGCCAGATAGAGGATTATGTACCAGAGGAAGAAGGTCAAGCTGGGACCACATCTGAATCTGAGTCGGAAGAAATTGAAGAGATTGAGATTGAGGCACAAAGGAAAGTGAAAGAAGATCCGGCTGTCCGAATAGGCAGATATGGATCCAGGATAGTGGTAACTGATGAAGAGGCAGCAAAGAGAAGAGCATCGAGAGATTCCGATGACGATGACTCTGACTTTGAGGTTGAAGATGTAGCCCCTTTAGTGACTCGGCAGAGGGCCAAGAGGCATCGATTTATGCAGGGAGCTTCGTATGCCTTTGCTTCTGAGCCTGAAATTCCAACCGCTCAGCCATCAACTCAAACATCCATTCCACCACCACCACCACCCGTTCAAACATCAGTTCCACCACCAATCATCCCGTCACCCATCCAATCCATGCCATCCACCTCATCCACTTTCACTGAAAACCAAAGGTTTTCTGAGCTCAAAAGCAAGGTTGATTTCCAACATAGAAGCTGTTTAGTTGTTTGCGATTTTTATTTATAAACAAATTAAACAACTAAGCATAAAATAGAATAGAAATATAAATAATAAAACATAAGGGAAACAAAAATTAAAATCACTTTGAATTTATCAAGATATTTGCAAATGAAAAAATTAGATAAAATCTTTTTGTATTTTTTAAGATTTTCAAAGTAAGACACTAAAAGAAAAATAAAGATAATAAATAACTAAAAGATTGTAAATACATTTCATCATTTCTCTCCCTCAAATAAACAATTATCATATTTATATTGAACCTAGAGCGTCGAGAGAATTACGAAAGTCCGACAAACCTGGATATTTTAGCTTCCCACTCAAAATGAACAATTCGCATAGCAGTTGTCAGGTTTACCAACATTAAAGACATACATAGATAAACGGACACCGAAAATAATTTTGTGACATTTCCTTTGAATTGATGTACCAGATATTTTCTAAATAAAGGAATTTCAAGCAATTGTGAAAATTGTTTGAAACAAAATTATTTAATGACTATCTGATAGTCAAGTAGAGGGGGGAATTAATATGCGAATTTGAGATACTAAAAACCGAAAATGAGGTTCCTCTAGAGCTTTAGTAAATATATCAGTAACTTGAAATTTCGTGCCTACAAAATACAGTTCAATTGTCCATTTTTCTACGTGGTCTTTAATGAAGCGATGCCTGATTTCTATGTGTTTTGTTCTAGAGTGTTGCACGGGATTGCAAGATATAACAATTGCACTTTCGGAATCACAATATATTGGGATGTTGGTGAGTGAAAATTCATAATCAAGTAACTGTGTTCTCATCTATAGCACCTGAGAGCAACTTCTTGCGGCTGCTATGTACTCAGCTTCAGCTGTGGATGTAGACACACAGTCTTGCTTTTTGGAAGACCAACTCACCGGTCTGTCACCCACTGAACTGAATAACACATGATGTGGGTTTCCGGCCTACTATGCAACCTACAAAATCAAAACTGAAAAGGCGGTAGGAACGAAGTTGGTTCCCTTTGGATACCATAGACCAAGATCAGGTGAACCCTTAAGATAACGAAAGATGCGTTTAACCGAAATAAGGTGTGATTCTTTTGGGTCAGCCTGAAAATGAGCATAAAGACTTATAGAAAACATTATATGCGGTCTACTAGACGGAAGGTAGAGTAAGCCAATCATCCCTCTGTAAGTTTTGTTGTCGAAAGTTTTCACAAAAGGATCAGTGTCCAAGTCACATGTTGAATCCATGGGAGTTACAATAGTCGTGCAAGAGACTAACTTATACTTCTTGAGAATGTCAATAGTATATTTTTGACTAGTTCACAAATATTCCATCTTCAAATTGTTTGACTTGTAATCTGAGGAAAAAATTCATTTCGGCCATCATACTTATCTCAAACCTGGACTCCATTAGGGATGAAAATTCCTTACAAACCTTAGGTCAGTAGATCCAAATATAATGTCAACTATATAAATTTGGACTAGCTATCTATGAGGGATTTCCCTTTTTGTGAACAGTGTTACCACACCCTTACCAAATCTGGCAGAATAAGAATGTTTGAGATGCTGTCATACCAAGCTCGAGGTGCTTGTTTTAAACCATAGAGAGCTTTATCTAACACATAAACATGATTTAGTTTATGTGCATCAATAAAGCCTTGTGGTTATTCAACATACACCTCCTCATTTAGTTCACCGTTAAAGAAGGCGGTCTTGACGTCCATTTGGTACACTCTGAAGTCTTTGTGTGACACATACGCCAAGAAGATTTGGATTGTTTCAATCCGTGCAACTGGAGCGAAGGCCTCATCATAATCAATTCCTTCTTGCTGTCTGTAGCCTTTAGCGGCTAGTGAGGGAAATTCAGTCGCTGTCTGTAGCCTTTGTTTTTATGTGCTAGGTTTCAAGCTGATCCTAAATAACCACATCTACCTGCCAAAAAAAGAATCTTCAGATACCTTAAGGGTACACCAGGTTTGGGTCTTTGGTATCCCAAAGACTCAAGCCTTGAGCTAACAGGATATTCAAATTCTGATTTTAAAGGCTGCAGGCTAGATAGAAAAAGCAGAACAAGTGGATGTCAACTTCTTGGTGGTAAGTTGATAAGTTGGTGTAGCAAGAAGCAGAACTCAGTTTCTACTTCTGCTGCTGAAGCTGAGAATATTCCTGCTGGAAGCTGCTATGGGCAGATTATGTGGATGCAGCATCAGCTTGAAGACTATGGACTTGTATATAGGAAGACTCCTATTCTGTGTGACAATACAAGTGCTATACCTATCTCCAACAATCCAATATTTCATTCCAGAACAAAGCATATAGAGGTCAGACATCACTACATAAGGGATGACATCGAGAAAGGTAATGTGGAGGTAACTTTTATTTCCACAGATGAACAGCTTGCAGACATTTTTACCAAGCCTCTTGATGAAAACAGGTATAATTATCTTATCAGCAAGCTCGGCATCTTAAATAAAAATGACTAAGTGTCCTCTATGTTATAAGTTATTGTATGTCTCACACTGCTCAAGTTTTTCAGAACGGCTTAGACTGAATAGGCTATGCATGTTCTATACTTAGCCAATTTCTGAAAACTTGAACAGCTTGAGCGTATAACAGGTTTGACAATATCAGCTTTCATTTCAAACCTGGTCTACTGATAAAACCTCCAACTTGCTCACTCTCTCAATTTGTCATACAAGACATTGTCTTGTAACCTGATCAGCTATTGAACACAACTTGTTCTTACATAGCTAAACAGGGTGAATGAACAGCCTGAAGAATGAACAGCTTGTGATGACCCTGCTCATCACATGTTTGACCAACAGCTTAGACCATCAGTTTTAACTACCTTTCTTCACAATTAAGTTACCTAATTTTTGTTTTTATTTAACTTAATTACTGCGGATAATGTGGGTTAACGTGTGTTATTGATTAAAAAGGGCTCAAGTGGTCTGACAACCGTTCTGACATGGACAACCGTTTCGTTTTCCGTTGACGAACATTTCAAATCAACCACCCAAAGTTTTTCTCTCTCATACCCACTCACATTCAAATCCTATAAATACCCATCTACTGTTTCATCTTTGTCTTCCTTTCTTCCAGTTTTCGTTGCTAACGATGTGCACAAACACTCGTCTGTTACCACGATGCTGACTTTGAAACCTACCAACTACCTTGCTCTCCTAACCATCCCTAAAAATTGTGTGGGAAAAGGATACTGTAGGTCCCGAAAGGTTTCCCAAGTATATAGCCTTAAGATGTAGAGGGGAGGTGAATACAGCTATTTAAAAACTACACACAATTTTCTCAATGTTCGTATGTATTATCAACAAATGTTAATTACAAACAAGCTTGAATGCGGAAAGGTTCAAGCTGAGATGACAGATACAATAGTATGTTTAACTAGTCTAAGACAAACTTAAACTAGTTACAATGAATACACTCACTAAGAATCACTCATTGTGTTTACAAGACTTAGAGGAGCAGCTTGGATAAGAACAGCTTAGACACAAAACACTGTTTTATCCAAGCAGACTTGCATGCATGAAAGATACACTTGAATGCACATACACTCTTGGCCTCAGCACTTAGCTTTTTGGCTTAATCTTTCAATCCTTGGAAGTTTCTTTTTATACTCACTCAGAGGATCTAAGTGAAGCTTCTTCATTGGACGAAAGGAAAAAGGAGAAGTCTTCTTGAGAAGACAACATAAACGTTTCTGCACATTTTGAAAAGCAGACTTGTCTTCATGTGGGCAGAACTTTTGTCTTTTCACTTTGTCTACTGTTGCATTGCCTTTAACCAAATAATGAATGTCAACTTTGCGTCTTTCTTCCTTTGTTAAGGCCTATTGTGATATAAGAAAAAGGTCTGTCACCCTTTTTCAAATATCCTTTTGTCTTCATGTAACAGAACAGCTTGGGCAGGCTGAGCAGTTCTGATTTCCACTTTGTCTTCGACTTTGTAAACTGATCTTCTAGCCAAAAAACAATACAAGAAGACTTGGAAACATATTCCATAAAGTGTTTAGCCTATTCACAAAGAACAGGTTCTGTTCACAAAGAACAGAACACTTGAAAACTGCCCAAGCTGCTCACCAGGTATAGAGCAGCGTAGACAGTTTATGTCCAGCCTGTTCAGCAGACTGAACAGCTTGGACAAACTGCCTTTGTTGCAACACATGCAATAGGGTGAACAGCTTTGGACTGATATTTCAAATCATTTTCAGATTTCAATAAGGCATATTACAGGCCTTAAATTCAACCTTCAAATGCATCAACAGCTTTGATTGAAAATCTCCCCCTCAGATGCAGAACAGGTTTGACTGAGGCCTTTTTGTGCCTAACAATCTCCCCCTATTTGCAATAGCCAGTTTACAATACATTTGCTCGAATAAAATTACAACATCAAAGTAAAGTAAAAGATCAGTTTATATATACACTGATTCTTGATTACATAACACAACACATGTTCTTACAAAAGTACAACTGATGTACTGATGTATGTTACAACTGATGCAAAAGAGAAATTACAACATATGTAATTTAAAGTACAACTAATGTACAGCAGATTTTGGACTGTTTGTGTTGGGAGCAGATAATGGTAAGCCTGTCCAACTGATGGACAGCTTCCATTCTTCACCTACCCTGATTGGTAGATGGACATCACTGTACTGGATGTGGCAGTCCTTCTTCAAACATTCTTTGAAGTTCCTCCCTTGTTTCTTCCAGATCTTGAATTTCAACTCTGAGAAACATGAAGTTTGGATCTTGAAGCTCACCTCTGTCATAAAAACCTCTCAGCTCATCCCAGATGGCTGCTCTCCACTTGCTGGACTGTCTGAAGGAGTTGGCAATTCTGAAGGCTGCAAGCTGCTTAAGACCAACTTTGTGTAGGTCTGAAGCTCTCTGAAAACACCTTTTCTGGGTTAAGGGATCTACAAAAAATGCCCCCAACTCAGGTTCTTCAATTACCTTACCTTCTTCAAACTCCACTCCTTTGGGCAGGCTGTGGTTAATTCCTTTGATCTCCACATCATAGACTCCTTGTTCAATCATCACAAGGAGTTCTTCCAGCTTAGTGTCTTTCCTTGTCCTCCTGGCCTTGATTTTTGGTTGTGTCATATAGACACCTTCATTAACCTCTTTAGAGATCAGACCAAGATTCTTCACCCTCTCCATCAGCTTCTTGACATATGCTCCGACAGTCTTAGCAGTTTCTGACTTAGACTCGCTCAGAGCAACTGCCAGCTCAATCCATTCTCTGTACCCCATTTGTGCAACATCAGTGTAGTCATATGTTTCTAGTTCTGGGCCTGTTGCACCCATTCTGGTTATTTTCAACTTCCACTGTTTGCCTTTTCTTGATATGGGCACAACTTTGACAATTGATTCCTTGGCAAGCCTTCTATCAGCAACATCTTGAAATTTTCTTCTTGCCAGGTTGTCAAAGTGGAACTGAGCTCTTGCAGAGGGCACTGGAGTTTTGGTCACTGAGACCAGAGCACCTTTTTCTTTTTCTGCTTCCTTCCCTCCTGCAGACCCCTTAGCAGCTTCCATTAATTTCTTTTGCACTTCAAGAGAGGACATTTTGATTTTCTTTGCCTCTTGAAGTGCAAGAGACTTAGCAGCTTTGGCAGATTCTTCTTCTTTCCTTAGAGCTTCCAGGGCTTGAAGCTGTTCTTCTCTAAACTCAAAATATTTGTGCATAGGAAGACCCATTTCTTTGGCTCTGGCTTTGTGAAATTTAATCTCTGCTGCTTTATGGTGTTGGGGATCAACTGCTGCTTTTTCTTTTCCTTTAGCTGCTATAGTGACAGCAGCTTCAGGACTTTCCTCTTTTTCTTCTTCTTCTTCTTCTAGAATCAGATGCCTCCTTCTGCTGCTTGACCAGCCCTCAGGAATGAATTCCTCCCCCTTAGACTGATCAGGGTTTGGAGTTTCAGCCTGAGTAGGCTGAGCAGTTTGGGAAGCACCCTCCATTGTACCTGTTGCAGATGCTCCAGCTGGTTGACCAGTGAGTATTGCAGGCACTGATTTCTCCTTAGGAGAAGATGTTTTCTCCCCCTTAGACTTAGTCTTAGAGGCAGATGACTTCTCCCCCTTTGAAGGAGATGTACCAGCACCTTCAACACCCGGTCTGCCTGAAGACACAAAGTCAGCAGGCTTGCCAGCAGTTTTGGCAGCAGGCTTGGGGCCAACAAGGCTATTCACTAAGAAAGCTAGGTTGTCCTTCACCTCTGCAAGCTGGGAAAGACAGGTTCGAAGAGAAGAGGATTGGGTATCAGCAAGGGAGGTCAGCTTGACAATGTTTTCTCTATCAGAAGCTGTGAACAGCAAACTTTGAAGCTGTGCAAGATGGAGTTCAAGAGAATCTTGCACATCAGCAAGGTTTGATGACACAGAATTGGATAGGGAGCCAATTAGTGTGTTCAAGTTGGCCAAAGTGGCAGGAAGGGTAGAATTGCAAGAAGTTAGGAGAGATGACAGCTGTTGAGAAATAGCTGTCATTGAGGACACAGAGTCCTGTTCTAATGAAAGAATGGAGGAGAGAGATGTGGAGACACTTTGAAGCTGCGCAGTGAGTGAAAGCAGCTGTGGAGTGTTATCATGTTGTGGAATGGCTGGGAAGGAATCTCTGAACAGATCAAAGAAACCCTTAAGCTGTTCAGACACATAGTCTGAAATAAGATAGGGTAGAGAGGACATAGAGGTTTCTAAAGAACCAACTTTGTTGGTCAACAAGGAAAGCTAATCCTTCAAAGGCAAGTATTTTGGAGATGGAGGTGTATGGGTGGACTGTTTAGATTGGGTTGATGGAGAGGAAGATGATGAGGCTGGTGTATGAGGATGTGATGGAGAGGGAAGAGGAACATTTGAGAGAAGCTCCATAGCCTAGGCAAAAGTAATGTGGCCCAGCTTGGAGTGGTCAAATAGTCCCTCAGCAGTGGCTGAAGCTGCATCATCAGGAGAAGGGGTTAATGTTGGGGGCCTTTCAGATGCTGCTTGTGTTGCAACACCTTCATGAAGGCCAGTGGGTGTTCCCTCTGCAGTGCCTTGGTGTAAAAGCACCTCATCATGGGGAGATGGGATATGCATTTCAACATTAGCAGTGGTGAAACCTGCTGATGGAGTTTGCATGGGAGTAGCCTCACCTAAGGGATGGTATGTTCCCTAAGGTTCATCAGTCTGGGTTGTTGGTCCCTCAGCAGCTGTTTGGTGTTGAACAGATGTATCATAGGGAACAGAAGTTTGAGGCTGATCTGCTGATTGGTTAATACCAGCAGTATGGACACCTCGTGCAGACTCAGGGTGTAAAGAAGTTTAAGGTGGGGACAGTGTGGACACAGTATGGAGTGGAGAGGACTCCTGTCTTTCAACATTCTCAGCCTGTTGGGAGGCTGGAATAGTTGAGGTGGCTATCTCCTGTTGTACAACTGGTTCCTGTTGGGAGGAACTAGAGGGTCTAGGCTGACTCTGGGTAGACACAGGTCGGAGTGAAGCAGGCTCCAATTATGATGAACCTTCTCCCAAAATAGGAGAGGCAGCAGGGGTTGCTTCTTTTGCAACTGAACCCTGTTGAGAGGGAACAGAGGGGCTAGTTTGGGCTGTTGGTTTCTTTTTGCGTTGGTATAGAATGTGAGATGAAGTGGGGGATGTTGGAGAGGAGAGGAGAGGAGAGGACTAGACAGATTTGGAGACTGGGTCAGAAACAGGTGGGTTGACCTGTTCCATAGGCTCAGGTGCCACAGAGGCACCAGCCACAAAGGCTTCAGGATCAACAAATGACCCAGGGTGAGGAGCCTGCTCCCCCTCAGCCACAAAGGCTAAGGGGGCAGACCTAGACTGAGCTGTTTTGGCCTTCTTGTGGACAGGCCCAACTTCAGTGGTTGCCATGGTCCTTTTAATATGCTTGGACCTGGCTTTGGATTTTGCTTTGGGAGCAGCTTCTGGATCCACCCTCACATCAGAGTGTCCTTCCACCAATCCTAACAACCTCCTCATTGGTGTTGACAGAGGAGGCTCATTTGGGAGAGTAGGGGTATAGAAAACCCTATTCCCTATGACAGGGAATGCAGCAGTATGAAGTAAGGGCTGAGAGTTGTATAAGTGCTCACCACAAATGTGTCTGAAAATGAGGCTCAGAAACCTGGGGTATTGAACAGCAGCTGGTCGTGTCTCCTGCAGCACCAGATTCCTCAAGCTCAGAAAAATCAACTTAGCCATGTCCATTGTAGTCCCATCCACCAGCTGTAGGACTACTGGAATTTCATCACGGCTCAGTTGGTCAAATGAACCAACTTTTCTGCTAAAGCACATCACCACTGAGGCAAATAGAAAGCTGTAGGTAGGAGACAGATCCTTCCTGAACAGCGTAGCTCCGATTTTGGGTTCTGCTACACCACAGAAGCGTAACAAATTCCCCATTTGTTCATTCTCAGGTTGAGGCATGTCATATGAATCAGTAGTTGGCAGATGAAGAACTTACCTAAGAAGATCAGTAGTAATCTCAATGGTCTGAGTCCCATTGAGAATAGTCCCCTTGATGACTTTGGTATTGGGGTTGTAGGCACAAGTGTACCAAAACTCGTATACCATCTCCTGGTACAGGACACCAGGAGTAGCAGTCATGGCGTAGTTCAATGGATGAACTGTCAAAAACTCCACCATTTGGTCATAACCTTTCCCCACATAGTTTTTGGGGATTGTGAGGTTGGCAATGTAGTTAGTGGGTTTGATGGTTAGCATTGTGGTGACTGATGAGTGTTTCTGTACATCATCACCAACAAATACTGGAAGAAAGGGATTGTTTCTTTGAGCCACTTGTGAAGGATTTGGGTTTAGAGAAGTAGAAGACACTTAGTCGATTTAGGGTTCTTGAGGATTTCTGGAAATAGTGAGGAAGACGAAGATGAAACAGTAGGGGTATCTATAGGATTTGAGTGTGAGTGGGTATGAGAGAGAAACATTTGGGCGGTTGATTTGAAAAAGTCGTTAATGGAAAACGGAACGGTTGTCCATGTCAGACCGTTTGTCAGACCACTTGAGCCCTTTTTAATCACTAACACACGTAACCCACATTATCCGCAGTAATTAAGTTAAATAAAAACAGAAATTAAGTAACTTAATTGTGAAGAAAGGTAATTAAAAACTGTTGGTCTAAGCTGTTAGTCAAACCTGTGATGAACAGGGTCATCACAAGTTGTTCATTCTTCAAACTGTTCCCTTAACCTGTTCAGCCATGTAATAACAGGTTGTGTTCAATAGCTGATCAGGTTACAAGACAGTGTCTTGTAGGTCAGTGTGAAGGAGTGAGCAGGATAGAGAATAGACCATCAGAGTAGGCTGGACGAGTAAACTGTTGTTGTTCAGCCTGTTATATGTTCAAGCTGTTCAAGTATTTCAGAAAAATGACTAAGTACAGAATATGCATAACCTGTATAGTCTAAGCTGTTCTGAGAAACTTGAGCAGTGTGAGACATACAATGTCTTAGACCTTTGAGGACACTTAGTTACATTTGTTTAACATGCCCAGCTTGCTGACAAGGTAATTAAACCTTGTTTCATCAAGAGGTTTGATGAAAATGTCTGCAAGCTGTTCATTTGTGGAAATAAAACTTACCTCCACATTACCTTTCTGAATGTGATCCCTGATGAAGTGATGTCTGACCTCAATATGCTTGGTTCTTGAATGAAATACTGGATTGTTGGAAATGGCTATATCACTTGTGTTATCACACAGAATAGGAATTTTCCTATACACAAGCCCATAGTCTTCAAGCTGATACTGCATCCACAGAATTTGCCCACAGCAGCTTCCAGCAGCAATGTACTCAGCTTCAGTAGTAGAGGTAGACACTGAGTTCTGCTTCTTACGACACCAACTTATCAACTTGCCACCAAGGAGTTGACATCCACCTGTTGTACTTTTCCTATCTAGCCTGCAGCCTACAAAATCAGAATCTGAATAACCTGTTAGTTCAAGGCTTCAGTCTTTGGGATACCAAAGACCCAAACCTGATGTACCCTTAAGTATCTGAAGATTCTTTTAACAGCAGCTAGATGAGATTCCTTTGGATCAGCTTGGAATCTAGCACACAAACAGGTAGCAAACATAATATCAGGTCTACTAGCAGTTAAGTATAGCAAGCTCCCAATCATGCCTCTGTAAGCTGTTACTGAAACAGCTTTGCCACTGGCATCAGCATCCAATTTTACATTGGTTGCCATTGGGGTTTTAATAGGAGAACTTTGATCAAATTTAAACTTTTTCAAGAGATCTAAGGTATACTTTCTTTGATTTATAAAAATTCCAGTTGAAGTTTGTTTAACCTGTAATCCTAAAAAGAAAGTAAGTTCTCCCATCATACTCATTTCATATTTGGATTTCATGAGTAATGAAAAATTCTTGCATAGTTGTTCATTAGTAGAACCAAATATTATGTCATCCACATAGATTTGAACAAGCATAATATCAGACTTCACCTTCTTTATAAACAATGTGGTATCCAGTTTACCTCTGGAATACCCATTGCTCATAAGGAATTCAGTAAGACTGTCATACCAGGCTCTAGGGGCTTGTTTGAGACCATAGAGAGCTTTGTCTAACTTATAGACAAAACCTGGATGTTGTTCATTTTCAAAACCTGGAGGCTGCTTGACATAAACTTCTTCTTGCAGCTTCCCATTCAAAAATGCACTCTTCACATTCATTTGAAATACCTTAATGCTCTTATAAGCAGCGTAGGCTAGATACAAACGAATTGCTTCTAGCCTGGCCACAGGAGCAAATGTTTCATCGTAGTCAATTCCTTCCTCTTGTCTATAACCTTGAGCAACCAGTCTTGCCATATTTCTAATAACATGACCTTGCTCATCCATCTTATTCCTGAACATGCATTTAGTGCCAATTATAGCTTTACCTTTAGGAGCAGGGACTAGCTTCCATACCTTGTTTCTCTCAAACTGATTGAGTTCTTCTTGCATGGCAGAGATCCAATTGGCATCTTTTAGTGCTTCATCCACCTTCTTTAGCTCCATTAGTGAGATAAAACGAGAGAACATACAGAAGTTCCCTAAGCTGTCCTACCTTGTTTGTATCCCTTTGTTGATATCACCAATTATTTGATCATTGGGGTGACATCTGATCCACTTAGGATCATTCTTCAATGAGGATTCTCCTAAGTTATCAGTAGCTTCAGCAGGTCCTGTTGAACAGCTTTCAAGATTTTCAGACACACTGTTGTTTTGAGTCTGTTCACTTGTTGAACATGATTGACCACTGTTGAACATATCAGCAGAGGAACTAGGAAAATTAGCATTGATAGGTTAAGGACAAGTAGTTGTAATTAAGTTAGTACACTTATTCACAGAGGGTGTATTGACATAATCATCATCATGCCCATCATGGTTAACAGGTTCCACACTGGATGTAGTGGAAGCTTTTGAGTCCTCTTTATTGTTTGAATGCATAAGATCATCAAAATTTAGTTCTCCTGGAACTGATTCAGGAACAGCTTTGGTGGAAGCATTCTTGGACTCTTCAAAGGTGACATTGATAGATTCATCTATTACCTTTCTTTTGTTGTTGTACTCTCTGTAGGCTTTGGAGATAGCAGAGTAGCCAACAAACACACCTTCATCAGCTTTTGGTTCAAACTTTGCCAGTTGGTCCCTTTGATTCAGAATAAAGCAGGGACAACCAAACACATGGAAGTAACTGACATTTGGCTTCCTCCCTTTGAGCAGCTCATAGGGTGTCTTGTTGAACCTTTTCACCACTAAGGATCTGTTTTGGGTGAAGCAGGCTGTGTTAACAGCTTCGGCCCAAAATGATGAAGGTAAACCAGATGCACATAGCATGGTTCTAGCAGCTTCAATGAGGGTTCGGTTTCTCCTTTCAGCAACTCCATTTTGTTGTGGAGTTCTTACAGCTGAAAAGTTTTGAGTGATTCCTTTCTCTTCACAGAAGTCTTCAAGTGTACTGTTTTTGAATTCAGTACCATGATCACTTGTAAGCTGCTTCACTTGGGCAGAGTTCAGCATTTCCATCTTTTTCACAAATCCAATAATTTCTCTAGCAGCCTCTCCTTTGCTCTTCAAGAAGATAACCCATGTGTACCTGGAGAACTCATCAACCATTACTAGAGTGTATCTTCTTCCTCCTAGACTTGGGTCATTCACAGGTTCAAACAAGTCCATATGGATTAAGAAGAGAGGAGTATCAATAGAAAAGTTAAGTTTGGATTTAAATGATGATTTCCTCTACTTGCCTTTCTCACAAGCTGTGCAGAGTTTATCCTTAACAAAAGTCATAGAAGGCAAACCTGTCACCAACTCTTTCTTACAGAGTTTGTTGATGTTCTTGAAGTTCAGGTTTGACAGTCTTTTGTGCCATAACCAGTTTAGGTCTGCATTTGTTCTTGTGAGAAAACAGGTTTCAGTTGTAGGATCAGCAGATTGCATGTCCACAACATATACACCTTTCTTTCGTTGCGCACACAACACAACTTTGCCTTGGGAATCTAATATGTAACCCAGGTGCTCATCAAAATTAACCTTGTAGCCAGCATGACACAGTTGACTTATGCTAACAAGATTATGTTTTAGCCCAACCACATAGGCTACTCGTTTGAACACTGCAGCACCAGTTTTAAGAGTTCCATATCCCTCAGTGGATCCCTGTACATTGTCACCAAATGTGACTTTTGGCCCTTTTTCAGGCTTTAGATCACTCAGCAGGTTCTTACAACCTGTCATGTGCCCTGAGCATCCACTATCCAAGTACCAAACCTGGGATGGTTGTTTTTCCTGTAGAGTGACAAGAGGAATATTAGTCATTTTTAGGGGAACTCATCACAGAGATGAGTTCTCCTACTTCATCAACATTTGTTGATGGACTTATGATATCAACACTAATATTTCCTATTTGAATGGTATCAGTTTGGATACCACTCTTATTGACTGAGATGTTTCCAACACTACTTATGTTAGCTGTGAGGGAACCATCAGAGTCAGCTGGTCTCATGTCCTCAGTTTCAGGACAATCTTTGGCCAGATGAGTCTTCATTCCACACTTATAGCATTTTCTTGTCTTAGCATTTTTGGAAGAAGACCTTTCAGAAACACATTCTGAATTATTTCTGTTGATTTTGTCAGCAGGTTTAGCAAACTTATTACTTTTTAATGAATCAACAGCTTGAGTGGAAGGTTCAATAGCAACAGCTTTGCCTGTCTCTTCTTTCCTCTTTTTAAGAGGACAGATGTCAAAGATAGGAAGCTTAACTGGCTTTTGAACTTCAACAGGTTTAGGAAACCTATTCCCTAATCTCTCAGGCTGAGCAATGGCTTTGCCTTTGCTCTTCCTGAGATGTGACTGATGTTGCCTATCAATATAATCATTATTTTTGGTTTTGAAAAACTTATTTTCATTTAAAACCAGTTTACCATAATGATTAGAAAACTTATTTAAAATCACCGCAGGTTTGCCTTCAACATGAGACTTACTCTTAGTAAAAACAGATTTCTTACTTTTTGAAAACTTATTTTCAAAGTGTTCAGCATTAAAAGGATTAGTATGTCTTTTTATATCAGCTTTAGACCCAAAGCCTGTTTTATCAACAGGTTTGGTGTCCACACCTGCAGTTTGAACATGCTTTCCTTTCTTTTTCCTGTGTGAATCAGCAGAGCACTTAGCAAGCTTATTTGATGGAAAACTTATTTCATCAGCAGCTTTTGAGCTAGGATCACACGAGCTGTCAGTGTTTTGAGGCCTGACAAACCTGTTTGTTGAGATTAATTTACCATTTACTTTTTGTATAAAGGTATTTGGAAACTCACCAAGAGTGGACAAGTCTTCTTTTAAATTATTAACCTCAACAATGGAAGCTGCTGTGTCAAGATCCCCTCCAAGATAGGCTTGGATTTGTGCAGGAATCTGCTGACTTATGCAGTGGCTGACTTTTTGTGCAGATTGGCACCAAGAGTCAACTATCTTTTGAAGCTTTGCATGTTTTATATCTGTTTCTCTTTTCTCTTCCAGTAAAATAGAATTGATGTGTATTAGTTCATCAATCTTAGTTTCCAATTTATGGAAACTATATTAGTTTTAAGCTTAGAGATTTCAGATAATAAAACAGTATGCTTCTCAACAGCAGCTTTCAGATCAACAAGCATATATTCAAACATTTTAACTTTTTCTTCAGAACTGTAATCCATAAAATTTTGTACCTTATACATCATTGTAGGGTTCCAGTTCTCCAAGCTGCTGAAAGCTTCAGCTTCATCCAGATCCTGTTTGAAGTTGCTTGTTGATGGGACATCAGTGTTGGCCATCAGACAGTGATTGTCTTCTTCAACAGATGATGAGTCAGACTCCTCCCAGTCACGAGTCTCTGCCATAAGTCCCTTTTTCCGGTTGGAAACCACTGAGTTTTCCAACTTCCTCAGCTTAGCCATAGCCATAAGATACTTAACCCTATAGCCATCATCCCTGTTTGTCTTATGTAATGGATGACTGACCAACAGCTTTTGATACACAATCAGCAGCTATATGGCCAGGTTTGCCACATTTGAAGCACTCAGCTTTGGTCTTATCAAATGCCTTCTTTTTAACAGCATTTGAGCTTCCCTGCAGCATGTTTCTTCCAAACCTTTTCTTGTTGAACCTTTTGACAAACATGGCTATCATTTGCTCATCATCCAGTTCAGCAATATCTGCATTGTCTTCCTCATCAGACATTTCCTCCTTATCATCAGCCTATTGATCAGGTTGAGTGAACACATCACTCGCTTGATTTACATGTTGTTTCACACTGGCCACAAAGGCTGCACCTTTCTTAGATATTTCCAAGGCATTTCTCTTCTGTTGCCTTGACTGCTCATCATTCAGTAAGGATCCATACATATTAACAAGATCCATACTTCTAATGGTACCTGAATTCCTTAAGATTGTAGAAAAATAAATCCATTCTTCAGGCAGGACGTCTAAGAATTTATTTACCAAAGTCAGGCTGTCCTTGGTGATCCCAACAGCTTTGAGATCATTTACAAGAGCAGTAAACTTGGTGTAGGTTTCAGTGAGAGTCTCCTTTGGTTTTGCAAAGAAGAGTTCATACTGTCTAACAAGATTATTAATCCTGTTGTCAAGTGTGATTATGGGTCCATCATAGACGGTACACAAAGTATCCCACATCTCCTTTGCAGTTTTCATCTTCTCAACCTGTTTGAACACATCATCAGGCAGAGAGATGACCAGGTTATTTCTTGCCTTTGCATCAAGAGCCACCAGTCTTTTGTCTTCATCAGACCGTTGAGCTTTTGATTTCTCAAATGTTCTAATTTCAGGAGCAGCTCCTTCAACAGCAGGAGTTATAGTTGTAACATAGGTTGGCACATAGGGACCCTCCATTACAATCTCTGGTAGTTGCACATCAAGATTCTCTAAGTAGAGCATCATTCTGCACTTCCAACCAGAAAAGTTCTGATGATTGAACTTTGGAGGTTTGCCCATTGAGCCATTGTCATAGTATGAGGAACTTGCAGCACTGTTGTCCATGGAAACTTTGTGAGAATGAGAGATCTTGAATGACACACACTCTAGCCTGCTCTGATACCAGTTCTGGGTCCCGAAAGGTTTCCCAAGTATATAGCCTTAAGCTGTTGAGGGGGAGTGAATACAGCTATTTAAAAACTACACACAATTTTCTCAATATTTGTATGTATTATCAACAAATGTTAATTACAAACAAGCTTGAATGTGGAAAGGTTCAAGCTGAGATGACAGATACAACAGTATGTTTAACTAGTCTGAGACAGACTTAAACTAGTTACAATGAATACACTCACTAAGAATCACGCACTGTGTTTACAAGACTTAGAGGAGCAACATGGATAAGAACAGCTTAGACACAAAACACTGTTTTATCCAAGCAGACTTGCATGCATGAAAGATACACTTGAATGCACGTACACTCTTGGCTTCAGCACTTAGCTTTTTGGCTTAATCTTTCAATCCTTGGAAGTTTCTTTTTATACTCACTCAGAGGATCTAAGTGAAGCTTCTTCATTGGACGAAAGGAAAAAGGAGAAGTCTTGTTGAAAAGACAACATAAACTTTTTTGCACATTCTGAAAAGCAGACTTGTTTTCATGTGGGCAGAACTTTTGTCTTTTCACTTTGTCTATTGTTGCATTGCCTTTAACCAAATAAGGAATGTCAACTTTGCGTCTTCCTTTGTTAAGGCCTATTTCGATATAAGAAAAAGGTCTTTCACCCTTTTTCAAATATACTTTTGTCTTCATGTAACAGAACAGCTTGGGCAGGCCGAGCAGTTCTGATTTCCACTTTGTCTTCGACTTTGTAAACTGATCTTCTAGCTAAAAAACAATACAAGAAGACTTGGAAACATATTCCATAAGGTGTTTAGCCTGTTCACAAAGAACAGGTTCTGTTCACAAAGAAAAGAACACTTGAAAACTGCCCAAGCTGTTCACCAGTGTAGAGCAGCGTAGACAGTTTATGTCCAGCCTGTTCAGCAGACTGAACAGGTTGGACAAACTGCCTTTGTTGCAACACATGCAATTGGGTGAACAACTTTGGACTGATATTGCAAATCATTTTCAGGTTTCAATAAGGCATATTACAGGCCTTAAATTCAACCTTCAAACGCATCAACAGGTTTGATTGAAAATCTCCCCCTCAGATGCAGAACAGGTTTGACTGAGGCCTTTTTGTGCCTAACAGATATGAATACATGGTGGAGTTTTTGAAGGTTCACTCATTGAACTACGCAATGACTGCATCTCCTAGTGTGCTGTACCAGGAGATGGTTAATGAATTTTGGTATACCTGTTCTTATGACCATTCTACCAAAATCATCAGGGGAACCATACTCAATGGGACTCAGACCATTGAGATCACTACTCGTCTGATCAGGGAAGCTCTCCGTCTCCCTGTGGTTGAAACTTATGATCAGCCACAGCCTGAGAATGACCAGATGGGGAATCTGCTACGTTTTTATGGTGTAGCAGAACCTAAAGTTGGACCTACACTGTTTCGAAAGGATCTGTCTCCAACATACAGTTTCTTGTTTGCCTCGGTGGTGATGTGCTTCGGTAGTAAAGTTGGTTCATTCGACCAACTCAGCCGTCATGAGATTCCAATAGTCCTACAGCTTGTGGCTGGGACTACAATCAACATGGCAAGATGGATTTTCATTAACTTGAGGAACCTGGTGTAGCAGGAAACACGTCCAGCTGCTGTTCGATATCCCAGGTTTTTTATCCAAATTTTCAAGCACATCTGTGGTGAGCAACTCTATAACTCTCAGCCTCTACTTCGTACTGCTACATTCCCTATAATAGGGAATACAGATTTCTCCACTCCTGTACTACCAAATGAACCTCCTCTGTCAACACCAATGAGGAGATTTTTAGGAATGGTGGAAGGACCCTCTGCTGTGAGGGTGGATCCAAAGACTGCTCCCAAGGGAAAATCCAAATATAGGGTCAAATTTGTTAAAAGGACCCTGGAAACGACTGAAGTTGAGCCTGTCTGGAAGAAGGCTAAAATAGCCAAGTCCAAGTCTGTCCCATCAGCCTCTGTGGCTGAGGGGGAGTAGAATTCTCACCCTGGTTCATCTGTTGAACCTGAAGCCTTTGTGGCTGGTGCCTCTGTGACACCTGAGACTATGGCACAAGACAACCCACCTGTTTCTGACCAAGTCTCTCCACCAGTCCAAACAGATCCCCTCACCTCTTCTCCACAACGGCCATCCTCCACATCATCTCTCAGACTATATAGGCGCAAAACCATAGCCAAAAAGAAAACAACCAACCAATCTAGCCCCTCTGATCCCTCTCAACAGGGTTCAGTTGAAAAAGAAGCAACCCCTGTTGTCTCTCCTATTTTGGGAGAAGGTTCAGCACATTTGGAGCAGGCTTCACTCCAACAAGAGTCTACCCTGAGTCAGCCTTGGCCCTCTGGTTCCTCCCAACAGGAGCCAGTTGTACATAAGGAGATTTCCACATCAACTATTCCAGCCTCCCAACAGGCTGATAATATTGAAACACAGGTGTTCACTCCACTCCATACTGAGTTCACACAGTCTTCACTCCATATTTCATCACACCCTGAGTCTGCACGAGGTGCCAAACCTGCTGGACTAGACCATCCAGTAGATCAGCCTCCAACTTCTGCTCCTCATGATACAACTGTTGTACACCTACCAGCTACTGAAGGACCAACATCCCAAGCTAATGAACGTCAGGGAACTACCATCCGTCTGGTGAGGCTACACCTCAAATGCAAACTCCATCAGCAGGTTTCACCACTGTTGATGTTGAAATGCACATTCTATACCCCCATGATGAGGCATCTTTAGACTGAGGTGCTACAGAGGGAACCACCCCTGGCCTTCATGAAGGTGCTGCAACACAAGCAGCATCTGAAAGGTTACCAACCTCTACCCCTTTTTCTAATGAAGCAGATACAGCCACTGCTGAGGGACCCATTAACCCCTCCAAGCTGGGCCATATTACTTTTGCCCAGGATATAGAGCTTTTGTCCAGAGTCACCCTTCCTTCTCCATCTCATCCCCAAATACCTGCCTCATCCTCATCTCATTTTTCCCCCTCTACACAATCCAAACAGTCTACCCATACTCCTCCATCCCCCAAAGACCTTCCTTTGATGGATCAGCTTTCTTTGTTGACCAACAAAGTTGGATCTTTGGAAAACTCCATGATTGCTCTACCATCAATAATCTCAGACTCTGTGTCTGCCCAGCTACAAGGATTCTTAGATCTATTCAAGAATTCATTTCCAGCCACTCCACAGCCTGATCAATCCTCACAGCTGCTTGCACTTACTGCACAGCGGCAAAACATCACCACTTCACTCTTCACTATTCTTTCCCATCAACAGGACTCTGTGTCCTCCATGACAGCCATATCCCAACAGCTGTCAACTCTCCTCACCACTTGCACCACTACCCTTCCTGCTACATTGGCCAGCTTGAACTCTCTAATTGTTTTTCTGTCCAATTCTGTGTCAGCAAATCTTGATGATGTGTAGGACTCTCTTGAGTTACATCTTGCACAACTTCAAAGTTTGTTGTTCATAGCTTCTGAAAGACAAAATCTAGTCAAGCTGTCCTCAATTGCTGATTCCCAATCCTCTTCACTTCAAACCTGCCTTACCCAGCTTGAAGAGGTTAAGGATAGCCTGGCTTTCTTAGTGCATAGCCTGGTTGGCCCCAAACCTGCTGCCACAACTGCTGCCAAGCCTGCTGAATTCGTTTCTCCAATCAGATCAGTTATTGAAGGTGCTGGTCCATCTCCTTCAAAGTGGGAGAAGTTGTATGCCTCAAAGACTATGTCTAAGGGGGAGAAAACTTTTTCTCCTTCTAAGGAGAAATCAGCATCTGTTGGTCAAGCAGCAGGTGCATCAGGAACAGGTCTAGCACCAGATGTCTCCCATCACACTGAAGCTGCTCAGCCTACTCAGGTTGGATCTCCAAACCCTGCACAAACTAAGGGGGAGGAATTTTATTCCTCGGGACAGGCCAAGCAGAAGGAGGCATCTGATCTTGGACGAAGAACAAGAAGAAGAGGAATAGATTCATGAGGCTGTTCAAACTTCAAAAGCCAAAGGAAAGAAGAAAGCAGCTTTTGACCCTGACCATCAAAGTGCAGTGCAGCTAAAGTTTGACAAGACAAGGGCTAAGGAAATTGGTGTTTCTATGGAGAAATACTATGAGATTAGAGATGAAAAGCTTAAAGCCCTCGAAACACTAAGAAAGGAAGAAGCCTCAGCCAAAGCTGCCATACCTCTTACATTCAAAGATGCAAGCAAAATTAAAATGCCTTCTTTGGATATGCAAAGAAAACTGCTTGAAGCTGCTAGAGAGTCAGCGCGTGAAAAGGAAGGTGGTAAGGAAAAGGATGCTCCGGTCTCTGTGACCAAATCCAAACAAGCATCCTTTACAAGAGCCCAGATACACTTTGACAACTTGGCAAGGAAAAAGTTCTTTGATGTTGCTGATAGAAGACTTGCCAAGGAAGCTATTGTCAAAGTTGTGCCCATTTCAAGAAAAGGGAAACAGTGGAAGCTACAAATAACCAGAATGGGTGCAAGAGGCCCAGAACTGGAATCATATGACTACACTGATGTTGCACAGATAGGGTACAGAGAATGGGTAGAGTTAGCAGTTACCCTGAGCCAGTCTAAGCCTGAAACGGCTGAAACTATCAGGGAATATGTCAAAAAACTGATGGAAAGAGTGAAAGACCTAGGCCTGATCTCTGAAGATTTAAGTAAGGGTGTCTCAGTGACTAACCCCAAAATAAAGGCCAAGAGGAACAAAAAGGATTCAGAGCTGGAGGAACTCCTGATCTTGATTGAACAAGGTGACTATGCAGTAGAGATCAAAGAGTTGACCACAACCTGCCCAAAGGAGTAGAATTTGAATAAGGCAAGCTGATTGAAGAACCTGAGTTGCGGGCATTTTTTGTAGATCCCCTGAAAAAGAAGAAGTGCTTTCAGAGAGCATCAGTCCTACACAAAGTTGGTCTCAAACAGCTTATAGCATTCAGACTTGCAAACTCCTTCAGGCAATCCAGTAAGTGGAGAGCAGCCATCTAGGATCAGCTCAGAGGCTTCTACGAAAGAGGGAAGCTTGAACATCCCAATTTTATGTTCCTCAGAGTTGAAATACAAGATTTGGAGGAAACCAGGGATGAGTTTGAAAGAATGTTTAAAGAAGGACTGCCACCACCACTGTCATGAAGTCCACCTAGTGTCTGAGTAGGTGAAGAATGGAAGCTATCCATATGTTGGACAGGCTTGTCAAGGGGGAGTCTGTTGGTACATCCGGTGTGACGACAGCAATCTAGTTTTTTTTATTGATATCATGATTGTGTATGATGTTTACATTTGCATGGTAAGTTCTAGACTATCATAACAAAATCTAGAATAAGTTCTAGAAATAATTTCTAGAATAAGTTCAAGATATAAGTTCAAAGACAAGTTCAAAGGAACAAGTTCAAAGACAAGTTCAATGGTAGAGTTTGAACATAGTGAAGAAAAGCTCGAGAGTAGCGTCTTCTCGAACTTGTGACAAGTGTTGAGTCAAGATAGGATCCGTAGCAAGGAGACCTTACAAGTGGTGTCAGAGACAGGTTGTTCGTGGTGTTCTTTGTGTTCACAAGTGGCATCTGTGGTTTCTTGACGTTTTTGGACGGAAACATCACTTTTTGGATAAGTTTTCGAGTTTTTCAAGCAAGATTACGTGGAAAAGTTCTATTAGTTCATCATTTTGGTCGAAATCATAGTTTTTAATCCTAAAAACTTTGGTTTAATCTGAAAAGTTGAAAAAGATCAAACTTGCGGCCGTTTTTCAAACTTGCGGCGCTCGAACATAAGGGGGTAATAGGGTTTGTTCGAATTTACACTAAATTTGAATTTGTCAGAAAATATGCTCCTTCCAAATTAAGTTTAGGGTTATATTTTCGAAATTAGTTAAATTCGAATTTAGGTAAATTCGAATTTATTAAAATTCGAACTTAGCCATAACTTCGAAATTGTCATCTTTTCGAATTTGTTTGATTTGAAACTTATTTTCGAATTTAATTTCATACGAATTTAATATTAATCAATTTCGAACTTATACAAGTTCGAGAGGGTTGCTTTAAATTAATTTCAAATTAAATTAATTAAGTTTGAATTCAAAAGGTTTAAGAAAAAATGACAAGTTAACAAAAGTTTCTTGAAATGGACCATGAAGTCGGTAAAACAAATTCACCACCCAAGCTGATGAACTTGGAACACTATTATTGGTGGAAGGATAGGGTCGCCGACTTTGCACGATTCAATGATATGAGGATGTGGATATGTATCGATGAAGGATATATCCCACCTACAACAGAAGTTGAAGGCCGTCAAAGAGGCTTATCATATCAAATGATGAAAGAGGATGATAAGAAACTATATGAAGCCGAGAACCGAGCATTCTCGATTATTTGAATGGCATTACCTCAGGAGAACCTGCACACATTCTGAAATCAAAGAACAGCGAAAGAGTTGGGGGATGCACTGGAGAAAACGTGTGAGGGAAATCCGAGAGTTCGGAAAGGTAGAACGGAGATGCTGGATGAGAATATCACCAGGTTCTATCACTTGTTAACTGAGTTAGACAATCATGATGTCAAGTATCGTGAATTAGAAAAGATCGAGAAAATTCTAGATGCTTTACCAGCAAAATGGGAAATGTACGTAGCGCTAATAAAAGATGATGAAGAGAAATATGTGACGCTAACTCTAGAAGGAGTCATTGGGACGCTGAGGGCTTACAACTTTCAGATACAGAAGAAGGAGACGGAGTGTGATCAGGTACAAGATCCTGAGATGTACTTTGGTAAATCTAAACTATCTAATTCTAGTGTACCTAAGTCTGAAGCAACAACATTTTATTCTGTAGAACAAGGAGGCATACCAAGAGAAGCAGAAGAATCTTTTGATAGGGCCTTTTTGGGTTTTCAAATCCGAATGATCAGCCACAGACATCTACTTCAGGATAACTGTCTCAGGGATACACAAAAATGCCAATGAGTGCTAAAACTATAGAGGAGCAACAGAAGCTTCTAGCATCGTTTGTAGCAGCTTACGGGAATTGTATTCAAGGGAAAATAATTGATCCAGCTCTTTGGGAAGAAGATTATGATAAGGTGGATCTGAATGACTTGGAGCAAATGGACCTACAATGGCAATTGGCTATGGTCACACAGAGACTGAAGAGGTTCCTAAAAAGAACGGGAAGAAATCTAAGTGTGAACAATATAGGATTCGATAAGTCAAAAGTTAGGTGCTGTAACTGTTAGGGGTTGGGACACATTGCGAGAGAGTTTCAAAGACCTAAGATGGATAATCATCAGAACTCGGGACGTTAGTATTTAGCCGGTTCAGGGAATCAGGGTTCAGTGACTGGTTTACTTACTAATGTGGGGTCTAACAAATAGTTAGATGGCACATATGATTGGAGTACACATCCAGAGTCTCATACTAGGGCTTTCATGGCCGAAGTGACAAACGGATATGGGAGCAGAAGAGGAAAAGAAAGAGGATACGCAACAGTTTGACTCAGATCATTTGATGCTGGAAATTACTGAAGACCTGACTACTTTGGAGTTTGCAGCTTAGATGGCCAACATCAAATCTAGTCGGAAGAAGGTAACTCTGAACTTTTCTACTTTTCATGATTTATGTGCTCTATGTACTACTTTGAATGATAAATTGAATTTAGAGCTAAAAACACATTCATCTATGACTGCTCAAATTCTATCCTTAAAATTAGATAATGCTAATTAATTAGACATTAAGGAAGATCTTCAGGCCAAACTGAGAAATGATGCTCAAGATTAATAGTTCTGAATGACAAATTAATTGAACAATGTGTCAGGAATGAACTAATTTATGAGCATGTAGAGTCACTTACCAAAGAGATCTCTCTTAGAGATATGGAATTAGCTGAGTCTTGGGCTAAGGTTGCTGAGGCAAATAGCAACCATGTACCTACTCCTCAGGATGAGACCATTTATGTGGTTAAATCAGAGGTAGTCAAGGTAACTTAGTCTTTTAAAGTATCTTCAACTACTCCTCAGGTTTGGCAAACGGAACAGGTTTTACAGTCTAGTTGTAAGCCAAAACTAGAAGAAGAAAAGACTGTATGTAAAAATAACAAAGGGGAGTTAAACCAAGCTGTTGATACAAACAATTAGGGCATTAATAAGACACCTAGGTCAAAGAGTGCCTATAAGAAATCTATTGACAAGATGTCTTGCTTTAAGTGTCATGTGAAAGGACATGTTACTTCAGGTTGTCCCTACAAAAAGTCAGAGTCCTAACTAAACATAGGGAAACAAGAGTAGCAAACCTTAAAAACAATGCCTAGTGATACGAGCTGGAGTAGTTCTCAAATTTCTGAGAAGAACTCAATTGTGATGTCACGTCTAGGTAGTCGACAATCACCGGTGTCTCTCAGACAAAATGACGGACTTAAATATAATTCACTGAATAGATCCCCTAGTCAATCAATGTCTGGCCCCCAATCCGTCATTAGGAATAATTCACCTAAGAGGAGTCACACTCTAGTTAGGTATAATTCTCCTAATTAATAGACATAAGACACCAGGTAGAGCCCAGAAATATCAAACTGAGATGTACTATAACAAAATTATTCAAGGGCTGAACCGCAAAGACCAACCTAAAGGTCGAGAATGGATGTTAATTACTCAACTCCACAACAGGTTCTCAATCAAAAACCCAAGTCGCCTGAAAGGAGAGATGGGTATTTGAAAGAGTTCAAGTTTGTGGATGAGGATGGGTTCCCCGTGATAACTAACTTTTCTTGTTTAGTCTACAGGAGTTAACTACAGGGTCCTAATAACCAATGGTATATGGATAGTGGTTGCTCTCGACACAGGACAGGGGTACAAAGGACGAAACAGCAGGCAGGCTGATTGGGTCCTTAGACCAAGTGGAGTAGTCTTACGGGAAAAGGGTAAAGTGTGGTAATTGATATAACAAAGTTGGTAATAACAACTATGTGAATCTTTTCACTAAAGCATTTGATAAGTCACGCTTTGAGTTGTTAGTTCAACTAAATGGTATGTGTAATCCAAAGTAACTTGACCTTAGTATATTTTCTTTCTTTTTATAGTAATTTAGTGTTTAAGTATTATTTATTTCCTTTTATAGTAAGTTAGTAGATTACTTTATCAGTTTACTCTTGTTTATGAAAAACAAAAGAAAAAATAGTGAAAACCATAAAATGCTCAAAAAAAGAGAATATTAGAAAATTGAGTTAAGTCTTAAAGACATAGGTCCAAAGTGACGAAAATTAGCACAGTCGATACAATCTCTAAGTGTTAAACTTTCACACATAATGCACCTTAAACTCTAAGTGATGTACATTTTCTTTTTTGATGTGTTGGTAGACATAATACACAAAGGGAATCTCTAAAGCTAATAAAATAGTCAAGAAAAAATCATATGTGTAACTAACTTAGATGCATGACCAAAAGGTCTTAATTTTTATGTTAGAGACATACAGACAATGATTCTAAATGAGGTATGCAAATTTTCGGGGGAATGTATAGCCACATCAGATACATCTTAAAGAAAAGAAAAGAAAAGAAAAATTTTGATAAAAAGAGAGAGTCAAAACAAGTCGCTTTGTTGTACGTAAGTACAGACCTGTCACCTCTGTTTTGATTCGAGTTAGCAAGATAAGTCACCTTGTTGTACGTAAGTACAGACCTGTCACCACTGTCTTGCTAGCTTTAAATAAAATTTAAGACAAACTAAGACACTCTATTGTATGTAAATACAGAACTGTGTCCGACGTTTTCCTTTTAAAGAAAATTTGCAATACCGAAAAGTTATAATCATTGTCTGTCTCCCTTGATCATAGAAGTATGTCTAAGTATGGGACACGTAAGGTAGTTTCTTGATAAATAAAAAGGCCAAGGGATATTCCAAAGTGTAAAATGTTTAAAGGGAAAATCATACCGACAATCGACTTGGTTTGTATTTCACGACAAACAAACAAAGAAATCAAAAAATACCTAAGTGTGAAAGTGTCATACTGAAAGTGCGTATTGACACCGCTATCTGATTGAACCTTTCTTTGACTTTCTTTGAAAAATATTCTGTTATTATAGGTCAAAAAAAAAATTAATAGTAGTTTAGAGTAGCTTAAAGTTTAAATTTTGTTCAATGCTTTATTTTATCTTATTTTATTTTATTTTATTTTTTAAGTAGGATAAAGGTCAAAGGTACTAGGATGCATTCTAGTTGGAAAAAAAAAATTTGCGTGATAATCAGTTGCTAAAAGTGAAGAGTTCCGTGATGAGTTGAAACGGTTGAATATTGTCCATAGTTTTTCAAAACATAAGATAAGTCGAAAAACTTGAAAATGGTTCAAAGTTTTTTCAATTACGATGTTGTGACTGTTTAACGAAGATAACGACTGTTTCTCTCAAACTTTAATCTAGTGTTTGCTTTACGTTCTAAACCTTCAAAGAATGTAAGTAAGGGGAGTTTCATTGCATTTTTATCGTTGAATAATGGTTTTTAATGTCCTACTAACATATTATGACTTGTTTCATGTGTTGATTAAGTCTATACAGTGTTAGAATTGGAGTTTTTACAGAATTACAGATTCTTCAAATGACAAAGGCGATTCGTGAACTTCAACATCTTAATGCCCAGTTGGATCAAACAGAGACTGATCAGCAGCAGCAGATTGCAAATCTGGAGGACATGTTGAAAGATCGTCAATCTCAGGGAGAGAAATTGTAGAGAAGTCGAAGAAGATGGCCTGAGCCGTGAGCTGGCAAGTCAAAGAAGATGGCCCGAATAGTGAGCTGGCAGATCTTTCAAGACAGCGATTTGCTAAGCTTGCTGATCCACAGGGGGAGTCGGTGTTCATAGAAGCTGACAAGGGAAAAGACAAGGATTCAGAGGCGACAAAAGTAACTGAAGACAAGGTCTGATAGGAGCATTGTCAGAGTTAGATGAAGATGAAATGAGGTTTGTCTTCGAAGATGACTTAGAACAGGAGGATCATGAGGATTGAGCGTTTATTCCTAAAGATATACCTGATTGGAGGTCACTCGATGAAGGTGTTATGAATGAAGATCAGAATGAGATAGATCTAGAGATGCTGAAATCTGCACTAAATGATGAATCAAATTCTGAAGTGTGAAATGATTGATTTAGCTTGGAAGGACCTTATAAATCTAGGAAGACAATTCTTTGCTGAGGTGTTTGCAAAAACTATCAGAAGGGTCGTTCTGCGAGATTTGAGAGGTTAATCTAAGAGTTGGTAGAAGCGCTGTGGTTCAAATAAGAATATATCCTCTGACTGGTAGGAAATGGACTAAGTTAGTTTACAAACCGGCGAGGACAGGGAATCTGAAGAGGCAGTCATAGATAACAAAGAAGAAAAGGTGATTTCGGTATTCATAGATCAATGAATATGTACTAGAAGCTATCGTCAAGGGGGAGTCCGTTGATACACCTGATGTGACAATAGCTGTCTAGTGTCAATATTCATAGTCTATTACGATCAGTGAACAACAACTAGAAGCTATCGTCTATTACGATCAATGAAAAACAACTAGAAGCTATCGTCAAGGGGGAGTCTGTTCGTACATCCGGTGTGGCGACAGCAATCTAGTTTTGTTATTGATATCATGATTGTGTATGATGTTTACATTTGCATGGTAAGTTCTAGACTATCATAACAAGTTCTAAAATAAGTTCTAGAATAAGAACTAGAATAAGTACTAGAAATAAGTTCTAGAATAAGTTCTAGAAATAAGTTCAAAGCAACAAGTTCAAAGGAACAAGTTCAAAGAGAAGTTCAAAGGGTAGAGTTTAAACTTAGTGAAGACAAGTTCGACAGGAGCGTCTTCTCGAACTCGTCGTCTATATATTGAACTTTTCATTGTGAGATTAGAAATCTCAGACGTCTCAGAGGTTCTGTCGAACTTGAGAGCAAAAAGACCATCCGGGTGAAAGACTTTTTGCAGAATTTCAGAGAGATTAGTGCATAAGGGCGATCTCGAACTTGCAAGCAGAGAGTTTGTTCTTGGAGAGAATCACGTGTCGGGACGTTCGGTTTGTTCGTCTATCACTATTCTAGTCTCCATGTTTCATGTGCGTGGTCTATCCGTCAGGACGCTAACGAGGATTCTGCACTCATTGGACGGTGTCATGTCAAGATAGGATCCGTAGCAAGGCCACCTTACAATTAGTTGTACTTTGTTGCATAAGTTGTATCTTTTATTTTTACATAAGTTGTAATATACACTAGTACATTAGTTGTACTTTTGTAAAAACATATGTTGTTTTTGTAATAAAAAATCAGTATATCTATAAACTGATCTTTTACTTTACTTTAATGTTGTAATTTCATTTCAGCAAAATGTATTGTAAAAATGTATAGTGATTATTGATTAACTCAACTTAGACTGATTGTTGCAAATAGGGGAAGATTGTAAGGCACAAAAAGGCCTCAGTCAAACCTGCTCTACATCTTAGGGGGAGATTTTTAATCAAACCTGTTTGATGCACTTGAAGGTATAATTTAAGGCCTGTTTATGCCATATTGAAAACTGAAAAGTGATTTGCAATATCAGCCAAAGTTGTTTACCCTGTTGCATTCGTTGCAACAAAGGCAGATTGTCTAAGCTGTTCTGTTTGCTGAACAGGCTGGACAAAAACTGTCTACGCTGCTCTGTTCTGTTGATCAGCTTGAACAGATTCTAAGTGTTCTGTTCTTTGTGAACAGAACTTGTTCTTTGTGAATAGGCTAAACACTTTATGGAATATATTTCCAAGTCCTCATGTATTGTTTTTGGTTACAAGATCAGTTTACAAGTCGAAGACAAAGTGGAAAACAGTAACTGCAAAAGACTGCCTACGATGTTCTGTTACATGAAGACAAACGGATATTTGAAAAGGGTGACAGACCTTTTCTTATATCAAAATGGCCTTAACAAAAGAAGAAAGATGTAAAGTTGACATTCCTCTTTTGGTTAAAGCCTTATGCAACAGTGACAAAAAGAAAAAGACAAAGATTCTGCCACATGAAGACAAGTCTGCTTTTATCAACATGTGCAGAAAAGGTGTTTTGTCTTTTTGGAAAGACATCTCACTTTCTCATTGTCCAATGAAGAAGCTTCACTGAGATTCTCAGTGAGAATATAAAAGGAAGCTTTTAAGGATTGTGAGATATCTATGAGTGTGAAATCAGATCGTGCATTAAAGTGTATTTTTCATGCATGCAAGTCTGCTTGAATATAACAGTAAGTGTGTCTAAGCTGTCCATACTCAAGCTGTTCATCTGTGCCTTGTAAAAATAGTGAGTACATCTAAGTGAGTGTAGTCATTGTATCTATCTGAGTGTGTCTTAGATTAGTTGAATAACTGTTGTATCTGTCATCTCAGCTTAAACCTTTCCGCAGTCAAGCTTGTTTGTAATTAACACTTGTTAATAATATACAAAAACATTGAGAAAAGAGTATTGAATTTTAATTTGATGTATTCACCCCCCCCCCCCTCTACTGCTTAGAAGAATACTTTAGGGAACCCTTTTGGGACCTACAGATATCGTCAATGACGGTGAACACATCGATTAAGATTTAGAAGGTATGATCGTTATCATGAGTTATAAAATTGAAGAAAGTAATGACATGTTATGACATATGTACACATAGAAAATTCTTAATTTTTTAAATAACAAATTATGTAGAGACTAACGTAAGAAGAGATAGGAATACTGTTACTATGAGAGAATACTATTGTTACAAATTTCGGATAACCTCAAATGAGAACTTGCTTTTGTTTGGGGGAAGATTTTTACAACAGTTTGTTATAGATACATATATCAAGATGTAGACTACGAGGTTGCTTTTTTGTCAACTAAATCAGACAAAAATTAGAGCAGAACTCTACCAAGGTGTTGTGCATTGCATGAATGCTGGTGAGGTTTAACTAAGTAGAGTTGGACAACGAGTTGTGTTGCCTACTAGCTTCATTGGAGGTCCACGCGATATTGTCCTTACAATGACATGTAACCCAAAGTGGCCTGAGATTGATGATGAGCTCTTTCCTGGCCAGTCTACACAAGATCGACCAGATCTTGTTACGAGAGTTTTTCGTGTCAAATTAGAAGATTTCAAGGAACAACTCTTCGAAAAACACATAAGTGGCGTAGTCACGGCATACATTTATGTGGTTGAGTTTCAAAAGCATGATCTACCGCTGTAACATCCTAATATTAAATTATTGTATTTGAGTTTTATTAGTTTAAATTTGTAATTTAAGTTGGATTGCATTTGGATTAATTTTAAAAGTTGGTTGTTTTATTCAGAAATTGATAAATTTCAAATTATTAAGTTAATATAATTATTATTAAGTGGATGAAAGGATAAAATAAAGATTTAATCTTTATTTAATGGAATTTAAGAATTTGGTTGCTATTTTAAGGAATTAAGAAATTTTAGAATTTCTAGTTTTAATTATTAAGATGAAATAAATATGGAAATATTTATTTAATAAAAGTTAGATAAGTTGAGGGACTAGAAGTGCCAAAGAATGAAAATGGGAAAAAAATACTCAAGTCCTTCATTTTAATCCATTTTCTTATCTCTCTCTACAAGCTCTTTCTCTCTCTAAAAGAACGGTTCTTTCATCGTCAAATCAAGAAATAAAGAAAACATCAAATTAAAGTCTGAAAATATGAGATTCGAATGACGGTTCCGACTGTTGTAGCACTTTAATATTGATTAAATCATGATTGAAGTTGTTATCGAACATGTGTATAATATGTTTTACTTATGGAAATGTAACAGGTCCCTTGTGGTGTTGTCTAACCCACAATGGGGTACTTTATGTTAGCTATTGCCTGCTGAGACATGTTGCATTATTATCGTTTGGAATTCTACTAACTTGCGTAGATTTAGATGCACATTCATACTTGTTGCATGTCCGTTCTTTTGTTGTGCATCTATCGTTTGGAATTCTACTAACAAAAGTTAGAAATCTGCTGAGACATATATTTCTAACTTTTCTGTCTTAAATTTCTAACTTTTCTGTCTTTAATTACCTAATGGAATTTAAGAATTTGGTTTCTATTTTAAGGAATTAAGATATTTTAGAATTTCTAGTTTTAATTATTAAGATGAAATAAATATGGAAATCTTTATTTAATAAAAGTTAGATAAGTTGAGGGACTAGAAGTGCCAAAGATTGAAAATGGGAATAAATGACTCAAGTCTTTCATTTTAATCCATTTTCATATCTCTCTCTACAAGCTCTTTCTCTCTCTAAAAGAACGGCTCTTTCATCGTCAAATCAAGAAACAAAGAGAACATCAAATTAAAGGCTGAAAATATGAGTTTCGGATGACGGTTCCGACTGTTGTAGCACTTTAGTATTGATTAAATCATGATGGAAGTTGTTATCGAACATGTGTATAATATGTTTTACTTATGGAAATGTAACAGGTCCGTTGTGGTGTTGTTTAACCCACAGTGGGGTACTTTGTGGATCCGGTTGAAAGCCCGAGGAGAAATAATATTGATTAAAGTTTAATAACGCACCCACTGTGAGTACATATGATTTCGCATGTTTATATCTGCTTTATGTTAGCTATTTCCTACTTAGACATGTTGCTTCATTATCGTTTGGAATTCTACTAACTTGCGTAGATTTAGATGCACATTCATACTTGTTGCATGTCCGTTCTTTTGTTGTGCATCTATCGATGGACCGGCGGGTCGCATCCGTTACTCCGATGTTACTGCGCTATATGACCCGGAGCTGATCCCTCTGAGGTTCTGGTAGGCAGTATGTCATCCCCGATGTTATGTCTGTCTCAGATGGTTGGGTTACATACCAAGCTTTGGGCTCGTAGGAGCGACGACACATGTGTGTCATACTTTGTGTACGTGGAGAGTGCACGACGTGTGTCGTCGGTGTACTCTTGTGGGCTTCATAAAGATTTATAAAATGCATAAATCTGTGTATTCACTAAGCATCGCTTACCCGTCAGTTGTTTACATTTATACAGGAAAAGGGAAATCCGCTGCTGGACCTTCAAGTTAGGTCAATATTCGAAGTTTGAAGAATATCTACTACTCATCTTGATAACTGAATCATGGGGTTATTAATGTAATGTGATTGGAATGTTGTGATAAACTTTGAGTATGTAGACTTAGACATGAAACCTTGTAGCACCGTAGGGTTTTTTAAACAGTTGTATTATTTTATTTATGTACTTTAATGCTTCCGCACTTGTTTATGCTTTCAGATCATTATGTAATAATTTATGTGGTGTTTAATCCTGGGTGTATTGTAATGGTGGTTATTGTGGCAAGGGTGTCACAGCCGCATGCACACTTTCTTTTGATAATGAGATCAGATCACAAGATGTCTAATCCAGACCATTACGATAAGATGGTTTGTGCAGAAATTCCGAACCAATAAAGTATCCAGAATTGCACAAGTTAGTCACCAAGAACATGATTGCATGGTGCCTGCGGTTGTTTACGACCATCCAGCCCGTGTATGCAGAACGTGAAAAGAAGATGTCGCTCTGATTACCCCAACCAATTTAATGAGATCACAGCACAAGGAGATGATTCATATCCGTTATATCGAAGGAGAAATAATGGAATGTAGGTGAATGTACGTGGTAGTACTTTAGACAATAGATGGGTGATCCCATATAATCCAAAGCTTTTGATGATGTCCAATTGTCATATCAATGTTGAGGCTTGTTCGAGTATAAAAATCTGTGAAATATGTTTTTAAATATGTCTACAAAGGTCATGACAAGCAGTCGATCCATATTGATCCAGACGGAGAAGAAGGAGATATCAACGAGATACAAATGTTTCAAGATGCACGTTATCTTCCACCCCTAAAGCAATGTGGCTAATTTTTAGTTTTCCACTTTCTCAAATTCTCTCTTACGTGATGGCATTATAAATTGACCTCCCGAATAAGCAGATGATAAGATTCAGAGATAATGATACAATGATAGATATTGTTGATAGAGAGAAAGACAAACGATCAATGTTGACTGCCTTTTTCGAGAGAAACAAAATCGATGAAACTTCAAGACAATATCTGTATAATGATTTTCCAAGACAATTCACATGGAATGCGAGCTCACGTCGTTGGAATCCTCAAAACCAAGGAGTAATGAAAGGGAGATTGGTTTTAGCTAATCCTGCTGAAGGAGAGCGATACTACCTACGATTACTTTTAGCGCATGTTCATGGACCTACAAGCTATGATGATCTATACACGGTTAATGGTATATTACTCCCAACATTTCGTAAAGCTGCACTTGAAAGAGGGTTAATAGAGAACGACAACAATTTATCACAATGTCTTGCAGAAGCATCATTATTTCAGCTTCCCAGTGATATAAGGAGGCTATTCGCAACTATATTGATTTTTTGTGAGCCTGACGACGTTCGAAAGCTATGGGATGACCATTATGACTCCCTTTCTGAAGATTACAAACGACAATGTGAAAAAAATTGTGCGTATTCAAGATATGGTCCTTTCAGACATTTCTGTATTTTTATTGTCTATGTGTAAGAATCTTGGTGACTTTGATCTTCCTAACGTAAATACAATCGTTAATTTACAATCTGGAGGGTTTCGTGAAGCGCAAGAGGTATATTCTATATTTGTTGAAGAAGAACACTTACGTGCTCGTGACTCCCTTAATGTCGTTCAAAAGGCCGCGCATGATGCGACATTGGAAAATGTGGATGATGACCGTCTACGCGTGTTCATCATAGATGGTCCTGGGGAAACCGGAAAAACATTTTTGTACAAAGCATTACTTGCTGAGGTTCGATCCCATGGTCTTATTGCCCTTGCAACCGCTTCATTGGGCGTTGCAGCTAATAACATGCCACGAGGTAGAACGGCTCACTCACGATTTAAGCTTCCTCTTAATCTTGCTAACAACTCAGTGTTTTTGTCACACCCCGTTACCTCGGTAGGCAACGAAGCGTGACGTCGCGGAAGCGTAACCATAATCATAATGAACGACCACTATATGGATGTTTTCATTAATACATTGAATTAACTTCAAATAAAAATATTGTTTTACATAACCCAAATACAGCGTAAGTAGTTCCTAAAATACAAGGATTTAAATACATAATTTAGTGCATGAACGGAAACCTTGAACAAATTGTTGGTGAGCTCATAGGTTTACGCGAAAAGACCAATTGTATGGACATTATCAGATGAGTTGAATTTATAAAGCATAAATTCCATGTATGTATTACATAAACTATCATCCAACCGAAGATTAATTAAATGAGTTTGTCCTGTGCAGTATTCCAATACGTAATATCATGTGTTGAATATATATGCATCCCGCCGTTAGCCGATTAAGACTAACCCGAATGGGGGACATGACTCCTGATAGATCTATCCACAATATATTCGCGCTTGCAAATATATGCAATTAACGGTTCTTGATTTGAGGCTGAAGGATCCACATGTGTAATACATATAAGAAATAAACAGTTTTGATGTCCATATGAAAATAGTGCGTGTATTTCCACCCCAATAGATAGTGAAAATAGGGGCTATGAAGACTCACCGAGCTTGTGATGGCAAAATATTTGCGTAAAATGCAAGTTTGCGTGGATTGATGGGTGATGCACTGGATGTCTTCAGTCGAACCCTAAATGATAATAGGGACTTAATAACTCTCATATATGATAATATGTATATATATAGGTTTTTACGTCTTAAATTACCCAACATTACAAGTTTATAAATAAAACCCACTTAAAATGTCAAGTTTATATATATATATATATATATATATATATATATATATATATATATATATATATATATATATATATATATATATATATATATATATAATTTTCCAGCTTTTCGAAGGTTTTTCGGCCTACTTTGAGGTTGTTTTTGACCAAGCTCCAAAACAATCTAGGCTTTGGTTTTCTTGGACACTAAACTACTATATACAAAGAATTTTTAAAGTCAAGAACGGCCATTTTTCGAGATGTTTAGGTTAGGGAAAAACTTGTTGAAAACCCTATGTTGGCCATTTTTGAGCTGTCAAACTTTCGGGTTCCCAAATAATATCTGGGGGTCTTAAACTCCATAATAAATTATGAAAACTTCCAGATTTTTAGCTAAGACATAGATCTAACTTTTGAGACAAGAATCAACTCATTTTGTTAAGTTATGAATTAGTTATGATTTTTCAAAGTCGATGCAAGTTTTCTGCCGAAATACCGTACTTCATAAACTTGAAATAACTAGTGATTCTTGTTGTTTATTCAAAGACTACTTATATAAAAGTTATATATATATATATATATATATATATATATATATATATATATATATATATATATATATATATATATATATATATATATATCACTTTTTTTCATATTATTTACACTTTCATGATGTGTTTACATATTTATAAACACATTTGAAGAAAACAACTTAAAAACAAAAACTAGTGACTTATAAACTTGAATTTTTATGAAACTTGTTGTTGTTGGTGATTATATATATTTTGCAAGACTTATACTCCCACCTGATTAAACAGACTGTCTCACATTAGCCACAAAGGCAGTACCTCTTCTGCGCATTTCCAAGGCATTCCTCTTTTGCTGCCTTGATTGTTCATCATTCAGTAAGGATCCATACCGATTGACCAGAATCCATACTTCTGATAGTACCTGAGTTTCTTAGGATGGTGAGAAAATAGTTCCACTCCTCAGGTTAAAATGTCCCCAGAAACTTGTTCACCAAAGTAAGACTGTCCTTGGTGATCCCAACAGCTTTTGAGATCATTCACCAGAGCAGTGAACCTGGTGTAGGTTTCTGTGAGAGACTCCTTTGGTTTGGCAAAAGAAGAGTTCATACTGTCTAACAAGATTGTTAATCCTGTTGTCCAGTGTGATTGTGGGTCCATCATAGACGGTACACAGAGTATCCCACATTCCTCCTTGCAGTCTTCATCTTCTCAACCTGCTTGAACACATCATCAGGAAAGAGAAATGACCAGGTTGTTTTCTGGCCTTTGCATCCAGAGCTACCATTCTCTTGTCTTCATCAGACCATTGAGCTTTTGCTTTCTCAAAGGTCCTTGATTTCAGGAGCAGCTCTTCAACCGCTGGAGTTCTTGTAGTAACGAGGTTGGGCACTAGGGGGACCCTCCATCCACTATCTCTGGCAGTTTGTACATCCAGATTCTCTAATAGAGCATCATTCTGCACTTCCAACCAGCGAAGTTTGATGATTAAATTTTGGAGGCTTGCCCATAGAGCCATTGTCATAGTAAGAAGAGTTTGCCGCACTGTTGTCCTTGGAAACTAGGGATTATGAGAGATCTAGAATGACACAACACTCTAAACTGCTCTGATACCAGTTGTAGGTCCCGAAGGTCCAAAGTATATAGTAATAAACTGTAGAGGGGGGGTGAATACAGTATTAAAAACTACACACTCTTTTTCTCAATGTTTGTATGATTACAACAAATGATTAATACAAACAAGCTTGACTCCGGACAATTGTTCAAGCTGAGATGACAGAAATACAACAGTATGGTTTCTAGTCTTAAAGACACACTCAAACTAGATTACAATGAACACACTCACTAAGATGCACTCACTGTATTTTACAAGACTTTAGGAACAGCTTTGGTAAACAGCTTAGGACACACAGAAGCTTGTTTACAAGAAGATTTGCATGCATGAATATCACACTTGCACGTTCACTCTTGGTTTAAGCACTTAGCTTTCTTCACATTCTTTCTGACCTTAGAAGCTTCCTTTTATACTCACCTAGAGGATCTAAGAGAAACATCTTCATTGGGCAGAATGAAAAAGGAGAAGTCTTGTTGAAAAAGACAATATAACGTTTCTGCACTTTTCTGAAAAGCAGACTTGCCTTCTCTTGTGCAGAACTTTTGTCTTTTTACTTTCTACTGTTGCATTGCCTTTAACCATTTTAGGAATGTCAACTTTGCGTCTTTCTTCCTTGTAAAGGCCTATTTTGATATAAGAAAAAGGTCTGTCACCCTTTTTCAAATATCCGTTTGTCTTCATGTAACAGAACAGCTTGGGCAGGCTGAGCGGTTCTGCTTTCCACTTTGTCTTCAACTGTGTAAACTGATCTGGTAGTTAAAAATAAAGTGTTTAGCCTGTTCACAAAGAACAGGTTCTGTTCACAAAGAACAGAACACTTTAAAAATGCCCAAGCTGCTCAACAGTGTAGAGCAGCGTAGACAGTTTATGTCCAGCCTGATCAGCAGACTGATCAGCTTGGACAAACTGTCTTGGTTGCAACACATGCAACGTATAGAACAGCTTTAGACTGATATTGCAAATCATTTTCAGGTTTCAATAAGGCATATAACAGGCCTTAAATTCAACCTTCAAATGTATCAACAGGTTTGATTATAAAATCTCCCCCTCAGATGTAGAGCAGGTTTGACTGAGGCCTTTTTGTGCCTAACAATACTATCTAATAAAATCTTATATTTTAGTTTAGNTATTGCAAATCATTTTCAGGTTTCAATAAGGCATATAACAGGCCTTAAATTCAACCTTCAAATGTATCAACAGGTTTGATTATAAAATCTCCCCCTCAGATGTAGAGCAGGTTTGACTGAGGCCTTTTTGTGCCTAACAAAAACCCATTGTCGAATACAATTGAACATGTTCATTAAAACCCATTTTAAAATTTATTATAGATATGCTATGGAAGTAAATCCCTATAATTAAGGGATTTATTAATTCATTAGTTGTTATTTATTAATTAAGATTCTAATTGACTATATTACCATTTTTTTACTTATAACCAAACATGGGTGGACTAGTATAACATGGTACCCCATTGATCCTGACCCTATATGGTACCCCATATATATATATATATATATATATATATATATATATATATATATATATATATATATATATATATATATATATATAGGGGGGGTTCAATGGAAAACCACAATGCACTTGAAAACTTGTGAAAACCGCACCGTATCACCACAAATGCATCAAAATTCCCGCGTGATGCATCATCTTATTTACGATCATGCCACTGCGTTTTTCATGAAATGCACCAAATCGGACGGTTTGCGTAGGTTTCCATAGTTTTCACGTGCATAGTGGTTTTCCATTGAACTCACTTATATATATATATATATATATATATATGGTAAATATTGAATTTTTTGAAGATCAAATTTTTATTACAATCATCCAATTAATGACGATTGTAATAGATGACGAAATAATTTAATATAATAGGTCATAGGTGTTATTATCACATTGTTATAGCTTCAGTTATATCTTAACAATGATATTTGACTTTGAGCCAAATTTTAAAAGAATACCTCAGAAAACAATTTTGGTTACTGAATTGTAAAAAAAAAAAATATTTGTGCAAAAAAATCCAAGTTAGATTATTTTTATTGCACAAAAAACTCTCAACCGGTAAAATCACATGGAAATGAGATATTATCGATTGTAATCGGTTGAAACTCACAGGTCATCATCGAAAAAGTAAATTATAACAAAAAACACAGATTTGAAGAAAGAAATCAACAAAAAATATCAATTGGAATCATAAAATACAGACAAGTTAGTTCGTTGGTAGAAGGTTCGTCAGAGACGAATAGTTGGTCAGCAGATCGCAACCGGTTCATCATGTTGCAAATCATTTTTTAAATAACCTTATTTTGATAAATTT
Organism: Centrapalus pauciflorus; assembly: GCA_020465985.1. Lineage (NCBI taxonomy): Eukaryota > Viridiplantae > Streptophyta > Magnoliopsida > Asterales > Asteraceae > Centrapalus > Centrapalus pauciflorus. The sequence goes on from JAANYP010008581.1 coordinate 258,820, forward strand.
TAGTTAGTTGAAAGTTTTTTTGTGCAATTATAAATGGTTGAAAGTTTTAATCGGAAAAATGAATAAACATGAAGGTTTTTTAACACAAATTTTGTCATAGTTTAATATAGGGGAAGTTGCGCAACCCTTAAGTTTGATTGATATTTTTGTGATTAAAATGATTAATCATTTCTCATAACACAAAAAATTCTTAACCGACTAAAACTTATCAATATAAAAAAATTTCAAAGAAAAATGTCATCAACATATAAACCAGTTGCAATCTGTTGACCATTCCTTCTTTTCCAACGAATCTTTTATTCAACGAACCTCATCTCCGATGACCTAATAATACCAAAAAAATCCAATAATTATAAAGATGAAGAAGACGATACTAAAGTCGATAAATACTCCGGTAACATAAACCACTCTGGACCATACACCTCTTCTCTTGAATAAAAAATAATACGAAGATATGTGTTTTTTGTTGTTTTATTTTTGATTGAATACGTATTGTTGGTTATGGTTCAAATCCATATTTTTTTTGATTTCTTTGTTCAAATTTGTATTTTTATTGGAATTTATTTTTTAACAAAATTTTGATGGTTAGCGGTGACTTCTCGACAGTGACCAGTGAGTTTCAACCCGATGTAACCGGTAATATACTATTGTCGTAAGTTTTTTAGCAGTAGAATGTTTTTTGTGCAATAAAAAAATAGTTAAGGGTTTTAATCACCAAATTGTCCAACTTAGAATTTTTTTTACATAAATATCCCCAAACTATGTAATATACTTCTTTAAATATAAATTCGATTCAGCTTTATATTATATTGTATTTAGAAATGAAGTTTTTATTTTCTATATTTAATTGATGAGAATTATTTAAAAAAAAAAAAGAAATTTTTTTTTGGACAACAAGAATTATTAAGATGACATTATTTATGTAAGGATTTGTATGGGGCTGCGATGCTTTCTATTTTTAAAGATGGCTTTGTGTCGTCAAATGACCGCAAAAAGCCATAAAAAATGATGTCTTCATATGCATATGTGTCCCCATTCCAATGATGATACGATTGATGTTTACTGGAGGAATCACTGCTATCAACCGCAGGAACACGAACCTCTTTCTCCACCATCAATTCTAATTTCTAAGCCCTAGACAGACCTTTAGACCTTTCTTTACTTTCTTCTTCTCATCAATGGCGGCTTGTTTGGAAATGCATTCCATGCGTACCCTTCTCGAAGAACTCGTTGAAGATAAACAGATGCTCAGACCTGATACCACCCTTTCAAATCCTAATTCACCGCCATCCACATCTAACTCCATGATGGCCATGCGGTATAAGGTCGAAAGACTCTTTCCGGTGTATGCAAGGGGCGGTTTGATACCCAGATCCGATCCTTCTGTTAATTCGGGTTCGGTTGTGGGTGATTCCATTTGGGATGCTATTAGAGTTGAGGCCAAGTCTGAGGTACTTGCTATTCAATCGTAGTTTTTTTTTTCTCCCGGCAATTATATGCATTGGAGGCTAAAATTCATTTCAATTACGCAGTATTTTTTAAAAACTGGTTTTTTCTGTTATTGGGTAAACTATAATTTACTGTTTAATTGATGGTGGATGATGACTATATAGTGTGCAATAAGCTTTTCAATAGTGAGCTATTATACGATGTGAGTTAGCTTTATATTTTGGAATAATATTGGTACTTTTCTCTGCATTAATGGATCATCTATAGTTTCTACAGTTCATTTGATACATGTATTTGGTGATTAAAACGCTTTTTTGGGAGTTTTACTGATGGCTAAACACAATTTAACAAAATTGGTTTCTCATCCAATCTTTCAAAAAATTAAGTATATTTGAGGAACATCAAACTTATGTTGATGTTAAAATTTTGTATTCAGCTCTTTCATGGGACATAAAAACTGTGATGTGGACTTTTTTGGGTGGAGGAAGAAATGTCTTCTTTTTTTTTTTTTTAAATGAAGATGGTTCTCTCTCTCCCTCCCTCCCTCCTTTCTAATTTAAGTAGGACTAACATGAATGTCTGGAAGTGTTTATCATCGTCCCATCCAAATGATTAGAAATCTTTATAATGATCTGACACGAAAGTAATTTACCATATTTGTTAATACGATGCAATTTTCAGATAATTAGTTTTTGGAATTTGATACGTTTGAAGAAAAATGCTACATTTGTAGTAATTCTAAAGTTGGTTTTTTTATGCGAACTTCAGGCAGAGAAGGAGCCTATTTTAAGCAGCTTCTTATATGCCAGCATACTGTCTCATGATTGTTTAGAGCGAGCATTGGGATTTATTATTGCCAATCGGCTCCAAAATAATACACTATTAGAAACCCAGCTGATGGATATATTTTGTGATGTAATGATAGAGAACCGAGGCATCCACAAAGCAATTCGCCTGGATCTACAGGTGATGATGCTTAATAGCATGTTCAACTTCTTTTGTTCGTGTATTTGAATTTGTTTTTCCCTAGTGTTGGTAGATAATCTGATGTGGAGTTGATTTTTTTGCTCGACTAATTTCCTTCCACAGGCATTTAAAGACAGAGATCCCTCATGTTTGTCTTATTGCTCTGCTCTGTTATACTTGAAGGTATTTCAAACTTCACATTCAACTTTTCTATGGATTGTGTTTATCAGACTTCACATATGACCTTCATGAAACTTCAAACCAAGATTTTAACTTCTTCTTTGGCTTTTAAAACCTTCTTTGGGATGTGAGAACTTAATGATCTCTTCAAACTCCAATTTCTCCTACAATTATGGAAAATACATCTTCATTCTTTCTATGCCCAATTGCTGCTTGACTTCGTCATCTATTCATTTGGCTGACTCTAATGTTCAGTCGATAATTTTGTTCATGTAAGTCAATTGTTGATGCTTAGGCATACACCATGTAACAAGAAAAGAGAAATGAATGGAATTGTTGTTATTCTTTGAACTCACTCCTTAAGATGCTCCTTATGGTTAATGATCAGCACTTAAATGTGCATGTTGAAAGTTGGGTGTTCAATCTTCACAGGAGAATGTTGATCTCTGCCCTAAGAAAAATTAGCACTTAAAAAATCATTTTAGTTTGTTGGAATTAGAGAATGCATATTATGGTTACTTGACATTTGTTGTTTGATGTGAAGTGTCAAAAGTAACTGGCATTTATCAAGTTTAAGATACTTTTGTAGGGTTACCATTCGTTACAAACACACCGAGTAGCACATGCCTTGTGGAATCAAGGACGCAAGGTGTTGGCTCTTGCACTACAAAGTCGAGTTAGTGAGGTAGCATTTACCTTCCTGATTTCTCGTGTTTATGGTATCTTTTAGTCGATTCATTTAAGTTGCCTCTTATTTGCAAACATTTACCTGTGTGTAGGTGTTTGGAGTTGACATACATCCAGGTATTGCTTCCAAAATCTTTTCTCAACACATACTACTGGTTCTGCATATTTCTTTTCATTGTTTTATTTTCTTTTTCAGGAAGAGAGGAGGTAGTAAAGTAAATTGATATATATATATATGTATATATATATATATATATATATATATATATATATATATATATATATATATATATATATATGTGTGTGTGTGTGTGTGTGTGTGTGTATGTGTGTGTGTAGAGAGAGAGAGAGAGAGAGAGAGAGAGAGAGAGAGATAAGATCGTATTAGAAATCAAATATTTTTGATAAAAATTGAATCAAAGAATATATATAATGAATCAGTGTGCTATTTCATGAGTCAATGGTAACCGTTGAATCAAAGACAATGATTTTGGGTCCCACCAGAAAAATAATAATAAAATGGTGGGACCGTTAAATGTATGGTTAGAGTTCCTTCTCATATTTCTCACAAACATTTAATTTCACATAGGATCCATATTCCATATATAATATGTGTGTGTGTGTGTGTGTTATTTGTTAGATAGTGAAGGAGTCCTCATATGTCATGGGGATTTTTACAAGCAAGTAGAGTTTGTTTTTTTCTGCTGCAAGCCTGCAGATGTTAACACACATAGCGCACTTATATATGTTATGTGTTATATTGGAAAACTGCTTTGAGTCTCCCACCACTATATAACACATAACATTTGCAGGGACTCTCCTGTTTCAGTCTCCCACCGTTTTTTGTATATTGGAAAACTGCTTTAATAAAAATGAAGATAATTCATATTTAAACAGTTAAATATTATTGGGTACAAAGTACCTCTTCTACAGGAAGGATTGTAGATACAATTTCCTTATTTTTTTAAAACGAAATCCTAATATTGCCAACTTCTGTTTTTTCTTGTGGCTACACAGCTGCCAAAATTGGAGAAGGAATACTATTGGATCATGGGACGGGCTTAGTTATTGGTGAAACTGCTGTTATTGGAGATAGAGTTTCACTAATGCAGGCAAGTCCGTTTATCCATACTTTTTCCTCTAATCGATCCAACTGCTAATTGAAACATTATCTGCAAACCATATGTTTAACTTTGGAGTGAGTTTGGGAGAATATGTATGTAATTAAATGCTTAATCTATAGTCAAAGATGTGTTTGTAGTTCACTAACATGAATTACAACCATTTCGCAATATGTTGTATGACATGTATGAGCATAAATCATTTGTGATGATTTCAACAGGGTGTAACCTTGGGAGGAAGTGGGAAAGAATCAGGGGATCGACATCCAAAAGTTGGTGAAGGTGCTCTGATCGGAGCTAGTGTTACTGTACTTGGAAATATCAAAATTGGTGAAGGTGCGATGATAGCTTCAGGTTCCCTTGTTCTTAAGGATGTTCCTCAACATAGGTGAGAAACAATCTATGCAAGTGGAATAATTTTCTCTTTTAGTTCACGTATGTGGTATATCAGCTAGTATAGCGATGCAGGTTAATGCTTTTGTTTTTGTTTAAAGCATGGCTGCAGGAATACCAGCCAAGGTGATCGGTTATGTAGAAGAGCAAGTTCCATCTCTAACAATGAAGCACGGTATGTAAAATTTCTTTAATATTAACAATTCTTGCGACAATATATCCATAGTATGTGGTCAGTGTACAATTTATAGAAGTGAGGCTTGTCATTATTGTTTTGGTTATGGCCGGTCTTGACGCCTTGTGTGGTTAGGCATGTGGTAGTGTGTGCGCCCTTAGATAGACGTGTGTTAGGGGTGACAATCTGAGCACATTCAAGCAAATGGGTCAAACGAGTTGACGACCAAAAGTCATAAATTTTACATGATCCTGAATTTTTTTTCAAAGAACAATTTTTTTTAATACCCCATTTCATAAATTTTCATCTTTAAAAAATTATGTTCTATATTAGTTTTTGACAATAGGTCCATTTAACTTTTCGGCCTGTTGGGTCAAGATTGACACGTCGTGTGTGACCAAACCCAAGACTGAGCGAGTAGGAATAAGAGCATTGGTCAGAATTTAGGGTTTTTATATAATGATATCAAGAACTCGAGAGCACAGGTTGTTAAGTCAATGGCTTATGTGCATGGCTCAAGCAAAAGAATATAAAAAGAAGGTAACGGCACAAATATGCATACGATGGCATAGGATTGGAAGGGAAAGGAAGCAAGTAAGCATCGGTATAAGGAGGATATTACACCGACAAATGTTTGTGTTGTCTTTAAATTTGTTATCATCGTATTTTAAACTAAATTGACATCATAGAATTTTATTATTATCTATTTAATCACATTGTGTGGTGTTTTTTCTATGACAGATGCAAGCAAAGACTTCTTTGAACATGTAGCCATAGGTCACGAGGAGAGATCCAACGGCGACTAGTCTATATATATATATATATAGAGTATATAACCCACGTATACGCTACGCTTGTTTTTAACATGTAACCGTAGGTTGCAACGCAAGATATCCGTTCCATGGTAAGGAAAACTACTCGATCTATAGAATCAATCATACATTTACATTTAGTGTTTTTCTTGAAATAAATGGAAGCTATTTCAATAGCTATTTTGTAGTATGATTTTGACTTGGTTAATATAAGACAGGGTCAGGGAGGAATGGTTAGCTTAGCGCTAATTCTACACCTTTCTTCTTCTGTTTTATCCTGTTATCATTAGTTCGGATAAATTGTCAAAGAAATATAATATAAAATATAAACTTTTATAATAAAGATATGTGAAATTATTTTATTTGTTTATATAAAAGGCATGATCGATAACCCACTTACGACCTTTTGTTGCAAGAAAGGGCCATTCACATTGGGCGATGGCTAACCAAACAACCACCACTATGATTAAAACGTGGGACCCAGCCTATAATAGCCTATGATCACATTTCACATCAACAAGTCTCGTGTATTTGTGCATCCATGTTTGGTTTGGTTTTAATTAAAAAAGGAGTAATATAGTCGGTTAGATTTATGTTAATTAATTGATAACAACTAATGTATCACTCAAAATCGAGTACATCTGAAGGTATCGTTTTTAATAAAACGGTACACACATGATATGTGAATTTCAGATAAATTACCTTACGTTTTTTTAACATTTTGTGAATAATCAATAAATTAATCATGTATATTTTATGCGAATAGTCATCCAAGTGAGTGATCATTCACATTATTTTTTTCAACCATTCACAAGAACTATTTTTTGAATCTTAATGTATAAATGTATGATTCTTTTGATAAGAAGTCTTATAATATTGACTTATACACGTTTATGTAAAAAAATTCTGTTCATGAACATTCATAATGAGATGCGTTCGATACTCTCGATTATTTAAGATACACATATTATCCAGATTATATATACAGAGAGTGGTGTGATAAAATAGTACGGATTGTATAATAATGAAACCGTTGTACAAAAATGAGAATGGATCATTCGGACCGTCTCAACAAAAATGAGTTTGGATCAAGACGGTTTGGTACGAGTCATATTTGATGACGGGTCAAACTAGTTACGAGTCATATTTTGACGTGGTTGACCTATTTAATTCCAAGAAATTTTGAATATGGTCAATATATTTTATGGTTAAATTTTTTTTAGAAAAATTTATCATTCACAGATAAAAACGAAAAAGAATTGGTTAATAGTTATGATGTGATTATATGAACAATTGGGTATTAAGTTAAGCATATGTGAGTAAGTCAACCGCCTGGTATGATGAAATCATAAGAATTAAAATCGTTTAATTTTATAACCTTCTATTATCATTAATAGTTACAGACAATTAAAGAATGAAAAAAACCTTCATTTTTTATATCTTTTACTTTTTCCGTTTTGATAAGGAAATGAGACAAATAGGATTTATATTAATACTCAATTCCATATGTTTTATATTGAGAATTAAAGATTTTATCACATGATAGAAATTTAAAAAGTTTATAATTCATCGTACGAAAGGCGTCCTAATAATAATGCAGTTCTATGAAGAAACATTTAATGAAATTGAAATTAGAAAATTTCCATATATTAATAACACAATTTAAAATTTAAATGTTATAATTTTCATCATTTTATGAGAAATAACAACATGATTATATCAACCTACTTATAGTATTTACCAATAATAACAATTATTTTCTAGTTTTTTTATAATTACAATATAGACAATTATAACAATCATTAGTTTTAATTTTACCGGTATTGACAATCTACGTTTTAGTTTATTTTTACGATTGACGATTGTAACAATTTGCTTATTACTATAACAACCATTACTCGTTTAGTTGGTTAACCTACATGACGCTTGTTTTTTAGTAACATACATACCAATTTGCTTAAGTTCTTACATCATAAAATGAATCACCGCTCGATCATTTCCTCCTAAAAGAACACGATGGGAATTCATCGAGTTGCTATCATCGTGATAAACTTATAAATAAATTACTATAACTGATAAAATTTTAAATAGATTGTTATAAACGTGCAATTGAAAAGATAGATTGTTATTAGTGATAACATTAAAATAGATTGTTATTACATAAATTTTAACAAAATAGGTTGCTAATTCTCAGAGAGTCCTCTTTGGATCATCTCTGATCTTACTTTCATTGTTTATTAATAAAATCATTTGGTTCCTTATCCTTCACTATCTTATGGTTCCTATCAGTTGGTTCTATTGCCGGGAAACATGCAAATGGAGAATTCAAAAACCCATGTTCGATTACACTTATGTATCAACACACAAGATCAGAAAATCCAGAACATCTCCAATCAGGTGCGAGATCTCTCAACCTCCATCAATGAAATACTCTCTGAAATGCCAAAGTCATTGGAGGAGATGATGCTGAAATGTAACATCATCGGACAATACCATATCAATGAATAACTCTTCTCCCTTACCAAGTCATTCAAAGATCTAATGAAGAGCAACTCGAAACATCAGGGGACGCAGCAACACCCAAATTTGAATGTTTCTGTAAACAGTGACCGTGAATCGGGGACAGAATATAACGCTCTAGATAACAAAACTCCTATCCACAACCTGCATGAATATGAAGCTCCCCAAGAGTTAATTCCTGACCGAACTGAAGAACACTTGGTTGGTGTGTTTATACGAGTTAAAGAATCGCATACGTGATTGCGTACAAACCCTAGATCCTCTTACCATGGATTCCACTCGTAATGAGGATATCGCTACTAGCGTTCATGGCGGAAAGGCAATGAACATTGAACTCAAAATTACTTACGATCAAGTATGCATACTGGATCTAAAACACCAAGAGATAGTTTGGGCCAATCATGCAAAATTAGCCCAAAAGGAATAATGCCTGCATATTACAAAGTCCATTTCCATATCTCAGGCTTGTCTTCGTGGGGACGGTATTGATAGAGAAAATAATACTGTCTTAATAAGCAAACCAAAGTCTAGATCAATGCTATATATATGGAGAGGAAGAGAGAGGAGTGTGATTTTGTTTGTAAAATCAGCCATTTAGCATTGTTCATTCTATCTTATCTCTGTTAGCATTGTTCCTATCATAATAGTAATCTAAATAAGGGACAGAATTTACAGTAATAGTATGACAAATCTTAAATGAAATTCATGTAAAGTATGTTGCTATCATGCACTCTCCCAAACAAAATTATAATAATTGAGTAGCAAAATGAAAGAAAAGAAGGCATAAATGTTTCAAGCTTCTAATCTTCTATACACCACTGCCTATCATGAATTCATGATACAAAATCTCTAGGCTGCTCCAGCCAATTCATCACCCCCTGTTCGTCTTTTGATGTGTCGTATAATCTCTCTCTGATGATACTTTTGTCGATTAAAAAGTTAATTGTTACAAAAGAATACAAGAATGATTGTGATGGCACCTTTTCCAACTGCGCGAGCAAGATGCCTCTGAAACCCCTTGCAGTTTGGTATCATAGACTTCTTATGAGAAGGAGAAGCGTGGAAAGAGAGAGAGACCGGATCCTGGTGACTCGCTTGCTGGGCTTGATGGAACATCAGTTGAAGTGCGATAGGCATTTTGACACTTTTGTAACTGCATTCATATCCCATAAATTGAATTATGTCGAAATTGTAGCTGCTTAAGTACTAGATATCAAATAATATTTTTAGATGTACACCATAGATCACATATTATTATCATAATGGTATAGTTTCTGTAATCATATCTAACATGTTAAATACTAATAAAATTTTAAAAACTCGACAAAAGATGTTGACTGGTGGACCCGACCCGTTTAGCCCTTTACGGTCTTTGCCTAACCTGCCCATTTGCCACCTCCACATACTTGCCAATTCCAATACTCCATTTTGTGGAGCGTGAACAATCTCTTATATTAAATAAGATCCACAATTATATCTTTCTTTTCCTTGTCCTACGAGACAACAAACTTATCTTTGTTCAGGTGATTTTTAGGTCAAATAAGTTCCTCACCTCTTCAGGGCTGAACTGAAGGAGCATCGCGATAACAGGTAGTAGCGCCCCCACTTCACCTATTTACACAAAGGTTCCGCAGGATATATTATTTACGGATAAAAAATTGGGAGCTCATCATATTTTGGGTTGATAAAGTCCTGCAAAGCAGCCAATATTTAACTTTTAAGGAGTTACCACAATTGAGCACCATGTAAAAATACCTGTTTCAAGAAGCTTTACTATGACATTTTTAAGATATGTCATATCCACTCCTTCCCTCTTCTTTGATCTTTCCATGTTTCGGAGCTCTTCCTTCAACATAGCTTGCTGTGCAATGTTATAAGAATATCACTAGTGAAGTTAGAATTACAGTTCATTTCATATCCCACACGACCATGAGAACAAGTCTCAGTTCATGTGAATTTGAAAAAGACTGTCCACTCAAAAGATATCGTCTCCATCATCAAACATTATCAAAACTCACAGCACATTAGAAGTTCCATATGTGCTTGAAATGTGCTACACGTTATAGCACACCACACAAGAGAACTTTCATACCCACAAAATAATTGTAAGAACGCAAAGTTGATACCTGCTGGCTGTGAAGACGATTTTCACGTTCAAGCTCTTCAAGTTCCTCCTGGAAGAAAGTACGTGAGATTACCATTTGAAATTTAGAGAATCAACTTAAACTAAGGCTTACTTGAAGTGCAAGAATATGTCGCTGTGACTGAGCAAGCTCTTCCTCTCTTTGAGCTTGTTGCCTTGCCAAAATCTGGATTTTGAAATACATACAAATCATTTTATCAGGAAGCATCATGTTATTTGTTAACTACTAACTATAATATTTTCAACTATAGGTCAAAGTGAATCAAACCAACCAAGTTTGTTGTTTGCCGGTGAAATTATAAAGAAAGTCAGGAAAAGCCAAAATCACTTGAGCTTTGAAAGAACATATGTTGCTAACTGGGACGTCTACATAGATTTTACTTACAAAGGTGTCTTTCGTTCACTTTAATTGATTCGCTTTTTTGTAACTTTTCACAAGCTTTTTTTAGATGGCAAAGAAATTTGCATACCTATGTAACTTTTCACAAGCTTTTTTTAGATGGCAAAGAAATTTGCATACCTATGTCTCCAAAGGAACTCAAACTCACAAACTAACGATAATAGAAACTTGATTCGCAATCATTGATTTGTAATTTTGTATTATTAAGAGAAATCATGTAATGTAGTGTATATGAATATTACCTCCGAATTGACTTTGGTGATAAGCATCAGAGGCAAAAATAACAAAGTAATGTCACAGAAAATGTATAAACTGAAGAAGTTTATAGAATGGAATACTCTTCTACAGCGTAAAATTGTGCATACCAATATCTGCTGTTCTGCAATGGAGGCGTTTGAAGTATCCTGTCTTGGGAATGCTATCAAGTTGAAGTTTAGATATGAAAATGAAATATTGAATACAAAATCTGACTAGAACTACAGAAAGTCTGAGGAGGAAAACGTAAGAAGACAGACAAGGAAATTTATGTTACCAGCATTGAGGCCATTGTCATTGTTATTTGCCTGAAAATTGTGATAAAAGGTGATGTTACTACACGGAGAAAGACAGAGAAACGAACATTCCCAAAACATGAGCAGGAAGATACCGGTGGTTTTGATGATAAGGAACGAAGAAGATTCTTATTGTTGTCTACAAGCCTTGCGATCTCCGTGTCCTTCTCTTCAATCAACTTATCAGCAAGCTCACGAAACGAATCATGTTCTTCCTATAATAAAATAGAAAAAAGAATTTAAACAAGAGTATAACTGGATGTTAGTCTCAAGATACAACTGTAACAAACCCACCTTCAACTTTTTATATTGTGTTTGGAGATCTTGTACTTCATTTTGTAGAGTTTCGCTAGGTGACACCTTTTGTTGTTCAATTTCAGACTTTAACGCCTGAAATCTCACTGTGGAATAGTTAAGGTGGTTGTTAAAATAATTTAACCGAAAGTTATTGCACATAAATTTGTATGCTTAAAAGGATTTTAGTTACATTGCCAAGTTTCTTCCACATCTTGAAGATTCTTTTCCCAAGCTTCTTTCTCGGATTGATGACTAGAAAGGGCAGAAGAGAGCTTCATTTCCATGATTTTCATCTGTTGCTCAGTAAGGCTAACTGTTTCATCTCTGACGTAAATATGGAAGTGGGCAGCAGAGGATAAATTAATAAAATTAGGCATCTGATATTAAATAAAATAATAATATTCTGAACCTTAGGATTCATCAACACCTAGGAAACCATGATGCAGACAACCAGATATCAAAATAGAAGATGAGAGAATGAAAATCCAATGGCATATATATCTTTAGAAAGAAAGCAGTACACTACCTAGCACTGAGTTCTTTGTCATGACGACTTAGAGCATTCTCAAGATCTTGGAGGGCTTTGTCCCTTTCAGCAGATGCTATCATTATTTCATTTTCAGCATCCTAAAAGAATGGGGCCTTATATGTGAGTAAATTTGTGTTCTTTACTATCAGACAGGAGCAAAATATGCACTGAAAAACATACACACCTTTAGTGCTTCTTCCATAGCTTTAAGTTGTTCATTATCTTTAGCAGAGGCCAACTCTGCATCCTTTTTCTGAAGAAGTGCATGAGCACGAGCCTTATAGGAAGCGAATTCACTTTCTAGGCGCTTGATCTGAATAATTTGTAAAACAAAAACCATATTAATTATGATCAACTCAATAGAAGAACATGAGCCATGCACTCTATCATGGTCATCAGGTGGAGGAATATAAACATTTCCGATACACCATTTCAAAGTAAAGATGACAAAGCAGAACGAATACCTCCTCTTTGGCGGCCACTAATTCAGCATCCTTCGTGTTTGACAGCTGACTTTGCACAGAAAGTTCCAAATCCATCTGACCTGTGGCTCACGATTATTAAGTCGATCAAATAGCAAGTACTTTAGATAGGAATTCAAACAAAGAGATAGTTATATACTTTTCATTTTGGCAGCTTCAACTTCAGCACGCACACAGTTACCCTCAGCGATCTCCAGCTTCCTGCTGAGTGCTTGGGAGGCAGCTTCCCACCTTTCCTTTTCATTCTCCTACGAATAAAGAAAATTCTTTCCATTAGCCAAATATGCTACCAATAATATAAACCTTTGTAACTTAGCAACTGTCTGTGACTGAATGAATTTAGACTAACTGTATGGACTAGAAAACAGAACTGAAAGAGTAACAAAACAACATAGAGAAGGGACTCTCATTTTAAAGTATTCAATTCATACATGCTCATGTTTCAGGTGAGCAAGTTCTCCTTTGATAGTCTCCATGGCAGCTTTAAGCCTTGCTGCTTCACCACTTGAGGCTGCATCCATCTCTGCCAGCTTTGACTCTTTTTCTGCAACAAGTCTCTTAAAAAGAGAATAATGCAATGTCAGACTTCCATCTGCTGCTACAAATGTTGGCCGACTACACTGATGGCTATATATCCATGTAAACAATTATCCATGCATAATTTGTTTACCTGCAGAGAAGAGATTGTTTCTGTTGCTTTGGTTCTATCTGCTGATGAGTCAGCAAGTTGAGCTTCCAAATTTGCAATTTGCTGGAGTAGTAGAACAGAGGCATTACTTCACCAAAGTTTGTGTACTGGATCCAAATTTAAAATTTCCAATTCCCCTTCAGACAGAAACAGACATCTTACCTTTTGATGTTTTGAAGAAAGTTCAGCCATTGAAGCTTGCCTCTTTTCTTCTGCTATTTGCAGCTGCCCTCGCATGTTGTCTAGCATCTGTTGATAAGCAATTTGATACAAATCATCTTTATCTACAATATTTTCCTTAGTTTGTTCTCTTGTTAAGTGTCACAGTCAAACATTCTACTAGGATGATTAACTAATCAGTGCCATCATTAAGATAAAATGACAAACGATTGTGGGAAAATTATTAAGATAAATAGGGTTCTAAGCATCTCACAAGAATGAATTAGATCTCTATAGAGGTCATCCCAATGATAACCTAAGGAATGTTGCAAATGGGGAATCACAACATAACTGAAGAAAGCTTGGAAACACTCAGCATATCATACATAGCAGAAGCAGAAGCAAAGGCATCTCTTTTGCACAATTTCAAGGTAAACTTACCTGTACAGACACAAGTACTCTTGTAGTATAGAATATCTTTAGTTTAAACATTTAAGTACCTGGTCTTTTTCTAGGATTGCCTGTTGCAATGTCTCAATAGCATTCTCTTTGGGCTCCAGAGACCTCCGTAGCTCTTCAATATTGTCCCGAAGTCTAAATGGAGTAAGATAGTGATTAGTCAAGAATAAAGAAATAAGGAATCCAATTATGTGCATGAAAAGACCGAACTTAAAAGATGTTTGATAAAAAAAATTATGATATCGTTTCAACACAAGAGAACAGATTGCAATGTTTGGCTGCTTTCGCATAGTCAACAAAATGAAATTCTATATGTACTTCTGGAAAAATCCATAAAACAGATTTAAGATATATAGAAACAGATAAGAAGATTAAAAAAAACTTTTGATGATACAAGATATAGAACCACAAAGAGCTCCATTTCAAGAACCACTTAAATAAACACACCCCACCATATCAAGTTCTGACTTCAATACTGCTACGTATTGTCAAACATTTTAATGATTTCTATAATCAAGATTGAACCATGAATAAAGGATGGTACTAGTCCAAGTCTCAACTCTCAAGGCATACACATCATTTACCGCATAAATCTAGCAGGCAGCTAATGGCACCCTAAAAAATTTGAGGTGCAAATTAGTAGGGTGTTCCACATATGCTATAGTGTCAACCTTTTAAATTTTTAAACAAGGATGGCTTGTTTCCACAAAAACCAAAAAATAAATAAATAAATATGGTGCCAGTCTGCTAATGTATGTGAGTTTTACCTATTGTTTGCACTTCGTAATTGTTGCCTCTCTGTATCAATTGCTTTCAGTGCTTCATTAGCATGTTGGCGTGTGCGATCAAGCTCCTGCTGCAATGCTGACAACTGTGATGAAGCCTGTTCTGCCTTTTCATTGACTTCACGATACTTGGCCTCAAGGTCATCTTTCTCCTGGAAACATTTATCTCCACAAAACAATCAGAATCAATACACAGACTGAAGTTTTACATACCCTATTACCCTCAGTACATCACAACATAGAAAAAATAAAAAAGAACTTGATTATAGTCAAGACATCATCTTGTTACTTCAGTCTTAATTGTTACAGAACATGAAATTTTCTAAAGGCAAAAAGGGAGCTTCAATTTCTTTCTTGCAACATCTTGATCTTTCATGAAAGAACTTTTCTATAATAATTGATTGCAGAATGGACATTGCAAAAAAATATAATGTTACCATCTTTCATTCTTTTATTTAAGCTAAGAAAGTTGAAGAATAAAGATCGTTTAAGTAAAGAATTAACCATGCCTAATGGCTTATTGACTCTTGACAGATCTTTGTGGGGCATTCACCACCAGTTTCTCAAGGTTTACATCTAGCTCTTACTTAATGGTTTTTGTGTTTGTAAAAAATTTCTATGGTTTTTTTTCCTTTTTAGGATCATGAAAGAAGCATCGTCTTTTTCTGTTCTTTTTTTTCTCCAAGTATATTTTATTCTTGATATACGATAATTCAGTTAATATATGACAAAATATTGGATATCAAGGAAAAGTGAGCCCCAACTTAAAAGGTGTTAAATCAGCAGGAAGGACTAATTTTTTGTTAGAAAGGACATGTTAGTATGCTGAATGCAAACTGCCAAACAGAATAAAAGTAGCCAGACTAGTGCACATAATAGTTGAGTGGGTTGCACTGATGAGTTTGTTTCCTGCCAACTAAAATCCATTTGTCAAGTTCCACATCTATGGCTCTTTACACACTAGATTGTATTACAATTTGAGTGGTCAGCAGCAAAATAGGCACAAATCATGTTTTTAAAAAGAAAAGAGAAGTCCAGGACTTACTGTTGATCATATCTCAAGTTCTCAACAGCACAAATATCCCTTAAATGCATTTATAGTCAAAGCATGCACATAAAGGAAACTGATAAAATAAGCATCTGACACCAGAGGTATCAATATTAGGCTGTAACCAAAGGCATGGTTTTAAAGGGCACAATAAGAATTACCTTCTGAACCTCTTGGATTCGTTGTTTTGCTCGCTTGTGAAGCCTGTTCAACTTGGAATCGAGTTCAGAGTTCTTCTCATCACGCTCTTTTACTTGTTGCTCCAGATTCTTTTGAGCTGTGTGCAGAAAACATAATGTGCATTTATACTAAGATATAAAGAAAGGAACCAAACCCACCAACGTGAAGTGTCATATGCCTAGCTACACTACAGCCTTGGAATCCTCAACTCAAATTCCAATGCAATCAATTAGTATAGCAAATCAGAAAAAAGAAAAAAAAACAATGGTCAATGGATAAAAACAGAAAATTTATGCAACCTTCAGCTAGTTTATCAGCAAGCTCTTGGGACTTGGCATCTGCCTCTGAGTATTCTGCTCGAAGATGCTCCAGAGCTGCCTCTGCAGCACCTCGTGTTTGTCTTTCTTCTATGAGTTCTCTATTCAAGGATTCTATTTTGCCATGCAACTCTTTCAAATCTTCACTTGTCCCATCTTGATCAATTGCTTTTGCCAATTGAGCAGAACGAGTTGAATCTGTGTACACATTCTTCAAGTCCTGGAAATGAGATTTAAAGTACTCATTTTGAAACTTGAGCTCTACCACCATTTGCATCAGCTGATCTTGAGTATCATTAGGATTGATGTTACCATGGGACAAGACTTTATCCTCGTTTAGATCTCCATTATTTTGAGGACTTGTGTCGTCTAATTTTGCAAAAGTTTGTACACCTTCTCCAATGTGATTTTCCAATTTCTTGACGTCACCTCCCCCTTCTGACATTTCTTGTAGTTTCTAAAATGCTGCACTGCGTTTTGAAGATGGTGATGCCTGTATCTACCAACTTGATCTAGATAAAAACTACAATGGCATATGATTCCAGCATAAAAACTTGGTCTTCCCTTGTTTAGATTCCCTTTAATTTCATATCGATTTCATTGTAAGCAACTTCATAGGAAAAAAAACAGACAAAGGTAAGAAAATAAGAACAAGGTACAGCAAAACCAGATGCTCACTCATAATTTTCCACATGTCCTTAAGTGAAATGCATTGCAGAGCCAGAAAGAAAACAAATAACAGGGAAGAACTTATGAGTTCAACGTTGTTCACAGCAACCAAAAGTCAGAATTTTTTATTCAAATGACATGTATGATCGATCATGAGATGGTATTATATTGCATTATAAACTAAATGGTGTTCAGTGTGTCAAAAGAAAATATTTCAGATCAAACATGTGATAACACAGAAGACAACTCAAGCTTGATAACATTCCAACGAATGACAAGTCTACCATAATATGAGGACTGAAACACGGATGCATGTTTCAGACCCCTTTCAAGATCATTTGTATTTTTGTAATAAGTTATCAACTTGTATTTCCAGACCACTGAAGTTTTGCCAAAGCAGTTGACATGATATGATTTACAACTCCAGTGTCTAAAACAACAACAGGTTCGGCTCCTAAATCTTCAAACAAGGAACCTTTCAAACGTCTCACCCATTGAGTGTCGAACAAAATATTTATGCTTCAATTGTGATGGAATTTATGAGGGGCATCACTGTAAACGTCTTGTTTGGTTAGATGGGTTGAAGAAGAAGATAATGGAGGTCATTCTCCAATCTTGTTCTCCTTTTCTAGTGCTTGAGGACAAGCACTTTGTTAATGGGGCTAAGTGATGTTACGACTTGTAAATCACAGGTTGAAAAGAAGCGAGATTCGTGTTTATCTTAATTATTGTTTGTTGCTGATAATCATCTAGATAGTTAAGGCAAGTTAGATAATTATTCATATTGTTGTTTAGTTTGCCTACTATTTATCTAGACAGTAGGTTAGATAGTTATTTAGATACTAGTTTAGTTTTTCTATTATTTAGGGATGGCTATGAATTTCTCTTCTTTAAATGTACGCTGCCAAAAAAAGGAAATCAGTTTAAAATCTAAAAATTAGTTTTATAAAGCAATCGTGGATTGTTGGGTTGTCTCTTATGAAGCCCTTTCTATATTTTATAAACAATAGGTCGTCAAGGTAGAAAACAACATACTTCACTTATTACAATTGATAGCAACATACTTTCACAAATTTACCATTTATGGCAGCATGCTTTTGGATTAAATGTCTAGAATAACAATTTACTTTCATATATTTACTGTTTACGGCAATGTTTCTTCCAGCATATTATTCTAGAGTTAAGGTATGTAAAGCACCTTGCTATGAATGATAAAATATGAAGTAAATTGCTATAAACGATAAAAAAAAATGAAAGTAGGTTGCTATTTTACGCATTTAACCTAAAAAAACTTTATTAACAGCTGGATAGGAGGTGTGTAAGGCATCTTTTCTCCTTCAACTGGTTTACCAACATACAAGGAATAGGATCCCACCGAAGTCAAACAATAAACTATTTGGTGAGGTCAATTCCAGTAAGTGCTATTTCTATCACCAATACTTGTGATATCGGGCTCGCTACTAACCTACTATACTAAATCTATCCACCAATGCTTCTGACTTCTGTCAATCCAAATGTACGTCTTTTTTGCAGAGTTAAATTTGTGCAAACAGCTAGCTCATTACTCTAGAACTTTAAAGGAGGATCATTACCCTAGAGTATCAATTAACTGCTACTTTCATTACTCCACTTTACAGCATTTGGAAATATTTAACTTTCAGAAAAGCAAATGAAATTTAAAAAAAAAAAAAAAACAGCATGTGATATAAAGAGCATGCTGGTGCTTCAAAGTTCAAACATCTAATGACACACAATGCTCGATCGAAAACAATGTCAGATAGTGTTTGAGGGCTTTAGGCCATGGAAATCCACAGCCAGGATAGAAACATAAACAAAAATGAACTCTAATTCCAATTCCAAACTATAGAATTGGCCAATTGGGGTCCCCAACCGTATACTTATATCAGAATTTAGTATATCATGGTATAGGAAACTTGATTTCATGGTTTGAATTGGTTATATATGAGCTAAAATCAACTTCAACTCAAATTGAGACCTCCAAACCCTACCTTAAATCACAAACAAGTCTGAAAACTCGAACGATACCAAATTACCAATGTCCCAGTTATTTACATCAAATAACTCATGCAGCAGCTAATGTCAGTGACTAATCAATGATCAATTCATTCCAAATAAATTCTACTTATAACAAGACACATTCAGAGTACGGACTGAAAGAACATAGAAATCAAACCTGCAGCTACTGAAACAAGTTGATAATGCTAACAATTGGGATTTTTGATTGCTTACGATTTTGCGTGAAAAATGTAAATAGTGAAGAGCATTTGAGGTAATCTAACCTTATTACCTTGGATACACGATATTAAAATCAACCAACAGTTCGAAATTCAAATTGGATGATCGATTGGTCGATCAAGATCTATCTATGTTTCGTAAATTTTTCGAATACCTAACGGATCTAAACACCACCACCCCCTCTATGAATCAATCAAAGCGTAATCAGCAACAAATTTGTGATTGAAAAGAGGGGTGGAGATTCGTAGGGGCATAAACTCTATGAATCGTATGTTCTCACGATTCGCATTTGGGAAAAATGTGAACTTTGGTGGCACCAGATTTTCATTTTGCGTATGTTCCGAGTCACGAGTTGGACTCAGAGGTCAGAGGTACGCAATTGTCAAGTCGACACTTTGCACCCCTCATCTTCAGAAGGTTGGTCAATCCGTGCTAGGTTCATTTTGATAGTTTCTACTTTCTAACTTAAAAAATTTGTTTACTTTTCTAACAAAACTATTGAAAATTTATTTTAACCTAAAAATATATGTTAATAATTCAGTAAAAAAATAAATAAATGAGACTTTATGTAACATCCCATTTTTGAGATAGGTACGTGGAATCATTTCATTGGATTAAATGTTTAATTTGGGACCCGACAATATAAATTTATATTTTGGGGTATCGGGATCGAAGATTGGGTGCCGAACCGAGTTTAACTCAAAACGTATATATACATTGAGCCCTTTGTATGTTGCTTCATTACGTTCACTCCCAAATCAATAATCAAAGTGTGTTGTGTGTGTTATCCATTTCCAGCAGTCTTGAGAGGAGATTGGAACTCCAAACTTGTGATTAAAGCTTCTGAATTCGTCATCATCTTCATGCTTGGTTTGGAAGTAAGTTTTGAGCTCAATTTCACGGATTAATTGGTGTTGATTGTTGGTAATTAGTTGAATTGAGTATGTGTTTATAAGTGAATTCAGAAATATATTATCAGTTAAAATCGAGTTGTGATCGAATTTGGGGGTTAAACCCCTGGCTGTGCGAAGAAACAGAGCAGACCTGCTGCTGTTCGTCCGTGAGCGCGGCCGCAATCCATCGCGGGCGTTCTTGAGTGATCGCAGGCGGTTCAAAGTGAGCGCGACCGCGACGCGGCGGGATTTCGGGTTGAGTTTTTGGGTTCGGTGAGTCGTATGTTCGGGGCTTTTGGGTTGAGTGAGTTGTCGGGAATTGTGTATAGATTCGTTGGGTTGAGATTGTGATATTGAATTATATGTTGTGATTTCAGGGTTTCAGGTTGATAGGGTCGGGAAAGGGCAGAGAATTGAGACCGAATGGTATAGCTAGCTGGACAGGTGAGTTTGCATGTTTTTCTTAAGATACTTGTACGATTATTTATTTATACTTGCATGATCTTTTATTGAGCTTTTCACGATATTATTATGAGTTTTATTACGAGCTTTTTATTGAGATACTATCATGCATGTATTACTGGGCTATTGTGAACTTTGTTTTATAATATGAGATTTGAGACACTTGAGCTATCGAGATACTAAACCGTACGGCTGGGCAGGGGTTGGGTCGCTCCCGATTCCCTTTTGAGTCCTGACGACTATTTTGTGCGGTCTAGGGATTTGGGTACGTGGATTCGTCAACACGAGCTAAGTGTCTATCTGAACTACTTTGTGGGATCTCATATTCTTGTTCAGTAGAGAACGCTGAACATTTTATTATCGAGTTTATTTATCGTATTGAGTTTTATAATCGTACACTAACCCTTGCATTCTCACCAGCTTTAGCTGACTTGTGTGTGTAATTGTGTGTGTCTCAGGTGATCGGAATGTTAGTAGGCCTGCTGGACCGAAGTATGTTTGTTGTTATATCTACTTGAGGAGTTGTTAGCTACCATGTGTAGAGGTAGTTATATATTTTGTGGACTGTTTGTATATATACTTCAGATAGTTGTGATATGTTCAGGAATATCCGTGACTCCTTTATGTAAATTAATGTTTTAAAATTATTGGGGTTCCACGTATGTGCTTTAGGAATAGGGTAGGGATTATTATATTATGTCACGGATGATGTGTTATTTACGTGACATTTGAGGTTAGTTCGAGGATGTTACACTTTAATAACATCTAATTTCACACTTTTCAGCGAAAACCATTCAAGTGAATTGTCTAAATCAAGCTGACAGCTAAATAATTCAAACGGGCTTGATTTAAAATTTTGATAGTTTAAAATTATTTTTTAAACTCTTTATGGAATAAAACGAGTAAACGTCATTGCACAATATTGCACGCGACCCGTTTCGGAACTCGGCAACACAAAAACGTTTCTTTTCTGGAATGACAGCTAGGGATGTAAACGGTTCCGGAATCGATTTAACTGAAACCGAAAATTGAAGATTGTAAGAAACGATAACCGAACCAATAATTGTAACACGGTTCCGGTTTGGTTATGGTACGGGTATTTCGGGTATGGAACCGATTAGAACCGATTAACGTTTTATTATACTTTTGCAAAAAATATATATATACATACATATATATATATATTATATAAAACAAGATATAAACAAAAAAACACGATTAACGTTTTATTATACTTTTGCAAAAAAAAAAATATTTTTGTTATGAATGTCAACGTGAAGTATGGATTTTCAACATGAACAATTCCTAATGGATTTTCAAATCTAGATTGCTTTTGGTTAACGTTTTATTGAATGTAAATCTTGATAAAATATCATTCTGAATTACTTCTTTAAATATAGTGATATATTCTTAATTATTGATTGTATTTTAAAATTTGCTTGTTTTTAGAACAAAGTGGATTTGATCGATACAATTAATTCTTCCAAGTGTTAGGTAAGGTGAGGATTGAGGAAGACAACCATCAAATAATCTTTTGTATTTCATAATTCCCATCAAGAGTTTTTAAATTTTCTTGGTATCCATGTCATGGACTTTTCGAATTATTGGTTCCATACCCGATATAACCGAAACCCGCAGAACCGTTAACCGAATAACCGATAATCGAAAATTAAAAGTTATAAGAACCGATAACCGAACCGAATACTAAAAATCGGTTCCAATCGGTTCCGGTTCGGTTTCAGTTTCGGTTCGGTTTTCCGGTCATTCCACACATCCCTAATGACAGCAGTAGGTCTGTTCATGGACCGGTTCGGTTCGGTTAGTAGCAAAAGTGTGAACCGTATTTTCGGTTTCGGTTACCCGTTTTACGGTTTCGGTTTCGTTACATGCGGTTCGGTTTACGGATAGTTTCGGATAGTTGTTATCTATTTATAAATAATAAAAGTATAGAAATATAAATTTTAAACTTTGATTGTTCCTTAAAATTAAGTTTATTCGTAATAAATATATAAATTACATTAAAAATTACATAAAACTACTTAAACAAATAAATATTTAATTAAAATGAAACTATAAATATAATATTTTAGCTTATAATTTATCTATTTATACGTAAATATTTGTGATATGTTTATGTTGGGTTCGGTTTGGTTACCCACGGTTTATTAAAAATAAAAACCGTAATCGGTCCGTCATTTGTCCGTTTTTTCGGATTCGGCTTCTGAACGCCCCTAGACAGCAGCAGGGGTTTAGTGTGAGTGAAACTTTCCAAAATACTTGTAGGGTTTTTGTTCTTCCTATTTTCGCATCATAAATTCGTAGTAGTCACTAGCCATTCGCGACAGGAGCAATCGCGAAGCATCCGATTTTTCAACACAAATCGTATGACGCAATTTGAATTTGGCACGAAGATAGCTCACTGAAATCGACAGAAGAAATATATTTTCTCTACTTGAGTGCCACCTCCCTCCGCCGGACAACACCACCATCAGGGCCATGCTTTTTACATAATAATGGCGACGATAACCATTAGACGCAATGTGTTTATCTTTCCCATCAAACCACTTTTTTCGTCACAGGTTTTCTGCTTCTCTTTCCCGTCAAACACCTTGTGAGCAAAATTTTTAACATCCTTTTTTGCTACAGGGACTTTACCATAAATCCGTTGAAGTTGGAGAAGCTAAACCTCGACCACTTAGTGAAGATGATTATTTGATTTTTCAACCAGGTGTGCCACGAAATGCTTTCGAAACTTCATTTTGTAGAATTTTTACTATTCTCCGTGATATCATATGCTCCCCAATAAAGAGTTGCACCTTGATAAGTTGATTGGATGTTATATGGATTTCTTTTTGCCTTACTGAAGGTTACTTCAATATTTAATATCGTTGTTAAAGAAGAAAGAAAATCATGGGAAGAAAAGGAAGGGCAAAGAATACAATAGAATAGAAGGGATGATAAACAATTTCCTTCTTTTCTCCCACTCTTGGAAGGGTGAGATATTAGGCAAAATCTATCAAATTTCCCTTCTTTTCCTCTAAATGAAGTTGTGGAACAAGACAAATTTTATATTTCTTTCCAGTTTCATCCTTTTCTCTAAATTCTCGTCTTAAATGAGGTTGTGGAAGACATGGATTACGGGTATTGTATTTCTATACCACAAAGGTCTGACCTCAACAACTAAATTGTTGCTAAATGTTTCTGGGAATGGAAAGAATTTCATAATTTTGAGGGGTTTATAGTTTGGTCCATGCTTAAAAATTGTACGTCCTTGTATATTTTTTTTCCTTATAATATTAAATTTTATCGGTATTCGGAAGAATTACATTAGTACTAAATACCACTTGGAGACTCTTATATTGCTTCAGCTGTCTATCTTATTGAGTTTTAAATTGCATATCTTCTCTGCTTCATAGCTCATGAGTAGATAATGTGTAGGTAAAATTGATGTTTCAAAATGGAAAAAGATGGATTCAAGGTCCTTGGGGATAACTCGAATGATGTTACCGTCTCCCCCTTACACTGTTCTGCAGATTCTTCGAACCAGAGGTGATATTCATTTAACGTAGTACATATACCATCCTTCATTGTCATTGGTAAATATGTGATAAGTTAAAGTTATCAGTCCGTCAAGAGTCAAGACGCAATTATACTTATAACTGAACTGAATCTTTTATTGGTTTGTCATTTCCAGTTCCATTATAACACATCTTTTGTTCTTGTTTTTTATATTTAGTAACCTGTAAGAAATTGATAACTAGTATAGTAGTATTAAACAGTTGTGGCACAATAATGGCTGATGTTACAACTCCAATATTATGGGCCATTTTATTAAAGTTGAAGGATGAAAGACTCGGGTAACATTTGTTTTGCAGTAAGGAATTACCATGACTATGACTATGAGTTTGAAAGTAGGCTGATACAAGAATGTATAATGTCATTTCCAGTGTATTAGACAGATGTGGAGGATTTCCCTTTCTATGGGTTTCATTACCATGCCCTCAAACCCGTAAACCAAACATAACCTTTTAACCTCAAACCCATAAACCAAACATAACCTTTTACCCTCAAACCCATACACCCCCTCAATTTTATTGAAAGTCAAGAACTAAGAAATAAAAACCAATGATTGGTCCGATCTAGAGCATTCCAGACTTTATACACATATATATATAGAATGTAAGAGATGACGAACCGAGAGCGTAGTAATTGCAAAAACAAACGTCTTACCCTTTTGATAGGGTCATAGGGTGGGAATATTAAGAGACTTTAAATGCATATAAATACAAAAACAAACATGGATTCACGATGTCATCTATACCTTATTAGTTATTATTATAATATTATTGGTAGCACAAACCATTGCATAAGCAAGAATCTGGCAACATGCCCTCCATTCAACATTTTATCTTGACAATCTACCTTATTATTTGTAGTCATGTATCACCAAAAATGCATCTAGCATTCAGCTTATCTATTGTTCAGGCCTCTTGGTTGCATGATTGTGGTGGATGAAAAATGGGATGAGAAGGCAATGGAATGGGGATTACCATGCCATTATTATGTTCATTGTTATGTAGGAATGGGATGAATCATTCAATCATGTAGCTTGATATGCATACCTGAATGGAATTAAACAAAATTGTTCTTTAATGAATAGATACCAGTTGACTTAGTTACGTTTCAGATACTATATTTACCATTAGGATCAGCAGACCATTGTGGGAACTACATTTAAGTTGCAACAAGATCAATGCTTTTGTGGAAGGCTGGAAGCTGTTGACTTACAAAGTTTTTGTTGATGTTCATAAGCCTATTAACTTCCTACCTTAAGTCATTTCTTGTGCAAGAAACTGAATTTAAGTTCATTGAGCTGCAAAAGACAAGATGGCAAAATTCTATTAAAAAAGCTTTCTTGAAGTATGAAACCCCTTTTATTTGTGTCAGGGTGCTGTTCCTTACATGTTCTTTGTTTGGAATTTTGGATGTACCAATGTAGGCTGCTTTAGCTTCATTAATTTCTTCTACATTACAGTTCCTCTTACCGAACAACTTTTGTCTTAGATGTCCTTTGCATGGTTCATTTCTAGATTGCGGATATTTTACACAACTGCATTCTTTACAGGGTTTGAAGCATACTTAGTTGGTGGATGTGTGAGAGATTTGCTCCTCAATAGAACACCAAAAGATTTTGATGTCATCACCACTGCTAATCTTGATCAGGTTTTGCTTTCTTTGAACTACCATGAATTTTGATTTTTACATGGGCTCAAACTTTTAATGGGAGCATCATTCCTGGCCTCAATTTATTGTGTGACATCAGTGAGTATATAACATGCTATTTTGCAGATCAGCAAGCAGTTTCATCGATGTGAAATTGTTGGACATCGATTTCCTGTATGTAGGGTGTGTGTAAAAGGCTCTGTTGTTGAGGCAAGTTGTTCCATTCGTATTAAATGGTCTTTCATGTTTTTTCAGACTTTTATTGGACAAACTAGGTTGGAGTTTATCTTTGGTACATTAGTCCATCTCAGTTATCTGTATTTTATATAATCATACCAGGTATCTAGTTTTGATACTCTAGCCAGGGATGCAGAAGGAAAAGAGAAGTTTCTTACCTCTCAAATGCCTACTGTCTGTGATAAACTGGACCTTATTCGCTGGAAGAACTCAATGCATCGAGACTTCACTATTAACAGGTATTTTCCGCTGCTTCTATTCTTTTGAACTCGTTTGTATGACTGTATTCGAGAAGATTCATTCCATTTATCAGGACTTTTGCTGGTTTGATGATGAAGCTTTACTTCCATGGTTTTCAATCTTTTGCCTTTTTGTCATGGTTTATGATTTTTGTTTAATCTGATCATTTGTTGATTCTGCTTATAAAATTGTGGAAGCAGCTTGTTCTTTGACCCTTTCGTCTACAAAATCTATGATTATAATGATGGAATGAAGGACCTCTTAGAGCTAAAGGTTAGATATAATTGTTTCAGTTTCTAATGTCCTTGTTAGTAATGTAGGTTCATTAGATTGTTTGGCTTTTTGGGGGATGAGATGTAGTTGTTCTCCTTTCATCCCTAAAGTATGAATGTATGATGCAAGTGATCAATCATTTTATTTGAAGTTTTTCATATTTGCTTCTGATGTGATTTCAGCTGCGGACGTTAGTACCTGCCCAACTGTCATTCACAGAGGACTCTGGTTAGTGTATTGCCTTATAAATGATATCTTTTGTTAAACATGAAAGCTACGTCAGCTCTCTTTTATAATGGACTTATAGTAGACCATGATCGTGCTCTTCCATTCAGCAAGAATACTTCGAGGCTTGAGAATTGCTGCTCGTCTTGGCTTATCGTTGTCAAAGGAAATCAAGAGTGCCATTCTTAAAAATGCATCGTCTATTTCAAGATTAGGCCAGGTGCTATTTTTAACTTCATGTGTATTGATAAACTTTTTTACTTAAGTTCATAAATATAAGTGAAGCAGATAAATTAGATTAGACAAAATTGGGTTGAAGAAGAGGAGAAACCATATCACCTTACTTGAATTTGTATAAAGCATACCTCATGGCAATATGGCATAAAACAGGAGCAGAAAATATATATTGTTTTTGGACAGTTAATGTCTTCACCACCACGCAGGTGACGTTTGACCATAAATATAAACCTTAAAATAGGTTTAATATACCACTGAACATAGAACTACTGCTATCAATTTTAAATCGTACACAACTAGGAAATCTAAAGACTTATTTGATGATGTTCTAATTACCATATAGTTCTGGGCAAATGGTGCATATTATAGGCACTTGTGCATTGCAATTTATTTTTGAGAATGTATGGTATATTTTGAGTTTGTACTTTGTAGCCTTGTAGGGTCTAGCCCCTCATCAACTTGTTATCCCAGAAAGAATTTATATCAATAAAGAGCTCACAGGTGTTCAGTTGAAACTACACTTGCTATAAAGGGCTTGAAGATGGGCAACTTTGCCTTTTTGAAACTGATATTACATTGAAATCCATCCATCAACCATTTTGTCTAATTGAAAATTTTAGAACTAAACATTGAAAACCCTTGGCTTGGTGTTGATTGAACTTGATCCATGTGATAAAATTTCTCGACCAATCCTTGTTTTATTTGGCCTGTAAATTTGGGTTCCCATAATAAAACAAGCAACACTCACATATTGATAGCCTCATCAGTTTGATAGAGATCTAAAAGGCTTGCTGAATTTCGTTGAATACTCATCTCAACCGAACAACCTTGATCAAAGGAGAAGTGTACAGGGCGAGAGATGTTGCTTGATCGGAATGTCAAACCATTGATGTCGACTTCAGCTACAATGTGCTATCAGAAACCAGATAATTTCTGAAGGGCATGTGTGCAAGAAAACAAGCAACAAGCACTGCAGGAAACAAAGCCAATGAACATAACTCAGAAAAGATAATTGGAGCTCGTGCATGACATTAAATTGAATACCATAATTTGCAAGCTGCCAAATCAATCTAAAACCAAAGAGGCAAAGAAGACTTCAAACAAACCCAATTCCCTGAACATGTTAAATATGTGTAACCAAGCTCTTTCAACGCCTTTTTTTTTTTTTTTTTTTTTTTTAATATTGTGTGCCTCCTACAAGGAAAGATCTACATGTCTTTCCCCAACAAACTGTTGCGGTTTTGTTATCTGTGTGTTGAGTTGCCATAGAATTGTAGACATTCTTGTGAATGCCATGGGATCCAAGTTGAGTAGTTCATCATCTTCACTTGAATTAAGAAAATGTATTTCTTCTTCTTTCTAGTGAAGCAAGATGCCTTGGTTGCTTCCTTGATCTCTTTTATTCAAATTCTAAGGCTTGGGCATCTAAAATATTAATAAATAAGTAACAATCTTGACACGTGTCGTCACCATGTGTCAATTTACATTTTTTTAATCTATATAAATCAAATCTAATCTAAATCTACACTAAATCTTATCTGATATAAAATTCATACTTGGACTTGAATTTATATTTAAGTTATTATTATTATAAGCATAATACAAATTTGATAAAGTATTTTTGAAATTTACCCATGTAATACATGGGTTTATAGACTAGTTAAGTAATATGTCAATGGGAAAAGACTTGGACTTTTTTTGTTAGGATATAGATTCTGGTTGTCACCGGAGGGACCTCACTATTGCTAGGAAGCGGGAGTCCGAGGGCGCAGTGCCTCAGCATGGGGCTGCTCACCAGTGAGCGGGTGGGGTCCAGGGGAGGGTCGCCCCTTGCATGGCCTAGGTGGCATGCCAGAAGAAAGTTTCATTATATGGGCCTGGCCCACGTGGAAAGTTGACCCTAGTTTAGACTCCACAAATATGAACTGGGTGTAATTGTAAACGCTAACTTTGAGATCAACGATATACCTTCGCAGTGCAAGTGTGGATGTAGCTTTATCACACTGATCAAATGAACATTGTAAATTCCTGTGTGCTTATTTTCTGCATTAATACTTTATCGTTGCCATGTTTGAGTGCGTATGTTTGTGCACTGTTTCCTAACTTTTTTTTTTCTTCTATATTCCTTGTGTTACTTCTGTTATTGTTTTCTTTACTTCCCTCTTTACTGTGTGTTCAAGTTCATCAAAGGATAAAAGCGCTGATAATTCTTTGAGCTTCGTGGCCCCGAAAAGTAGTCTTGACTTTCCTTGTTTTAGTATAAATGTATAATATCTGTTTATTCAGTTCAGGATAACAATGGAGTTAAATCATATGCTATCATTTGGGGCTGCTGAATCTTCATTCTCCTTGCTTCATAAATACCATCTTCTTGAGATTTTGCTACCATTTCAGGTGAGCATGAACCCGTGGTTATGTCTTCTTTTTTATTTAAAGAACATATTTAGCAGGAAGAAATTATTTTTTTTTCTTCTGGAATTGCAGGCAGCATACATTTCTCAACAAGCAGCTAGGTCTGGGCAAAGTTCCATGATGTTAATGGTATGCCCAGTCATTTTTATTTTGCTATTTTTGCAGCAAAATCATGCATTACACTTTAATTGGTTTTGTTCTTGTCAAACCAATTACTATCTTCCATGGTTTTTATTGTCATACTTCTGCAATTTAGAATGGTCTATTGTTTTTCTCCTTTGGCTTATTTGTAATTAACTAACCATTGCAGTTTGTTTTTACACAGAAACTGCTATTCCATCTGGATAAGTTGGTTACTTGTGATCGTCCTTCTGGAAGTCGCTTATGGTGAGTGGTTTTATAAATGATACATCATATGCACATACATGATATTTAAATCTCCGATTCACAAAAAAAATCAACTAACTCTACTGCAAGCCATGAGAATATATGTTATATGTAGAAACTGGTTTATTTACTGAAAGCTTCCAGAATGCTGAATCACATGCCCTATGGTTTTCCTTGTGTCTTTAGAGAGTGTTTGGTTTTGCGTTGTGATTGAGATTATTAGATTATTACGTTACAATAACGTAAATAAGTGGTTTAAAATGTTTGGATTGCATTCATTAATAAGTGCTTATTTGCGTTTAGAATTAATCCTACCACACTTTTTCATAAGTTAATAAAATGTAGCTTATTTGCTTAATAAGTGATTATTTGGTTATTTTACAAGTTAAAACGTTAATCCAAACACTTTAAAAACTAATTATTTGATAATTGTGATAGCAAACAGAAGAAGCTAAACCAAACACTAAATTTTCCGGCAACAATTTTTGTTACAACTATTATCTGATTATTAGTTTCCAAAACGCTGCAACACTTTTTCAAACGCAAATCCAAACACCCTCTAAAATCTCCCATTCTGCAGCTCATTTATTCTATAGGCAAAGTTTGCAATATTTGATCAGAATGTGGGTTTATCCTAGGGATGCGCATGGTTAGGCCGAAACTGACTTAACCAAATTAATTTTGCCAGTTTTATCTTTCTAAAATGGCCGACCGGTTGGTAAATTTATAAACCAATGATTTGGTTTGGTTTGTGGTTACGAAGTGAAACTTGCCAAGTAAACTGGACCGAACTATGTATGCGTGCACACACACAATATAGCCTTAAAAGCTTGAATGAACACTTTTTTGTCTTTCAAATTTGAATATTTGTCTTTAGGAAAACAAAGTGACGTACCGTTTTATAAGAAAATGTACTACAACTATTTACTTTTAGTTATAAACTTTGGTATTAGTTTGTAAGTTAATAATTAATAAATATAATGTTAGAGAAAATGAAAAAAAAAGAGACCCAAACTGCGAAACCGGCCCAACCAAACTGGTTTTATTGGTTTGGCAGGCTTGGTTTGCAACAACAATTTGGCTGGTTTAATGTGGAAAATGTCAAACTGAGGATACCGGTTTGGTCAAGATTTTGTGTTCAAACCAGCCTAACCGAACCGGCACATGCCTAGGACTATACCCTATTTTTATTCGTTACATTAATTATTGATATAAAACTACCCTGAACCATCTTTCTGTTTAGTTGCATCGTAAAATGTGGATAATAAATGGTGTCTTACTATGTATGACTTACGAAATTACGTTTAATTTCAGCAATTTGTGTATGTCTAAAAAAGTTTGATAAACATGCTTTTTGTGAAACAGGATTGGACTTTTGGGGTTTCACCTGGCACTAGTAAACAATCCCCAACATCCTTTCGTCGTTATGACTTTTGCTTCTGTTCTCTATCATCAGAATTGGGACGATGGTATCAAGTTTGCAAGGAAACATAGTCGACCACTAGTCAGCTTTAAACCTGAAACTATAGACCCATGTAATTTCATTTCTGATGATATGGTTGCTGAAAAAGTAAATCAATTAGCAATGCTGGTGGTAGATTCTATTGATGTTCTGGTGGAGAGAGATCGCCTGCACAAAACATTGACAAAGTTCACTAATTCTCCTTGCTCTGGTTTGGTATGTGCAGTGCATTTAATCGGTTTCATACTTTTGTCAATTATTACTTATTTAAAAAGGTCCAGGATTATTTACCTTAATATGGACTACAGTTGTTTAACAGTAGTTCTTATGCATGTCCAATCACTACTGCTATATTTGCCTTAATTTCACAACTATAGTCTATATATTTTCCAGTTTTTGCAATCATCGTTCAGCGGGCTTCGTGGACTTCAATACCAACCAATTATTCTGTAAAAGTTGACACTCGAATTATCATCTTAAAGCTGTTACAACTTTATTGTTCTTGTAAAAAGTGGCGTTGAGCTTTCTGATTTGCTAAGCGAGTATTTTAATGTTGCTTCTTATGTAATTTACCATTTCTTTTTCATGTTACAGGTATTTATACCCAAGCACATGGGACATAGCACTAGACAACTTTTTCATGTCCTTGCCCATAAGGTGCAAACCTACAAGAAGGGCAGAACTTCCTTTGAGATAAACTATGACCTGCTCAGAAAGGGGGATTCCCCTGAGACTAGGTTTGCCCTTGGGAAGATCATTTTGAATACCATGGGCTGTGGAGTTGACCATGACTGTGATCCAAAAGAGGAAAACTACTGTGTACCTTCTAGTCCCAAACTTAATTGTCTTGTGAATGAAAAAGAGGAAAGAATACCACCACTGTCACCATCTAAATTGATTTTGCAACAAGGCAATTCACCCAAGAAGCAAAAATTGATTGCAAAACTCAGCAGTATTATGCAACAAAATGATTATCGGGTCAAGCAAGATGAACACCAAGAAAGGGTGTCTACAAAGCATACAGACATAGGTGCCATTTCTTCTGATCCAAAGAGTGAGGTATTATGTAACTTATTAAGTAATGTTGCTTTCGATCTCTAAGAATAAGATGCCAGCACATGCTATTTTAGTTTGTTTAATGTGGGAATTCTTTAACTAGAAAACTTTAATAAAAATCATATCAACCATCAATTTTGGTATTAAATGACAGGAATGTCCAACGAATACGCCAGGGATTGGTACGTCTCAATCACCTATACAGGAACTGATTCGCATGGTAGAAACCACAATTGATGATGAAAAGTTTCCATCCAAGTTAGAAATTCAAAATCGGGAACAAAGACTCGAGGGAGTTAAAGAAGTCAAAGTAGATCAGTTGATAGCAGATCGTCCAAGGGGAACAAGGTTATCGGAAATAGCAGTAGAGAATGATGAAACTGGGATTGGTTCCCTATTATGTTCTGTTCAAATTAACTGTATCAGAGCAATCGAAGAAGCAAAAGATTCAATTGCCGACATGAGAAAACTATATCAGTTTCTTGTTAGCTTTGTGGAGGAACAAGCACAAAGAAAGAAGGCAAATCAATTAGAAGCATCTAGTTTGGTCTCTCCTGCTGTTGGTACACCTAAATCAGACAGTAAGCAATTAGGGTGGTGTAGTTTGATAGAATCCTCTATTGTTGATTCTAAATTGGAAGGTGAGCCCCGAATATGTAAGCAACACCCAGAGAAATCTAAGAATACTCTGCGGCCTAAAAAAAGGGCGATGGTGAAATCTGGTACAGAATCGAGTCTGAATGGCGAAAGAAAGAAGCGCAGAGTTTGTTCATATTGCAAGGAAACAGGCCACAACAGAACCGGATGTCCTAAAAGAAAGGTGAATGCAACGAACAAATCTATGGTAACTACCAAATTTACCATTTCTTGTAGATTTTTAAAAGAATTTGCATTATATAACATTTATGCTAGATTAAATAACCATGGTTAGCTCAATTGTAAAATTTATAATAGATCTGCCTGATCCAAATTATATTAAAAAACTTACACATTGTACCTCGATTGCAGATTGAGGAAGCACCTTTTCAGGTTGACACGGAATCAACATGAAGTAATGCAGGTTTGCTCCCTTTTTAATGTCCAATAGTTTAATGCTAACATTTTAATGTTGAACATTGTCGAGTTGCAAAAAAGTATGATACCGATGGCATCTTGCTTCTGTTTTCAGTTTTCACTACTAGAATACCGGGTGAATTTTCCGTTGGTCTTTCTGGACCATTTATGTTGAAGCTGCAAGCCCATGGATTGTTTTCACCATCACGATCATTTGGAGAAGAGATATTCATAGAGGATGAAAGTACTACTTAAAGTTTTGAGGCACAATTCGTTAGATTGTTTGACTTTTCAAACCGTTTTACTTATTAGCAAAATGCAAAATAGAATAGTATATCTTTACAAGGATGAGCAATTCTTGGAAAATGAATGTGAAGTAGAGTGTTTCTGTAACATCAGCAACGTAAAATGTTCATAAGAGCTTATTGTTGCAGTTCATAGTGTGGTTTCAATGTGTTAGTTTGTAATGAGTTCGTGCTATTTGTTAGGGCACTAATTGATTATTTTGTTTTATCATATTATGAACATTGTTCTATTCGAATTGATCTCTTACCCCAAAAAATTAGCAAAGTCTTGGTTAAAGTTGTATTGTTGCTTTGGTTTTCTTAAGGGTTAAACACACCATCAAATCTACCCTATACCTTGTTTATCTATCATATTATGATTTATGATGGTGTCGGATTAGGTTTTTTACGTGCAGATTGCTTTATGATGACGTGATATTTTTATTTGATCGTAAAAGTAAAAAAAATTATGCTAAAAATTATAATTTATTTATTTAATATTATAGACAACGATCTAATGCGAATACAAATAATGATGAAAATGATGAGATTGGTTGGTGGTTGTAACCTTCAAAATCCATGTTTTACTAATCATAATTTGACTACGTATAATTTTTCTATCATGTTTTACTAATTATAAGTTGTGGTACATGTATAATTTTTCATTATTCTCATAATTATTTGTATTCTCACTAGATATTTAGTGATAATACACTAGGAAGAATACAAATAATGTTGATAATGATTTTAGTTGATTATGATTTGACTGTAAACAAAGTTAGTAGTTGTAATCGTCAAAATCAATGTTTTATCAACCATATTTAGATTACATGTCATGAATAATTCTTTTCATTCTCACAATTATTTATATACATCCACGGTGTTATAAAATAAGGAATAACAAGGATCTAATGAGAATACAAATAATGATGAGAGTCGATCGTGATCTGATGCGTATCGTAACCGTCATAATCCATGTTTTACCAACCATAATTTTTTTTAAACGACAACTTGGTTTTATTATAAAAACAAAACATACAAAAGTACAACGAAAACAAACCTCCCTCTCATAACCTTTTATAAGATTTAAAAATGAGAGAAGACGTGAAAGATATAAGAGAAGAAAACACAGACAACCCAACTAGAAACTCAAACCATTCCTAAGGGACAAAACAGTAACACAAACTACTAACCAGGAGTGAATATATTGGATATAAACAAATTTCATCATCATATATATATATATATATATAAAATTAAACCTGGAGAACTGATCAAATTGAATAATATTTACGAGCGTACGTCATTACAATTTAAAAAATATATATCCATAGTAATTATCAATCATAGAACTAATTGAACACCATAATTAATCTACTAAAAGTTCCAGATCGAACATTCCATCGTCTTGGTAGTTATAACCACCGTATACGGCCGTGTCTTCCATCGGAACGTAGCTGTTGGAACCATTAATTACGTCTGTTTTCGAACCCAAGAATGTGGTTGATTTGTTGATCGTGGCGACTTCATCAGCTTTTATCTTTACTTTCTTCTCTAACTCCTCCAGCGAACCAAGATACTGCTGCAACTCCTCCACATTCAGATCGTCTATCGACTCATCAAACCACGCTACTTTACCATCTTCGATCCTCCCCGGTATCATCACCACCGGCCGCTTCTTCTCCGCTTCTAACTCTTTTGAAACCTCCACGTAATGTTGATTGAATTCCTTCGTCGGCAGATATTTCTGGGTGTCTGCTCCGGCGGCAGTACTGGTGATCATGTCTTTGTTTCTATCAAGACTATTGAGATAACGATCGAAGAGGATGTCGGCATCGGGATGGCCAAATGCAAACAAGTGTCGACCGCCGGGGGATTGAACGAGCATGGCGATTTGGGCTCCGGTCAAGACGCAGAGCTCCGACGCTTTCTTGAAAAGTCCGGTGCGGCGTTTGGAGAAGGTGACTTGGCGGGAGTTGGTTTTTTCAATTTTCTTGATCTCGATCTTTTTCCGGCCTCGAGTCTTCTTGATCTTGTTCTTGGTGTTGCCATCGTCAAGATTGGTTGGAGCCATGAATGAATGAAAACTTGTTTTCCAATATATTAAGTAGAATTGAAATTAATAATGAAGATGATCGAACTGAATTGAAGATGCATGCAAGCGTCATATATATAGGGGGGCATTTAATAATTAATACAAGGATTTGTAAACACCCGAGATAATAGCCATTCCATTTTTAACTTTGTAAACACCCGAGATAATAGCTAGTACTATGTGTAAGGTTTTACGATGTTATGATTATCCCTTTGATTATTATTAATTTAATCATTTGATTTTATTTTACATATCTACATTTCTCTTTCCTAATTAATATTATCTATAGTTGTATTAAATACTAAACTAATTTACACGTACAAATGGTCGTTATGATTTATATGAATTTATAGTTTTAATCCCTAAAATAATTTTATTACACTGTAAGTCTTTAAAATGAAAAATTATAACATTTTGGTTCCTACGGCTAACAGTATTTAACTTGAGCCGTTAACCTAGCTCAGTGGTATATATTTTTGTCATTCTGCCTTTCAGGGATCATTTGTTTAATTTCAATACTCTTTTATTGATCTTTCTTTAATTTTGCTTTTTATTTATGTTATAATTTGTTTCGTATATATTTTTTGAATTTTTTTTTTATCATTTACTTATCCAAATGTCACATTTTATTTTTTAATTACTAACTTTATTATTATTTTTATGTTCATTTCCTCTATTAATGTGAACTTTTTTATATACATAATACTATAATTATTTATGATCGGATTTGGTTACTAATTGTTTTTAATTGGTTATTAAAAAACCGAATCTTTTTTTGTCCTATTTTTCATTTAGGAAAATTAAAAATCGTATTAGTTGTAGTTTATTCCGCTTGAAAAAATTAAAATCGAATTTATTTTCTGTTCAAAAAATTTAAAATAAGAACATGTTGAACTTTTTATCATTCGAAAAGATTATAATCAAAATGGTTCGTCGTTTCTTTCTAGAAAATACTAATAGGAATTTTTTTGTTATTTTTTTGTTAAAGGAATCAGAAATAGATAGGTGGGTATTCAATACAAGGATTTGTAAACACCCGAGATAATAGTATACATATGCGAGGTCTTATGACGTTAAGATTATCCCTTTAATTATTATTAAATCATTTTATTTTAATTTACATATCTAGATTGCTCTTTCCTAATATTATCTATAGTTGTATTAAATTCTAAACTAAATTACACAAATGATCCTTATGATTTACATGAAATTATAAAGCATTTTCATTTTTACACAAATGAATTACACAAATGATCGAATTGAAGATGCATCCACACACATACACATACACTCACCCATATATCTATATATACACTACTAATAATAAAGCATTTACATTTTTACAATGTACAATGCTTAAGATACAATAAACTATTACACAATCTTGAAATTTAAGACATACAAGTTACTAGAGATGCACAATAATTGGATCGTAACCGAACCGGTTTTTTTTTTTTTTTGCAAAAAAAAAAACCCGGTTATTTTAATAACCGGACCGGATTCTAACCGGTTTTGGGTGGGCTAAAGTGTAACCGGTATAACCGGTTTATGTTATATAAAAACCGGTTACAAAAAATCCGATTTTTCAGAATTCTTTTTTTTTTTGGGCTGCGGTTTTGGGCTCCTCTTTTGTATTTTGGGCATTTTTTTTGGGCCATCATTTTTTAATTTTGGGCTAACATTTTATTTTTGTTTTGGGCTAACATTTTATAATTTTGGGCAATAAATCTAAGAGATTAACAAATTTATAATTAATTATAATTTATAAATTAAGTTAAACACATATATGTTACTCCAATCAAATATATTTTTATATTATATTTGATTATAAAATACATAAGAAGTTTAAAAATTCAAATTACGACAACTTACAATTCAAACTACGACAGCTTATAATTCAAACTACGACAACTTATAATTCAAAGTTTCAAACTACGACAACTAAAAATTCACAATCTTGTATTTTCTTTTCTTTTATTCACCCAAATTTTGGTATTTGGGTTCTATATCATCGTCGTCTTCGTTTTCTTCGTTTGGAGGTGATATTCCAAGTTCAACTTCTTCGTTGTGTATATTTGTTTCCAACTCGACGTCGATTGAATCTTCTAATGCCGTTACGTGTTGCACTCGAGCCGCTCCATCCAAATAATCCTTCAAACATATACAACATTCTATCGACTCCGGACTTAGTCTCGACCTCCGTTGCGATATAACCCTGCCACTAACAGAAAAAGCGGATTCCGAAGCTACCGTGGAATCTTGGACGGTTAGTAAATCACGGGCCATGGCGGCTAGAATCGGATATACCGGTTCCTTTTCTTTCCACCAAGCCAAAAGATCAAGGTTTTCAAACTCATCATATGTCATAGTCGAAATAACATCACTTGCAATATAGTGTCCTAACTCGCTACTCGGGGTATTAGTACGTGCTCGTTTCGATTGAGAATTTAAAAGTGTGTTAAAAAGAGATATACCGGTTCCCCTACTAGATGATTCCCCTCTCCTCATTTGTTCTTGTATTATATTACTCGAACCATATTTACGTAAATAAATATCGAATAACTCCCGGAAACATTTGTTAAAATAGTTTATTTGGTTTTGGATAAAATTGGGCTCGGTTAAATCTTCGTGTAAACCAAAAGCAAATGCAATATTTTCAATTAATGTTTCAACGCCACCAACATTTACCGTCGGGTTTAAAGCGGCGGC
Source organism: Centrapalus pauciflorus (assembly GCA_020465985.1). NCBI lineage: Eukaryota > Viridiplantae > Streptophyta > Magnoliopsida > Asterales > Asteraceae > Centrapalus > Centrapalus pauciflorus. The sequence goes on from JAANYP010008581.1 coordinate 297,334, forward strand.
ACAAGTAAAAACCGGTGGGATTTCCTTAAAATATTCCAAAGTTTTTCTTTCAATGCTTTGCCAATATTGTCAAATACTTGGCCTTCAAATTCATAATCATTTAATTTGGAAGCTAACAAATAAATTTGATTTAAAACCAAGGGGCTAGTAGGATAATATACACCGGATAAAAAAGTTGTTGCGTCTTTAAAAACTTTTAACAAATCGGTTATTTTCGCAATCATTTCCCAACTCGAACTCGGATAAACACTTGGAACATGGCCCTTCTCGTATAGGCGATTGTGAAACGGTTGCAACGTTTCCCTTTGCCTTAACGCGGAGTGCATCATCATCCATGTCGAGTTCCAACGAGTTGGAACATCTAAATTCACACTTAAAGCTTTTTTATTAACCGATTTACAATAACGTCTATATGCATTTAGTCTTTGACTATTACTATAAAGAACCGATTTTATCATCGCTTTAAATTCTAATCTAATCGGTTCAATAACCTCCAACCCGGCTTGCACGGATAAATTAATAATATGTGCAACACAACGAGTATGAAAAAAAGCGCCATCTAAAATAGGATTTAATAACAATTTTAATCTAGGAACCGCGTTTGTATTATTCGACGCATTATCAAAAGACATCGAAAATACTTTTGCTTCTAATTTATAAAGGCAAATCACACGTTTCAAAAGTGCAAATAAATTTGCACCGGTATGTGGTTCGCCGAATAAATCAAACGCGATTGTTCTTTTCATCATTTGCCAATTTTTTGAATCTAACCAATGTGCCGTAACGGCTAAAAAAGAATTTCCGGTGCTGTGAGGAGCGCTCCAAACGTCGCAAGTTAACGAAACACTATAATTATGTTCTAGAAAACCCAAAATCATTTTTTCCCTCGCAACACTCCACATTTTTAAAGCGTCACGACGAAGGGTAGTACGACTTACTTGCGTATAGCGTGGTTGCATCAATTGTTGAATCATCGTCGTGAAAGCTTCATCGTCAAAGTGATCGAACGGCAACGATTTCGTAATCACGAATTTTGTAAACGCTTCCCGTAATTTATCATTATCGTAAATAAAAACGCCACTTTGCGGGGTAACGTTCGGTTGAGTAGGATCGGCTCTCATCCGAAGTGCCTTGCATGCTTTTGTAATATGATTTTTCAACGTCGTGTTTCCTTCGGCCGCAAAAAACTTTTGACAAAGTTTGCAACGAGCCTTTCTCGAACCATTTGACATTTCACACAAATCATAATGATCCCAAATTTCTTTGTTACGTTTATTCTCGAGCACCCGAACAACTTCAAGATTTCCACTGACGGAAGATTGTCCAGTCGTTTCGGGAGTGTTAGAAGCCATTTGAGATGAAAGAAAAAGATTACTTGGAATTTTCGGGATTACGAGAGTTGGAGAATACCGAAAATATCAAACGAGAGAGTTAGAGAATACCGAAAATATCAATTGAGAGTGTTTGGAATCAATGGTAATCAACCAAAAACATTTCTAACCTATTTATAAACTATTGGGTGGCAAAATGGTAAATTTTTAAGGAAAAAACGGTAGAAAAGTTCCAACGGCTATAATTTCGAAGTGGATGAAAATCGGTTTTTTTTCGGTTAAAAACCGGTTTTTTAACTGGTTACAAAAAAAACCGGTTAATTATCCGGTATAATAACCGGTCCGCCCAAAAAACTGCATAACCGGTTGAAAAACCGGTCCGGTTTAAAAAAAAAACCGGTTAGAGGGAATCCGGTTTCGGATCAAAATCGGATAACCGGATTTTTCATGCACCTCTACAAGTTACTATGCATAATGCACAAGTCTTTAATGCAAAAAAAACAGAAATTATAAGCATGAAAAAGCAGAAATAAACCTGAATCAGAAGTCTTTAATACTCCCTTCGTCTCAAAATAATTGTCCACATTTGACTTTTGAAGTCTTTTTTTTTTCAACTTTGACCTCAATTATATTAGTTTGTGTTATATAATACTTGATGAAAATTATACCCAATGAAAATTTCTTTAAAACCAAATCCTTTCATATATTTTGCATCACATATTATATAACACCAAAAAATTATTTAATGTCAAAGTTGAGAAAGAAATACTTCAAATGTCAAATGTGGACATTTATTTTGGGACGGAGTGAGTACAATTTTGTTTACCCACACCATCTCTTACTCATCCCAAGTCATCTCTTACACTTCACACAATTTGTTGTTGTTGCTATAATAAAAAGAACTCATCTCCCCTTTGCAAAAAAACCTCATGGTTTTGCTCGTGCCCCAAGTCTTTCTTCGTGTGTTGCTGCTGCTATAAAAAGCTCTCTTACTGTTGCTGCTATAAAAAAAACTCATCCGTGTTGCTGATGCCCCAAGTCTCTCTTGGTGTGTTGTTGCACTGCTTTTGAGTTGCGGCTTGTTCTAAACCAAGGTAAATTTGATCACGAATCGTTTTCACTTTCGTGTTGCTGCTTGTTTAAAACCAAGGTAAGTCTCTTACTATTTTTATTATTTCTGCAGGAGTTGTGATAGTTGAATATGCTATCTTGCTTCACTTCTCCTATTATTCTCTTTCAAGTATCTATCATCTTTCTATCTTGCTTCATTTCTCCTTAAACCAAACAAACATGTTCATTGTGTCATTCGGGAAAGAAATAAACCTGAATCTGCAGAAGAAACCTCTGTCAAGTGCAGCTTTACAAAAATCAGAAGAAATTAAGCAAACTTCCTGAATGGATGAAGGATATATCACATACTTCATTGTTCTGAAAACAGAGACATTGAGCACTCCTCCAATATCATTTCTTATAAGATTTAACAAATATTGTGAAAGGGAGACCTTTGCAACTGATAATCTAAGTGCATTTATAAGTTACATACAATACTTTAAAAGTCCCCATGATCCAAATTTAGTGTGAGCAACATTCAAACACATTAATTAGATTTTTTTTTAAGGTTGCATCAAATACTTCAGTGAAAAAACAAAGACTGTGTAAAGTTTACAATAATCATGAGCACCATAGCTCAATTTTAGATTCAAATTTTGAAAAGAATAATTTTAAGGTCTTGGAAGAATATATCGTTTTGATAATTATAATTTAAATGAAAACGCATTTAAGAGTTTCATTGCTACCTAATCATATGTACTTTTAGGATGTTAATTAATTTCCAACTAAGTTCTTAAAACACTGTTCTGCTTTATATATAATAATAACAACTTTTTGACTTTGAGGCTACTCAAATTACCATACATACTTTCAAGTCTTGAAAATTGAAAAACAAGTACATTAAAAACTTACTGAAAACCACTACCCATGTGATATACATCTATTTTAAGATCACCCTCAAGACTAGGTGAGTGTAAAAAGTTCTAAAACTTGAATGTATCAGGTTTCACTGTACTTTTTTTCTCCTGGAATGGGTTAATTACTTTTATACAATCTAAGTTGTAAACGCATTTGCACAAATCAGATTTAGGTATTAAAACACATCAAGTAATTTGAAGTGGTTGTGTGTGCTAGTAAGGTTCCAAGACTCGCCACCAGTTGCAAGTCTCAGACTGTTTTAAAAACGTACAACAGAAGAACATAAAACCATGTACATATATAATTAAGTTGAGTATAAGTCTCTGAGTGTGTAGAAAACACATTAAGTATGAAACTAAATCAGATTTAAACACATTATTAAACTAAATCAGGAAAGACCAAATCGATCAACCTTCTTAATCACAACATTTCTAATATTCAATGGGTTGGTTCTTAGTGGCAATCTAGTATTTTAATCAAGGGGTGTCCAAGATATATTAGGACTTTCGAATAAAGTTCTTACAATTGTTGATGACGTGTTTTATATGTGATGAAAATACTCTACACTGTCATCATTACTAATACCATTTATCACGTCCTTATTAATATAAACCTTACATGATAGACTGAAACTTTAACCCTAATTTTTTTAATGAAGTATTCATAATCTATATTAAACTTTAATAAGTCATATATGCGTGACATATAAAAACACTCTAATTAAATAACTCTAATATCAATGAAATTATAATAATGAATAATTGTCTTAACCATAAATAAATGATTAAAAGCCTTTAAGTTCAATTCTTGTATATATAAATTAGATTATTGACTCAAACATAACATGACTATTTTTAATAAACAAGTACTTTTAAAATCTATATTAATAAAATATTATTACAAAAATAATAAAACATTCACATTTAAATGATATAGATAAATTTTTTGTGATCTTATAAAATATTAATTTAAAAGTCATGATATTAGGATAAACATACTTAACACGAAATTTTAATATGCGAATTAATTACATCCCGGTCCATTTTATAATATTTGTTCTGTTATTATCTCACCTCATTTGAAACCAATAAAATCAATCATTTTATATTATTAAATATATAAAAGTTATAAAATATCAATTGGTGTCTAGCTTTTACATAATTGAATTCATAAATGTTATTACACAATCATTAATAAATCGATATAAGTATACTTTTTTAGAATTACTTTTATTAAATATAAATGTCTAGTATATATAAATTAAATTGACTTTAAATGAAATAAAATAAGTTATATATAAAACTATTTTAGAATTATAAATTATATACAAACACAACTGTTATGTATGTAGCTTGTAATAAAACGTACTAGAATTATTATCACTTACATTAAATAATAGATTAATTAATAAATTACTAAAAACATAATTAGGACAAGATCGACATGATAATCAGCTGGATCACAGAAAACCAAATAAGATTTTAATAAACCTAAATCAAATATATATATATATATATATATATATATATATATATATATATATATATATATATATATATATATATATATATATATATATATATAGACACACACACACACATATAAAATTAAACCTGGAGAACTGATCAAATTGAATAATATTTACGAGCGTACGTCATTACAATTTAAAAAATATATATCCATAGTAATTATCAATCATAGAACTAATTGAACACCATAATTAATCTACTAAAAGTTCCAGAACATTTCATCGTCCTGGTAGTTAAAACCATCGTATACTGCCGTGTCTGCCATCGGAACGTAGCTGTTGGAACCATTAATTACGACTGTATTCGAACCCAAGAATGTGGTTGATTTGTTGATCATGGCGACTTCATCAGCTTTTATCGTTACTTTCTTCTCCAACTCCTCCAGTGAACCAAGATACTGCTGCAACTCCTCCACATTCAGATCGTCTATCGACTCATCAAACCACGCTACTTTACCATCTTCGATCCTCCCCGGTATCATCACCACCGGCCGCTTCTTCTCCGCTTCTAACTCTTTTGAAACCTCCACGTAATGTTGATTGAATTCCTTCGTCGGCAGATATTTCTGGGTGTCTGCTCCGGCGGCGGTACTGGTCATGTCTTTGTTTTCATCAAGACTATTGAGATAACGATCGAAGAGAATGTCGGCATTGGGATGGCCAAATGCAAACAAGTGTCGACCGCCGGGGGATTGAACGAGCATGGCGATTTGGGCTCCGGTCAAGACGCAGAGCTCCGACGCTTTCTTGAAAAGTCCGGTGCGGCGTTTGGAGAAGGTGACTTGGCGGGAGTTGGTTTTTTCAATTTTCTTGATCTCGATCTTTTTCCGGCCTTGAGTCTTCTTGATCTTGTTCTTGGTGTTGCCATCGTAAAGATTGGTTGGAGCCATGAATGAATGAAAACTTGTTTTCCAATATATTAAGTAGAATTGAAATTAATAATGAAGATGATCGAACTGAATTGAAGATGCATGCAAGCGTCGGTCGTAGATATGATATATATATATATAGATTTAGGGGACTGGGGATATGGTTCTTAATACAAGGATTTGTAAACACCCGAGATAATAGCAATTATATGCGAGCTTTTATGATGTTATGATTATCCCTTTAATTATTAATCATTTGATTTTATTTTACATATCTAAATTGCTCTTTCCTAATTTTATCTATAGTTGTATTAAATACTAAACTAATTTACACGTACAATGGTTGTTATGATTTATATGAAATTAGTTTTAATTCCTAGAATAATTTTATTACACCGCAAGTCTTTAAAATAAAAAAATATAACATTTTGGTTCTTAAAACTAACAGCTGTTAACTTGAGTCGTTAGCCTCAGTGGTATATATTTTTCTCATTCTGCCTTTCAAGGATCATTTGTATAATTTCAATACTCTCTTATTAATTTTTCTTTAATTTTGCTTTTTATTTATGTTATAATATATTTCATATATATTTAATTTTTTGATTAAAAATGACAAACCATTCTGATTTTTTATTTTTTTGAACAAAAAATTTGTGGAATATAACCAATTTAAATATTTTCTATGAAAAAACGGTGAGCCATTCTGATTATAATTTTTTCGATGAAAAAATTCAACACATCCTTATTTAGAATATTTTTTGAACAAACAATAAAATATATCATTCCAGTTTTAGAATTTCCGAACGGAAAAAACTATAGCTAAGTTGGATTTTAATTTTCCTAAATGTAAAAAAGAATAGTGAAATCTTCGGATTTACAATAACTAGTAGAAAAACTATAACGAACTAGATTTATCATATAATAATTTTTAATAAATAGCTTTAGCAATATATAAAAAAAGTCAACACTAGCTAATAATAACCATAAACATATAAATAATAATAATAAAGTACTAATTAAAACAAAACAAATAAAAACAAATTACATTTGGATGACTAAATGATAAAAAAAGAATCAAAAATATATAAATGAAATAAATTATAATGTAAAGAAAAAGCAACAATTAAAAAATATTAAAAATTACACAAATGGTCCCTGAAAGATTCTATGACAAAAATGCCCCTAAAGTTTACGGCTTAGGTTAACTGTCGTAGTTTCAGAGACTAATTTGTTACAACATTTTGATCGTAAGAACTTGTGGTACGTAATAAAATTTTTTCAGTGAACAAAATCGTAATTCTATTAAAACCACAAGGACCTTTTGTGTAATCTAGTCTAAATGCGTCCGCATGTTACATAAATATTTTTTAATACATATTTATTTATACAAAATATATATAAACTAATACTTTCAAAATTCAAGAACATTATATATTTTTATTAAAACTTACTCTTGCAGAATGCACGCATGTATGGACAACGTTTACCCACCCGAGATAATAGCCATTCCGGCCATTTTAAGTTTGTAATAATAATAGTTATGAAACAATAATAATAATTGTAACTGTAATTAATAACAACCACAAATAAATGACTTTATTGATGTAATTTTAAAATTTTATTTTACGTAAAACATACATACATATTAGGTAAATATTTTTAATACAAATTTCTTTAGATAAAAACTATCTAAATTAAAAATTTAAAACAGACAAATATTTTTAAAATGTAAGAACAATACATATGTATGTATAATTTTGTTTTATCATCTTTATAAACATTTTATTATATTATATTATTACTTATTAGAATATCTTTATTTATTTGATTTGTATTAAATTCAAATTAAAATACGTGTGTGTTTATATGTATTTTATTAAATATGAGTGTGACATGACAATTGATGATAACGAGGAAATTTGTCCGTGCTTCGCGGCGGGGTTTAATATCATACGAAAAATATTAAAATAAAGCTAACATATCAACATACATATATGATATTTGAAGCAAAATGTTATGTTAATGTTATGTTATTTCTATTAAATATATTACAATTTTTAAAATGATGTGTTATTACTTTGAATACAATGTTTGATTCCAAAATTGTTCACACAACCACAATCAGAATATAACTTTTGAATCCAAAGTATGTTGTAAAATATTAAAAAAATGTCAATGTCAATAAAAAAAATATGAAAATGAATAAAAATCAATAAAATATTCTATTTTACTTATTTTTTTTAACCTTTTCACATCCATACAATTCCGTCCATTCAAAATTTGTTATCCATCACAGCTTCATTTAGTAATAATCAACAACATCAATTTTAAGTAAATTATTATTAATAATAACGAAATAAAACATATATAAAGTAACTTAAAATATTGTTTACTTTAAAATACCTGGTACAATAAAAAAATTAATCGCAATATAAAATAAAAATAGAAATACAGTTGCATAATTATTATTAAACATCAAAAAATATTTATACAATATTTGTAAAAAGAATTCCATACACTCGTGAACATAATAATCATTCATCGACATTAATCATTGTCTCATGTTATTTGTTTTATGTACATATAATTGACTTTGAAGTTTAGAGAAACTAAAAAAATCATATAAATAATAATAATTATACAATTATATTTGAGGTAGTGTATAAAAAACAGGACAATTATTATTCAAACATTCGTGAAGAAAGAAGACATATTTTCTTAAAATATATTTAGGAAATAAAATGTTTAATAGTAAATTAGTTTAATTTATGTCAAAGTAATATTTCAAAATAAAAATATATTAGTGTTTAACTCAACATGTAAAAAACCAATTGAGTTAATATTAATAAAAATATTCTTGAAGTCAAAAGGAATTGAAGCCATGACCTCTCCCACCCCAAACAACACACTAACCAATTGAATTACAAAAATCTTTTCTTTTAAAATATTACACAAAGTTGTATATATTACTATTCCTATGAATAGCTTATGAATAGTAACATTTACTTTGGTAAATGTTATTATTATAATATAATATAATTATATATATATATATATATATTATTAATATTATTTTATAACATTTTATTTATTATAAAATATATAAAAATATTATGTTTTACATAAAATTAAAATTTCAAATTATGGATTTTACACACACATATATATAAATAAATAATTTAAAAGAATGTTATCGTTCATGAATATTTAAAAATATAAATAGAAAAATATATATGACAAATAATGGTACTTTTGTTTTATTTTTTATAAGAATTAACATTATATAGTTTAATTTTAAGTTTACATATATATTTTATTGGACAAATTACCAAGAAAGGTAATATAAAATTCAAAAATTGTCAATAAAAGTAATGTAAAATTTTTTAGGCCAAGAAAGATAACATAAAATTCAAATTTGACAAAAAGGGTATTGATGATAAATTAAGAAGGTAAATTTTTAATTTTATGCTCCCTTTTTTGGTAAGCGAATAATATTTGATTATCTTTCTTGGCCTAAAATTTTAATTTCATGTTCCTTCTCGGCCAAAATAGAATTTTATATTACCTTTCTTTGCAAAAAATTTTTTTACAATACCTTTATTGTCAAATTTTGTATTTTATATTATCTTTTTTTGTAATTTTCCCTATTTTATTTAACCAATTATTATGCACGTGATATGTGGAGGGGATGGATTGCAACTAATACCGTTAACACTTAGCAATAGATTAGAATTTTGTTTTAAAGTTATGAAACATTTTATATTTTTAGTACAACTATACCTAACACATCCTTTTTAACGTTTATATGAATTAGTCATCCTTTTTATTACACCTATAAATCTTTATATATTAAATACATTCAATATTCAAAACAAGTAATTAGGTTACAACTAAATTGCAATTAATAAAATAATTTTAATCAGTATAATATATATCGTTATAGATTTATGCATTATATCATTTAAATCCAAAAATAAAAATTTTGATTAATGCAACATGATCTTAGTTTTAAAATATTTGGGGTCCTTAAATTTTACATACATATTATTAGTAAAAAAATTGAAAAAATGTTCGGGGCCTATTGACCCCATGTGTCACTATATAGCTTCGTCCCTGATTTTAGGGGGTCATATATTATATACTAAATATTAGAAAAAGAAATTTGTTATTACCAAATTAACGATTTAAATGACTTGCTTTTTATGACTATTCCGATTTATATGATATGTATTTTTAGTACAAAAATGTAAGAAAAATGAATTACGTGATCAAAAGAATTGATCACATAAGAAAATAAAATCTTTAGATGTGACATAAAAAATTTTGTTACGTGAAACACAAATGATAGACATGACTTTATACATTTAGTTATATAAAAGTTCGTAACCTGGGCTCAACCTTCTGTGGGAGACCGGGACAGGGAATTGTCAGGGACGCGCCTATGGAGGTAGGGTGGCGTCGGTCCAATGCGATGCGGGGTCAAGGTGTCCTCGCCGAAACACACCTTTTTGTGGACATCTAGTTATATAAATATATTATAAAAATTAAAAAAAATACGGACCATATGTGACAATTTGTGTTTTCTATTGGGAAAATGACATCAAATAGCTCTGAAATTTCGACTTTGTACACATTTATGTAGTGAACTTTTTTTTGTGCACATTTGGTAGTCAAAATTTCAAAATTATTCCAATTTGGTAGTTGCCGTACCTGTTAACCGGTTTCTTCCGGTTTCGATGCCTATGTGGACAGTTTTTTAATGACGTGGCTACCCGTTTTTATATTATACCCCGATTTATCTATGCGGTAACCCGTTTTTTAAAATCATCCAGTTATAAACCCAGTTCATTTTTATACGATCGATCCAACTTGTAAGAACCGGATAATAAAACTGGGTGATTTAAAAAAAATGGGTTGTCACATAGATAAAAACGGGTATAATATAAAAACCACGTCATTAAAAAATTATCCACATAGGCATCGAAACCGGAAGCAACCGGTTAACAGGTACGCCAACTACCAAATTGAAACAATTTTGAAACTTTGACTACCAAATGTGCAAAAAAAAAATTTCACTACATAAATGTGTACAAAGTCGAAAGTTCAGAGCTATTTAATGTCATTTTCCCTTTTCTATTTTATATACATAGATTTGTTAATTTAAAAATGTAAGGTAACTGAGATTTAAAATATTTGTAGGAGATTAAGTTTTTAAATAACAAAGATTAATAAGATTTAAAAAAGGATTTTAAATCTTTAATAGAAAAAATTGGAACCATAAATAATGATATACTTTTATTTATGAATTATTTGTAAAAATTATATGACGATCAATGTATTATTATTACTTAATTGACCATTTTTCTTGTCAATTTATATATTAAATTTATAATTGTTTTAAGTGTAAAATTTTTACATAAAATAATAAATAATATTAGTAATAATAAATGTAATACTGATAATGATAAAACATACATTACAATAGATTAAAAAAAAGTTAGAAATAAGGGTTAGTTACTAAAATGGCCACATATCACACATCTTTATCATTTTTTAGCCATTAAAATTTCATTTTACTAAAATAGTCACACTTTACGTTACCACGTTTACGTGATAGCCACCATTTACGTGATATGTACTTTTTATTCATATTTGGTAACGTAAATGTTTGTACTTTACGTGACCACTTTTAAATGTAACGTAAAGTGTGACTATTTTAGTAAAATGAAATTTTAATGGCTAAAAAGTGATAAAATGGAGTTATATGTGGTTATTTTAGTAATTATCCCTAGAAATAACTTGTAATGTTTATGATATAATTCGTATTATTATAATAATTAGAAAATAGTTTTCTTTTTTTTTTTTTCTTTTAATTTTGCCAGCAAAAGAAAAAGGGAAGAAAAAAGAAAGCCGTCTCGCAACATACAGATCGCTCCATTCGCGACTAAATGACCTCTCCGTCAATAACGCCGCCGTGGCAACTGACCACTCATTGACGTTTCCATGGTGGCGCTATCCGTTAGACGCAATTCCTTTCTTTCTCGCGTCAAAACCCTTCTTCCATCACAGGTTCCTCTCCTGATCTTTTGTTGTACGTTTTTCTTTTTTTAAACATTTCATCAAACACTTGGTGAGCAATGTATTTGTAAATTTATAAGTGCAGTGTCTGTACCATAAATTCGTTGAAGTTGGAAGAAAACCTCGTTCCCGTAACGATAAGGATTCGGGTTTTGAACCAGGTATGTTCGATGTCTATATACGAGCCAATGAAATTGGTATCATTTCACTTGGAATATTGAAGCAAATTGCGCTTTGATTTTCTGCAAGCGCTGTTAAATCCCCGCAAAACTTAAAATGATTTTTCTGCAATGTTAACATCAGCTTCCTGTCGTTCATGTACTCTTTATGAAGTTCAATGCAGTTAACAAAATGTTAATCAAAAGGACAACCAAGTCGAAGTATATTCTGTTTACAAGCTTAAGGAAAAACTGTTTTGCAAACTTTGTAATTGTGTGGTTGGGTTTGTGCTCGGTTGCCATTGGTGAAATTGAGTTCCTGGAACTTCTGTTAATTGATCATCATTTACAGGTGAAATCAACTTTTCTAAATGGAAAAAGATGGATTCAAGATCACTGGGGATAACTCGAACAATGGTCCCCTCGTCCACCTATACTCTTCTAAAGATTCTCCGAACCAAAGGTGATTTTTCTTCATTTTGATTTTGCCGTATTAAGCATTTTATTGTTTTAATGGATGTGGTATAAGCATACTTCTGATTCAATAGGAAGTTGTGTGAGTTCATTAGATAAAACATTATACTTGCTAATTGTTATGATCCTTTCTTCTTTACGTTTTTTTCTCTTGAGCATTTGCTATCTAAATGAATTATATGTTCCTTTCTGGAAACAATTATCAAACCAGATGATGTCATAAAATCCAAGTACTGATAATGATATCAGAACATAATAAAAATTTGAAGACGTCCAAGCTGGAGATGTACCTTTTTCTCTTTGGACTGTGGACTGTGCTGTACATTCTTACCTAGAACCCATGTCATAAGTAGCCTGCATTCTGGTGATTTCACCATGCATAGCTTCTTAGTTCTTATCCTGGTTGTAGCCAAATTAAGTCATGACACTTGGTGCAATCGTTATATTTTTTTATTACCAAATCCATATATGATATCACATGCAAATAGCCTATTATTGAATGTTATTTAGCTTGACATTGAATTTTTTTTCCTTGCTACTTGTTAAACAGCATATTCACTTTGAAGTTCCTTTCTTAGGATATTTCCTTTAACGCAATATATTCTTTTTGTTGCTCATCCTTTTGCACATTTTCGGTTTGGTCACTTTACCTCATATGTTTCAAGTTATGAAAAATTGCTTTCATATCAACAGGGTCTGATTAAATTTGGGCCTGCGTATTACTTTCTGTTAATTGCTTCTTTTTTTCTTTTTCTTTTTCCCTATTTTCTTGGATGATTCGTCTTTGGGGTCTATGTGGCTTTATGAAATGATTTTATCCTCTCTTTCTTCCATGAAGTGCATCCTAGATTGTATACTAGATTCTTGAAGTTTTGGCAGAAATTACTTTGAAATCGACTTCATGTATGGGATTCAACTGAATATGTGGGATTCAACGACTTCATATATGGGATTCAACTGAAGATGTGGGATTCAATGACTACATATATGGGATTCAACTGAAAATGTGCATAGTTGCATGATATTGGACTATTGGTTATAAATTTAGTCTGATAGAACATACTTGATGGATTGCATACTTGATATAGGCTTTGTTGAAAAGGAGTTTCAAGAATACACATAACAGTATACTTGTATAGTTGTATAACCTTAAATGTGTTTTAGTGTAAACTTACAGATGCTTGATGGTGAAAATGAATGTCAAAGCCGATCCAGAGTCCAGTCGAACTTATTTATCAGAATTCTTATGGAATTCTATTTGCTTACAAGCACTTTTTAGGAACCATGTTCCTTAACAAGTGAAACACCTGCTACTACTTTAAATTTAGTTCATTAAAAAGTGGACATAGGTAACGCTCTTCATTTAATCAGTATGAAAAGCAAACTGGGTAAAAGCAAAGGCACACGGAATGCTGTTGCTGCTCCATATATTTGCTACAGGACCAAGTTTTTTGCTTGCAAGTGTTTGTGGATGGCTGTTGTTGGAATAACTTCATTGTAACAGCAGCATTACAAGAACTCCATGGATGATATTCAGGATGTTGTTCACATCCCCCTTGTCTTCCCAGGCTAGGACTGATGAGAAATATTGGTGGTAAACATGTTTTGGTAACAAATAAATAAGCTGGCAAAACCTCTAAAGTGTGACTTTACTAGCAGTGCGTTTTTGATAGGCATGACGCTTTTATTAAATCCCTTTCACATTTCAGGAGAAATCTTTTATTTTTATTTTTTCATATGAACTTATGGAATTCTGTTTCTGGTATACAGCCTTGGTGTTTGCAGGCTGCAGACTGCAGACTTTTCTAACAAGCATATAATATATATTTTCTGTACCTTTATGCTCGTACCCCTTAAACTAGAGTACTAGACCTACTTATGTGTGTTTGTGCATGAAATCTGGCCTTGCAGCATCCCCAAAAGTGCAAAGCATTGGGAAATGTGCAAAAGAATTATGATTTTATAATTTTTGGACAAATCTTAGAAAAATATAAGGCTAACTTCAGTGTGTGATTTCATTGATCTTTTATGCTTCCATTGTGGTTACCATCACCTTCCTCCAATTTGGTGCTCTTTAAGAATTTGAAGGCATGAGGAAGGAGCAAGTACAAGGTTGGAGACTAAAGAATGAGATCCATGTGTAAATATTTACTGAAAATAATAGAATTTATTAGGACTTTTAAAGATGTGTTAAATATTAAGATATCTTTTCCACTGGGTTTGTCAGGACTCAGGAGCAGGTAAAAGAACACTATAAGTGGATAAGGTTAATCTATCTATATGTCTATCAAATTGAAATTTGGACGGGATAAAAGGGAAATGTTTATGATGGAATAAACAGTTGGGGATATTCAGCTGTGCATACAAGTAAACATAATACATATAGTGTATTTAGGGGAATATATACCATGAACCTCGGTGAGTGTCCTATAATCCTGTAATTATGTTGTATATTTAGAGTTCATGTGCATCAGCACATCAATCCTGTTATAAATTTACCCACCAGTGTTTATCTGTTGATTGCTGGATTGTCACAGGACCTTCATTGTTGCAGGACATGAAGCCTACTTAGTTGGTGGTTGTGTTAGAGATTTACTGCTAAATAGAACACCAAAAGATTTTGATGTTATCACTACAGCCGATCTTTATCAGGTTTTCCTAGTAACTACTGCATCGTTATGATATTTACATGGCTTAAACTATTCATGGAGTCATGGTACTTTCATTCGTGATACCAGGTTGGTGTATGTGATGTTGAGTTAAGCATATGCACTATTTTGGCAGGTAAAGAAACAGTTTCATCGCTGTGAAATTGTTGGACGCAGATTTCCTATATGTAGAGTGCATATAAAAGGATCGGTTATTGAGGTTGGTTGCTGTATTTTCTTTTAACTTTCTGTTCCGTTAATCTCTTCACAGTCTATTATAATGGTTATTTAAGCATTTTGTATGATCTTATACCAGGTATCCAGTTTCAAGACTCTGGCAAAACATTCTGAAGATAAAGAAAAATTTCTTGTCTCTCAAATGCCTATAGGCTGTGACAGATCAGACTTTAATCTCTGGAAGAATTCCATGCATCGTGACTTCACCGTTAACAGGTACTTTCTGCTGCTTTTCAGCAAGATCTTCAGATTTGTACTCATGCGAAGAGTTCTTAAAAAAAGGCAGTTGTGGTTTAGGTTTCTTGTTTTTCACTTCTTAGTTCCAGGGTTGACCATATTTATTTTATTTGCTGATTTTGTGGAAGCAGCTTGTTCTTCAACCCTCTTATTTACAAGATCTATGATTACAATAATGGAATGAAAGACTTAATGGACCTTAAGGTTAGACACAATCATGAATCCATCAGTCCTTCTCATTAACATTGTTGATTATATCACGTGGAGTCCCCACAATCATCAGGCATGGACCCTTTCTGTTAATGTGAAGATCAATTCCAGTTTGTTGAGTTTTTTTTTGTTGATGTGGTTTCAGCTACAAACATTAGTACCTGCCCATTTGTCGTTAACGGAGGACTGTGGTTAGTTTCATCACTCTTTTAACCATATATTTGTTTAGCATGAAGTTGTATAAATTAATATTTATCTTGATCTACTAACCACAGATTTCAACTTTTCTATTCTTTCAGCAAGAATACTTCGGGGATTGAGAATTGCTGCTCGTCTTGGCTTATCATTTTCAAAGGATATTGAGACTGCAATTCTTAAACATGGTTCATCTATTTTGGATTTAAGCAAGGTACTGTTATTGAACTTCATTAAGATTAAGGATTCAATGAGATATATGGAAGCTGATGCTGTATTGTGTGCATGTGTGAAAATACATCTCATTCTTTTTGCTTCTTATGGCATCCATCATCAGGCATTACTCATTAGCTTCTCATGATGCAAATGAAAATATAATTATGAAGTTCTTAATATAGCACCAAATGGTAATCACAAAAAAATCAACATTTCTTGTAAAAGAAAAGTATTTTGAGGAGGTGCTGATTAGCAATTATTAGTCACTACGTGGTAGTGTGGTACTCGGATGAATAGATAATAACATGTGGGCACTTAGACATCCAACTTACTTTTAAGAACATAATTCATTTCAGTAGACCAATATTTCATTTTTTTTTCTAGTGAAGTACTGAAGTATGATCCTTCTTCAATCACTCTTTTGCAAAAATTTTGCAAGTTGCTGAGACATCTAGTACTATATTACTCGAATTTGACTATTGATTTGCTTTTCTATATATTACTGGCATTGCTTCTGTTGTCATATAAGCTTTTGTTTATTCAGTCCAGGATAATGATGGAAATCAACTACATGTTGTCATTCGGGGCTGCGGAATCCTCATTCCGCCTACTTCACAGATTTCACATTCTTGAGATTTTGCTTCCATTTCAGGTAATTCTTGAACATTACTTATGCATTATCGTTCTGAAACAATATAATTAAGACTACATAAGTTTTGAAATTGTTGGATTGTAGGCGGCATACATTTCCAGACAGACCTCTAGATGTGGCGAGTGTACAATGATGTTAATGGTATTATTGGTGATTTATCTTTTTGAATACAACATTGCATCTGTGTCTGTTTTTATGATGACATCCGTTCTACCGGAATTGATTTTTATCATCTGCTAGTTTATTGTCTTGGTTCTAAAATGATCAATATCTATACTTCTTTTCTCAATTGCATTTTATATCTCATTACCAATTTGTGGGTCTCATTTCAACATTTGGATTGTGCATGAGTCCCAGAAATAGGATATGAGAAATGAATATCATAGGCTAAATGAACTGAAGCCTATTCTTTCTTCTTTTCTGCCATGAATTTATTGGCGTATGCATTTTGTTTCTTCAGGAGTTGTTCTCCCATATGGATAAGTTTGTTAGTTGTGATCAGCCATCTGCTTGTTGCTTATGGTGAGCAAGTTTCTTTGAATCTATTTATAGTTACTTCAATTGTTATTCATTTTTAGTCAAAGTGTATCCTCCAGCTTATAATAATACCAAGTTGTCTGTGCCCCTACCATAGTGGTTTGTTTGCCTTCAGTTTCTAAAATATTGTGTTACACGTCTTTGATCTCTAAGATATAGTCACTGTAATGGGCGAGCTTGTTGCAACGCACTTTAATGCTTCAATCGAATTAGTCGATTTGTTTTAGTTGTGATTCAAAGTGGCATCGTGTGAGTAGAAGTTAAACGAACATTTATGTTTTGACACAGGATCGGTCTCTTGGCATTTCATCAGGCACTACTAAATATACCCCAGGATCCTTTTGTAGTTTTGACTTTTGCTTCTGTTCTATATCATCAAGAATGGCAAGGTGGTCTTAAATTTGCAAGGCAGTGTGGTCGCTTACCAGTCAGTTTTGAACCTGAAATTTTAGAGCCATGTGACTTCGTCTCCAATGAAGAGGTTTCCTTGAAAGTACGCCAATTAGCAATGCAGGTTCAAGACTCGATTAATATTTTGGTAGATAAAGATAGCCTGCACAAAACAATGTCAAAATTCCCTGGTTTCCCATGCTCTGATTTGGTAAGTGAATCTAATTAGTTTCAACTCTTTGTTATTTATTACTCCGTCCATCCCATTGGGTTGCTTTACTTGCATAGTCAAGGAATACATTTTGACTATTTCTCCAATAAATAGAACACCCTTCACCAAGACAATATAAAGTAATTTTTTGCAGGTCAATAGGTTTGGTTTGATTTTATTGACCAATAATGGGCTAGTATGTAAATTTAACGTAAAGCTTTCAGAAATTTGGAAGTCACAATATATATACACAAAATCCTCAAAAGGTAGATGTTGCAGTTTTAATGGGATGGAGAGTGTGTTTTAGTCGAGAAAGAGCATGGTTAATTGCCTTGATATAGGTTGCACTTTGTGTTTAAATTTTAATGGCATTTTTTCTCGAATCCAAACACCCATTCCTTTGTATTTTCGATCGTATCTCCTGTTCCTGTGTGAAGCTCCATAGTTTACCATTTGATTTTATCACCTATGAGCATCCATAACTTGAGTTTTCAGGTTGAAACTTATGATTACTTCAACTTCAAGCTGACAGACTTCTATTTTCTTTTTATCTTTTAATAATTTACAGGTATTCATACCTAAGAACTCTGCACGTGGTGCTGCACAACTTTTTCATGTTCTTGCACATACAGTTGAAACTTACAAGAAGGGAAGAACTTCGTTTGAGATTAACCATCACTTACTAGGAAGGGGGGATGCTTCAGAGACTAGATTTGTCCTGGGTAAGATCATCTTGAATTCTATGGGCTGTCGGGTCGATCAAGACGATGACACCCACCCTGCACCTTCTCATGACGAAAATGGACGTATTACAGCATCTAATTCAAGATTACAGCAACCCAATGCCCATAACCCCAAGAAGCAAAAACAAAATGCAAAATCGAGCAGTAGTATGAAACAGAATACAGCGACAGAGAAAAAGATAAAAGATGCATGCCTTCTTGAGCCGGAACCAAAGAAAGAACTTGTATCTAAGCAGCATGTTGAATTACATGGTACTTCTTCCTGTCCAAAAACGGAGGTACCATTTATGTTTTCATTTTCACCTTATTACATGATCAAATTCAAATTGTTTGTTCCTTGGATCATTAATCAATATCCAGGGCTGGTCCAATCAATTTCGGGGCCCCGGGCAATAACTTAAAAGGGGCCTATAAATATATATTGTATTTTAAAGAAAAGCAAAATTCGAGTAAAAATGATAAATAAAAAACAAAAAACTCATTCTTATATAATATAAACTAAAAACTTTGAAAGTCAATAACCTTATTTAACCGTTAATAGACCTAAGTATATATAATATATATTTTTTTTGAAAATGAACCTCTATGATTCATGGGCCCTGGGCGGTTGCCCGTGTTGACATTGCTCATGGCCGGCCTTGTCAATATCATCAATCATGACAACCTATGAGAAGGTGATTCTATCTCTAAAGCTTGCCAGAAGAGAAGTTCGTCATATTCATGGAATGAACAAGAAATGTTTATTGTTTAGTTTTCCTTAAATTAGGATTAATGCTAATCGATAACAAGTTGCAGACTTGCACTATGGAGAAGCCAGAAGAGGTCAGCACATTTCAGTTACAAACGCAGAAACATACTTGCATGCCTGAGACCGTTACTGAAAACGAAGAGTTTTCATTTCAAGTAAAAGCTCAAAACCCCAAAGAAAGGTTTGATGTTGATGCAAATGTGGAAGCAGATCATCCAAAAACCGAAGAACAGAGTGTGAACAGAAAGCACAAAAGGAATCAAGGTTGGCAACTGTCTTCTCTTTTCAAATGAACAATACTGAGCTGGTACGAGTTGCTTCCGAGTCAAATCATCATTCTTTCATGGCTTGTTTGCAATGAGACTGCATCTCATTCAAAGGCATTTCCGTTTTTAGGCACTTAATGTTGTTCACTAGATTAACAAACGTAAGTTTTAGCAGTCTGTTATGTAGCAAATGTTTGTATCATTTGTCTTTCAATTTTTTCCTTTGGAAAGGTTTTGTTTTGGTAGGCATTTTGACATTTAAATTCGAGAAAATATTAGAGAGTTTGTCATACATTGTAATCTTATAATTTGGTATAGTAAACTGATTAAAGTTACGATATTTGACCAAACATGATTTATTACAATTGTCAAACTCGTTTGTTTTTTAAGTGATTAGAAGTCTAATGTCTTATTTTATCTCTTTAATAAAGAGATGATGTTACCAAATTAGATATTAAAAATAATACATTAAATCAAACAATGACTCCGTTAGAGTATCTACATCTGCTGTCCATGTGGAGCAATACAAACAAATTTTTATTATTGCAATGAGTATCGAACGTGTTCGAGAGCAGGTCCTTGCTGACCTTCTCTGACATTGCGGTGAACTGCTTTTCTCTCACACAAAGGCCCCAAAGAAAACATTTTTAATATCCAATTTACATTTCACCCCTTGTAGTTTTCATAATTTGCACCTTATTAATTATTTTGTTTAATGATTTAAATGAGAAGTGATTTATACACAACGGTTGTCTTTCACATACAACAATTTCATATAAATAGATTATTTTACCCTTAATATCACTTTTTATCAATTTTACATTTTACCCCTAAAAGTAAGGGTAAAATAGTCTATTTATAAATGTTTTTATTTTTTTACGTTTTCGTTTTATTTTTGCAGAGTAACTGTGACTGACCGTGAGGTATACAATTACAATTACAAATACAAAGACAGAATATGAAATTTGGTGGTCTCATTCTGACAACGTATTAAATTAAGGCAAAAGATCGGCACTGCCTCTACTGTGTCACTTGTCGGTCAAAAATACCAATTCTTTTTTTATTTTTTTATTATTCAAACTTCTTTTTAGACACATGAATTTTTATTTTAATATTACAACTTTTAGCATGTAAATTCCAATGTTATATGATTTTATCCTGTAAAACTTTTCGTATAAAATAAATAATTAAAATTCTTTTTTTTAATCACCTAATTTATAAAAGTAATCAGAAGTAAATCATTTTAAAAAATATATAGTCATTCAAGAAATATTACGAATAACGTAAAATGCACGAATTGAGATTTGGTTAAATTTATATAGAATTACTTAAATTATTATGAAAAAAAATATGATAGTTCACATAAAACAAATATAGAAGTACATTATCATAATACAATGGGCAGGTCAGTCCTAAACATTTTCATGTCCAATCCAATACTCAAGAATAATGTATTTAAAAAAAAATTAAAATACAACATATTATTGTTTTAAAGGAGTTCATTCACTTTTTATGTTGTTTGACTAAAAATTAGACAGTGATCATTTGATTGAGTAGCAAAACGAACGAATGTCTCGTTGTTTCCTCTAGCACAACTTATGTATTTTGACACTAATATTCTTCTGTCACTTGTTACATTTTCTGATTTCATTTTTTTCATTGTCTAAGATTATAATTATTGTCATTGATAATGCATATATATTATAGAGCTGTAAACGAACCGAATGTTCAACAGATCGTTCGTGAATCGTTCGACGGAAAATTCATTTATATTCGTTCATTTATTAAACGAATGAACATGAACAAAATTGTGTTTGATAAAATGAACAAACATGAACACTGACTTCATTCTTTCAATTCGTTTTTTCTTAATTTATTATTTGTTTATTTATGCTCGTTTAATTGTTTATTTATTTTAGTTCATTTATATTCGTTTAACGGTTGTTTACCGTTCATTTATGTTTTGATTATAAGTTTAATGAATGAACATAAATGAACATGAATAATATCAATTCCTTAACAAACGAACATCAATAGATATGAATGTTGAACAATAAAAATTAAACAAACATAATGATTGTTTACCGTTCATTTATTTGTTCGGCTAAAATTAAATGAACGTTCATAAACATATCATCGTTCGTGTTCGTTTACACTTTACAGCACTAGATATGAATGTCGAACAATAAAACAAAACTTAATATATCACTTATTGAATTGAAAAATTAATGCTCAATGATTTGATGCACTGAACGGTAGCTTGTATGACCCCTTCTAGGGCCGGCCATGGTTAGAAATTTCCAACCATTTTGACACTTAATACTTGTCATAATTATGTATAATATTAATTATTAATTAAAATTTAAAGTGTTCTTTATGAAATAAAAAAAATATAATATCTAATTAAATATTTCTGACAGTTTATGTTATATCATCCAAAAAATAATTTGATACACACATTTATGTTTTAATAAACTAGGAATCTTGAATCTTGATGTATGTTATATCATCCAAAAAATAATTCTGACAGTTTCACACAAGTTTTAATAAATGGATTGTTATTGGCACTCTCACTTAGGTGAAGTATGAGTGATTAAAATAAAAATTTAAAGCAACAGTTGGATGAGAGATAAAGAAAGAAATATGAACATAAGAGCATCTTTAATGGTCAAACACTTATGGGTTTTCTTAAAGTTAATATTTAAAAAACCCTACGAACTTCATAAATTTATCGATTAAGTTATTGTACATTTTTTTCTGAGTGTTTAAGTCTCTAGATAATTTTTGTCTTATTCAAAACTATATATTTGACATGTTTAGCAGGTCACTAACCGGTAAACGGTACAGTGATCTAAACAAGAAAAAAAGAAAGTCCAATGACTTAATCGTGAAAATTAAAAAAGAAAGTTGCCTTTTTTAATAATAAACTATTCGAGAAACTATTTGTTTTACCTGTTAAGCAGATAACAGTTTAAAAATATATAGTTTTGAATAAGATAAGCTATGTTTAAGGACTTAAATACTCGGAAAAAAAGTTCAATGACTTATCGATAATTGTATGAAAATCTGTGTGGTTTTTTAAATATTAACCCTTTTTTTAACAAGTAGAAACCTTTTGAAAGGTGAAAAGTAAGAGAGATGAGAAAGATAGACTTAAATCCTTAAACCATTTTGTGAAACCACATCATTTGCATGGCATCAAAACTTTTTAATAAAAACTCATTATTGGAGATGCTCTAAGTGTCAAATCATAAGTGTGTAAATCATAAGTGTGTAAATCACATCAATAGCACGAATAAAATTTCTTTCTGAAAAAATATCCTTCAGGATTTTAAATCAATTTTACCAAACGGCAACAAAATTTGTAATAAAAGGATAATGTATGTCTTTTATTAAATATTAAACATCACTCCCAAATTCTATAAAAATTTATAATGCAGTATCTTCCCGTAAACAATGATGGATGTAGATTTTTTTTTCTGAGCATCATTCTATCAAAATACGAAAATAATACATGTTCAATTATTTTTTCAGCTTTACAAATTTTATTAAATATATTACATTATTTCAATAAAATTTATCGATATTGCGTGACGCCTGTCAATTGTTTCGTATGTTTTAACATGCACTTTGAATATATGATCGGCCAATGCCAGTTGGATACTTGGATGGTAGATTGCGTTTCTTTTTTACACAATCAAACAGTTGTATATTATGATTCATAAATTTTTTAGTCATTATCCAACCATCTTTATTTTCTCAATCTGCAAATATAAAGGAAAAAACATATCTTTTTTATAAAATCTTTCTTCAGTTCTTTTCATTCCCAACCATAGTACATTATACATATACTCTATAATCTCCAACCTCTATGTATTTTTATACTAAACTAATTTGTCTTTAGACAATTAAGTAATTTGACCATATTATTTTCTTTAAACAATCTGTATTATTAACAAATAATAAGGATTTTTAAAAAACATAATAATTATCGCGCAATGTTTTAGCTGCATTTATAACAATGATCATACTCATAAATCATAATAAACTTTTTCTTTCAAACATGGACTTTTGTGGAGAAAATTAATTAATTTCCAATGGTGTTTTCCATTTATGAAGATTATTTTTGAAGGATTAAATTATGTCCTTCAAATACTAACTCTTCATTATTTTAAAATTTTTGATTTTACCTTTTAACATTAATATATCAATATTATATTATAAAAAAATTATATAATTTTTATCTCCATAAAAAAACTAGAAATATTTTATATAACCAAATGTTGGAGTTCCTATGGGTGCGTTTAGTTACCGAAAATTTCCATTTCACTTTTTAAAATATCACTTTGCATATTCTCTCTATTACTTAATAAATACCTACACTATTTTATTATTTTATAACCACTCATCTTATTTTTCTTAATACTAAAACTTCATCATCTAAACAAGTTTTCAATTTTCATAGAAACCTTTGTTTTTTCTTAAAAACTATAACTTGAAAACTTAAATTGAAAAATAACTAATTTTCGTTAACTGAACGCAACCTATATGTTTATGCAATGGTTTTTAAACTTGAAATCAAAACATGCAACACCATTTTGTTACTATAGCAATATATGTAGTAAATCATTTTTAATACAATTTGATAACAAGTTCAAATATCATCATATAAATTGTGTTAAAAATAATTTCATCACATAAATTGATTAAAACAGAATTACATTTTTTGATAACAACTTTAAATAGATCGTGTTTGATGATTTCATCATGTAAGTCGATAAAAAAAGAACGTAAATAAACGTATAACTTGTTGTTAATCCTTTTATAAAATCTTAAAACCTATATTGATTTAATAAATTTATAATTAAAAAAAATAGCTAATAATAAATAAAAATGTAAAAAGTAATATGTGTGATATTGAAAGAGCGTTGGAGCCGGTTCGTAAAAGACAAGTTTACGTTTGTCAAAAAATAAGGAAAAGTGGGCAAGAGCGCCTTCTCTCTTTCATCAATTATCCATCATCCAAAAAGTAAGTGCAAACCCAAGATTTTCTTATTTATTATTTTATTCATTAATAATCTACCATCTACGTACGTTCGTGTTTTTTTTTTTTCAAAAATACATATAAATATATATAGAACAATTATGTAGTTATTATACTAAAAGTTAATAAATACATTAAATCTAAATCTCATATTAAATGTCTCAAAATTTGTTCTAATGACGTCATATTTTATATAAAAGAGTGAGAAAATGACACAACATGGTTACGTACTTTTGAGTTTGTGTGCATTTATATAGTATGTTTTTAAAAGTGTTTAGTGACCTAGTGACCAATAACAACATATCACCTAACTACCTAATTGAAACATTTTTAAATGTTTGATCATCAAATGTCACAAATAAAAAAAATACACTACATAAATGTGGACAAAAAAGAAAGTTTGACTAAACATTGTAATTTGTTGTATTGGTAGTCAGACAACCCAATTATCTAATTGAAACATTTTTATATATGTGTAAAAATATATACTACGTAATTTACAAATTCAAATTTATATAGTTATTTTGTATCAACTTCTTAAAATAATTTATGTTCTATGTATTTAATACAATTAATCATGAATATATTGATAAGTATTTTTATGCTGCTAATTGATTGTATAATTAAAACAACAAATCAATAATTAATAGTTGATGCATATTTGAATTCGATAATATACGATTAAAGATTCTAAAACAAATCGTCAGAATTCAATACTTGATTAGATTAATATTTTATTTATACTTTTCTATGATAATATAAATAATATTTTAGAATAATGTAAAATAATAAAAAAATTTACTTAAAAAGTCCAGAAGGGGAATAATTTTTACTAGCTTTTAATAATCACGATCATTTATTACTCAATTCTTTATTCTTTATATAGTAATATTCGAAGAAGCGCGTACATGACACGTGGCCAAAACCTCAAAGGTGACCGTTGCTGTACAAAGACCCTTAAAATGCGCCTGCCCTTTTTTTCAGATGTAAAAATGATAATTTCAGAGGAAAATACAACTTTTAATGCATCAAACACAAGATAACAATGCATTACAACTTAGCAACGTTGTTTTCTGGAAAAAGTAAAATATACATTTTCCTATTACGGCAGACGAATATTGTAATGAGATTGATTGATTATCTTAAATACAACGGACGGATTTTCTAGCCGTTGATTTCAAATATAATGGTCTACCTTCATACACACTTCTCTTCACTTACTCCCTTTGATCTTCTTTCTGTAGACTAAATGCTCTTAGGGTTCTTAGATTTGTGGGTTTCTTGAAAACTTAGATTATTCCATCACATTGATCTTCAAAGTTGGATTTTTTTTTAAATCATCAATGGAGTTTTCAGTTGAGAACAATCCAGCTTTGATGAAACCCACAAATAAGCAAGGTAACTTTCAACGCTGGCTAGATCCAGATTTTCCGGCAGCTTTGCTTCTTTGTTTGAATTTTGAATGCTAAATATTTAATATCAAATCTGAGCTTGTTTATGATCTGGGTTTATTTTGGGTGTGTTTCCTGTGGTTATTATAGGTAAAGGAGAGGTTATGGGTTCCCGCAAATTTGGTACGGAAATCAGCCATAACCGGAGAGCTTTGAGTGTGATTAATCAGAATGTAGGTGGTGGCTGCCGTGGTGGAGGTGGCGGTGGTGGTGAATGCGGAGGAGGAGCTGGAGCTCGACTTCATCCTTGTGTTGCTAACAAAAGAGCTTTATCTCAGTATGTACATTTATTTTATTTTTTAAATTAATTTCTTTATTGATGGTAAAGTATTAAAATTATAAAACCTATTATTTTCACATTCAAAGTTGATAATGATTACTTTAGTTTCTGGGCATAATTTGTTTTTAAGTTTATTGTATAAGGAAAAACAAAAAAGAAGATTTATCCTTAAAAATTTGTTTTTTAAGTGAAAATTGTAATTTTGGAATAATGCTTGGTATGGAGATCTTATATTTGTTACGTACTAAATATTAGATATAATTTTGTTTTAAAATAGGAAACTTGCTCCAGAAATTGCCAACAAGAAACAGTGTTTTCCAGAGGTACCATGATTTCACTCTCTCAACAATCTGGACTTTACTTTAATTTGCTAAAGATTATGACTTTTGATACTTATAGGAGACTAAAAAGTCAAATTCATCACATGAGAGTTTTGGTGTGTGGGAAGATGAAGATCAACCTGAACCAATGTTCTTAGAAACTTCATCAAATCAAGGGGATCATCATATGGTAGTTGTCTCTATCTATATGTTTGACTAAAATTTCTTTTGAGATTGTTAGTTTGACTTGTTTATGAAATTTAATAGGAGGAGGTTGAGATGGAGGATATTTTTGAGGAATCAATTGTCGACATTGACATTTGCGACGATGGAAATCAGCTCGCTGTCGTTGAGTATGTTGAAGATCTTTATGCTTATTATAGAAGAATGGAGGTATATGATCCCCTTTTATATTGAATAGTCAACTGTGCTCACTTGACTTTCTTGATGACAATTTAATGGAATGCTTTAGTTTGATTTTCGATTATAATTGTGGAATAACCCGAGTGGAGTTTCTTTGGAGAATTGGAGTTAAGTTTCCATCATGCTATTAGCATAAGAAATATGGGGCTCAACAATTTAGATTGACTCTATGCTAAGATTTGAAAGTTTTAATTTTTTTGATTTGATTTTGTAAACTATGCAATGTAGAATTCTCCAATTTTGGTTCTTCAAGGAATTGTAGCACCTATTTGGCTTTCATGATGATGCTAACAATGGAAGGTTTTGATTGCTTCCATCTGATTTTATAGACAATTTAGAATTAACATTGCTTAATTCAAGATTCTTTATAGAATTGTGTTATTTGTTTTGCAACAATAAATGGCAACATTTGTGAAATCTTAACCCTTTTTGGTCTCAAAGAATCGAATTTTGCAAAGACTCCATTTTCAGTTTCTGTTATTTGATTTCTGTGACAAAATGAGGCTAATTTGGGAAATCTACAGAATTGCAGCTTGGTCTCACCTGACTATATGACACAACAATTTGACATCAATGAGAAAATGAGAGCTATACTAATTGACTGGCTAGTTGAGGTAACTTTTAGTTCAATCAGATTGTGACATTCCAAAATTTAAAGTTTTTAGCTAGATTTGTTATGTATTAAATTATACCCATCAAGAAAATCTTACTAACAAATCAAACTTCAACAGGTACACCACAAGTTTGACCTTCAACACGAGACACTATTTTTGACGGTTAACCTCATAGATCGATTTTTGGCTAAACAATCTGTGATTAGAAAGAATTTACAATTAGTTGGTTTGGTTGCCATGCTCTTGGCTTGTAAATACGAAGAAGTTTCTGTCCCCGTTATCGATGATTTGGTCTTCATATCAGACAAAGCTTACTCAAGAAGTCAAATTCTTGAAATGGTATTAAAAAGTCAACAACTTCCATTTGATATTGATCTTATTTTTTGACACATAAGAACATGAATTTGATCAATCATTTTTTGCCTATTCATGACAGGAAAAACTAATGTTGAACACATTAGAATTTAACATGTCGCTACCAACCCCGTACGTATTCATGAAGAGATTCCTCAAGGCTGCTCAATCGGATTCTAAACTCGACCAAATGTCATTTTTCTTGATCGAGCTTTGCCTCGTGGAATATGAGATGCTTAAGTTCCCACCGTCGTTCTTGGCTGCAGCCTCGGTCTACACAGCGCAATGTAGTCTTTATGGGCTAAAACAGTGGTCCAAAACATGTGAATGGCATACTAACTATTCTGAAGAACAACTTTTGTAAGTAAATTACAACTCTTTAGTTTTTAAAATTATGGGTATGATTCTAAATAAGGAGTTGACTTTATAATTTTGTTTGGTTTGACTTTTGAATTCAGGGAATGTTCAAGAATGATTGTGGGGTACCACCAAAAGGCATCAATTGGAAGATTGACTGGTGTTCATAGAAAGTACAATACATCAAAGTTTGGTTTTGCAGCAAAATGTGAGCCAGCAAAGTTCCTTGTATAGGAGGAGGAGACCAAAACTCTTTTATACACAGCAACAATTCTCTCAAGTACAGAACAACATTGATACAGTAACTTGTATAACATGCACTAAAAGTGGGATGTTGCTCTGGATGTCTCATATTTTAGCTCTGGAAAATGGGATAACATTTGATTTTATGTCTTTAGGAAAATAATTTAGCAACTTCCCTTGTTGCCTTGGGGATGGAGTGGGAGGGGGTGTTCTTGTGTGTTGGTTCTTTCTTGTGAGTCAATTTGACTTTTGAATTCTTTATGGATTTAAATTGTGAACAGATTAATGAATATCAATATTAATTCTTCATGTACATACTATGCATATACTATCTTTAATGTTATGAAAAAGTTTTTAATATAAGAAGGTACCCAAAATACAAATATATATATTTTTCACGGCGGATGTTACTAGGCCGCCTAGTATAGGACTTTCGGTTACCATGACTAGGAATGAAAGCACCCAATGTCATAAATAATTAAATATTATGAGTTTTGTGTTAACACAACATAACCTATGTAAACAAAACTCATCAAAAAGACAACAAGATTAGCAAGAAAAAACAAAGTGGAATAAAATAAGTACTTACTAGAATGGCAAAGACATGCTAAAGCTAACTATTCTATTCATAGAATTTGTGGCTATGTACAATGGGATTTTTTTTGTCTAAATTTAATCCAATTGTTTCTTTCAATTAATTTACATTGTTTATCGATTGTTGTTGATAGCCAAATTCTTAGAAGACTAGCGACTTGTGTTGGTAAAGACACATTCATGAATTGCAACAACTCCGGCTTGTTTAGTTATTCCACAAACTCAACATTCATTTCCTGAACTGAAACTTGAAAACTACATGTTTGTTCAGAGAAGCATGCACACACACATTAGTTAGTTTGCAAGTCTGCAAGTCTTGGAAGAACAAATGCTTTGAAATTGGAGCCACGAACCTATGAAGTTTATTTTTGGTTCGCAAACTAGTTAAAACAAATTAGCTATGAGCTAGCAGGTCCAGTCGCACATACTTTTTGGCTCTACAAGCGACTATACATCAAGATCAACGAAATACAAACATAGTAATCGCTACCAATATTTTTTTATTATATCAAGCAAATGCTAGTCTCTTGGTATTAAGAACAAATGATGATGTAATACAACAAACTAAAATTAATATAGGACCTATCCTTACGGATTAACCATAAGTTCCAAGTAATACCATCCTAAACTTTAAGGGAACGTTTGACACAATAAAATCAAGAGAATGAAATTGCATGACATTTACAAGCTTTTTTATCGCCTCATATTTCAATGAAAAGTAGTAGAGAATTGGGTTTATTATAAATTGTAATCATCTCTTTTCCTTATCCAAATAAAAAGAATCAATGACAAACCCGAAAACCATAGAGATGGTGTAGGGGAGGAAGATATTAATAGTCTTGCCCCCAGATATGAACCTGAGTGGGGTGACTCCGTCACAAATATGACCTTTGACAACCATGATTTAAATCAGTATAAAAGACATGAAGAGAGACATTTTAAGACTACGACGGTTAGTAGCATATGAAATGTGGTTGTAAAACATAAACATATTCATATCTTAATTGGTATCATATATATGGGCTACTCCCTAGTAATGTGTGTGAAGTCCTAGTTTATTCCTCGACTCTAATAGCCGCCCTCCACGCCTTCCTATCTGAGGTCACGAGCTTCAAGTCTAAACTCAGAGAAAATGAAAAGAATAAAAAAAAATATGA
Organism: Centrapalus pauciflorus; assembly: GCA_020465985.1. Lineage (NCBI taxonomy): Eukaryota > Viridiplantae > Streptophyta > Magnoliopsida > Asterales > Asteraceae > Centrapalus > Centrapalus pauciflorus. The sequence continues at coordinate 327,867 of JAANYP010008581.1, forward strand.
AAAGGGAATGAAGTTTTATCGCTTTTCTTTCATTTTCTTTGTCAATTTTTATTTATTTGTAACTATTATTAGAAAAAAGCTTGTAAAACCTAAACAATTCTTTTGTCTATGATTCCACTGTACTAAATGCTTCTAAGGGTTGTTAACCATATGAACAGTTTACGTAGCATATTTTGGAAGCTTATATATGAACGTGTAAGTTAAAATGTTAAGAAAACACACACATACACACAAACACTTCTCAATGGGAATACCTGTTGACGAAAACTTACCTCAGGCTAATATTACGCCTGCCCATGTAACCTTACTCTATTATGCCACCCACGTCGTCTTCTTCTAATTCAATTAAGTGTTCATATTATAAAGGACTAGACCACTGTAAATTTCAGTTATACATCAGGATTCAAGAACATTAGTTATTTGTAAAGCCCTTACACTTGTAAATGATTCGTAGTATTTTGGAGGACTTGTTAATGCAGCGTTCTATAAATATTCATTTTTTTTAAAAAAGTTATGTTCTATCTTAGTTTTTTACTACTTGTCAATTTAAACGTTCGGTCCATTTGGCCAATTGGGTCAAAATTATCATCCCTACCCGTAGCAATGCAATGTTTATATGTGATTCATTGTCGTATATTAGATGTTTGTATACCTGTAGAGAAACATTTTGAAAGGCTCAAAAGAGCATGTAAGATAAGAATAGCCTTCAAAAAAAAAAACATGTAGAATCGTATGAGAAAAAGGTCACCCAACATTGAAAAATATTCAACTTATAAATAATCTCAATTGACAAACTCTAATGCATAATAACTTTGAATTTTAATTAATATTTTGGGAATTGCTAAAATGAGTAAAAAGAAAATTGTTAAACTGAGCATCTTAATATTTTATTTAAAATTTAACTATTGATATTTAATTACTCGTAATATTTAAAATAAGGCTTTGTAAAAATAAGCCTTTAACTGATATTTATAAATAGGATATTGACAAAATAAGTATTTTGATATTTGATTAATAACTAGGATGAGGTTTTATTAAAATGATTTTTATTTACTATATATTTAAAATGAATAACTGATAAAATTTAATTACTGTAAAATAAGCTTCTAATTAATAATGAGACATTACTGACTTTTAATATTATATTTTATAATATATATATTTTCAAACTCTAATTGATAGTAAAAGAGTTTTTTACTATTTATTATAATTTTATCATTATATTTTATGTTTTAATATAATTTCTTTCTTAATAAAAAATGAGTTTTAAAATCATGTAGTTTACACAATCTAATAAAATATTATTGATTAATGAGACTGTTGAACATGTTGTACGTACAAAGAAATATAAATTATTGATTTAATTTTGTTAACTTGTACCTAAATAAACTTTATAAGATTACTATTTATTTAATGGTATTAGTATGTTTATTATTTTACTATATATTCTAAAGTTTAATAAATGTTTTTCTACATTCTTAGATTATTTATTTTATAATTTCTAAAAGAGAACTTTTGTTATTGAATGTTTTTTAAAGATAAAGATATGATATTAAAACAAAACAACATATATTACCATTTTATTTATTGTTGTTTTCAATCTAATATGACTTTTCTGATCGTAGATGTTAATTTATTGTAGTTATTATTTGTTATAATTAGATATAATATTTGATTAATTTGAATTATTATGTAACTTTTGATGTGTTTCAATTCATCTACATCATCAGTTTTAATTTTATTTTACTCAAGACTATATTATTGATATATTGTAAAAGCTATTCATGAAATTTTCATTGTAAGTTTGAGTTCGTGTAATTCTATTTTTTTATAAATTTTTGTATTGGTTACAATAAATAGAAATTATGTGTGCCTTGTGATTAATGTCAATATATCATTTGTTTTTAATTTAGTGCCTAATTATTTATAATTTTATAACTGTACAATTGAGTTTATAACTGTATAAATGGTGTAATTAGCATGATAGTCAAATATTTGTATGTGTCCAGTGACAGTGCTGCTTTAAACATGTATTTTGTAACCAATCCAATCGATTTTGTGTTGGCTCGACAGGGTCAATTGCTAAAAATTATCATTATTATTATCAATTTTTATAAATTTCATGATTAATAGCATTAATACTTGTATTTGTATCATTAATAGCATTAACTTATTTGTTATTTTTATCATCTATAGCAATAACTTTTTTAATTTTTTACTATAAATGGTAAAAAAAATATTATAAGTTGATGCAATTAATGATTTAAAAATTTTAATAATATTGCTATAAATGCTAAAAATTCATAAAGTTATTGTTATTTTTAGTGATTGTCCCTTTTTAATATTATTATTATGGGTTAAGTATCATTTTGACCATTTAACTTTTAAATTTATTTTATTTAGCCACTAAATTATTTTTTGTCCTGATTTAGCCACTAAACTTTAGTTTAGTGTTCTATTTTGGGGAAAATGAATAAAACTAATGGCTAAATCTGTAAAAAAAAATATGATAGTTTAGTGGCTAAATCGAATTCTCAGTGGTAAAATCGGTAAAAAGAAAGTTTAGTGGCTAAATTTATATACAAAATAGTTCAGTGGCTAAATCGGGACAAAAAATAGTTTAATGACTAAATAAAAAAATCTAAAAGTCAAGTGGTCAAAATGACACTTAGGGGCTGTTTGATTACAATTTCTATTAAGTGCTGTCTGGATTTAGAGAGCTGTTTGGATTAAGTATTGCTGACTAGAGAAATTTTATTGGAAAAGATAAAATAGGGTAATATTGGAAAATAAATGGTCTGAATGGGGAACACATATGATCTCTTAGCTTATTAGTTAGGCTGACCAAATTTGAGTTCTGATTTTAATAAGTCATTATCAAACAAAGCTTATTTCAAATGGACTGACCGGATTTTTTTAGATTAAACCTAATAAGTTGTTATCAAATTAACCTTGTTATTATTATGCTTTGAACGTGTTCCATGAACAAAAAAACGTGTCATTATACAGCTCTTGCGACGAAAAACGTCCAACCCCCAAAAGGCTCATGGTAAAACTTTGCCTTGTGGTCAAATAAATCAATTATAAGCACTTAAGCAGGAATTCTACATTCATTTCTGAATAAAGAACACAACTACTCAATATTAAACAGATACAATATTCATGTTTCAATAAACCAAAGTATGAACATATACTACCTGAAGAACAGAAATCACTGCACATCGTCGTTGTGGAACCGTTGTTATGAATTCAAAGAAGCTTGAGGCGTCCAGATGAATCGACTAGCTGTAAGATTTTATGAGCAGCAGAATTCAAAGTAACGGTATCCTTGCAGAAAGCAAATCTGATGTATCGGTCATGGTATCTAGCTGACGGACTAGTATGGAAAAAGCCACATCCGGGAACAGCAACAACTCCTGCTTGTTTTATTAATTCCTCCACAAAATCCATCTGAAAATTTCCATCATAATATACATACATATATATGTGGTAAAATAACATAAAAACGGATTCAAGAAAAACTTACATCATTAAGTTTGCAAGCCTCGGGAAGTGCTGCAAATATGAAAAATGAACCCTTCGGTGTAAACTGAAGCTGGAAACCCACCTGTGAAAGCAACTTTAAGAGGAAGTCTCTTTTTGATTCATAGTCCTAAATACCAACATAAGAAGTTAGCAGTCAGGATCCATAAATGATAAATGTTACACACACAACAATGTAAATTTCATTAATTTATCAAAAACAATAAAAAAAATAGGCAATCTAATAGCAGTTCCATTTATATAAATAGGAAAAGATGACCTAAATTGTTCCTTCTTTCTAAAATCCTTACTCTTCTCAATGATTTGTAGTATTCTGGGGGACTCCTTAATGCAGCCAAGGCAGCTTCCTGAAATGGCGCAGGAGCAGAATCTGTGACTTTAACATGAATGTTTCTGATGGCTAATGCAATGCAAGATGGACCTATAGCCCACCCAACCCTCCAGCCTGATATAATAGACAACAGTTGAGTAATTAGACCAGATACCCACATCCCAATTTTATCTAGTTAAAGTCAAGATCAACCACACAACAGGCAACGATGGAACACGTTTTGAATTTCAAATAATAAATAATAAACAATCAATATACCCGTCACACTATAAGTCTTAGACAGGGAAGACGTGATGATTGTCCTCTTTTGCATTCCTGGTAGTGAAGCAAGGCTTATATGCAATTCATTGTCATATATTATGTGTTCATAAACCTGCAGAAAACATTTTGTAAGGATAAAAAAACAAATGCACATAAGGAATCATAATGGCCGCAAGAGAAACAAATGGATGCAATAATGTAGTTTTAAGGTTATCATACTTCATCAGTAATGGCTATGCAATCCTTTGTTCTGCAATATTCAGCGATAATCTCTAGTTCACCCATGTTAAAAACTTTTCCGCTTGGGTTGTGAGGACTGTGCAACAAATGCAAATGTATAAAAAGAAGATCTACCTCCTTCACAAACATATTACTCAATCTGTGTCATAAAGAAATTGCAATTTTGTTTGACTATTCGTCAAGGTCTACAGAGCCTCCAAAAATGGCAGATGGAGTGCTTGTGAACTAAAATCAGCAGCATCTTCTAATGACATCACTGGACAAGTAAGCAAATCTAGGTTGGAAAGTCCCCAAAAAGAGAACAAATGCAGTTTCCATCAGACATCCTAAAGTGGCAACGTTTGTCAGACATCCATTCTGGTGTTCATATGGATGGAAACTGCAGGTTTTTGTTCCAAACCATGGATGGGGGTGTTAGGATGTTGTGAGAATGATATTGTGAGTTATTTGTTCATGGTTAGGTGACCATTTAGGGGTCAAATAATCAGTTTGATATTAATATTAACAAACCTTCAACTGTTCAACCAAATGATATAGTGAAATTCTGTATATACCCTTATTTCATCTATTACTTCTATTAATTATTAGAAATTGCAAACACTCAAACACCATCAAAAGCAATAATTACGACTTTGAGCTGCAAAGGACGTTCATAACTTGAGCTGCAAAGGACATTCATAACACTATCTGATGCACTAGTTTTGTTGCAATTGATTACCTAATATCAGACATGTCATGTAATCACTTTCAAAGCGCATATCCAAACACCCCCATATATACTCTAGAATTCCAAGATCCAGAAACGTATACCTATTCAGTACTAAAGCTTTTGTCTTGGAAGTAAAAGCATTCAAAAGTTTTAAGGGATCAAGTGTCCAATGCGGTGGGTCGAGGGCAACGTAGACCTGCATTATACAAGATGTTTCCATACTTTAAAACTATAACTTCATACCATATTACATGACCCGGATCAATAAGAATGAATATATTATTGTGCTAGGAACTTACAGGGATTCCTCCGGCCATTAAAATACATGTTTCATACGTTTCAAAAGAAGGATCGAACAATATCACTTCATCACCAAGGTTAAGTACTGCAGAATCAAAGATGCAACAATTTGTTACTTGTATTTCTAAGTAAGGATTATAATAAAAAGGTGCCAGTAAGAAGGGGAGACATGCTTGCGAACATTGTGGCAGCAAATGCCTCGGTCTGGCCGCAGCAAATTGCAATATCGGTTAGAGGATCAACATCCAAGCCATGACTTTGCTTCATTTTATTTGCAAGCAGATCGCAGATTTCCTGAACATGCCTTTAGTTACAATTTGCCAAACAATGTTAGTTCATATTCTAAATTCTTGGAGACAATCTGCAACTTATAGTTTACAACATCAGCTCCAACATTAAAGTTCACTCCCCCAATGTTAAAAAGATCAAGGAAATATGTGAAAATGAGACACCTGAGTTGGCATACAGATTTTTAAAAAATGTTTAATTGGTTGTCAAGCATCTAACATAGCCCTAACAAAACACAAACAACAAACCTTGAAATCACCAAACTAAGACTGATTTACTATCATTTTGAAAGTCATTGCAGTTGACTTTCTGTTATGATGGCTATTATCTCAGTTCGAGTTCCTGTCCTTTGTTTAGTATAAATATGTGTGTATTGATTTGTATGTTGTCATCAGCATCCATATTAGAGTCCACTATCCCTTGGTTACCAAACACTTCATGCTTTTTTCAATATCTAGACCTAGAATTCTCACAATAATTGTGATGTTAGAAGACAAATTAGAAATAGGAAGTAGAACAATTTGCTTCCCATTAACAGAAGCAACATCATATTCAGATAGAATGACAATTGACAAGAAAGCAATTTATTTCAAAAGTTTTTCGAACCTGTTTTCATGATTTCATCTGGATGAAGTTTTATTAAATCATTGGCGGTTTTCTTCAAATCTCTTGGAAACTTTTTACGCTCTCTTGGGTATTTGCCTTCACCATAGGTGATCAAATACACAAACCCTGGTCATCTCAAAACTCATCTCATCAGTGACGCAACAAACCAGGTCTGGCTTTTCAGAACACCGGCGACGGGAGGTTTAAGTGAATTTGTTTATTATGACCCTAATGAACAAACACATCCAAACTTAAAGTCATTCTGAAGAAAAGGTGCAGGTTCCATGGGAACTCCTTAAAGGAATTGTTGCAACTTTCAAAGTGCAGTGATAGATGTGTGTATTGTGTCGCCCTCACTAACAAGTAGATTTCAAACTAAAGATTACTTATCTGCTGTGTCTTAAAATAAAGATTTAGAGTTATAAAAATGGTTCACAGGGTGATTGGACGTGCATTGAAACTTAAGTCGCAAGAAGCATTTTAAGGAGTTTGGTAAAAACCAATTGTTATGATTTTCTGTCATCTCTACTTCACAAATACACGATATGTCCGAATTATACAAAATCAAGTTTGTCTCACAATCTCCTGCAACAAGGCAAAACTTAAACATATTTCCTTCTCTCTTTTTGCCAAAAGCTTTTTAGCTTATCATTATCAGATAGATCCTGCATATTCCATAATTACTTGAATAAATCCAAACCGCCATATCCATCTTACATTCTTACATTTTATGAGTTCAAATCAGTATATGTATTATTAATGGGTGGTAGAGGTTGTATGTAGTATTGTACTATCGAGGTTGCCTGGATAACAGAACATCCCAATTTGATGTATTATTCATTAGTACTCGTTTTGTTTGACAAATCGTTGTCATAAATTTCCATGCTGGTTTGGTTACACATGATGAAGTCCTTGCTACAGACTTCCATGTTCATTTTGTTTATTACTAATTTATGTTTAACAAATGATGATACATTGCATATTGCTGGTTGTAGATTCCAATGTTTAAATTAAAAAATGAGTAATAAACAGATGAAGTCGGTCACAAAACTCATATTAGGTTAGGGTTCCAATGGAGGAATGTAAGAGACCTGTATTGGTTAAAATCGGAGGTGATCGCGGAGACAGCAGCGGCCTTGATATGCGGAGGTGCCGGGAAATCTGGGAAGCCTTCGGCGAGATTAACGGCGTTGCTACGTTCAGCTAGATAGGAGAACTGTTGAATGGATGAAGGTTTTAAAGTTTTAGCAGTCGACGACAGCTTCTCCTCCATTATCAAACCACGGATAAGAAAGAAAGATCCCCCAGCTATAGTTAACTGTTGTTTGTGACAACACCCTTTCCCCAAACGGACTCTGTCCGGGGAGTGTTATATTTGAGATTTTTTACTAAACAAGTAGATTTAAAATAGCTTTTAAATAATTGATTAAACGCAAATAATAATAAATATCTTTTGTATTTTTAACCACGATAGTGACAATTTATTTTTATTTACGTTTATAGCATGAATCAAACAATGCTCACACACGCATTTCACGCTTCAAGAACCAAGAAATACTCAAACAAACTCGTTCTCGCTTAATCCGCATATCTAGAAAACTCTTTGATTTGAACTACTCTGAATCCGGCGATGAACTCCCATTTCGGGAGACTCTTGCTTCTGTCTTCCTCTTTCTGGGTCCGCTCTCAGCCTCTCAGGTTGGGCAGTAAGAGTCGGAAAAGGACAATCACACATTCTTAAAACCAGTGTACTCACTTTTTGTTGTTATAGCAACTACCCTATTATCACAATTTACTGACAGATTACACGTAAAATATAAAAACTATCTTTCATTTTTTACAAGTATTAATTATTATCTATTTTTAACGTTTATAGCCTTATTTTTATTATTTTTTTTTTACCATTTTAATGTTTTAGATTTTGTTCATCTAACTTTTAATTTATTATTATTTACAATAGTAAAAGAACTAGACTAAAATTTAAATGAATTCTAATAGATTTTAATAAATCATAGGTACTTTTTAACATCCAAAATGTGTGACGATGAAAGGTTTAAATCATCTATGATGACTTACTAAAAAGCTAGTAAGATGCTAGAAATAAAAAGACAATGATAAATACATGAAAGAAATAGCAAACATAGGGGTTTGAAGTCATCGTGTCTAATTCACACTACAACAAAATGAACCTAAAGCAACATGGGAAAAGTGTTGTGTTAGGCCTTAAAAGTGTTGCTATAGGCCTAATGCGACACTTTATGTAGTGCCACCTTAGCCAACGTCGCCTTAGGTCTAAGGCGACACTTTCACTAGATAATGCAACACTTTTCAAAAGTGTTGCCATTATTTTATAAATGCAACACTTTTTAAATGCAACACTTTTTATATTCTAAAGCAACACTTTTTAGTGTGTTGCCATTATTCTATAAATGCAACACTATTTAAATGCAACACTTTTTATACTCTAAAGAACACTTTTAATTTATTGTTACCAACTTATAGCAACACTTTACTTATCAATTGCAACACTTATCAAATGTTGTCATTATGTAAATGCAACACCATTATCAATCTATTGCAACACTTTATTATTGTTTTAAATTACATAAATGCAATATATTCTAGACAAAAGAAACACATTCGTTTTTTTTTAAATTTAATGCAAATACAAATATTTATTTAATTGCTTCGTGATAGTTTTTCAACTTACAATTCAATCTAACAAAAATAATATCATTTCATAACATATCGATCAAAAAGTATTTCAAGTACATAAACGTCTACAACTAAACTAAGGTTCATCAAACAAAAAAGTAAATTATAATATTAGGAATGCATATTCAATTCCTCTTCTTGTAATTTCTTCCATATGAAATCAACGCTTATCATGCACAACTCTCCTTCTGTGGATCACCTTCACAAAAAATCTGCCCAAAGTAGCAATCAACTTTCCTGAAACTGCATAATATGGCAATGAACTTTCAAATTAAGTCAGTTTTCGATGAAAGTTTCACAACACCTTAAAAATCTTCTAAAAACAGCATATCTATAAAAATATTACACTTCCCACATTAAATTTGTATTTTTACTCGTTAAACTACAATTCTTTGCATAAAATAACAAAAAACTTTCGTTTGACGTCCAATTTTAACGGTACTTTTTGTAACAAGTCTAAAATCCTTAGGAAAGACCAAATATATAAACATATTTCATCATTCATTGATATTTCATACATTGGGCATTAAAGTACCAAAAGTTTGTTTAAAATAGCAATGAACTTTCATGTGATGTCGGATTTCGATGATTCTTTTTGCAACACATCCTAAATCCTTTAAAGACATCAAACTTATATAAATATTTCATCATTTATTGCTATTTCGTGATTTGGTATATTAAAGTCTCATTAATTCATTATTTGACTTTTAAAAGCCAAATATGAGACTTTTGTTAACTTCATCAATTTTGAAAACTCTATTTAAGTATTTTAACCATATTTAAAGTTTAGAATTACCTGAGAATAGAGAGTGTTACATCAGTGCTCGAATCCTTCCATAAACCAAGAATAGAAATTTGTTGAATCTCCTGCAAAACCAATGTCAATCAGGTGTATTCATTAGAACAAAATTTAAGCGAGTCAATCCCTAGTGCTAATAAAAAAAGGAAAGGATTAATAATACATATCGAAGATTGCTACAGGGAAAATGAATCCTCAAATTGCTTTCATGAGGTATAGATTTCTTTCTGATTTCTAGATAGTCATGAGATGTGAATTCTCAAAAGTCAAAATCTTAAATTGGTTCATGTTTGCAGGGGTAAAATGAAGGTGAAAGGAAGTTTGAGTGCAGCCCATGATCAAGTAAGAGATGGCATCATCATCAATGTTAAAGCATCATCAATTATAAATATTATATATAGGATTCATACCCATGATCAAGTAAGAGATGGGTATGTTACTAAAGGCACAGAATGTAAAAACAACTATACAATTCACCAACACTCAAGTTTATGCACACAGAATGTAAAAACAACTTATGCACATAGACATATCTATCTAATACAGATTACAGGCATCCAATGTGGGAACAAAACAGAATGTTTTGTGTTTTGTGTGCAACAGTATATGTGCAGTGAGTTCTTCAATAGCAAAACAGAATGTTTTGTGTGCTTGAAGCTTGATATCTGTTGTGATCCTCAATCTTCTTTAATCCCTTCATATCTGTTGTTTCGACTCTGCAGTGTACACAATGACTCGATGATAATTAACATGAAAAATCGAAGGCTAATTTTATACCAGAACCAGACTGATTGTACTCAATAAATATCGTCAAGCTAGCCCAAATTAATCATGAAAATGTGTTTTAAACATCAATACAAGTCCATGCATGTTCATATCTAGTGTTTAATTAATCATTCTCTCAATTTAAAGAGTAAATTCCAAGTTTCATGTAAAAACTCATCAACTTAATGTGTCCAGCAACTTAGAAAAAACATGTCTCTGTTCTTGATTCCTTGATACCGAAAGTTGGCCAAAGGAGGCACATGGCTTCCGGCTTTGGACATGGTTTGAATTATGAATGTTTTTTTGATCATTTAAGCCTTTAATTCGCCATTTATCCTATCTAATCACTGCATATATCAATCTGAAAATCAGAGTTTGTGTGTGTGGAGCTGTCAGTAACTCAACAACATGCTGAGTCTCGGACTGTTCTTTGTTCAGTAATTCAGCAGCCCACATTCCTTAACTCGCAAATAATTGTCCCTTAACTTACAAATAACTCCTTAACATGTATGCATATAAATATATCTAAGTTTATGTGTGTTTGGGGTATGAAAACAGAAATGGCAGCAGCAAAATGATGGCCATAACATCATAAAAACAGAAATGGCAGCAGCAAAGGTTGGATACATATAGCAAAATAATTTCACCAAGAATTTGGTTTATTATGAAACCCTTTTCATGTTTTAACATAAAAAAAGAATTACAATGCTCAAAAGGTTCAAGTTAAATTTCCAAAATAATCAAATATATAAACATATTTCATCATTCATTGATATTTCATACATTGGGCATTAAAGTACCAAAAGTTTGTTTAAAATAGCAATGAACTTTCATGTGATGTCGGATTTCGATGATTCTTTTTGCAACACATCCTAAATCCTTTAAAGACATCAAACTTATATAAATATTTCATCATTTATTGCTATTTCGTGATTTGGTATATTAAAGTCTCATTAATTCATTATTTGACTTTCAAAAGCCAAATATGAGACTTTTGTTAACTTCATCAATTTTGAAAACTCTATTTAAGTATTTTAACCATATTTAAAGTTTAGAATTACCTGAGAATAGAGAGTGTTACATCAGTGCTCGAATCCTTCCATAAACCAAGAATAGAAATTTGTTGAATCTCCTGCAAAACCAATGTCAATCAGGTGTTTTCATTAGAACAAAATTTCAGCGAGTCAATCCCTAGTGCTAATAAAAAAAAGGAAAGGATTAATAATACATATCGAAGATTGCTACAGGGAAAATGAATCCTCAAATTGCTTTCATGAGGTATAGATTTCTTTCTGATTTCTAGATAGTCATGAGATGTGAATTCTCAAAAGTCAAAATCTTAAATTGGTTCATGTTTGCAGGGGTAAAATGAAGGTGAAAGGAAGTTTGAGTGCAGCCCATGATCAAGTAAGAGATGGCATCATCATCAATGTTAAAGCATCATCAATTATAAATATTATATATAGGATTCATACCCATGATCAAGTAAGAGATGGGTATGTTACTAAAGGCACAGAATGTAAAAACAACTATACAATTCACCAACACTCAAGTTTATGCACACAGAATGTAAAAACAACTTATGCACATAGACATATCTATCTAATACAGATTACAGGCATCCAATGTGGGAACAAAACAGAATGTTTTGTGTTTTGTGTGCAACAGTATATGTGCAGTGAGTTCTTCAATAGCAAAACAGAATGTTTTGTGTGCTTGAAGCTTGATATCTGTTGTGATCCTCAATCTTCTTTAATCCCTTCATATCTGTTGTTTCGACTCTGCAGTGTACACAATGACTCGATGATAATTAACATGAAAAATCGAAGGCTAATTTTATACCAGAACCAGACTGATTGTACTCAATAAATATCGTCAAGCTAGCCCAAATTAATCATGAAAATGTGTTTTAAACATCAATACAAGTCCATGCATGTTCATATCTAGTGTTTAATTAATCATTCTCTCAATTTAAAGAGTAAATTCCAAGTTTCATGTAAAAACTCATCAACTTAATGTGTCCAGCAACTTAGAAAAAACATGTCTCTGTTCTTGATTCCTTGATACCGAAAGTTGGCCAAAGGAGGCACATGGCTTCCGGCTTTGGACATGGTTTGAATTATGAATGTTTTTTTGATCATTTAAGCCTTTAATTCGCCATTTATCCTATCTAATCACTGCATATATCAATCTGAAAATCAGAGTTTGTGTGTGTGGAGCTGTCAGTAACTCAACAACATGCTGAGTCTCGGACTGTTCTTTGTTCAGTAATTCAGCAGCCCACATTCCTTAACTCGCAAATAATTGTCCCTTAACTTACAAATAACTCCTTAACATGTATGCATATAAATATATCTAAGTTTATGTGTGTTTGGGGTATGAAAACAGAAATGGCAGCAGCAAAATGATGGCCATAACATCATAAAAACAGAAATGGCAGCAGCAAAGGTTGGATACATATAGCAAAATAATTTCACCAAGAATTTGGTTTATTATGAAACCCTTTTCATGTTTTAACATAAAAAAAGAATTACAATGCTCAAAAGGTTCAAGTTAAATTTCCAAAATAATCAAATATATAAACATATTTCATCATTCATTGATATTTCATACATTGGGCATTAAAGTACCAAAAGTTTGTTTAAAATAGCAATGAACTTTCATGTGATGTCGGATTTCGATGATTCTTTTTGCAACACATCCTAAATCCTTTAAAGACATCAAACTTATATAAATATTTCATCATTTATTGCTATTTCGTGATTTGGTATATTAAAGTCTCATTAATTCATTATTTGACTTTCAAAAGCCAAATATGAGACTTTTGTTAACTTCATCAATTTTGAAAACTCTATTTAAGTATTTTAACCATATTTAAAGTTTAGAATTACCTGAGAATAGAGAGTGTTACATCAGTGCTCGAATCCTTCCATAAACCAAGAATAGAAATTTGTTGAATCTCCTGCAAAACCAATGTCAATCAGGTGTTTTCATTAGAACAAAATTTCAGCGAGTCAATCCCTAGTGCTAATAAAAAAAAGGAAAGGATTAATAATACATATCGAAGATTGCTACATGGAAAATGAATCCTCAAATTGCTTTCATGAGGTATAGATTTCTTTCTGATTTCTAGATAGTCATGAGATGTGAATTCTCAAAAGTCAAAATCTTAAATTGGTTCATGTTTGCAGGGGTAAAATGAAGGTGAAAGGAAGTTTGAGTGCAGCCCATCATCAAGTAAGAGATGGCATCATCATCAATGTTAAAGCATCATCAATTATAAATATTATATATAGGATTCATACCCATGATCAAGTAAGAGATGGGTATGTTACTAAAGGCACAGAATGTAAAAACAACTATACAATTCACCAACACTCAAGTTTATGCACACAGAATGTAAAAACAACTTATGCACATAGACATATCTATCTAATACAGATTACAGGCATCCAATGTGGGAACAAAACAGAATGTTTTGTGTTTTGTGTGCAACAGTATATGTGCAGTGAGTTCTTCAATAGCAAAACAGAATGTTTTGTGTGCTTGAAGCTTGATATCTGTTGTGATCCTCAATCTTCTTCAATCCCTTCATATCTTTTGTTTCGACTCTGCAGTGTACACAATGACTCGATGATAATTAACATGAAAAATCGAAGGCTAATTTTATACCAGAACCAGACTGATTGTACTCAATAAATATCGTCAAGCTAGCCCAAATTAATCATGAAAATGTGTTTTAAACATCAATACAAGTCCATGCATGTTCATATATAGTGTGTAATTAATCATTCTCTCAATTTAAAGAGTAAATTCCAAGTTTCATGTAAAAACTCATCAACTTAATGTGTCCAGCAACTTAGAAAGTTGGCCAAGGGAGGCACATGGCTTCCGGCTTTGGACATGGTTTGAATTATGAATGTTTTTTGATCATTTAAGCCTTTAATTCGCCATTTATCCTATCTAATCACTGCATATATCAATCTGAAAATCAGAGTTTGTGTGTGTGGAGCTGTCCGTAACTCAACAACATGCTGAGTCTCGGACTGTTCTTTGTTCAGTAATTCAGCAGCCCACATTCCTTAACTCGCAAATAATTGTCCCTTAACTTACAAATAACTCCTTAACATGTATGCATATAAATATATCTAAGTTTATGTGTGTTTGGGGTATGAAAACAGAAATGGCAGCAGCAAAATGATGGCCATAACATCATAAAAACAGAAATGGCAGCAGCAAAGGTTGGATACATATGGCAAAATAATTTCACCAAGAATTTGGTTTATTATGAAACCCTTTTCATGTTTTAACTTAAAAAAAGAATTACAATGCTCAAAAGGTTCAAGTTAAATTTTCAAAATAATCAAATATATAATTAACATGTGTTGTTACAAATTTGTTTTGATAGTTTTGCTTCTGACCTTCCAAATTCAACTGACCCATTTTCACAACTCCAAATTCCACCTGTTTTACTTTCAACAGGTGTACACCTTACTGTTCATTTATCTTCTGCCCCATTCTTTAACAGCAAAATTACAGAACAAGTGCAGGAACAACTTTCTTGAATAGAAATTTCAAAGAATGAAGTGAGAGCATGAAGTAACTTGTAACATTTAAATGTAACTTGTAACATTTATATCCAACAACTTATTTATCAGGCTAATCCCGTAACTCAGTCCTTATCCTATCGATTCAAGCTTTTGTTGAAAAATTCGAGCTTGAGCAGCTTTATGGATAACACCACATACCTTTGATCCATAACTAGTTATTAGTTTGTAAGGTACTGGTGTCTCACTCACACATGAAGCCAAAATCAAGAAACTTTTTTGAATCCATTTAAGAAGTCAAAATCGAAACAAATATGTGTCAACTGTCAAGAAATTATTTTGAATCCATTCATGAAGCCAAAACCAAAACCAATTAACCAAGTATGATAATCATGGTGTCTAGAAACAATTGTTTTGAAACAAAAGCCAATGTTTTAAAATTCTGTTTTACTTTTAAAGCACCCGATCCCTTATTTGCAATTCTAAATTTCTAATTCTAAATTTCGATTTCACAGCACCCGAAACTTAAGGAACTGGACATAAGGTATTGCTACGAAATTTCTCATGAATCTAGACTCATGTTGGGAAAAAAATGACCCAACCTGGTAATTCTAAAGCGTAACCTCATGAATTGGTTGAATTCTTCACATCACATAGGAATTGTACCCAGTGACTATCTCAATGCTCGTCCCCAAGATGGGGACTCGGAAGCTGTTGCAAGGGGTTACAAATCCATCCCAAATCAGTGACCATAGCTCACCGAATCGATCGAGGACAGGGTTACGTCTCAAATCAGTGACGATAACTCGCTAATCCTATAAAAGTAAAATGAGATAAGAAAACCAACCTGAAATTATACCTGTGAATTGAAAACCTACCGTTGTTGTGAGAAGACGATACAAGGCTAGGGCGGCGGCGGTAATTGTTGGTGCCGAACGTCTAGGGCCGCGGTGGTCTATGGCGGCAGCAGCGGTGGATGAAGGTGAAGGGAGAGTGGTCTGCGTGAGGGATGAGGGAGGGAGCAGAAGGGAGGAGGCGTACATGTATAACTGTATTAGGTTTAGGCTAGAATTTGGGGCAATCTACACAATACACACATACCTGCGGTCTCTCTAATAAAAGAATTATGTTTTTTATTTTTTTAAAAGAAATTACCTACTTTAAAATCAGTCACAATAAATACATAATATGTTTTTTAATTAGTTTACCACTCAAATATATATATATATATATATACACACACTCACACACACACATACTTGTGATATTTTAAATTTGTAACCAATCTTCTAAGTGCAATAAAAAATAAAACATGTACAATCAATCTTGTATTTTATTAATCTTAACAAATCAGACATTGAGCTTTTGTGTGTATTTTTTAATCAAAAATACAAAACAAGAAGAAACAGTATAGTCAACATTTAAAAACATGTCACACTTAAAAAATGTTATATGTTTTTAAAAATGTGTTGCAATTTTTCATTATAAATGCAACACTCTAAAAATGTGTTGCATTTTTTTCATTATAAATGCAATACTCTAAAAATGTGTTGCATTTTTTTTTGAAATATGCAACACTTTAAACAAATGTTGCAATTTTTAGTAAAAATTGCAACACTTTAGAAAAATGTTGCCTTTTTTTAGTAAAACTGGCAACACTTTAAAAAAAGTGTTGCATTAAATCATTATATGCAACACTTTTTGTTAATGTGTTGCTTTAGAGCGAAATTAATTAAAAAAGCAACAGTTTTTAAATGTGTTGCATCAAAAGTGTTGCCTTAGCTTCAAAATGTAGTAGTGTCACTTTCTTAAACCTACTTATTATTAACCAATGAGACAAAATGTTGTCCAATAAAGTGGACCTCTTGGGTTTCACCTCCCTTAAATTCTAATTGTTCCTATAATCCCAAAGACACCACCGAAAGGTATAGAAAGTTGACTCTAGGAATTTCTTTTGATTCCCAAGCAACTTAATGAAGAGAATCAATGGTAGCAATCTCATACGACTGTAAAGGATAAATATGAATATCCCACCACATCTCGAAATAACTTTAAATAGGTCTGGCAACCATACAGTTCAAATGACATGCAGATTCTACCTCCAAGTTACAGACATGATAAATGATAAAGTTTAAATCAATTCCTCTATCATTCAGATTGTCATGAGTAGGGAGTCTGTCAAGAGAAATTCTTCACACCAAGATGTTGACCTCGATAGGGAGTAAGGAGTTCCACCTAGACAAAGACGAAGAAACCTCCAAAGAGATGTGATCAATAAATGCTCTAGTTGAGGCCATCGAGAAGACCCCATTACTATTGAGTGGCCAAACAAACCTATCGTATTGATCACAAAGAATACAGGATCCATTAAAGAGCCAAGTTGTTGTTCTTCAACCCTTCCCCTAGGGCGTCGCCAAAAAGAAGTATCTATAAAAAGGGGTGATTGTCTCCAAAGCAAAAGGTCTAGGATATTTTGATCTCTCTCACTTATTTTGAGTATATGGTTGAATTCAAGCTCTTAAATTATGAAACTTACTTTGTCAAATTAGATGGGATAGATATGATGAAATAATAAATTAATCATCAATTTAGTTCCTTTCTTAGTTTCTTTCTCCTTTTCCTCACTTGGCTCTGTCCATAATCACATGCTAACACACACTTAAAGTATATTTAGCTTCTGATATTTGAATACGTAATGGTGAAGTAAGTGAGCTGCTTGAAAAGAATATATAGGTTGTGAAAGTGGTTTGCGGGTTAATATCCAATGCCCGCTCGTGTAAAGAACTTTTGAATAATCTACAATTATGCTCCAAATTGTCAATGAACTTGTAAAATGTAATATTTAAACTTTAAAACCATTGTCTAGCTAATTATTTAACTACATATCAATGTGTCAAAATCTTTTTAATTATAATCATCTCTCCTTCATATTAATTTATTGTTTGACCATTGTGCAAAATTTATATACCTATTTTGATTGTTGGTATTTTACATATGGACATATAAAAAAAGTTAATTGGTGGAGATCGGGCTTATTTAATGTGAGTTGTACTTATGATCTACTACTATATTCAGCCTTTCATTACCAAATGCTAACACGAAAATGAGAGGTTAAGTTGTTGTTTAGGTTTTTTGCCATTTGATATGGAAAAAATCGCAATGATAAGGTATTTAATAAAAGGATGGACATTGATAAGTTAGTTATCAACATTCAAAATTTGAAATGTAACCGAGTAGAATAGGCAATTGTCAGTTGATATTGTGAAGATGACGGCATGGAAACCAAGTTGATGTGATATTATATTTAGGAATACTCATGCAAGTTCAATCATAACATCCAGAGTATTAAAAGATTACTAATGAATTAAGGTAATTTGGTCTTATGAATGTTGTTCAAGTTCTCGTTTTTTCTTTAGTTGGTTATTTAGCTTAGTGTTGTTAGCTTTGTTATTCTTGGTGAGCATTTAGCTGGTTTTTATTCCTTTTATTATATTAGAAACAAGTGTATTGCATGTGTTGGTTCATAAAATATTCTTTTATATATATATATATTAAATGATTATAATATGTGAATGGAAAATGAAGAGATAATTATACATCACAAATGAAACACCCTGCAAATCATAACATTTTAAAGTTATAGTTTCACGCAACGTAGCATAACCACTAGACAAAAAGGTGTTTAAGACTATTCAATTCAAATTCTTTTACCATTAGTCTATCTAACCCAAACCATTAGGAGACAATCATTAAAAAGTCTAGTACCAAAGCCAATCTGTCTTCAAAATGCAATGATATATTTAATTGCTTCAATAAACTAAGGCTTCAAAGTCATTTATGATTCCTGTAAAATGTTAACAACTCAAAAGTAAGCATAAAGCTTAGTGAGATAAAGACTAATACACATACACGATACATATTTCATATACAAAATAGAACGACTTGTGTTGCTCCCAGGAACTCATGTATGTGCACCATAGTGTTATCTATTGTTTCTTGAAAGAACAAGTCCAACACAGAATCAGTCCACATCCGTCAGGAAAGAACGAATCAATCCTGAACAGACAAGCCGATAATATGTGGGAGCTGCCCACAGACGGTAGCTAGTTGTCAATCTCATTCTGAAGTTGCACGTGAATGATGATCATTTGCATATCAAGACGTCTCTGGAATCAATAACTGGCAAGTAGGAAGATTTGGCATGATTAAATCAAATGAATGACATGACAAAAGGAAGTTTTAAAAAATTCAAGAATTGAGAATTGAAGTAATCTAGACATCATAATATGTACGTGTAGAATTGAAATACATGTTATGTATCATTAATTAGGGAATTACGCCAAACTTTACAACTGAACTTGAATGGATCAATCAAGTCAAATATATCAATAACATCAAGTGAGTCAAGTAAACACGATTTTGTCAAATGAAGCAAGTAATGCATACAATCAATTCAGGTTGCAACACTAAACAGTGTATACATGTAAAGTGTAAGAGCCTATCACTCACATGGCAATTAAGTCAACCAATGTGTCCAAGTCCGGTCCAAATGTCATCTAGTCACAATTTGCTTTTAAACAAATTCCTCGAGTTCCGGAACATAACCAAATTGTTTTAAATCGGACAAGTCATCTTTGAGCCTCTTAGCCCACTTAAAACCATCCCAAATAAGTTTAATTGTCACCCTTTATAAGTAATTATAACCTTCTATATGAGCACATTAATTACATAAGTTCCTTACAAAAGTCATTGATCGTGAATCGAAATTTCTTACTTTCAACCAAAACTGAATGACTCTAAACACTCGATGTTTTGATCTATTTCCAGTTACATTTAGCCTAAGATGTCTTAATAAGAAACAAAGTATTTTTTTTTATCTTTCCAACTATGTATGACTTGCCTAAAACGGAGTCACAAGTGATTTTATATAATTTTTAAAACACCGGATGTTCAAGCTAAAAATTCACAGCTACATAACCAACTTTAGAAAAAAGTAGTTTTGTCTCATTGTTTACTTGATTTGGCTCAATATCTCTGAAAGTAAAATAAAATAAACTCTCCTAGCTTTCCAACGATATAAAAAAAATATCTAAAGTGGAGACATCCTTGATTTTATATGATTTTTCAAAAATACTACAATATTATTGTCCTTTTTGCTTGAAAATGTAATAAGATTCTGATCCAAACTCTTGTCCACAACAGCAAATCAGCGTCAAAACTACTCAAACAGATACCAAATGACACTACAATTTGGCAGCATTACATGTGTGTCGATCTCTTGATCAAAATCACCATTTGTTGCCAATAGTACAAGTTAAATAAGCTAAAGTATGAGTAAATTAAGCACCAAATTCAATCAAAATCTTACCTTGAGTTCACAATGGGTTCAACTTCATATTATAACTCCAAATCAATTTACTGCACTTTCTGTCATAAACATTAATATTACAAAATTAACACTTGCTTCCATGAACCCTAGATCTAAACATAATAAACTTACACAAAATTCAACAACTTACCTTGATAAACCAAAGTTATCACTTGAGTAGCGCTCATAAACCAAAAATCAATTAAGGTTCAATTTTGATGATAAAAGAGCAAGATTTGAAGGTGATAATTTGAGAAGAGGAAAAACCATAAGCTGCATGGGTTTTCATCTTGTTAAAAAAGTGACACTTTATCTCATTAAGGATGTAATGATCCTTATAATGGACATTCCTAATTTTAGTAATGTACTTACGTTTGTGAACTTATATTTATAAACTAAATCTTTAAAGAAAGACCATTGCTAACGTCTGAACTTAAGTAGAGATTTACAAGTTAATTTTGACAACAAAGCCACTTTGTAATCTTTTATGCAAAACTTGCATATCATGACAACTTACATTTGATGTTAGATTTTGGTAATTTGAGCCTATATGAAGAAAGAATTTTAAAAATAAATTTTAAAGAAGTAATTCAAAAATAAATCTCATGAATGTAATGACCAAAGGGCAGTCATTTAGTTTTTTTAAAGTAAATGTAAAACAGTTTGATCAATGAAGAGACACTACAAAAAATGTACCTATTGTCCACATTTATTTTACAATATCTACACGTTTAAAAATGTATGGTGATATAAGTATGTGCGAACAAATGTGGCGTGACAAATTATTTCTATATCTTAACACATAAAAATGTGAACAAATTGGTTAAACTTCATATTTAAAAGCATGGACAAAATTTCCCAATTTCACATTTTTAAGTGTGAAAATTTTGACTAAAATTTATAGAGTTCAAATCTCCACGTTTTTAAGTGTGATCTTTTTTACAATTTTCAAATTACTATTTTTACACATATAAATCCGTGAATATTATTCTTTAATTTATACATTTATAATTGTGAAGTTCTACAATTTAGTACTTTACACATTTATAAGTGTGATCAAGATAATATATTTTTACGCGCTTTCACATTCCGTGGAGATTTAGCGGTTTTTTTTGTAGTGAGACAACTACAGAGATCAATCAAATGAAACTACATGCGACAAACTTTTGTAGAAGTGATCTAAGATTTACTCTACAAAGCATGTGAAATGTGTTCTAGTACGGTGCGACAATTTTTATATCACTCGTCTTGTTCTCATGTTTGACGTAATTTATGATACTCTTTTGTGGTTTGATAGGCTCCCTTGTTGTCTTTGTCTAAGAACAACTTGTAGGTTATCTAAGACCATATATACTAACATGATTCTTATTTTATATTATTTTCTTGTAATTTTTTTGCAGATTCAACATCAAGCTTTATTCGACTACCAACTCGCATGTGGAACAACTTACCTTTGAATTCTCTATGTGATCACCTTGTAGGCTTGTAGCACCGCTTCCAAAAATTTCTATAGTATTTTGATTCGATTTGGTCTTACGATAATTCAAACAATAGTAGTCATAAGGAAGTTGTATTGGTAGACGACAACTTATATATCTTAACTTTAAGTGGATCGTCCTTTTAAAAATCATGAGGAGCAACACCAGGTAGATAGAAGATGAAAAACGATGATCAAGATAGAAACTGGTGAGCACAAGTTAGTTCAAAGTCTGATCCATCTTTACCAGACCAGTAAGAAAATGGGAGAACTTTTCACATTTTATTAATAGGTCTAGCCTTTTCATATTCTTTAGTGTTTAGCAAAACTAGCAAAACTTTGATAGATGCACTACTTGCATTCGTGTTGATGCATGTGTTCCAGATACATTCCTGAAGGACAAATAATTTATATTTTATGATATTCATTTGTTATAATTATTCTTTTGTGTAGTAATATTGTGAATTCTAAAAACAAATTGGCGCTAACAATGGGCTGGTAAAGAACCAGGTCTTGAGCCATAAAATGGGTAGGAAGAAATATCTTTTGTTGTTATAAGAAATATCTTTTGCTGTTAAATGTGATATAAGATTTTGGTGAGAAGTTAATAACTATTTGTAGGTTTGCAATTAAATTTTTAGTTTTTTATTCATTATTAACATGTTTAACTTATTTAAATTTACATGTTTAACTCTACTTTGACAGAATTATCCACTGTACAAAAGATAACTTTGTATTTAAAGTATAAGTATGCACATTTGAAGTTATAGAATTGTACAGGTTCTTTATATATTTAAAATTTGTGTATATTTGTCTATAACTTAATAATTTAAACGGACTAAGGAAAGGTTCAGTTTAGGGTTTGTATTAAATTAAAATCACTTGAATTTTGAAGTTCGAAAAAAATAACTTTGGTTCGCTTGTTTCATTTTGTACACTAAATCTTAATGTTTATTCAAAATAATAGTAGAGTGTGTTCGGAATTATAAAGAAATTTGTGATTGTTGTTTCTTATCTACTTGGAGATACTTTGGAGTTTTGGATTCTGTATTTTTGCCTTGCATAGGCTTTTTATCGGTAATGAAATTTAGATTCCAATATTTTATAACCCACACTTTTAATGACGATCCTGTTCCACTAACTTAAATTCCAACTTCAAGTTTCATTTCGTAAACTTGGGCCACCTGGAAATAAGAGTCCATAATTACATTTTTCAACTTCACCTTCTTCCCCTCTTAAGAAAACCCTATTAACGGGGTTTTACTCTCTTTTTTGGATATTCAAAACAAACATCCACATAAAATGAATAATTAAAATGAGTTTGTAATAAAAGACAGAAAGATTTTTAAAAAAAAAAAACATACCAATAAGAAAGGAGGTGTGTGAGGAGGGGGGAGGTGTTAAGAGGATAATTGAATAAATACGGGGTGGTGGTCCAATTAATACGTCTTGTCTTTAGCATTGAAAATATGTATTGTCTTCAAACAAAAAAAAAAAAATACGTATTATGGGGTTTTATTTTTTTATCTTTTTTTTGTTTGGATATGTTTGACTAAGTTTATTGTGTTATTGCCATCAAAAACTTCTGCCTTCAAAATTTTATATTTCGCAAATATGATTGCAATTGGACTTGATCACCACCCTCATTTTATATTAGCTCAAGAGTAAAGACGTTCTTTTATAACTAACTATACAAATTTGTATGACAATTGAATATGATTTTGCCAACAACCGTCAAATATTCTTTCTTTGTCTACTCTACCACTGAACAAACTTGTTATTAAATGAAAAATTATTTGTCGCTGCCGCCTTTTTACGCGAGTATACTACTAGTATATATATATATATATAAATATTGACTTATAAATAATTACTTAATTTAGTTTACCTTAAACAAATTTATATAATTGGTAGTTGAATATTAATTAACTTTAATACAAAATGATTGTCGTTTTCGTGCAATTTAAATTGTTGGTAGTTGAAATGTTGAATGCCTTTTTTCTATTTTCTAAATTATATACCAACGTGTCCTTTGTTACGAACAGTTGAATACGAGCCCGCACCTTTTGAAGATCGCGTGTGTAACAACTGAATCTGAGATTTTAATTGGTAAAAAAACTCATACATCCACCATAATAATAATAATAATAATAATAATAAAGAGCGTGATAACCTTATTGGAGGGTAGGATGACGATCTCATTTCTCATCCACGTTCCTGCTTCTTAATCCGCTCATCCATGTAGTGGCGGACCCATAAATTTTTTCTATAGATGTCGGAATTTAATAGCTACGATAGTGCAAGTGTTAGAAAAAAGTGTAAATTTTTCAAAGACAAAAAATGTATTTTCCATGTTTTTAGACCAAATATAATTATATATAATTATAAAATATATAATTAATATTTTGTGGGTTTTGTATTCTCCTTTAAAAGAGGATTCCAACGATATAATGAACGTCCAAAACGGAGCTAAGATGAATGAGATATCGATGCTCAAAGATTGGTGTTTGGAATAAATGAAACTCCTTCTAGTGGGAGAACTTGAGTCCCACATAGGAAGGAAGATGGAACCAAAGTGGGTTTATAAGAAGGAGTGTTCAAAACCATGACAAGATTGTTTGTGGTTTTACTCCAATGCCTATACGCGCATAGGGGGTGCAAATCTTGGACCCTGAATGCTAAAATCCACTGAACTCGTGTACGCCAGCACCTGCGGACACGAATACAGTTCCGACCCATACCCGACGGGGAACCCGTAACTCGATCCGGGATGGGCAAGGATGGGAAACACTTTATAAAATACTATTAAATTATATATGTAAACTTAATAATCTTTTAGGAACTTGAAAGTCTCGATTCCACGAAGGGGATCCCCGATCCCCTATGGGGATAGGGATGATGATAGAAACTCATTCCCTGCGCGAGAGATGAGGAGATGATTAAGAAGCGGAGATGAGGATAGGAACTGAGATCCCCGTCCACCTCCATTGTCATGCATATTCACATCCCCGTCCTAATCGGGGATCCCAATTGAGGAATCATAATTTTCAAATTCCTAAAATATTATTAAGTTTAAACTAGAAATAATAATTTAGTAGAAAAAAATGTGTAAATAAACTTTAAGCCAAATCAATTCGAAACATATTTGAGTTATTTTTATATATAATCTATATCTATATATATTAATAAAGCAAAACAATTCGTGACACTTGTCATTCTCTCAGCTCCTCTAATTCCTGTTTTCCCTCCCAATTTGCTTAATATAACTCTTCCAATTAACTTATATAATTGATTTATAAATAGTAGGGGTGTGCAAAAAAACCAAAATCCAAACCGAAAAACCGAAACTGAAAATCCAAACCGTTTGGTTTGGATGATGGATTTTCATAAACCGGAGATTTTGGTTCGGTTTCGGTTTCATCATACACAAAAACCGAAAAACTCCGAACCGAACCGAAAGTTATATAAATATTAAAACTTTTATTTTATTTTTCTCTTTTAATAACGATTTCATTTGTTTTGTGTTATTTTTTTTGAGCATAGAACTTATTTTTATTGAATATAAGCAATAATTAAATTTTTATTGTTAAACTTACAAATATACAATAGGTTTCATGAACGAATAATAAAGATTTTGGAAATATAAAAAGATTAATTAAAAAACCGAAAAACCAAAGTCCAAACCGAAAAACCAAAAACCGAAACCGAAAAAAACCAAATGGTTTGGTTTCTAAAATCCAAAAACCGAAAGTTTTGGTTTGGACTTTGGTTTTTAAGGAAAACCGATCCAAACCGCCTTTTGCTCACCCCTAATAAATAGACTAAAAGATTACAAATATAGTTAAATGATTTTAAATACTTCCTGATTTTACTAAAATGTTTTATCTTGAATTATATAATTGATTTATAAACCATTTTTTATTTTTTATTTTTAAATTAAATGTTACATGCTTTAATCTATAAATAAAAGCAAATGAATAACTTTTCTTATTTTTCATAATGTCATATGTCATTATCAGCAATTTACACGTGATCAATATATTTTAGTAAAAACCATATCTTTCTAAATTTAAATCTAATATAAAAAAATTTAAAATCAATTCAAACAAAAGACATATTCCATAACATTTTAAAATCATAAAAAACCAACTTTTATTTATATAAAAGACATACTTTATAACATTTTATTTCATGTAATAAAATATATAAACATTATGTTACATATATAATTTTATTATAAAAAATATCCACGTAATACGTGGGTCAAAAACTAGTTTATAATAAAACAAAAAAAATGTATGCAAAAAATTTATAAAATCAATAAAATGAAATAAAACAATAATATTTTAAATTATAAGAAAGTAATATACAATGTAATGAATAATTTATGTTGTAAATTTAAATATATATAATAATTTATATTAAAATATTAAATATTTCGAATTGATTTGTTTTAAAGTTTATTTACATAAAATTTTCTACTAAAGTACTGTTTATAGTTTAAACTTAATAATCTTTTAGGAACTTGAAAAACCCGATTCCCCGACGGGGATCCCCGATCACCTATTGGGACGGGAATGAGAATAGAAACTCATTCCCCGCTGGGGATGGGGAGATGATTAAGAAGCGGAGATGAGGATGAGAACTTAGATCCCCGCCCACCCCTATTGCCATGCTTATTCACATCCCCGTCCTAATTAGGGATCGGGGATCCCAATTGAGGAATCATGTTTTTCAAATTTCTAAAATATTATTAAGTTTAAACTAGAAATAATAAATTAGTAGAATGATTGTGTAAAGATTTTTACTAATTGTATATTATTTACAAGTTAAAAACCTTTTATTGGAATCAAAAGAGAAAATGTAGTTACCTAATGAAAACAAAAATAAGTATAATTATGAAATGAAACAAAATGGAAAACGTAATTATCAAACAAACAAAAAAATGAAAACAAAAAAAGATACATGAAAACAAAAATAAAAGTATGCCTCTAGTATATATTATAATTCATTATCTATTCTATCTATACTATTAAAAGAGTAACTATACTCATTTCTGGTGAAGCCACGTGTCGTCACAATGAATCGACACGTGGCAGTTATAGATTTTAAAAAGAATAAAGAAATTTAAATCAAATCTATCCAAATCTAATATAATCCACTTTTAAATTCAAATCAAACAAAATCTAATACTCTACTAACTTATTAATTAAATCTATTCAAATCTAATATAATCCACTTTTAAATTCAAATCAAATCAAATCAAACAAAATCTAATAATCTACTAACTTATTAATTATTATAAGATAATATAATAAAAGTTTAAAAAAATATATAAGAATATAATTACTCTTCACATATATTTATAAATATACAAAATTAATAGGTCATAATAAATAATAGGGGAAATTGCGCAAAAAACCTCTAAGTTGGATCATTTTTGCGATTAAAACCCTCAACCATTTTTCATTGCACAAAAAA
Source organism: Centrapalus pauciflorus (assembly GCA_020465985.1). NCBI lineage: Eukaryota > Viridiplantae > Streptophyta > Magnoliopsida > Asterales > Asteraceae > Centrapalus > Centrapalus pauciflorus. The sequence goes on from JAANYP010008581.1 coordinate 355,297, forward strand.
CCTCCAACCGGTTAAAACTTTGTAAATTTGGATTTTTTTCAAAACATCTGACTTGCAACCGGTTTAGCCGGTTGCAACTTGATGACATGTACAAATTTTAAATAGATTTTTGCGTAAAAAACCTCAAATTTGTTTAGTTTTTTCAATTAAAACCCCAAATCAATTTTTCATTTGATAAAAACCCTCTAATCAATAAAGATAATAAAAATTGAGTATTCACTGATTGTATTTTAATGACATGAATATTTATTAAAATTTTATTTATTAAACATAAAATTCGTTTCCTAATGAAACCTCCACCCTCTAGGCTATCGAACCTCACTGCTCTGTCTGATCATATTCGAAAGCTAAAATGAAACATAAATAAACGAAATTGAACATAAAGTTGAAGCTAAAAATGCAACTCGTAAACACAAAATGAAATTGATTCAATCGGCACAATTGAAGTTAAAATTCAAAAATTAAACGGCAAAAGTTAATCGAACATACATACATAAAATAAACAACACTGAACATAAAGAGAGGATAGAGTAATCGGAGTTGCCGGAGGTAGAGAAGAAGAGAAAAAGTAAATATTATTGTTGGTTAGAGGTGAAAAAAAAATAGTTAAGGGTTTTAATCACTACTACATTTTTAAGCTAAGGCAACACTTTTGATGCAACACATTTAAAAACTGTTGCTTTTTTAATTAATTTCGCTCTAAAGCAACACATTGATAAAAAGTGTTGCATATAATGATTTAATGCAACATTTTTTTTAAAGTGTTGCCAGTTTTACTAAAAAAGGGCAACATTTTTCTAAAGTGTTGCAATTTTTACTAAAAATTGCAACATTTGTTTAAAGTGTTGCATATTTCAATAAAAAATGCAACACATTTTTAGAGTGTTGCATTTATAATGAAAAAAATGCAACACATTTTTAGAGTGTTGCATTTATAATGAAAAATTGCAACACATTTTTAAAAACATATAACATTTTTTAAGTGTGACATGTTTTTAAATGTTGACTATACTGTTTCTTCTTGTTTTGTATTTTTGATTAAAAAATACACACAAAAGCTCAGTGTCTGATTTGTTAAGATTAATAAAATACAAGATTGATAGTACATGTTTTATTTTTTTATTGCAATTAGAAAATTGGTTACAAATTTAAAATATCACAAGTATGTGTGTGTGTGTGTGAGTGTGTGTGTGTATATATATATATATACACACACATATATATATATATATATATATATATATATATATATTTGAGTTGTAAACTAATTTAAAAACATATTATGTATTTATTGTGACTGATTTTAAAGTAGGCAATTTCTTTTAAAAAAAATAAAAAACATAATTCTTTTATTAGAGAGACTCCAGGTATGTGTGTATTGTGTAGATTGCCCCTTATTCTAGCCTAAACCTAATACAGTTATACATGTACGCACTACAAGAAAAAAGGTGTTTAATGACCAAAAATTTAGTGACTACTTTTGAATTGGTCACTAATCGTGAGTTTAGTGACGAAAATATTGTCGTCATTAAGATCAGGTCACTAATATGTAATTAAAAACCAAATAAAAGTGGTCACTGAGTAAACCTATATTTAACTACCAATTAGTGTGAGTGACCAGAAATAATGGTCACTGATTTGAATTTAGAGACCAAATAAAATGGTCACTGAGTAAAAAATATATTCAACTTACTTGTTAATGTTATTTAACTAATATTTAAGTGTTAGTGACCAGAAATAATGGTCACTGAACTGATTTGAATTTAGTGACCAAATAAAATTGTCACTAAGTAAAAAATATATTCAACTTACTCGTTAAAGTTATTTAACTCATATTTAAGTGTTAGTGACCAGCTGAAATAATGGTCACTGAACTGATTTGAATTCAGAGACCAAATAAAATGGTCACTGAGTAAAAAAAAATATATTCAACTTACTTGTTAATGTTATTTAACTAACTAATATTTAAGTGTTAGTGACCAGAAATAATGGTCACTGAACTGATTTGAATTTAGTGACCACAAAAATGGTCACTAAGTAAAAAAATATATTCAACTTACTCGTTAAAATTATTTAACTCATATTTAAGTGTTAGTGACCAGAAATAATGGTCACTGAACTGATTTGAAATTAGAGACCAATTAAATGGTCACTAAGTAAAAAATATATTTAACTTACGCATTAATGTTATTTATATAATATTTAAGTGTTAATGACCAAAAATAATGGTCACTGAACTTATTTGAATTTAGAGACCAAATAAATGGTCACTAAGTAAAAAATATATTTAACTTACGGATTAATGTTATTTATCTCATATTTAAGTGTTAGTGACAAAAAATAATGGTCACTGAACTTATTTGAATTTAGAGACCAAATAAATGGTCACTAAGTAAAAATATATTTAACTTATGGATTAATGTTATTTATATCATATTTAAGTGTTAGTGACCAAAAATAATGGTCACTGAACTTATTTAAATTTAGAGACCAAATAAATGGTCACTAAGTAAACAATATTAATAATTTTTTAATAATTTTAAACCTCATATAATTTAAATAAAATGTTTTATTGAAAACTAATGAAATATTAATAATATAGTCTTTTTAAAAATTATATGATGTTTTAAAAATCAAAATATTAAAAAATAAGTCAAATCTTAATAAAATAAAAAATTAAAATATAAATCAATTAAAACCAAGTCAAACCTTAACAAGTCAAAATAACCCATGGGTCTTTTTGGGTAGCCCATTAGGGTTAAATGTTAAACAACACTCTATCAAATAACTTAAACATTCAAAATCAACCACTGCTTATTTTGGTAGAACACTCGTCAAAATCGTAAGTTAAACGTTCCATAGCTGTGGAAGAACGGAAGTCAAAACCAACCAATGCTGATTGCTTCGATTTTTCGGCCTCAAAATTTAAACGTTCCATAGCTAGAGAAGAACGGAAGTCAAAATCAACCACTGCTGATTGCTTTTCGATTTTTTGGCGTGTACGATTGTGCGATTGCTTCAACTGCTGATTGAAGTCAAAATCAACCAATACTCTGTAGATATGATTCAGAAGGCGGTAGTATCTCCCCTGAATTATGGATGAATTATGGATCTGAAGAGGAGCAAAAGAGATTCTCCGAACTCAAGATTCGTCACAAGGTACGTTGAGAAGATAATTTGATATGCTTTTTATTTTATGGATGTATGCATAAATAGCTAACGTGTTCATAATTGATTCTTGTTTTATATAACAAACTAAATTAGTTTATTATATACTCGTGCATTACTGGGAAACAAAAGGTATTCATTCAAAATATGGTAAAAACACGTAATTAAGATCCTAATTACTTTCTGACTTATGTGGATATGAAGAAATTCATATAAACGAACGTTGTTAGGAGTGTGTAAAGTGTAGAAACGGCATTTCTTACAGGGCATGAAATTACTTAGGACCGGCCGTGTGAATTAACTTACAAAACTGTTCGTTACTAAGACCATGAAACCGAAACCAAAGTACATTGTTTTTTTCTTCTTATTCAACTAAGCAAACCAAAAATTATAGAATACGGTTTGTGAAATCTTAAAATCATAATAATTCGTTCGGGCATTTTTGGACCAATATTCTGATTTCTGAATATTTCTTTCAAAACTTGGAAGAAACATTGACGAGAAACCTAAAAAACATCAGGTAAATCAAAATGAAAAAAAAAGGCCGAGAGGAAGGTGAGATGTCTGGATATAGAGCTGGAGATGACGAAGTTGATTACATTTTCAATTTGGTTATGATCGGCGATTCTGGAGTCGGTAAATCAAATCTTTCCTCCAGGTTCACTAGAAATGAATTCACTTTAGGCACAAAATCAACTATTGGTTTCGAATTTGCTACCAGAATACTTAAAGTTGATGGCAATGTCATCCTTGCCCATGTTATCTACTATCAAACATGAATCAACATTAAGTTATTAAATACACACACCAAAAGTAAAAATCTAAACCCAAACAAACCCAGTATCCCTCTATATATTTAGATCATTGTACTTTTAAAACTCATCCTAATTTGCTAGTAACAATTTTGTTTTATGGTTGTAGATTTGTAGATTTTAAATTGATATATGTGATTTACTGGTATGTCGATTTAGTTACTGAGCCAGACAACCCAACCAAATGTAAGTTGGATTTTTAATAGCATCTTTTCGTTGTTTTTGGAGGACTTTTATTATGAATGTGAGTTGAATTTCGTGTTCTACTTTTAATGAGTACATGTCAGCTTGCAAGGCCAGAGGATCGGACCTCAGGTGTCATTTCAAGGTATGCTCATGTTCCGGTGCTATTTTGCATTAATTTGTGGAACTTTTGACTCTGTCATGGCTCCTACTTGTTTAACTTGTTATAAGATTTCTTATCAAGATTCACACAATTTATAAGAGAATTTAATCAATTCAATTGCATGTTCATCGGCACCCAGAACCACCGGCAAAACAACACAAAATCTGTACTTGCAGCAGTCACTGCACCTTTGGATTAAAAAAAACCAACCAATTTGCAAATATTTCTATGGGTATTCTGTCTGCAGATATGCAGCAAGATTAGCATAGATGATCTATTGCATTTGCATGCTCTGATCAACTTCCCAATTGTTTATGAAGAAACATTAATGTGACCTGTACATGCTTCTGTTGACTCTTTGACATATTTAATTTATAAATATTATAAAATTTTCACAAATTCACTTTCAAAAATTTGGACCATTACATGCTTCTGTTGACTCTTTGACATATTTTTTAATAATAGCATTCTTCTGCTGATATGTGTTTAAGTTTAATTTGATCCATGCTTGTTTAATTCGATCCATGCTTGTTTTAAGACATGCTTGGAAATTAATTTTATAAAACACCACTTCCCAGTAGTATTCTTTTATGGTCTTGCATTGTTGCACAAACAATGAAGCAATTAATAACATTAAACCTATTAAATTTCAAAATTAGTTTTTTATATGTGTGTGTATTGTTGAATCATACCATTATATTCTGCTTTTAGGAAAATTTGAGTTTTGATCCAAATTCTCGATTGATGGTACATGCTATAGAAACACAGCTCGCCAACCAACATAAGAACAGACAGTATAGGTTGCACCTTCATTACAAGAAGTTCACTACCATAGAAGAGGCAACCATGCATCCCTCAAATGGTATTTCTCCTACTGATTGGGTAAAACTATGCCAAAGATTTGCAAGCGAGGAGTTTCAGATCTTAGCATATAAATTCTTTACCGCCTTTATAATATTTATTGATATGAAATATCTTCATATTGTAACTATCTGCATATATCCAAATTTATAGAAAGATAAGCACAAAAAAGAAGAAAAATCAATCCCTGAATGAAATTCCACCTGAAATTCCACCTGCTGTCTGACACTGTTTCCATTGCGAGGGTAGTGGATATGGTAAGTACCTTTTTCTAAACTCAAATATTTCATTTCAAGAATATATATGAATTGTATTATATTTAAATATGAAACAGAAAAGAAGAAAAGGGGAAAAAGTATCAGCAATCGAACAATACAAGATTGGCCACTTTTCAAAAAAGAAGAATCAAATGATCAACGAAAATGCTGATGAAATTTGGGTATTTTCTATTACTATGTACTTGGCATTAAACTTTGATTTTTTTTTTTAAATCATAAATTGTATAAATTAGTTGAACTTATGTTGTTAGCATTTGATATTTATATATATGATTAGACTTTTGAGAATTCACATCTCATGACTATCTAGAAATCAGAAAGAAATCTATACCTCATGAAAGCAATTTGAGGATTCATTTTCCCTGTAGCAATCTTCGATATGTATTTTTAATCCTTTCCTTTTTTTTTATTAGCACTAGTGATTGACTCGTTGAAATTTTGTTCTAATGAATACACCTGATTGACATTGGTTTTGCAGGAGATTCAACAAATTTCTATTCTTGGTTTATGGAAGGATTCGAGCACTGATGTAACACTCTCTATTCTCAGGTAATTCTAAACTTTAAATATGGTTAAAATACTTAAATAGAGTTTTCAAAATTGATGAAGTTAACAAAAGTCTCATATTTGGCTTTTAAAAGTCAAATAATGAATTAATGAGACTTTAATATACCAAATCACGAAATAGCAATAAATGATGAAATATTTATATAAGTTTGATGTCTTTAAAGGATTTAGGATGTGTTGCAAAAAGAATCATCGAAATCCGACATCACATGAAAGTTCATTGCTATTTTAAACAAACTTTTGGTACTTTAATGCCCAATGTATGAAATATCAATGAATGATGAAATATGTTTATATATTTGGTCTTTCCTAAGGATTTTAGACTTGTTACAAAAAGTACCGTTAAAATTGGACGTCAAACGAAAGTTTTTTGTTATTTTATGCAAAGAATTGTAGTTTAACGAGTAAAAATACAAATTTAATGTGGGAAGTGTAATATTTTTATAGATATGCTGTTTTTAGAAGATTTTTAAGGTGTTGTGAAAGTTTCATCGAAAACTGACTTAATTTGAAAGTTCATTGCCATATTATGCAGTTTCAGGAAAGTTGATTGCTACTTTGGGCAGATTTTTTGTGAAGGTGATCCACAGAAGGAGAGTTGTGCATGATAAACGTTGATTTCGTATGGAAGAAATTACAAGAAGAGGAATTGAATATGCATTCCTAAGATTGTAATTTACTTTTTTGTTTGATGAACCTTAGTTTAGTTGTAGACGTTTATGTACTTGAAATACTTTTTGATTGATATGTTATGAAATGATATTATTTTTGTTAGATTGAATTGTAAGTTGAAAAACTATCACGAAGCAATTAAATAAATATTTGTATTTGCATTAAATTTAAAAAATAATGAATGTGTTTCTTTTGTCTAGAATATATTGCATTTATGTAATTTAAGACAATAATAAAGTGTTGCAATAGATTGATAATGGTGTTGCTTTTACATAATGACAACATTTGATAAGTGTTGCAATTGATAAGTAAAGTGTTGCTATAAGTTGGTAACAATAAATTAAAAGTGTTGCTTTAGAGGATAAAAAGTGTTGCATTTAAATAGTGTTGCATTTATAGAATAATGGCAACACACTAAAAAGTGTTGCTTTAGAATATACAAAGTGTTGCATTTAAAAAGTGTTGCATTTATAAAATAATTGCAACACTTTTGAAAAGTGTTGCATTATCTAGTGAAAGTGTCACCTTAGACCTAAGGCGACGTTGGCTAAGGTGGCACTACATAAAGTGTCGCATTAGGCCTATAGCAACACTTTTAAGGCCTAACACAACACTTTTCCCATGTTGCTTTAGGTTCATTTTGTTGTAGTGAATCGAAAAAGTCACCAATTTCAGGGTTTTTTATGCAAAAATTCACTTTAAGAATTATATATGTAGTGCCACGTAGGCGCCACGTAAGTCGGGTTTGCCATGTGGACGCCACGTGTGTGCCATGTAAGCATATCAACCTATTATAACCGGTAATGTCCTAATTACAAAAGATTTTACCGGTTAGAGGTTTTTTGTGCAACGAAAAATGGTTAGGGGTTTTAATCACAAAAATGGTCCAACTATAGGGTTTTTTACGCAATTATCCCTAAATAATAATATCACTTTATATACTTTTGTTTAAAAAATAATATTTACATATTTATCTTTTTATTTATTATATTTCATATATATTAAAATATCCGCGTAATACGCGGGTAATAAACTAGTTTGAAGTAATAAAATGATAATAATACGTGGAATCGATAGTACGACACGTAACATTATTATTTGTTATATGTAAAAATAAAGATGATAAAAATTTAATATATTTAGTATGAGTTTTGAATAACAGTTAGTTAGTTGCCATAGTTTGCAGAAAGGTTTAGGGTGCGTTTAGTTAACGAAAACTAGTCATTTTTCAATTTCAGTTTTCAAGTTATAGTTTTTAGAAAAAAACAAGGGTTTCTATGAAAAGTGAAAACTTGTTTAGATGATGAAGTTTTAGTTTTAAGAAAAACTAGTTTATTACCCGCGTATTACGCGGATAATTTTAATTAATATAAATATAATAAATAAAAAGATAAAGATATAAATATTATTTTTTAAACAAAAGTATATAAGAAAATATTATTATTTATTATGACCTATTAATTTTGTATATTTCTAAATATATATGAACAGTAATTATTTTCTTATATATTTTTTCAAACTTTTATTATATTATCTTATAATAAGTTAGTAGATTATTAGATTTTGTTTGATTTGATTTGATTTGAATTTAAAAGTGGATTATATTAGATTTGGATAGATTTAAGTAATATGTTAGTAGAGTATTAGATTTTGTTTGATTTGATTCGATTTGAATTTAAAAGTGGATTATATTATATTTAAATAGATTTGATTTCAATTTCTTTATCATTTTTAAAATCTATAAATGTCACGTGTCGATCCATGGTGACGACACGTGGCTTCACCAGAAATGAGTATAGTTACTCTTTTAATAGTATAGATAGATAAGATGGGTGATTATAAAATAAAAAAAATATGATAGATGATGGAAAAGTAAGAGAGAGAAAGAGAGTATTATAAAGAAATAGGGTAGGTAGTAGAAAAGTAAGAGAGAGAATATGAAAAGTGGTATTTTAAAAAGTGAAATGAAAATTTATGAAATTGTTGTTAAGTAAACAAGTTTTCATTTTTGTTGAAAAATGAGATGAAAATTTTGAAAATTTTCAGGAACTAAACGCACCCTTAAAAATTAGGGAGAATTGCATATATCATTGTAAACTTTCAATATTACGAATATATCGTTGCAAAAGTTCTTATTACATGTATATCCTTCTAGTTCTTTAAATCTCACGTATACATCCAAATGACTATTTTAAATATATTTTATCATTAATTTTTTTATACTTAAACTACCATATTAAATTCAAAGAAAAACAAATTAAAAAAAATAAAGAAATATCATTTCTAATTTAATTCAATAATAAATTAAATAAAAAAAATGATATTTAATATTTTTCTAAAATGATGTAATTAAATTTAGAATAGTCATTGTGTGTGCGCACGCGTATGTGTGTGTATATATATGCGTGTGAGAGAGAGAGATTTAAATGTTTAGAAGAATATATATGTAATAAGTAAATTTGTAAGGATATATACGTAATATTAAAAGTTTACAAGTATATAACTATATATATTAAATTTTTAAAAAAATGACATCAAATAGCTCTGAACTTTTGAGTTTGTACATATTTATGTAGTGAACTTTTTTTTGCGCACATTTGGTAGTCAAAGTTTCAAAAGTGTTCTAATTAGGTAGTTGAGTTACCTTTTAACTGGTTGATTCCGGTAAGTCTACGTGGACAATTTTTTTATGACGTGGCTACCCGTTTTTATACCCGGTTTTTATCTGATGTGACAACTCGGTTTTATTACCCTGTTTGGCCGGTTATATAACCCGTTTCATACGCTCCAACATATAAAACTAGATAATAAAACCGGGTATGCTATAAAAACGGTTTGTCACATCATATAAAACCGAGTTTTTATAAAAACCGGTAGTCACGTCATAAAAAATTGTCCACGTAGGCTTAGATTTCGGAATCAACCGTTTAAAAGGTAACCCAACTACTTAATCGAAACACTTTTGATACTTTAACTACCACATCTGCAAAAAAAATGTTAACTACATATACGTGTACAAACTCAAAAGTTTAGAGTTATTTGATGTCATTTTCCCTGAATTTTTCTTAAAAATTAAAGGTTAAAATATAATTTTCTGAAAATCGGAAGGATTATAAATAAGGCAAGGGTCCTCAACCGGGATACGTTTCGGAAATTACTGCGCACAGAAGGAAAGAGTTCCTCCTTCCCCAAGTTTCCAAAGCATTTCGATTGTTTAATTTTCAGGTTAACAAATCAGTTCATCGATCGATCTAACAGCTCTTTCAATTCGATTCCCCCAACAATCTCTTTGTTTTTCTTGATTTAATTTGTAAGAAACCCCCCCGAATTAGGGGAGGATAGGATGGGCGGCGGAAGCGGTGATGGTGCTGTGACCGAGGTTATTGAATCGAACAAGGCTGAAGGTGGTGAGGCCGTTACCGTTAACGTACGGTGCTCAAACGGCACGAAGTTCTCCGTTCAGGTAAGTCTTGAGTCGTCTGTTGAGTCGTTCAAGTCTGTTCTTGAACAGAACTGCGACATCCCTGCGGGACAACAGCGATTGATTTATAAAGGCCGCATCCTCAAGGACGATCAAACTCTTAAGAGCTACGGTATGTGAATTTACTATCAATTAAAGATTGACTATATGTTCATTGATTATGATCGAAATGTTACGCTTAGTGTCATTGTGATTTGAGTTGATTCAGTTTGTATGATCATAGAGTGCTACAGTCCTACAGGTTTTTTTAGTGTTGCAGTATACTTGCGATTATTGCTGACAGGAATGTGATTCTAAAACGCCAGATAATTATTATTACGAATTTTTTAAATTGGTTCTCTTTAGAGGAAGGTTATGCCTTAGGACTTCCAGTTTCATTTTTTATTCTTTCTTTTCTATACAAACTGAAAATCGAAGTACTATGAATAGATACTGTTGTTAACTTCACAGAAAAATCCATATCAATTTTGATTAGAAGTTTTGACGGCAAAAGAGAAGGTAAGGATAATCTAATAATTTTCATTTCTGTGAGCTGTGGAGTATTAGAGCTGATTGCCAATTGTGTTGTGGTGTACGTGTATTAAGATGTTTTATTGCGAAATTTATTGGTCAAGGATGTTACTAGGTTGGAATGAACAAAAAGGGGTTAAAATTGTATAAAAATGGATCTGCTTAAGTCAATCAATGCTCTAGGGCAGTGATAGTGGATTAAGAAGTCCTACAATTAGGAAAGCTTCAATTGAATCGACCAGGAGGAGGCAATCAAGATTGCAGCTTTCTGATAGCAGCTTTAAATTTCCCTCACTGATAGTTTATCGGTTTCTTCACAAGTTGGTGTTGGAGTAATAGAGGATTGAAAATAAGGATCTCTTATCTACTGTATTATTCTTTCCACAAGTAGATGTAACAATCTCATGAAGAGAAAACGAAGAATGTTTGGTTTGCCCATAATGGGTTATATATCTCCTGCTGACTATCCATTTATGTTTTCTACATGTCAAGTTTTTTTTAGCACATTTGATGCCTAAGTTCTAAATGGTAGATGCAACGCCCCTGATGGGTGTCGTTTATAAATTATATAATGTATCTTGAAGCAATCAATGGATTACACGCCGTAGCCATTAGACTTAATTTCATCTCTTTGAGGATACCCTCAAGTGCTATGTTCTTAAATAAATACTTCTAGAATTTGCTTATATTATATGATATAATGCTGATTGCTTAGATATCTGCTGTAACTTGAGAATGCTAAGTAACGTCTTTTTCTATCATATGATATTAATAAATATCGAAATATGTGTTGTTTTTATTTTTTCTCTGTGGTTTATAGGTTTGGAGGCAGAGCACACCGTTCATTTAGTACGTGGATTTGTGCCTGCTACATCTACACAAGCAGGTGTTGCCTCTACCAGAGCAAATACAACTCCACCTGTTGCGGGGGAAGTTGGGTCGGGTGAAGGGGGGACTGTGGGTGGAACTGGACTTGGTGCTTCACCATTCGCTGGGCTTGGTTTGGGAGGGTTGGGTGGTTTGGGAGGCAATGGTGGCGTGTTTGGAGCTGGATTTCCAGAATTAGAACAAATGCAGCAACAGTTGACTCAAAACCCCAACATGATGAGAGAAATCATGGATATGCCCCTTATTCAGAACTTATTGAACAACCCAGATGTTATGCGCAACATGATGATGAATAATCCTCAAATGCGTGAACTCATTGATCGGAATCCTGAACTTGCCCATATGCTCAATGATCCTGCAATCCTCCGTCAAACGATGGAGGCTGCAAGAAATCCTGAACTCATGCGTGAAATGATGCGTAACACAGACAGAGCAATGAGTAATATTGAATCTTCTCCTGAAGGATTTAACATGCTCAGGCGAATGTATGAAAATGTCCAGGAGCCATTTCTGAATGCAACCACAATGGGTAGTGGTGATGCAGGGAATGATTTGAACTCAAATCCCTTTGCAGCTCTTTTAGGGGCCCAGGGGGGACCAGCCCGTGATCAGGTGGCTAACCCTACAACCACTGGTACTGAGACAACTACTGGTTCTCCTGCTCCAAATACCAATCCACTTCCCAATCCTTGGGCTGCTGGTGGTGGTAAGCCTCAATTATTCCCTCTTCTTTTGGATGTTATAGGCTTTCGTTTGATTTTTTTCCCTCGTATAGAAGGATTGTCTGTTTTCTACCTCAAATCGATATATGTTATGTGGATATTTCTTCACATGTGTTTTCTTATTTAAATGTCGGAGACACAGGTGGTCAATGGGATCATCCTATTTATATACCGACAGCATCCTATGATTGTTTCGATGATAGAGTTGCAACATGTATATATAACTCAACATCTATGTGTGTGAAAACTGTTCTAATTTACAGATTTAGATGGGGGTGATTTCCATCCAAAGCATCCAAGACTGTCTACAATATGAATTCAGTCGGTTAGAATGCTATTTGCTGGATCATCCACCCTTGTGCTGTCTCGGGATGGTCTTTAATGCAATTGGAGGAAATTTGCTCGAGTCTAAGATGATGATACGGATTGAGGATGAGGTCCCTGTATATACGTAATTGCATATGTATATGGATTGGAGTAGCATGCATATCACAATAGAGCATGTTTGTATCATTGTATGCTCTCCAAAAATTTTCTTATATTGAGCATTCATCATTCTTGATTCCTTGAATATATATTTTTTGGGTGAAATAGTGACTGATATGCCTTCCCTCTGTGCCATAAGTCATGCTTACACTTTTTTGTTGCTTCATTACAGACCAGAAACATACATATTCTTTTATGTCTGGTCAAAGTGAGTCATTGATTTTCTCGTCTGTGCTTGCAATCCGTTTTCCTACTTCATTCTGATTTAGCTCATTTATATTGATAAACTTATTAGCTCATTTATATTGATAAACTTAAGTTTGTTGACTCTTATGCATTCTGATTTAGCTCATTTATATTGATAAACTTATTGAGTTTGTAGGTGGAGCTAACCAGACAAATGCCACTGCAACAAATCCGGCTGGGACTGGCAGGTCCACACCGGTTGGTGGTTTAGGTGGACTTGGTGTTCCAGGTCTTGAGGGATTGCTCAATACTACTCCTAGTCCCAATTCTATGAGCCAGCTCATGCAAAATCCAGCCATCTCACAGATGATGCAAAGTCTCCTTTCAAACCCTCAATATATGAATCAGGTACTTGTTTTGCTCTCTTCAGAATTATTCTTTGTTAGCCCGTGTACTGACTAAATATTCCATTATCTAGATACTTGGCCTCAATCCACAGATGCGAGGCATGCTCGAATCAAACCCCCAATTAAGAGAGATGATGCAAAATCCCGACTTCATTCGTCAATTAACTTCTCCAGAGACAATGCAGGTACATCAGTCAACCACTCCGTGAATCTATAATTAGCATGATCCAATTTCAGTAAGGAAGTATAGGAGATATATTGTTTTACTACCCTTCAAGATTAAATATGTTGACCTGCTATATAAAGTAGGTTCTAGAATTCAGAGACCTGATGTTGCAATTGCTGCTTGGTTTATTGGACTTCAAGGATTTTATGGTTGAGAGGATTTTGACATCCTTCAAGAAGTTGGATGATTTTGAAATCCCTTGTTTTGTGGGATTTCAAAATTTTCTCAAGTCTAGACTCACGATTTTAAAATCCTCTAAATCAAGGATTTGATATAATCCCATGAACTCCAAATCATTTGATCAGCAACCAAACGGTTTTAAAATCCTTTCAAGTGAAGTTTTAATTTTTTTTACTTCATTTGTATATTTTAGTTAATGTCATGAGATGTTATTATTATCTCAATGTATGTATTAGTTCTGTTGAAGTGTTTTGTATCTCAATCATAGAATACAAATCAATCAAGCTTTTAATTGCCGTCTTTTGTTATTTTAGTTCATTTTCTTAACCCTAGCATGTTTGCTGCTATTACAGCAAATGATGATGCTGCAGCAGTCTCTTTTCTCTCAACTTGGTCAGCAACAAGCCACTCGGTAATCACCTAACCTTTTGTTTTCTTCAGATATAGTAAGTTATGAATGATCACATATGTTTGAAGTACATGCACGTTATAAAGAAGATTGCACAAGTCGACTACAAATCTTTGCTATGTGTCATTCTCCTTGAAATATGGATTGTTTGTGTTTTCTGGAATTGTTCCTTGGATTGGGGTGATATTATGCTGGTCAGTTGGTCATGTAGTTTCTTATATGATATGAACTTTCCGTTCCTGATTGCAGGGATGCGGGTCAAACTGGTGGAGGAACAGGTATTTTTTTGCCCATAATTTCATTACTGTTTGCTCATTCTTACCAGGCACCAACTCTACTACTTCATTGCGCTTGTACTATTTTGCGTTTTAGTGGATCTTTTTATCTCATGCTAATAAAACCGATAGCAGCTAATCATCTATCAATTGTGTTGACCTAAAAATTTTTATCTACTACTTCATTGCGCTTGTACTATTTTTATCTTTTTATCGGCGATAGTAGGCCCAACTTATTGTGTTGACATAAAAATTTGGTACACCAAGGATTTTCACTTGAAAATTATGAATTGTGGTAGTCACATGGGTTCCTATATCATATGCTATGGTGTATGGCTAATATTACACCAAACATTCTGCACATAGTTGGTGATATTTTTTTCTCCAGACTTCTATCATAATGACTAGTTAAATGTGGTTGTTTAATTATAAAATCTGTCTTTCAATAATAAGATAATGATATCCGTCAACACCATTTACATGCCTCTTCATATGCCTACAATTCTACCATCCTTTGCATGATAACATTGTGTGTTGTATCAAGTTCAGAATGAAGAATCACACAATGTCATCATGCAAAGGATGCTAGAATTGTAGGCATATGAGGAGGCCTGTTGCTGGTGTTAACGGATATCATTATTATATTATTAAAGACAACTCTATAAATATTAAACAACCACATTTAACTAGTTATTATAATAGAAATCTGGAGAGAAAATATCACCAACTATGTGCAGAATGTTTGCTTTGTATGATTACGGGCCGTAGTACGTACTATAGTCATGTAGACAAATAGGACATGAATGATCGGTTGTAATATACTTTTTGTGCTTTTTCTTTGTAATTTTAAGACTCCAGTGTAGCCAGTTTTCATAAACCTTTTTTTTATTTTAAAAAAACTTGCAACAGCAGGAGCTCCTGACATGGGAATAGATATGCTTATGAACATGTTTGGCGGGCTTGGAACCGGTGGCTTTACAACTCCAAACAATTCAAGTGGTAAACATATCCACCTTTGCTACATCTTATCCATGTTACATCCTTCCATTAATTCATGGCATGTGTGTTTGAAATACCAGTGCCTCCGGAAGAACTGTATGCTACCCAACTTGCACAGCTACAAGAAATGGGTTTCTTTGACACACGTGAGAATCTTCAAGCACTGACAGCCACTGCAGGTAATGTTCATGCTGCAGTTGAGCGACTATTGGGAAATCTTGGTCAATAAAAACTTGTGAGCCGTTGCATATACATATATATGATATATACACCATCGTATGTGGGTAACAAACTGTAAACACATGGGAAACTGGTCTGTTTGCATCGAGAGATATTCTTTGATTTGGTGCATGAAATGCTTTTTCTGGATGATTTTGGAAATTGTAATTCGTAAAACAATAATAATTATGTAAGTAGATTTGTTGCTCATGTGAACTATTTTATTTGGTTCATGCTCATGATTTTAGAAAGAGAAAACAATGGCTGTTGCTGTTTGATTTTGAAATTTGTAAGGTATGTGATCTATTGATGTGTTAAGATGAGTGTTTTGGATGGGTTTCAAGGATCCCAGATTTGCTTTAAGATGAGTGTATTAATTTGTTTTTAGATGCATACATGCTAGGCAAAAAAGTTATTTCTTCTTTTTGTGGTACTGTTTCTGAATGCCACCAACGTATCGTTGATTTCACCGTCAATTTGGTATTTTTCTTCACTGAATAGTTTCTCTTCGTCTTGATCACTATGGAGTTTTGTTCGATCAAGCGTGTGTTTGATTCAAGTGCTTCATCACATCTGTATGTATCACATTAATCATATTATTACATACAACTCCTCTTGAGAATTTCTTTTTTTTTTTTTAGCAAGAGAGACATTACGAAATATCACATTAATTTTTTGTTTACTTCTTGATAAACTATAAAAGAAGTCGCAAGTGATTACAATTACGCTAAATATACAATGCCAGAAAATTAATAATGTATTTTCATTGTTGATTTTTGTCTAAATGTGTGGGCTGTGGGCAGGCCAGGAACTACTAAATAGAGCCTAATAAAAAATATATAAAATTGTTGAGTCAATAATCAAATTGATTGAAATCTGTTTGGTCCAAAATCAGATCATATGAATCGGATAAAATCATTAGAATTATATATATTTGGGTATTTAAATTTGTATTTTATATATTTAAATTTATTTTTTAAAAATTCTTTAGATTTTTGAATTCGAAATTTTGTATAATTTTATAATTTATTTTTTGGCTTTTCTAAAGTTCAGATATCTGAAAATTTGATAATCCGAAAATGAACGCCCATAATAGTATGATCATGATTTTCTTTTACTTTTATATAGACAAAATCAAAATTAAATCAAAACCAAATACTATATGAACTCTTAATTTAAAAATTAACATTCATAAATTTTAGCCCTCATCTCATCGTAGGTAGAATTTGTAGAAAAAAATCTAGTCGTGAAGAGTTTTCAGTGATACCAAGTGCTGAAATCGTTATCAACACATTGGCATCAAAGTTCATTAATGAGTGTAATTAGTTGTATATCAGAGAGCACTAATGCATTTCTTTTTAGTTCTAACTTATTTCAAGACAACATTTTATAAAAAGATGAAGTTTGAAGTAAAAGACAAAATATTTTGCTGAAGTGGAAGATTGTCATATTGTTTATCAAGTCAGTATTAGAATCCTAAAGTTTAATGAACATATGATAAATGTGTTCACTAATATTAAGCTACTCTAGGTGTTCAAAATGTTAATGCGAAAATTTAACGGGAAACTGCCAAAAAAAAAAAAAGGCAAGTTGATGTATGACACCTTTTGCAAGTCCGTACAAGGAAAGCTAACAAAAAAAGGGTCAAAATAAGAAAGGAACATACTTCAATACATGCTTTTTACAAATGTATGTTATTTTAAAGACAAGTATCTATCTCATATAATGATTATTGCTAAACCAATGAAAGAATAACAACATAGTTTATGATTGAAAACATTAAATGTAATCTTGTCTACATAAGCGAAACTCCATATTAATGTAAAAACTTTTGATGCTCGGATGATCAAGACATATTAGATAAACACTTACTCGATCCCTTTATTAATGACTTACTGATTAGCGAGTCATAAGTTTGAGAAGATTCACCAATAATTTTTTTTAGGTAAACTTTAGTAGTGTTTAGATCATCATTTTTTATTCAAAGAAAAATGTTTAGAGTTGGATTCATATTGTTCTTCTCCTTCAAGCACTTTCTAATTCTTTAATTCAAGCAATAAATAAAATTAAATTTGAAATATCAGTTAAGTTTGTAGCGTATACAAGTCCTTACAGGACCAACATAAAATGTTTTCAATGACCTGAGTCAGAATGTTCAAAAATTGAAACAAAAAAAAAAAAAAAAAGTATAAGGACATATAAAAGCTCACGTAGACACACCATATAGAGGCATCGTCAACACGTTGATATAGATAATCTTTAAAATTTAATGATTTAAATGGTGAGAAAAAACATGGTAACTAATAGGGGTAGCGACGGGTACCATTTCCCGAACCCGAACCCGTACCGGTACCGACCGATACCGAATTAATATATTCGGTTCGGTATTCGATATTTAAATTAGCTAAAATTCGGTATTCGGTACTCTCGGTTCGGTATTCGGTTTTTAAATTATCTAAAATTCGGTATTCGGAACCGAACCGGCACCATATAAAATTATACGGTTCGGTATTCGGTTCTTTCAAAACTAATAATTTGATTTCGGTATTTTCGGGATCGGTACCGGTTCGGTACGATACGGTACCGAGCTCACCCCTAGTAACTAAAACAAGATATACTTGGAACGTTACTATTTTGTGATATAATAAATCTATGATATAAGTAAGGGATAATTACTAAAATAGCCATAAATCCAATCCATTTATCAAGTTTTACTCCAAAAAAAACTATCTAACCATAAAAAACAAAGTTTACGTTACCACATTTACGTGATACCCAACATTTAAGTGATCTGTACTTTAGACTAATATTTTAATGCATTACGTTACAAAAGGTGATTAGTAGCGTAAGGTGCCTTAGCTTTACGTTACCAAATTCAAATTTTGCTCATCCCCAAGAATCAAAATTTGAATTTGGTAACGTAAAGCTAATGTACTTTACGTTACCAATTACCATTTGTAACGTAATATATTAAAATATTAATAAAAGTATAGATCACGTAAATGTTTGGTATCACGTAAATGTGAGAACTTAAATTGCGAGTATTTTGGTTAGATAGAATTTTTTTTGGGTAAACTAGAGAAGTGGATGGGATTTATGGTTAACCTTGACAAAAAAAAAAAAAAACTTTAGATTTTATGATGAGAAAACATCCAAAAGGGAGTTAAATGTATATATAGTCAAGTACAGGGGTGGTTTATGTAAATATAATAAATCTTTAAAATCCATACAAGCTTTGCGAGATTGGCGTCGTTCCGTTGATGACATTCTGTTTTTGTCGAGTTTATTCCGCTTCTTCTTCATTCACTCTCAAAACTTTAATCTGCCAAATCGTTGCCCTAGATTTCATTTCATTTCATTTCATTTCATTTTGTAACTGTTTGTTACGATTTAACGTAAGATATATAAGAAACTATCAAGAACGATGATGGTGAAGGCTGTACCCTCCCAGAAACTCTACACGCGTATGAGGTTATGGGAGTTTCCTGATCAATATATTGTCGAACCCACTGATGGTTCTTCCGGTTCTTGTTTAGCTGTTAGTCGTGTTAATGGCTCCATGACTGTTGTTGGTTTGTTCTTGATCGATCTTATTATTTGCAACTATAATAGATGTGATGTCTTTTATTGATTTTTTATAGTGTAATGATCACCTAAGCTAATGTAGTAAGTAGATGGGGGTATGATTCGGGTTTTATACGAACTTTTTCACCTGATATGGTTGTTTAATATCTTTTGTTTATGTAGATGAAGTTCCACATTGTACAACGGTTCGTGTTCCGAAAATTCAGACAGTTTTCGGTGTTGTTGGGATGCTAAAGCTATTGGCAGGTAAGATGAAGAGCATATTGCTAATGCGTTGAAGTTTCTTAGTAGTGAATTTTTCTTGTGTATGTGCTTGCATGGCCCCTCGAATTTGAACAAGATTCTGAAGGATTTGAATGATACTTAATGTGAATTATGTATAGTAATCTTGTTCGATTATATATGGTTTCGATGCTTAAAGAAGTTTAGAATTTGGTAAAACACTTTAAAGATGCAGTAACAGTTATAACTTATAACTGGTAGTTTTCATTACTCTTGAACTGTTTTCGTATGCTTGTAGGATCGTATTTATTAGTTATTACCAATCGTGAATCTGTTGGAACTTACTTGGGTCATCCCATCTTCAAAGTTTTGTCACTCAAAGTCTTCCCTTGTGATCATTCCTTGAGAAATTCTCCTGAGGAGCAGGTGAAACTATATTTTGCTTTTGCATGTTTGTTAATTGTTAATGGTAGGAGTTTTCTTGTTATAACAATTGTCTAATGATTCTTGTAACTACAGAAAAGGATGGAGTCCGAATTTTCTAGTCTATTAAAAGTTGCAGAGAAAAGTCATGGCCTCTATTTCTCATATGATGTCAATATAACACTAAGGTTGCAATTCACCAATTCCCCTCCTCAAGAGAAGTTACTCTTGAGTTCTTCGTCACAATGACGATGAATTGTTTTTGCTTGTTTCATCTTGCAGTGTGCAGCGTTTGTATGATTTGGGTGATGAATCAAAGATGCTTCCTCTCTGGAGACAGGCAAGTGTTACTACATTTCAATGTCATTTATATGTTATTTTGTCATTAACTTTACCTATTTCTAACGCACTTGGAGTATCTTTGCATAGGCAGAGCCACGGTTCCTATGGAACAACTATATGTTGGAAGTTTTTATCGATAATAAGGTTTGTTTTTCTAGTATTTTGAGCAAGTCGATCTTCACTAGCTAGGTTTTCAGAACTTTCCAGACATCTGAGTTACTGACTTTGCCACCATGTGCTTGCAGCTTGATCCATACATGCTTCCTGTTCTTCAAGGGTGTATCCTTCTTGTCGTTATTATTCAATTTATTTGCTCATAATGGATGCACTCTTATGGTTGATCAGTCTTCTCATGAACAGTTTGTTTCAATCATTCCTTTTTTTCCCTCAACTTATTAATTACCAGCTTTCCAGACCTTTCAGTCGGCCATCGGTTTAGATATTATAGACGTTACCCTGATCGCACGGAGGTGCACTAGGAGAACAGGTGTGGCTCTATCTTATGATCAAAATTTGGCTTATATCACATGTATTATTAGAAAACTTGTTTAGATATTATGTGGATCACAAAGCTGTGTCGTGACAGTCAATATCAATCAAATTGTTTATAAATGTTATAAGTTTCACAAATTGGGCAGGGACTCGGCTGTGGAGAAGAGGAGCTGATTCTGATGGTTATGTAGCAAATTTTGTGGAAAGTGAACAAATCATACAGTTAAAAGGGTTTACCGCATCATTTGTGCAGGTTTAATTCCATATACATATTTGGTTTACTTTCATCTACATATTTTTCCTCTTAGAACAAAGAAATTTGATGTTTTTAACAACAGTCCGTTTGCGAGATGGAATTAGATTCTAAAACTGGTTCATCTGTTTACGAAATGCAATACTTAGATCTTACTGAATCTGTAATTTATTTTAATTGAATAACAAGGATTTCCTACCCTTTTCTTATATGGATTACTTGTGAAGGTTTTTAAACTTTATTTAGTCTTGTTGGTTATAACTTCTACGTCTATAATAATGCCACATGCTACTTTAGAGAAATATTTTGCATTACATTACATTGCTACATTGAAAATATGTAGAGTATATATTGGTAATAGTATTATTATGACAAGAACTATCCGATTTTGTAGGTCCGAGGTTCAATGCCTTTTCTATGGGAACAAATTGTTGATTTGACATACAAGCCTAAGTTTGATATTCTGAGACCCGAGGAAGCGGTGTGTACAACATGCTTAACTCTTTTCACTATTTTAAACTATGCTTCATGATCCTCTATTTCTCAGTTAGCTGACACTCTTATAATTTGATTTCTGCAGCCTCGAGTTGCTGAGCGCCATTTTCTGGATTTAAGGAAGAAATATGGGAACATTTTGGCTATTGATCTTGTCAATACGGTATATATAACTGGAACCTGATTTCTTGTCATCCAATAACATGTGGTTAACCTGTTTCTTTCTTTCTTTTTTATTTTTAATGTTTTAGCATGGTGATGAGGGACGGTTGACTAAACAGTTTGCCACTTCAGTGCAGAATATTCTTAGCGACGATGTGAGGTACAAATCTTTATCACATTACTAGTTTGTACATAAGCGTTTAAATCTTCTATATGCTAAATTGGATGACTTGTGTAGATACTTGCACTTTGACTTCCATCGCATTTGTGGACATGTTCATTTCGAGCGCCTATCTATCCTTTATGAACAAGTTGAGGATTTTCTGATTAAAAATAGGTATGTGTAATCTTCAAACTGCAATAAATAGGTTGTGTAAGATTCCATGAATGTTAGATATATATTCTCTTTTTAAAAGATTGATATGCATAATTGTAACTGGTAGCTGCATTTCAATTCTTTCCATAAAATCCGTTTAATGGTTTGAAATGGTGGTAGGTACCATTTATTAAGTGACAAGTGTGAAAAAGTTGAAACCCAAATTGGTATTGTGCGGACAAATTGTGTTGATTGTTTAGACCGTACGAATGTCACACAGGTATATTTACTTTTCTATCATTGTTTGTTTATATGTTAAGGTAAAAGGATGAAAAGCTTAGTGGTAGCCATTATCCCATTAGGAGGACCATCTGTTTTGAAATCCTGAAATTCAGGTCACTATTCAATGTAGTAATACTTTAGGTGTTGGTGCAGAGCATGCTTGGGCGAAAAATGTTGGAATTCCAACTTCAAAGGCTTGGTGTTTTCGATGCTGAAGAAACCATTAGCACGCATCCTAATTTTGATGACTGCTTCAAAATATGTACATACTTCATATTCTTACAATTGTACATTCTTTACTTATGATGTCACCTGTTTACGTTATTATACATTACATACTTCTATAACAGTATGGGCTAATCATGGGGATGATATAAGTATCCAGTATTCTGGCACGCCTGCTTTGAAAGGAGATTTTGTCAGGTGATTGTAACATTTTCTTTCTTGGAGATATTCAAATTAAAAAGTTACCTATTGACCATTACGATCATTATCAAATAGATCGATGGTATTGATTTTAGCCACCACATTCTTCTATGTGTCTTTGTTGAAGGGTATTTGATACATATCGATTGCTTTGCAAATGCCAAAATAGTGAATTTTACATGTATCATTGCAACTTATACTTGGTTGATAACCCGATCAGCGTACAAGGACTTGTTGCTACTTTCTGTTTGATATATATGTAGTCTTCTCCTTTTTCAGATTCGGTAAGAGGACTGTTCAAGGGATTCTTAAAGATGGCTGGAATGCCTTAATGCGCTATTACCTGAACAATTTCGTTGATGGTACAAAGCAGGTTAAGTTGCCATGCTTATCTCTTAATCTTACTCGTTTAGTCCAAATCTCTTGTATCATCCGTTTCCCTTGTCATAATTGAACTATGAATGTCAAATTTGTATGTACTGAAACTGCAACACAATTTTAGCACCAACTTTTACAGATTTTTTTCTCAAAAAATGTTTATGTTTGTGGTGTTTGCATACACAGTTAGACGCACTTTTAAATGGTCCTAAAGATAGCATCAAAGTCATTCCATTTAAATTAGTTACTGGTTTAATCACCATTAAGAAACAGCAAAATTTCACCAGGTTCAATGAAGATTCCTAATTTTTCGGTTTATTTTTTCAACATGTAGGATTCCATTGATCTACTTCAAGGTCATTACATTGTTTCTGTCTCTCGTGATATGGCTCCCACAGCATCGAAAAGAGGGATTGAGGCCATTGCAGTAAGTACAATCTAATGAATGACCATAACCAATCACCCTGTCATACTATTTACCATTGGTTCTCGTTCTGCACACGCCTATTTGAGTCGAGAACTTCTTCTCACTTATGGCAACAAGTAGAAGCACATATGGGATCTGTTGATTTATATACTTGGACATTAGCCTACAAGTTTTGATGGTCATGGATCTCTGCGTTTTCTTTATTTGGCAGTCTCTCCCTCTTGCACTAGCACTGATCACAATGGGGTTATTTTTCACAATGATGTCGCTCATGCGAGGTGAGTTGGTGATCATGATTGCGATGAGCAAGCCAGTAGTTTTAGCTCAATAAGTTATCAAGAAAAGAATTGATCGAATTACTTTTGTTTTCATGCAGTTCGGAATGATCTTTGGCAACTAGTGTTTTCTTTTTTCTGGGCGGGACTAAGTATAGCTGTATCAACGTTTGTGAAAGCCAATGGTCGAGTATTTTGTAATCGACCCCGCTTGCACAAACCTCCTCGTTGATCAATCAATGGCTTCAGTATATTGAAACATTTTAGTTTGTTTTCCTCTGCTAAAGTAATCGTATATTTTCTTTTGTAGTTCATGTTGTGCATTGGCCTTATTACATACAAATCTTGTTTATTCATTTCCACTTCTTCGAATCCAATTCCTAATCGGATTTTATAGAAAAGTTATATAGTTACTTTTGACGTTATCATTTTACCAACTTCTTTTTAAGGGAATTTTTCAGAAAACTCAATCTTGTTTTTTTGTTTTCATATTTTATTTTCTACGTCCAAAGTGAATAGTTTGTGTACTTTTTAATGTTGAAAGATTTTAGAGATTTAAATCCTAACCCCTAAAATATGATGGATTTTTAAGGGATAATTACAAAAATAACCAAAATATAAACCCACTTCTCAAGTTTTACAAAAAAAAAAAAAAAAAACTAACCTAACCAAAAGTAATCACCATTTACATTACCACATTTACGTGACGGTTACTATTTACGTGACTTGTACATTTTAATAATTCTTAATACATTATGTTACAAAAGGTAAAAAAATAGCGTAAAATACATGAACTTTTCGTTACCAAATCTATTATTGGGAAGGAGCACAATGAGATTTGGTAACGTAAAGTAAGAGTACTTTACGTGATTATTCACCTTTTGTAACGAAATGCATTAAAGAATAATAAAAAGTACAAATAACGTAAATATTGGCTGTCATGTAAATATGGTGACGAAAATGTTAGGTATTTTGATAATGTGACTTTTATTAGGTAAAACTTGATATATGAGTTGTTTTTCTGGGTATTTTTGTAGTTATCATTTTTTAACGATACCAATGCATTTAATTGAGATGTGAGTTGTTTTTCTGGGTATTTTTGTAATTATCATTTTTTAACGATACCAATGCATTTAATTGAGAATTGTAAGTTGTAACATATTTGAATTGGAATGCATCATAAGCTTGACCTCATGGGTCTTAAATTCTTATTCTGGGATGATGATTGATTTTGACTTGATCTGAGTTTTTTTAACATTGTTAAAATATTAAATAGTAATGGTAACATACTTTTATAATCCATTTACAGAAACAATTATATTTTAATTCAGAATACATTTTTACAAATATTCAAAAGCTTAATTTAACTCTTAACTATTATCATTAATCATATATATAATTCGATCAACTTTTTTGAAGAGAATTGCCGTTCTAGATCACCTCTGAAAGTCTAAGTAAAAGGGCATGATATGCTAACTTAAAAAAGAGAAATTGAGAAAGGTTCTTTGTTCTTTATTACAACATATATTAGATTAAACGATCAAATTAAGAGAAAGAGTAAAAACATAATCATACAACAAATTAAGATTAATCAACACATTATTGAGAATGGGTGGCAGGTACGTTTATATATATACATAGAGTTAATTTGATCTTGAATCTTGATGGAGGACAGAGTTTACATAGAAGATGCATAAGGAGGCCAATAAAGATGAAACTCAACCTTGTATGTAACGGTCATCCCTACGAGATTAACCGGAGACGATGTCACGTAGCCTTGAACAAACAGAAAGTCACCCGTGCCACCGACAACCGGGTGGTTTGAAGGCTTGGTGTTATGCGTGACACCGACAACAGAGATGGAACCTTTGTGTTTCTTGACGTTCATAGTGATCTTGGCAATGGAGATGCTTTGAAGGCCGTCTAGTCCGGAAGTAATGGAGGTTCCTTGGCATGTGCCAACAGCTTTCGAAGTTACGACTGGTTTAAGAGTTAAGGGATCTTGGAAGGCAAATAGAGTCCCGAACGGAGTAGTGGTCTGGCTAACAGGTGGCCCTGCTATTCCTTTTACGATTATGTAACCAGTTTTGTTTATGGTTTCATGTTGGTATAGTGCAAAGTGGAGAGATTTGAGTCCATGACGGTGGTGGTGATGGTGGTGCTGGTGGTCGGAGGTGGCGGCATGATGAAGTGGAAGGAGGTGGAAGAGAAAGATGGAAAGAAATGAGGAGAAATGCAGAAAAGAAGCCATTGGAAAAATGCAAATGTGAAGCTCATGGTAAGATATATCAAACATAAATATTAAATAATGAAGATAAAGATTTTTTTGGAATTTTGTTTTAAAAAAGAAAACTTTATTCTAATTTGAAAATTCAAGAATAAACAAGTCAAGTAGACAACGTTATATTAGACTATATAAGTTGGTGGTGTGTGGCTGTGTGTCATGAATTTCCTAAATTTCTTATCTATTTGTTTATTCAAACACGTAAAATATGTAATCAAGTATTGTATCAATATTGAAAAATATATTTTCTTGAAAGATACAATGAACTTTTATATATATATATATATATATATATATATATATATATATATATATATATATATATATATATATATATATATATATATATGTATATGTAGGGTTGGGTTCCGGTAAGAACCCTCGCTACCGTGAGAACGTGAGAACCACTCCAAAATGCACAAATTTGTACATCAAATGCACAAATTTAAAAATTAAAAGTTTACTTAAAACCATTATTAGTCTTAAATATTAATAAATATCATAATCTAACACTAAAATTACATTCAAAAATTATATTCATTAAATTATAAACTAAATGCACAAATTTGAACATCAAATGCACAAATTTTCTTAAATGCACAATTCGTACATAAAATGGATAAATTATAGCATGAGATGCGTAAACTTTTACATGAAATGCATAAATATATCGAAAACATTTAATTTTAGTATCAAATGCACAATTTTATACAGTAGATGCACAAATTTTAGAGTGGTTCTCACGGTAATGAGGGGTTCTTATGTGAACCCAATCCTATATATATATATATATATATATATATATATATATATATATATATATATATATATATATATATATATATATATATATATATATATATATATATATATATATATATATATATATATGTATATATATATATATATATATGTATATATGTATATATGTATATATGTATGTATGTATGTATGTATTTTTTAAAATAAGATGATTGGTATAACATTTATATACTTATGCATGCATATTAATATTATTTTAGTAAAAAGTAATAATGTTATTTGTTGTTTTACGTAACTTGTTCTAACATTATGGTTATAAATGAAATTATTTTGTGTCGGGGTGTTTTGTGTTACGTTGTTCCTTCTAGATTGAAGTATGTTTTTGATTGTATACATGTTTCGTTGTCAACCGATGTCTTTAAGATAAATAAGTCAATTAATAACGATTAAAAGAAAATTTCTATAACGAATGTTGATGAACATATTTGTGAACTTGGATAAAAATATTTATATAACACTCAAACACTAGATATGTAAAGAAACAAGTGATATTTTCCTTGGGCTTTTGTGCAATGGATAGAAGTTCAAAGTTCGTTTTCGTACAAAGTAAAAAAGATTAAAGATAAAAGGTTTTTTTTGCAATTAAATCATTTACATTTATTGGTTGGTTGGTGGGTGTCACCTTCAACCTTAATTTCCAACTTCACAAGACTCATGATTTCTATATTATTGTCGGATTGAACTATTTTTAATGACAAAGACAATTTTTTATACATAATGTGAAGGTGTAAAAATAAATTATTTATAAGATTTTGACACTAATATATTTCACATAAAATTTTAATTTTTTATATATTCCGTAAATTATATAAGTTAAGATAAGTATATATTTAACAATGTTTTATATTTTGTTTTGGTAAATGATTTACATAATTAGTTATTGAAATAATATTTAATAAATTTAAATGGATGGTTTATGGCTAAAATAGATTTCATAATATCTTTAGTGCTACCCTTCTTATATGAAATATATAGAAAGAAATTTATATTAAGATAAATATATTCATGGAAAATCAATTTTAAACTCCTAGCTTTAGTATACTGCTAATATAATATTACAGATCTTATTTATATGGTGACCATGTCTCTTGTTATGATCATTTTCCATTCATTGGTCAACATTACAGTTCAATAAAAATATTAGCATGGTTGATATTAATGACCAATATTATTTTGAGTGTAATGAGATGAACTTGTTTGACCAAAATAATCTTATTACATATTGAACAAGTTTGGTTGGTGCGAAGTACAAACTTGTTTAAGATCAATTACCGGGGGTTCGGGGGCAGCGCCCCCGATAGCGGGGTTCCAGCGGCGGCAGCCCTAGTGGCGGTTAAAGTGGCAGTTGACCATTTTTTTAAGGTTCCCGCCAAATTAATACCCGCCATTTTTTGGTCAGTTTAGAACGGTACAAGAAAACAGATTCGCTCCATATTCTCTGTTCGTTATCTCTGAGTTTTATCTGATTGGGATTTCGATTGTACCATCAAAATACTTCAATCTGAAAGTGTTTCACTACTCTCAAAAATCCAAGTGTTTTTGCAATCCGTAAGTATATTCTACAATTTCGTCATGTGAACTAACAATCAACACAAGATTGACGTAACAATAGCCAAACAACATAATCGAAGAAAAAAAAAGTTATTTTGAATCTATTTTGATATCCTAGGATAAAGTGATGGTGTTTATTTCTTGAAAATATAAGGCAAGATGCATTTTACAAATTTAGCTTAGGAATGCATACCAATTTGGCAATTTTGAATCTGCTGTAGCATCATCAGGTTCTTGTGCTGCACAAATCTGATCACAATACACATCATATGGATTCTCTGTAAAGATTAACTAGTTGACTATATAAATTCAATTGATTTACGAGGCAGATGTCTAGATGAACTTCTCCAAGCCCCTGAGCTCAACCTCAACACGTTCACTATACTATCAAATCCGAAAATTTCTTAATTTGTGTGATCTTGACGATCTTAGGATCACTAGTCCCAGGACAGATCTCAAAACCTAGACCAATTTCCATTGGCCAATGCACCACATTTAGCACAATAACAGCAGCTGATTTCCTAATCAAAGGATTCCAAATCAGCCATAAAGGTGGAATCAGAACCATCTGGGAAAGAATAACGACCAAACAAGCCATGACAACTACCAACAATAGTTGGATTGCAAAGTGATTTAACAAACAAGAGAACAGTTGGTGAAAAGTTCTGTGGGGGAATGTATCATCATCGACAAAACAGAGACATTTCTCCTCATAAACTAATCGTTCTTCCTCAGTATATACCATGAAATTGTACCATATAAGTAGATGTTGCGAGCCAGTGGGTTGGACGCTGTGATTGACGATGAAGTCAGAGCTCAGCTGTCAATCAGAGACTTCCATGCTTTTGAGATGCATCTGCGTTGAATCAATGATTTTACAGGAAGCTTTTTGATGATTTCCACTTGGATTTCAAAGGATATGCAGTCAGAGACATCTGAATTTTGGACGATCGATTAGTAGCATATGATTTTCTAGGGTTTTTTTTATGGGAGATAGTAATTTGAAACTGATTATTTGTGGAGAATCGTTTCCCGCTGGAACATTTGACCTCTTTGGTCCGCTAATTGGGTTTCGCATTTGGGCTTAGGCCCAGTCCACTTTTTATATTAGATTTTGAAGAACAAATGCATTTTGAATAAAATATGATATTCATTTATACGGTTAAGATTAAACATTATTCAAATGGAAATATTCTTACAAGGTTTTTTTTTAATTTTCTTTATATTTAAACTAGTTTATCAGTATTACATGGGGTTCAAATTTCGGTAGTTGTAGATGAAAAGCTTCTATAAAAAACTAAAAGTAGGATAATACGGGTTGGATAAGTAGAAACAATGAGATTGATAGATTAGAAGCGGTATTCATGAGTTTTTAAAATTGAAAACCTGGTCAGGATAAGTCAAATCATATTTTATAACTCTATGTCATTAAACATATATATTTAAGTATATTAACCGGCTGATATCGATTTTTAGGTAACTCAATTACCTAATTGAAACATTTTAAAAGTTTGGCTATTAAATGTGCACAAAATAAAAATACACAACATAAATGTGTACAAAGTTAAAAGACATAGCTATTTGGTGTCAATTTAATTGAAAAAAGTGATCCACGTAAGCATGTTAATCGGTTGATGCCGGTTTTCAAATCACGTACCCAACTACCTAATATTGAAACATTTTCTAAAAGTTTTAGTACCAAATGTTTAAAAAAAATACATTATATAAATGTATAAAAACTTAAAAGTATATAACCATTTGACGTTTTTTTCCCCAAAAAGAATGATTTTCTAATAAGAATTTGAATTGGATAACATGAAACTACGTACCATAATTAATACCATTACTAAAAGTCATGCATGCTTTTACATCAACCGAATTCAATTCGAGTGCTACTATTCTTCCCACGTAAATTTCTATTTTTACCCATCATTAAACTATATTATTAAAAATCAGTTTTTTATAATTAATTAGCCAATTGAAAAATGACAGATTTTACCATTTCACTTTTCATGGTCAACCTAACCCTTTTTCTACCCCGTCATCGGGTGTAAATAGACTGACCCATTCAATTCGCAATTGAATACGAATTTTCGATATTATAATTAACATCCGTACGTTTACCGTTTACATACCTAAAAATTAACAAAATAACAATATTATTAAACACGTTTATTAATTAAAAGTGTACGTACGTGACTCCAGTTCAGATATAATTAGTTTAAGCTTGCTTCTTCTTCTTCTCCAAGTAGTTATAGTTCTTCTGAAACTCCAAGATCCCCCAAACCACCTCCCACAACCCCATCTCCGGCCACAATGCTTTCGGCGAATACAACAAACAGTTGCTCGTCTGCCACAGCAGAAAGTTACTCAGCCTCGTCTCCCCGGAACTCCTCACCAATATATCAGGATCAGGAGCCACCGCCATGTACATTTGTTTATCGATATCCACCACCTTCACCACCGCCGCCTGCAGCTGACCCCCGTTCCTAACACCTCCATTCGCACTTCCGTTTCCGTTCATTACTCGTGCTACGCCAGCTGCGCCTGCGCCTACGCCACTCTTTTCTTGACAAGCTTCGTAAACGGCTCGTGGGATTTCATGCGACGAAGTATACGCAACGCATACCAAGAGATACGTGTTTGTGTTCTTAGATGTGGCTTCCATTGCTTTCTCGGCAGCAATCCTTACGGGCTCGTATAATCGATTCAGATCACCGATAAACAAGACTCTAACACCGTATTTGTTGACAAGTGATAGTTCTTTCAGAAACCCTTCGATCTTTTCTTGCATTAGGTTCATTACGTATTGAACTTCATCGGGGCGTCTGTTGAAATTGTCGAGGCTGAATGCGTAGACGGTTACGTACTTAACGCCTACCTCGTAGCAGTATTTGAGAACGGACATGAGTGCTAGGAATCCGGCTTTGTGGCCGGCTCCTTCTTCCAGCTTCCATTTCTTGGCGAATCTTCGGTTTCCATCCATGATGAAAGCAATATGTTGTGGGATCGGACGAGCAGAAAGGGCACGAAAGAAGAGTTTTCTTACGGTGCAGTTTAAGCCTCCTAAGAATCTGGCCATCATACCATTTGAATTTGATGATGCTTCTTTTTCCATTTGTTTCCTGTCATTTGCCAGTTCAAAATGCAGTTATACACTTAGGTTGTGTTTGGTAAAGAGAATCAAAAAGAAAAGAAAAGAAAAGAAAAGACGATAAAATCAATGGTTTTTTTAGACCATGAAATTTGAAAATACAAAAGACATATGGTTGATGTAATTCTCTTTATCTAATTTTAGCTTCTACTTAATTTTTCACCATTGCTAGAGTAATGAAAAAATTAAAATTTAACATATACATTGATACAACTTGAGAATTCATAGAGAATTTATATATACAATTCAAGTCTCCTAACTAATAATTTGCCTTCATTTCATTTCTTTTTTATTCTCTCTACCAAACAGAACCTTATAGTTGTACCTAAAGAAATTAAGTTCACACCATGCAGAGACATAGAAACATATATAGAGCTTTAGAAATGTCTGAACTTTGAGATTCGAATGAAAACTGGATCAAAATCCTGCGCTATGGATTCCAAATTTTCAAGATTTTTTTGGGTTTAATTTGGCTAATTTCGTTTATAACCAATGGTTGATTTTTTGGGGTTTTGAACCAGTGGTTAATTTATGATTAATTTTAGCAATTTATTTTGCATCTTGTTCGGGTTCGAGTAAATTTTCTTTTGTTGCCTTAAGGTGTTTATCCTGTTTTTGAATTTGGTTACTCAAATCAGTAAATAATTTACAATTTACCTTTAAATTCAAAATATATTGACAAACATTGTGCAACTCAAATGCAATTTAAAATATTATATTTAACTAAAATAAAGTACTAGGTATTGTAAAAAAATTTTTGTCAAAAAAGACAATGTAAAATTTTATTTTGACCGAAAAATGAAATGAAATTAAAATTTTAGGACAAAAAGATTATCAAATATTATTATTTTACCAAAATATGAAGCATATTTACCTTCTTAATTGGTTATCAATATTTTTTTTGTCAAATTTGAATATTATGTTATCTTTCTTGACCTAAAAATATTTAAATTACATTTATTGTCAATTTTTAAAATTTATATTATCTTTCTTGATAATTTGCTGATAAAAGAATACTCATCGACACCTTTTTTATATGGTCATTGAGCAGGGTTTGAAATGTGGTCTAGTCTAGACGATACCAAAAAATGTTGAAAGGATCTAACTGATTTCATATTTTATCATTCAAAACGGAAGGAGAGCGTTTGTTTAGGACTGTAAACGAACCATTGAACTTTTGACGAACTGGTCATAAATCATTCGATGGGTAGTTAAATGAACGAAGACCAACACAAATTAAATGAATAAACATAAATTAGGAAAAAAAATTCTAACAGAGATTTTTATGGATTCATTTATTGAACAGGAAGTTAAATAAGTGAACATTAAATTGATAAATTATTAATATGCATTCATTTATTGACGAACGAATGCTAACACAAATCTTTTTCTAGATAAATTAAGAAATTACAATATTTATATCTAAAAACACATTGTGGTCGACATTTCTTCCATGATACATAACAACTTAAATTTGACCTCCAAATTGGATTAAGTAATTAACAAAAATTCAATATCATTTCTATATTTTCCTAATAATATTTAATATGAAAATTATTTTTTTATACAATTTTATAAAATATACTTATTCTGACGGGTCCTAATAGTTTATCTTTTTATTACTTAATTTTGTTTTGATTCGCCACCCAACCCTTTAATTTTCAGTTAATTAAAATCTATGTCTATGACGGATTGACGGGTATTAAAAAAATTAAAAGCTAATAAACTAAGATAAATAACTTAGGCCATGTATGACCCGTACCAACATGGCAGCATTCTATATAATGATTTTCGTTATTCCATTTGAAAACTAAAATCAATTTGGTCAATGACACAATTAATTAATTTATTGTAGTTACATGTTTCATTTTGTATATTATACATACATACATACGTATCAAAGCAAATTTCAATTATATAACCATGATCTGGACCACAGCCCACAGGCAACCAAAATTGTGGTTCCTATGCCGCCGTCTTTCAAGGCTTTTTTTTTTTTTACACTCTGTTCTCGTATTTGAAAAAAAAAAAAAAGATGGAGGAAAAAAAGATGAAAGAAACAAAGAAATAGAAAAGAAATTAATATTTGTGGTTGTGTTCTTGAATCAGGAGGAAAGAAATGTGAATGAAAGAATTTTCATGTTATTGAAGAGTGAGGAATATAAAAAAAAATTGTTTCTTTGTAATTTACATTGACAACTCTTTTCCTCACTTTCTTTTCCCCACTTTCTTCTCATATTTAGAAAGAAACTTTTAAAAAGAAAACTATTGTTACTTTCTTTCCTCTTTGATTGCCTTCCTTCCTTAAATATGATAAAAGAACACAACTTTTTTTTACTCTCTCACTTTCTCCAACTTTCTTTTCATTTTTTTCGTTTTAATTGATTCGAGAACAGAGTATTAGTGTTGTGACTCAAAGTGATAGCTTCTCGCTAATTGCCTAGCTCAGTGGATAAGATGATTGGCTAGTTGCGTTCCAACACGATCACTCAAGAATGGGACTGAGAAACGTCACATTCAAACCATATTCAAATTTTAAATTATAGCTGGTTTAATTTCAATAATTTTAATTTTTTTTAATAAATAAGATAATAATACAAAAAACAAAAATATAGACTATTAAAAGAGTCAATTGCTAAAAGTAACGAGAAATCTATACTATTTTGGCGTTCACGACAATATTATTTATTTTTTTTATCATTAATCAAATCAACTTTATATTTTTTATTATTTATAGCAAAAAGTTAAAATGTTGTTGCTATAAACGATAAAAAAAAGGTTAATGCTATTAATGATAGCCAATACAAAAGTTGATACTATTAATTATAAAAATTATAAAAGTTGATGTTACTAATATATGATAAAAAAATTAAAAAGGTAAAATGTATTTCATATGAACAATGGAAAATTAAAATAACATGTCAAACTCTATTTTAGTAGTGTAACCAACTTTATTTTAATATTAAATATGAAAGCATTAAAAATTAATAAGTTTATTACACATTTAAACTCAATTAATAATAAGGTGCAGTTTGATTTGGGTCAAATGAGTAAATAAAATATATAGTATCTAAATTTAACAACTAAAAAAACCTAGAATAAGTTAAACATTATATATTAAATTAAATATTATGATAAACCAGATAAGTTTAAAGTAATAACTACCATACATCAAAAATTTGAGTTATTCAAATATCATATAAATGTTTTTTTTAATGAACTCAAAAAAGAAGAATGACGGTAAAAAGAAATAAAAGTAAAAATGAAAAGAAATAAAAAAAAACAAATAAAAGGTAAACAAAGATGAAAAATGAAATTTATGGGTAACATAATATAGCCGGTTAGTTGCTAAAATCAATAAAAATTTATAATTTTATACTATAATACGTATATGTTAAACTTTGTTTTAAAATCAATAAAAATTGCAAACGTCATTTTTATTGTATACATTAGCTTCGCCATCTCGATGAAAGATAGTTTGTAAGATGAGTTTTGTGTGTATCTATCTATACTATTAAAAGAGAAACTATACTTATTTCTGGTGAAACCACGTGTCGTCACCATGAATCGACACGTGGCATTTATAGATTTTAAAAAGAATAAAGAAATTTAAATCAAATCTATCCAAATATTATATAATCCACTTTTAAATTCAAATCAAATCAAACAAAATCTAATACTCTACTAACTTATTAATTAAATTTATCCAAATCTAATATAATCTACTTTTAAATTCAAATCAAACAAAATCTAATAATCTACTAAATTATTAATTATAAGATAATATAATAAAAGTTTAAAAAATATATATATAAGAAAAAAAAATACTCTTCATATATATTTAGAAATATACAAAATTAATAGGTCATAATAAATAATAATATCATCTTATATACTTTTGTTTAAAAATAATATTTATATCTTTATCTTTTTATTTGTTATATTATATATATATTAAAAATATCCGCGTAATATGCGTGTAATAAACTAGTTTTCTATTATTACAGAAAGATGAACGTTAGCAAGGTTTCGTCGGAATAAGAAGACAGATGCATTAGCTTCGCCATCTCGATGAAAGATAGTTTGTAAGATGAGTGTGTGTATTTTTTTTATTATGACAGAAAGATGAACGTTACTGAGGTTTCGATGGAATAAGAAAATAGAAGATGTACAGACAGAAATTATGATGTGACGTTGATGTAGCAAGAGGAATGAAAAATAAAAACAGATCATTCCTCGATCTCATCCTAAGACCCAAACTAGCATCATTGTGCAGCGTGTTGGCGGATGTTCAATATGAACATATGGTGAGTTCTTCATAGCTTTGAAGTACGACAACTTCGAGTATTTTGTATAGTTTTTATGGAGTAGTTCTAGACTCGGCTTTTGTTTTGTTTGTTTGATTGATTTTTTTTTTTTACTTTTTACTACAATTTGTTTTCTTAAGTGGGTTTCATTTAATAATCTTCACAAAATAGTCTGAAAGAAAGAAGCGTACGTGTTATATGTATTATTCATTGGTATATCAATTTTTAAAGTTGGCTTTTTGCACTTGCATCTTTTCTGTCATAAAGACGGTTTAAGAATAGTAACGTAATGAAATTGTCATGAATCATTTTCACTCTTCTAAACCTTATAAAAATATTATAAGGTTTGCCGTATACTTTTTTATGTTATGATAAAAGAAAACTAAAATGTTTTTACATATTTTGCGTTTTCGATTCTTCATGATTTTTTTTTCCCAGAACTGGTTTAGTACTATTGAAACTTGGTTTTTTCAGTTTTTAAAAAACCTAGTACACTAATTATAACCGGGATCTAATAGTCAAATTTCATAACTTATAAATTCGCTGGCTTTGATCGATCTGTCCATTGCAACAAATGTTGGTGTTGGCTTGGTGGATTTTTTTTTAAACTGCGTTCTTCAGTGTTAAATTACAAAGATTTTCTTTTCGACACTCCATATTTCCAAACATTTACTCGGACCAAATCAAATGTACAATTAAACCTATTAATTACCAACAGAAGAAAGAAGAATATACCCAAAAAAGGTGGTTGTGGCATTTCATCGAGCACCTATACTACAATCACAGAATATTTATTTAAAAAAAATCAAATTCTCCAGAAAAAGAAAGAAAACAAACAAGACAACTAGTATTATGAACAGAGGAAGATTTAGAACACTGAACACCGGAAGAAGAAGATAACTGTTTGTTTAAAAAAGAAAAGAAACTTACAGAGAGTTATCTGTAGGAATGATTGGATTGACTTCTTCCATGTTTGATTCAACAAAAGATCGATCAGTTGATGAAAGAATTCAGGTGATTGATGAAAATGTAAGCTGTAAGTGTACAAACAGACGGGGGATGATGATGATTATGAAGAGATATATGAAAAAGAAATGCAAACCATATATATATACATATATATATATATATATATATATATATATATATATATATATATATATATATATATATATATATATATATATATATATATATATATATATATATATATAAAGTAGATTGAAAGATTGGCTTAGCTGATGAGGGAGAGCCGAGGGAGTGTGGAAGAGAGCGAGTGGAGGAGATTATGTTGTGTTTTATATATACCAATCAACACCAAACACTTGCAACTCTTTTTAAATATTCTCATAGGTATGTTTGACACGACTAGCCAAGCTTTTGAAAACTATAGTCTTTAAAAGAGCCGAAACTTTTTGTTTTTACAAAAATGTTTGGTAAAAATAACTGTAGTTGTAACTTTTAGTATTAATAACATAAAAAACATTGATATTAACTAAATATTGTAGTCTATACTTTTTGAAGGGTGAAAGTGCTTAATTTTGTTTTATCAAAATGTCAAGCTCGTTTGAAAGCTACCTCAAATAGTTTCTCTTGAAAACGTTTTTTAATGCTTTCAAATCTGAATCAAAAGCATAAATTTTTGTCAACCAAATAGAGCTTTTGAGCTTGAGTTCTCAAAAATCAAAAGTTGAAGCTCCTAAAAAGCCTCAAAAGCTTCTTGTCAAACGACCCAACCATTTGAAACATAGCAATCACAAGATTGTTATTAACGTATGTTCACAGTCAATGTATTTTTTTTTCAAGCTTATTTAAGGAGCTAGAATGTGTGAATATCAGTAATGTTTTACAAATAGTTTTATAATATTTATATATACATGAACTTAAAAAAATTAAAAATAAAATTCACAGCATATTTACACTCAAAACTTGTGTGTTCACATATAAATAGTTCGTGTGAGCACCACATTTTCACGGAGCATTAAAGGTACCAACTGTATAAACATTTTTTTGAACTTTTTTTTTACAATAGTTTTTAGGGTTAATATTGAAAAAGCCATACAATCTTTCATTGATTTATCGATTAAGTCACTGGACTTTTTTTTCAACTGTTTAAGTCACTTAACAATTTTTGTCTTATCTAAACCTATATAAAATGACCTACAACCGGTTCCACCGGTAAACCCACTGCACGAATAAAACCCATCTCGTTTAAGACTTCTGTTGACTTCAACAGAACGCTTCCTAAAACCCTAGACCCTTGCTTCTTCAAATCCACTTCATGAGAATAATGATTTCCATCCTTCAAAACCTCCAGACTATTATGAATCTCAAAAATGGTATCTCTGTAATCGTTGGGTAGTTCTGGATCAAGCCATTTGAAATACTTGCAACCCTTTCTCTGTTACGAAGAAATCCATCAATTTAAGTAGAAATGTTAGACCTATTTCAACTAATCAAAGAGAATTTACCTTATAATTAGGGCAACCGTAAAATCATCTTCCTGAATTGTCCTTTGTCCATGAAATCTTCCATTCCAACAAAGGAGGTTGTCCACACCAACATACTCTTGTTTCATCACTCACATTACTCGATCTATACATCAAGTTTGAAGAAGAAGACATTGAAGACCAAGAGTATGAACGTTGTTGAAGACCACGGCAATGTTAATGAAGAAAGATGGTTCCCGGTTGTCTAAGTTAAATAACCTCGTCTGTAGGTCAGTTATATAGGTTTAGATAAGACAAAAATTGTTAAGTGACTTAAACAGTTGAAAAAAAAGTTCAGTGACTTAATCGATAAACCAATGAAAGATTGTAGGGTTTTTTCAATATTAACCCTGATTTTTAATTTAATAGTACAATACTATTTGTTTAAATTAACAATACAATTGTAACTGTTTTAGTCGTAAAAGACATGGTACTCATTTAAACCCTATAATTTCGTTATTTTATTTTCTTATAGTCGTGTTTGTTTGACTTTAGCCTTAAAATTTGTTTTATTCTGGTTTTTGTTTTTCATAGCATTGCTTTTATTAAACTTAAAATGCACACTACCCCCTTTTAGCATAACTAGTACATTGTTGGTGGACCGTACAAGTTATATGTATATTAAATGATATTAAGTTTTAAGTTGATATTTCGTATATCACGTTTAAAATGACCAATTGCAACGTAATTAACACAAAATGTGCCATTTATTTAGTTGGATTCGTCTATTTGAAGATCCATACATAATTTGGTGATTAGCTTGCTCACAGCATAAATATTTACGTTCTCAAAATCTAGTTAATTAAGTTCAATCATTTCTCTATGGGTGTTTTCTAAATATATAGATCTATACCATTGTTATTAAAATCATGTAAGATTATAAGATCCTACCTTTAAAAATTGTGTTCAATATAAAATTGTTTTGGGCATATGATCGATCATAGGATTGTAAGATTAAACATAGGATTAGTTGTAAGATCATATAAACAGACATCGGATCGATGGTAGGATTGTAAGATCAAACATGCGATCGATCCTTAAGATAAACTTACAACAATTTTGGTAAATTCTAGCACATTATGGCTAGATCCTACAATCCTAATTTATAAAGAAAAAAATGATCAATTATAAGTAGGATCTCAATATTAATAATCTTTGTACTTTTTTTCCTATGTTTAAAGCTTCGGAAAGTGTTTTGAAGCACTTGGAAGCATTAGAAAGAGATACTTCTGGGGAATCAAAGATGGAGAGAAAAAAGTGTCCAAGGGAAAAGATTGCAACAGGAAAAGAACCAGGTGGATTTGGTATTTAGGGGGCGTTTGGTTCACGAATTCCTGAGATTCATTGAGATTTGCATTTAAAATCATGTGTTTGGTTCACAGATTTCAGTAAGGATTTAAAATCACAGGATTTCATAAATCCCTTCCTTCTTTGTAATTTAAAAACTCAGCCTCCCCCCTAGGATTTTTAATCCCAGTTACCTTGCATTCTTCAAATTAGCAAATTTTTTCTATAAGATAATGCAGATTCTTTGACAAAATCCTGACAAATGCAAATCCTTTAAAAAATGCAAATCCCAGAGGAAAAAAAATCTGCGAACCAAACGCCCCCTTAAAGTTTAAAACTTAGAAATAAACTTTATTAGCGAAATGGCCTTGGTGATATGTTTCAGAAATTAACTTCCTTTGTAGAGACGTGATTAATGTATATACGAACGCATAATAAAACTTATCAATTTTTATTTTGAATGAATTAAAACAACTGAGCTACTAATATTAAAAATAATACATAATCATCATTTACCAAATTGTAATACATATAAATCATGGTCAAAATCCTACTTAAGATCGTTTTTGTCTTAATAATATCATAATCTTAATATCATAACGAAAAAATCCTACTAAAGCAATACCGTCTTTTTTATGTGTTATGTCAAATATTAATTTTACATCAAAATCAATGCATTATGTAAAATCTAAAGATTATAATAATGGTTCAATGTATTTTGTTAACTTAATTGCATTATTAAATATTAATGTTCTTGAGTTTGACTCTTACAAGTTTAAATTCATTGGGGTTACTTGTCTTTCAAAAAAAAAAAATCAGATCAAATATTAACTTTTCATATTTTGGCTAAAATCCTATATCATGAGAGATTTTGCTAAGGATTAACACATTATTAATCAATATCTTATAATCAAAATTGGAATATTATCAATATCTTAAAATCAAAATTGGAATATTAACGATTATGACATCGATTATACGTACACACATAATATTATTTTTTATTTTACCAAAAATAATATTGTAATGTATTAAACGACTCATATTATTAATGTAGTACGTTTGAGATTTTGAGTCTTTGACCCTTCATTTAATGATTTCCATGCTTCCCTCACCTTCCACATGTTTCATGAATTTCCATTTGTTTTTTCTTTTTCTTTTTTTAACCTTTTCCTATTTTCTATTATTTTATTTTCACGGAAGTTCTAGTTTTCTACACTATAAAATATGTATAATTTATGTATATAATTGTTGCAAAAAATTAGTAATGATAAATATAAATAATCTTTTATGCATACAAATGATTTTCTTATGAAAGTTTAATGGATATTTGATCTGTTTTCTAGATGAAACATACAACATTTCGAAGGAAAAATATTAAATTTCGACTTTGGTCATGTTTGTTTTTTTTTATAATAAGATATTCGAACCACTTATGTCTACGAACTCGAAGACGATAGAAGATGTTTTATATGGAAGTGTGTTTGTTTTTTTTCGTCTGCTTGTGTCTGCAAATGTCTTCCCGCGTCTGCGAAGACCTCTGCCCGCGTCTGCATAGGTTTTCTCGCGTCTGCGAAGACCGAAGACCTTTAGGCCATCTTTTCTGACTGTAGATTTCTGCAGCTAAATCCGCAGACCGCAAATATCAACCTCTTAAAAAAACAAACAACACCTATATGTTTATATATTAGGGTGGCAATTCTGACCCAACGGGCCAAGCGGGCCGAACGTTTAAATTGACCTATAATAAAAAACTAAATAGAACATAAATTTTTTTTCAAAAATGAATATTCATAAAACGGTGTACTAAACAAATTGTTCTTTAAAAATTTCAGAATTATGAATTATCGAGGAAAAAGCGATATTATATATATGGAAAAAAATACAGATAGAAAATATTTTGGTTGGAAAATTAATACAAATATTAAGGTTGACCCTAATAAGGACCAAAGAATAGAGAAAATTCATAATAATGGCCTTTTTTATCTTCCGATTGATTCAAATTCCGATTATGACTTTTAGTTGTCAACCCGTTTGCTTGAACGGGCTAAAATTGTCACCCCTACTAGTATATATGTGTATATATCATTTATAAGTCTTAATCGTTGAATTTACTATGCAACTTTTATTATAGTTGTTATTTTAGACATTTATAATTTATTTTTATAATAAATTGTATGAAAAAAAAATACCACTCGTTATGTAATCGGTTTTGATGTCTTTTTCCCCTTTATGAACTATCTTTAAGTTACTTTTAGACTTTACCATCTAAATTTTGCTTTTAGTGCCATTAAAATTGCATGTGAATTGTGAGGTTCGAACAAAGCCATTCATTAAAGTAATGTCCTGTTCTTTGGAAAATGATTATTTGTTTTTTTTTATATTAATTAAATTTTCAATATTATCACATAAATATAAATTATAGAATTAGTAGAACAATTATGTAAATTATTAATTGTAACTGATACAATCTATTAATTATCTTTTTGTATAAGTTTTCTATTAACTAATTATATTATTTCTTATCATATATTTATACATTATTCACAAATCTTTTTTTTTGTTTTTTATATAAAATATTAATTAACTTAATATTTATACCAATTAAAATTAAAATAAAATCATATAAAATATTTGGAAGCATTTTAATGTAGTACTAGTTCTTTTATATTTTCAGAGGAGTTAAAAAATTAAAATAGTTGCATAATTGGATGTTATTCGACAATGACAAACGACTTCATTTACTCTCTAAGAAGTTAATATTGGATCTAACGAGAATTGATATTTTAAAGCAACAATTATTGATCGGACAATTGATTCATGATTAACATTGTTTGTTGTATTAAAAAGTATACTATTGAGTTTAAGGGTAAAAAAAATTCAAATTATGATTCATTCTTTTACAACTAGTATTTATCAACTTTTTTATTGGGATAATTACTAAAATAGTCAAATCTCACACATTTATTCACTTTT
The DNA here is from genome assembly GCA_020465985.1 of Centrapalus pauciflorus. Taxonomy (NCBI): domain Eukaryota; kingdom Viridiplantae; phylum Streptophyta; class Magnoliopsida; order Asterales; family Asteraceae; genus Centrapalus; species Centrapalus pauciflorus. Next base: position 397,937 of record JAANYP010008581.1, read on the forward strand.
TAGCTATTTTATATACATTTTATCAAAATAGCCACAATTTACGTGACCACATTTACGTGATAGCCACAATTTACGTGATTTGTACTTTTTTTCATTTTTTTAATGCATTACGTTACAAAAGGTGTTTGGTCACGTAAATTGTTGTACTTGGTCACGTAAAGTGTGACAAGACATCCCACCAAACATTCATGGGGAATGAGCAAAAATGGTCACGTAAAGTACAACAATTTACGTGACCAGACACCTTTTGTAACGTAATGCATTAAAAAATAAAAAAAGTACAAATCACGTAAATTGTGGCTATCACGTAAATGTGGTAAAGTAAAGTGTGGCTATTTTGGTAAAATGTATATAAAGTGGCTAAAAAGTGAATAAAGGCGTGAGATTTGGCTATTTTAGTAATTATCCCTTTTTTTGTATCTTTTTATGATTACACTTAATTTTAACCAATGACGTTGGTTCAGCAATGTTTAATAAGTTAATAAAAGGGTTTTCCTAATAAATTATGATATATTATTTCAATACGATCTAAATCATCTGTCATCAAAATTCTAAAGATTTGTTCTCATCAATTCTTAATCCTCCTTTGAATGTCAAACAATTGTAAAAGAAAAAAAGGTTTTTTAACACAACAACAACAACAATCCCCAAAAGATATGAAGATGTTGTACGGAGGAGGTAGATGTCAACAGTCTTGTCTCCACTTGAGTGGGACGACTGCATCACAAATATGACCCCAACATGCAACAACTATGATTTAAATCTTCATAAGAGACATGTAGGGTTACACAACTTATGACTGCAAAGATTAGTAGCATATAAAATGTAATTGTAAAACAAAATATGACACGTCTAGTAAATTCAAAAAATATATATGACATGTCCACGTGGCTATGTTTACCCCTCGACTCTAATAGCCAGTTCAGACTTTATAACACATGTCTGTGTGCCGGTCCATGTGGCTATGTATGTATGCAATGGTAAGTTAGTAGCATGTCTATCCCTCAACTCTAATAGTCGTTCATTGTGTTTTTCTATCTGGAGGTCGTATCATCAAAAAGTCTCAAGATTTTTAAATCTAAATTCACAATGTATTCCCATTTCATTTTTTATCTACCTCTTTGCCAAACTTAAAATGATGTAAATTACTAAGCTATCCCTGAGTAGTAAACTTGTAAGGATCAACTTATTATATTCACCAAACTTTTGCAATTTTTGCATAAAACCATCTCTTAACGCTATAGCTTTGATAATTTAAGAAACAGTTGATTTAAAATTTGATCAATGAACCATTTAATACATCTTATTTTAGCCACTATTTTTTTTCTTACTTAACTACTTTATTAATTAAGACATACCTAAAAAATTAAGAAATAAATCATATAAAGTATTTTGGAAGTATATAGTTGCTCCCACTTAATGTAGTAGTTAGTACTAGTTCTTTTATATTTTCAAAAGGAGTTGTTTAAAAATTTAATTATTAGTTACACAATTAGATGTTACTGGACGATAACAAACAACTATCATTTATGCTCCAAAAAGTTAAGACTTGATCTGATAAGAACTTATGTTTTAAAGAAACAACTATTGTTCAGACAATTGATTCATGATTAACATTGTTTACATTATACGGTTGATTGGTTGAATTTGAAGATAAAAAAGACAATTCAATGATTTATTCATCGCAATTAGGATTTATCAACTTTTTTATCATTATGCTTTAATTTAATCAATAATATTGATTTAACAATGGCTCATATAAGGGTTATATTAATAATTTTTAATTCATTAACACAATACGATTTAAATCATCCGTTCGAACCGAAAGATGTGTTGCCATTATACATGAATTCTCCTTTGAATATCAAATAATTATGAAAGGAATGTTGTTTAAAATGATGTAAATTGCTAAACTATCCGTGAGTAGTAAAACTTGTAAGGATCAACTTATTAGATTAACGAAACTTTTGCAATTTTTGCATAAAATCAATCTCTTAACGCTAGGATAACTTTGATAATTTAAGAAACAATTGATTCTAAATTTGAACATTGAACCATTTAATATATCTTAATTTTAGCCCTAATTATTATTATTTTTTTGCTTATTTAACTTACTTTTGGCATACACTTCAACAAAATAATAAAAGCTTGAACAAAGTTGTAAAAATAAACTTTAAAGCAAAATAGATACCAAGAAAATCAGTAGCTAGAACAAACACTTAGCTTGCGTTTGTTAGAGAGAATCGTAAAAAAAAAAAAAAAAAGAATTAAGTATAAAATCAATGGTTTTTTATACTATCAAAATTGAAAATGCAATAACCATATGATAGTTGTAATTCTCTTTCTTTAATTTTAGTTTATACTTATAGGGTATTTGGATTTGCGTTTGAAGAAGTGTTGTAGCGTTTTGGAAATTAATAATCAGATAATAGCTGTAACAAAAGTAATGCTGGAAATGTAGTGTTTGGTTTAGCTTCTGCTGTTTGCTATCATAATTATCAAATAATAAGTTTTTAAATTGTTTAGATTTGCGTTTTAGCTTGTAAAATAACCAAATAATCACTTGTTAAGCAAATAAACTACATTTTTTAACTTATTTAAAAGTGTAGTAGGATTAACTCTAAACGCAAATAAATCATTTATTAACGTATGCAATCCAAACACTTTAAACCAATTATATGTTTTATTGTAACGTAATAAACTAAAATCTCGCTCATAACGCAAAACCAAACGCTCTCTTGATTCTCCACAACTGCTAGAGAAATGAAAGAATAGATTTTTAACTTATATAAAATATATTGATCCAACTTGAAAATTAATAGATAATTTATATATGTAATTCAAGTATCTTAACTTGTAATTTGTCTTCATTTCTTTACTCTTCGATTCTCTCTACCAAACGCAAACTTGTAATAGATTGATAAATGAATCTTACATTAAATCTATAAACAGTAACATTAGCACTACACCTAGAAAAGAAATTTGTATCATGGATTTTACCAAAATTTTATGTCTTCAATGAAACCATTTTATGCATAGATGGTTTGGTTTAGCTACACTTAAATCATTAATCATTAGGAAATTACTAGACTGGTCTGCCTACATGGATGGATCCTCAGCTCAGCTTACTTTGTTTTGATTTTCACTCACCTCCTTTATGGATATATATACTTTTTAAAAAGGAAGAATTTCATATGTACCCCTCCAAAACTTCATAATATCATATATACCCAATCTAAAATTTTAATATCATATATATCCTTCCTAAACATCATAATATCATATATACCCAATTTTAATTAATAATATCACATATATCCCTCTTAAACATCATTAATATCATATATACCCAAATTCATTATTTTAATTATTTTTAAAACATTTAAAACTCATAATTAATATTGCTTATTAATTAATGACCATTATACCCTTACTCATTTATTCTTTCAACTAAACTTCAAAATATCATATTTATCCAACTTAAATTAAAATATCATATTCATCCAACTTAAATTAAAATATCATATCTCTTTTAATAATTTCATATAATTTATTTTTGTAAACTTTACTAAATAAATTCTTCAAACTAAACCAAATTAACATTAAAAATAAAAATAAAAAAGTTGTATTATGTTTTTTTGATTATTTGTAATCAAATTGTATCGTCTTATACTAGATAAAATATACTAGACAAAAGTTGTATTATGTTTTTGCTTGTATATAATTTCATCGTTAACACAAAATATAAATAACTAATTACATTGGTTAACAAGTTATAACTCATATACTAGACAATATATAAAAAAGTAAACTAAATAAAGAATAGTTATAAAACGAATGCAAACTTGAAAAAAATTTGAAACTAATGTATTAGAAAAACAAAAAATATATACTAAATTAAAAAAATGTGATACAACTGTAAAATTCTAAAAGAAAAAGAAAAGATAGAACATAATATGTAATCAATTAATTGTATATAGATTACTGTAGAAAAAAAAACAAATAAGAAAATATAATAAGACGATATGATTTGATTACAAACGAACAAAAACATGATACAAATTTTTTATTTTTATTTTTAATGTTAATTTGTTTTAGTTTGAAAATTTTATTTAGTAAAGTTTACAAAAATAAATTATATAAAATTATTAAAAGAGATATGATATTTTAATTTAAGCTAGATAAATATGATATTTTGATGTTTAGTTGAAAGAATAAATGGGTAAAGGTATAATGGTCATTAATTAATAACCAATATTAATTATGAGTTTTAAATGTTATAAAAATAATTAAAATAATGAATTTGGGTATATATGATATTAATGATGTTTAAGAGGGATATATGTGATATTATTAATTAAAATTGGGTATATATGATATTATAGATGTTTAGCAGGGATATATATGATATTAAAGTATTAGGTTGGGTATATATATGATATTATGAAGTTTTAGAAGGGTATATATGAAATTCTCCCTTTTAAAAAGGTGATAAAGCACGAAAACGATGTAAAGATCGAAAGGGTTTTCACATACCTTGTATAAAAGCATCGGATAAAACACGAAAACAAAAACAAGGTATATACTTTTATGGCCATTGAAGGTGTTTTGACCTAGTTTTATATAAAGAAAAGTTGATAAAAACAATGGCTGAATTGGTGAGTGAAGCGTTGGGGAACTAAATAACAATCAAAACCATAAGACACAACTGGTTTACTCGCCATTAAGAGGGTGGTCAATCGAGTCTTTAGAAAACAATGAAATCAAGAAAAACGAAGAGAAGAATGTAGAACATATTTGGAGAGACAGATGAAGGTAATTTTGGATTGGCCAAGTTTCAATTAGATAGATAGCATTAGCATCCATGCATGATATGAACATGAAAATTAGTTATGGCCTAGGCTAGAACAATGGCAAGGTTCGGCATTGGTTTTCAAGAACTCTAGCTCTATGTCTTTTCTTAAATATGTCTTGCCTGAATTTCTTGGTCTCCCGCTGGATGTCCATGAACGGCTTCTTCTCTATTGTTTCTTTTTCACTTTCTATCATTTTTTGCCTCTTCGCTACTGCCAGAGCGGCCGCACCCTTGTCCTCTTCTTGCTGTCGTTTTACTTCTTCCTACACATCATTTAAATTCTATCAACCCTATGTACAGATAATTGAATAATGGAATACTAACATTAATGCACCGAACTCATGTGCACATGCTTACAAAGCAGTTAGATTAAACACAAATTTCAAATGATGATTCAAGACATCAATGGTCCCTGCACTCTATCCACGGGTTAAGACTCGATGGGTGCGTTTAGTTACCGAAAATTTTCAAAATTTTCGTCCCACTTTTCAACAAAAATGAAAACTTGTTTACTTAACAACAATTTCATAAATTTTCATTTCACTTTTTAAAATACCACTTTTCATAATCTCTCTCTTACTTTTCTATTACCTACCCTATTTCTTTATAATACTCTCTTTCTCTCTCTTACTTTTCCATCACTTATCCTATTTTTTTTTATTTTATAATCACTCATCTTATTTTTCTAAAAACTAAAACTTCATCATCTAAACAAGTTTTCACTTTTCATAGAAACCCTTGTTTTTTTTTCTAAAAACTATAACTTGAAAACTGAAAGTGAAAAATGACTAGTTTTCGTTAACTAAACGCAACCGAGATGTTTCATCATTCATGGCATAAATTTCGTACTAAAACCTCATAGATAAATAACCATAAACATGTGCTTTCTCTAACTTAATAAAACCTCTTAAATGTTAGTAAATATTTGATTTAAGAAGTTGAAAACTTCCTATAACCTCTCCCTTTTTTAAATTGAACCAAAAATTGTCCTTCTATATTAAATTTAGTATTTAAATTGAAGTTAGATTTATCTTGATTTCATATTCAGACCACTCATGTCACAGAACAAACAATCTAAAATGATTCTGGTTCAAACTTGAGCAACGCCTCTTATATTTTACAAATGAAATCAGATTTCAGACAATTAACCTCTATAAAAAGGAACGCCGCTTCATCTAAAGTTATGGGCTTTATTACATGATAATTTTCCAAACCATGATAAATTTGTAAGAAACTCCTCTTGTGTTCAAACTTGTAACTCTCTTATTAACATTATAGGCTTCATTACATGATAAATTTTCAAACCATGACTTTTTGTGGCTAACAAAACATCATTCTATGAAAATGGCAAGAAAACCTCAAGGTTAATAAATTTTGGTTTGGACAAAAAAACTGCATAGTATGAAGGTTGTTTAATGCATTTATATTTTACATTTTTCTAATTTACAAGTACTTTTCCAGTTCTTATAAAGTTTATTGCTCTTTTTGGCATCTTAGTAAGCACGACTATTTGTTTACAACAGAAAACCAAACATGTTAAGAAATATATCACTCAAATTTTATCATACCCCTTAAAATTATAGAACATATGAATGTAATTAGATTGAACTGGAACTTTAAAAATTCATAGGGTTCCACCTGATAATTGGGACATCCTTTGGAATTTTCAAGACCTAAAACCAAAAGAAGTGTTCATAATTATGATGGTAATGCGCTTATGATTCTAGAGACGATCATGGCAATTGTGAATTACAGGGGAGAGGGTGTTAAGAAAGTTAATCACTCAATTTTTATCATACCCCTTAAATTCTAGAACATATGAATGTAACTGGATTGAACTGGAACTTTAAAAATTCGTAGGATTCCACCTGATAATTGGGACATCCTTTGGAAATAGCAAGACCTAAAACCAAAAGAAGTGTTCATAATTATCATGTAAATGCGCTTGTGATTCTAGAGACGATCATGGCAATTGTGTATTACGGGGAAGAGGGTACCGACCTGAAGATCAGAAATGAGACCATCCAGAGATTTGATCTTCCTATGGGGCCAGCGGGGGATGCCAAACTCCCGGCATTTCTTCTTAAGAACTGTGAGTCCAACTTTTAAGTTTTTTGAAGCTTCAATGATAGGAAGGTCAAAGTACTTGGCTAGATCTTCTAAACCAAGGCTAGCTATATCTTTTGTCGCTGCCCTCCTTTTCTTCTTCCCTGAAACATCTACAGTGCTTGCAACATGTTAGATTAACAACAAACTTGAGTGGAACAATTAAACTGTATTATAAATAGCATATATCAAGTAAAGGCGGGGACCTAAGCTGTGCTGCCAACAGTTTCCAGAGTTACGCACAGGATTGAGAGGAAATGAAGAGATGATTAAAAAAAATTGTGTTCTTGAGATATTTTTACAGAAGAAAAGAAAGGAACGGGAAAAAATTAATGGCTATTTCCTCTTCAAATCTTTCCTCCCAAAGATTTTTAGAAACAGGAATCTGCACTACAAAATTGTGTTCTTGAGATATTTTTACAACAGGAGAGAAGGAACGGGAGAAAAAGTAATGGCTATTTCCTCTTCGAAACTTTCCTCCCAAAGATTTTTAGAAACAGGAACCTACACTTTCGAAATTTATCGACAATCAACTAGAATCTTAAGTCATACTATGTAGCCACTAGGGGCTTTTTTCAACATGATAATACACTGGAGTAGAAGGTTCACTTCTATCTTTCTCATTTGAATTTATGGTGTTTATATGTTACCTCAAATAGAGGATTAGATAAAAATATATATGGGCACAAAGACACCTAAAAATGCCCCAATGAAAAATGCAGAAAACTAAGGGTGCGTTTAGTTACCGAAAATTTTCAAAATTTTCATCTCACTTTTCAACAAAAATGAAAACTTGTTTACTTTACAACAATTTCATAAATTTTCATCTCACTTTTAAAATAACACTTTTCATATTCTCTCTCTTACTTTTTTATAACCTACCCTATATTTTTTTATATTACTCTCTTTCTCTCTCTTACTTTTCTACCACCTAACCTATTTTTCTTATTTTATAATCACCTATCTTATTTTTTCTAAAACAAAAACTTTATCATCTAAACAAGTTTTCACTTTTCATAGAAACCCTTGTTTTTTTCTAAAAACTATAACTTGAAAACTGAAATAGAAAAATGACTAGTTTTCGTGAACTAAACGCAACCTAAATCATCCTAAGCATGATCTTAGTCCATGATCAGGTGGGTGAAACATGAGGTCATTTCATAGGGAAACACTATTTGATAACTGTACAAGACGGACCATGGCCAGACCCATTAACAACATACAATCGAGACCTAACAGAGACACCAGAAACTAACTGTAGTCAACGTCTTCCAGAGCATTACAACAGGCAAAGAAAGCTATGGTTCGTGATACTTTCCTTTGATGTATTGTATCTACATTTATTCCACAAAGAGTAGTTAGCAAACAAATGGGATGATTTCCAATAGTACTGCATCCTTAAACATATTTGTTCCACAATCTATTTTACTTAACTTACTTTAAATTGCTATCAGAGCAATGAAGAAAGGCTGCAGCCATAAAGATGCCCCCACCAATGATATCTTAAGGGTGTGTTTGGTACAATGGAATAAAATGGAAAGAAAATGGAGAGACTTGTATTGTTTTTTTTGTTGGTAGAGAAATGAGAATACACCATCGATTAGGAAAGGGAATGGAAGTCATTTTTTGTTAAAATATCATGACCAAAAACACAATGTGAATTTCTTAATTTCCATTCCTTTCCATTCCCCCCTACGGATATTCCTAGACTTTCATTTTGAAAATACAAAAATTAACACCAACTTCAAGAAAGTTAGAGTGTAGGTCAAACTCAAAGAAGAATCTCCTTCGAGTCTTCGAGAAACAATCATATAAGAATAATTAAGGATCCCAATGATAATCTGATGTTTTCTTTCTCATTCATTTGGAGTGGACGAAGCGCATGTTTGAGATGGTTATGGAGGCCAACACTTTCAAAAGAGTATGAAATAAATAAATAAGGCAATGTGTTCATTACAAATGGGCTGATCACCCATGGTTAGGGAGTCCAAATGCAATCAAACAAGTGGCAAACGCTGAATTACATAGTAAGGCACAATGTTTAAGTAATTAAGTCCAACAAATCCAATACAATTACTTAGTAGAACAAGGCATGTTATCCATTACTGGCTGTCACTGGGCATATTCTGCGGTGTGGCGGACTAAGTCTTTTATCAATTTCCAAGGGGTAATTGGGGTGCCTAGCAATCTCTCGGAAGAAAGGTCATCAATAGCCCGTAATGCTTGAAACAAACTATTGGCTTCCGCCACCAGGTCCTCTGAGAAATATGGAAGGTCAGCTTCCTTCAAAGCAAGGGAATGGGTATCCCACATCTCCCAACAGCCGAGAAGCTTCCCAACCAACACAGATGTGTCCTATACGACTACAAACTTGAGCTAAAAATCCTGCGAACCGAAGAGAAGCTTGGTCAAAGCCTTAAACGGCTAAACCATGTTCGAGTATCCAAGATTGTTCGCAAACCAGCCTTTGAAAGTCGGTAGTCAAAGCATTACAGTGTGCTTTAAGTCTGTTGAAGGTCACCATAAGCTCTATCTCCTATTCTCCTGTTCGCTAACAGTAGATTGAACCGTAGCAAGTAACCCTTCAATGGCATAAACTGTGAAGTTATCTTAGGGGAGTGTGTCTTGATACAACACAATTTTTCAATGGCACATGTCTACATTACACAAAAGTGTTTGATGGGGTGAATATGAAACACTCCATAACTACACTGTAAAGCCTAAAGAAATCAATATTAGGATGTAACTATGTTTATTGTCAAACAGTTACAGAAGAGTTCGAGAATATTGGAAAAGAAGCTATATGGTTATGGGAAAATATGGCATGTGCATACAAAGGAGGTGGTTGAAGAAAGTAGAGGAAGCATACATCAACTACGACACATTGATAATGAGCAAGTAAAAAAGGATGTGTCCAAATAAAAGGTAGAGAATATGGTGGAATATATACTATCTAAAATAGATGCAACAAACACAATTAAAAAAAGTTATAAGTGAAGTATACAAAGAATCTACATGAAACTAGATGCTAAAGGGGAAATTACATACAAAAGTTGGTTAAGATAAGAGAATGAAAAATTGAGACTTAAATCAGATTAAATGCATCAAGGGTTGGAACATGGCCCTTTTAGTCAAAGATGATGAGGTTAGGGGGTAATAGAGATTAGATTGAGAAATTGCTCAACAACTATAGTAAGGAGTTTAAGGAAAATATGCAACATGGACTGTTTATACATGGTGAAGGAAGCACCATGAAAGATGAATGTAGGTAAAGCTCCAAAGTCTAATAATTTTCATATGCATGTTTTGGTGAGGTGTAGTATGGCTCACTAGATCACTTGGTGTTATCCTTTTAGAAAATAAATTTCTATTTAATGAAGGAACGTGGTTTAAATCCAATCTACAACAAAACAAATTACCAAGGAATCAAGCTTACAAGTCATCTAATGAAAATATTGTGATGGGTTAATGAATAATGAACATAGACCATAAGTTGAGACTAAGGTGTCAAAAAATACTATGAAGATAAATGGACCCAATATAGAACTTTTGGCGCATGCATAAAAATAAGTTGTTCAGTCATCACACCAAATATTTTTTAAATCAAACCTGTGGCACTTTGATCACTTTCATCATTCTCCGATGATTCATAAGGAAGAGCATTAAGATCCACATCACACATGTGATGATTCTTGAACCGCCCGTCTTTGCCTTCTTTCCCTTCACTTGCTTCCTTAGATTCCCTTTTACATTTTCCACTTTCACAACTGGACTGAGTAATAGTTTGAAGATCATTAGCCAATGTTGGGATTGTCTCCAATTTGTGATTCCTAAAAATCACGAATTATAATATATTGTCAATGAAGTAGTCATGTGCTAATGAACGATAAAATAGTAGTTTAACATCAAAAAGCACGTAACTTTTGTACATGAATCACATTTAACTTATATTCACCTGCATCCTTTTACTTCCAAATGCCAAAGTATACCCATACTACTATAACTACAAGGATCAAATTTCAAAATAATTGCAGTGTGCAATATGGGTCGAGGACTACCGGCTATGAAAAGATTGCAAAAGAAAATCATTATTCATTGCCCACACTGCCTAACCTGAGCAAATGTAATAACCTGAGAAGAATAAAAAACAGTTTTCAAGTAAAACATGTTTTGAAGTTACTAAACACACAATCCAAAGGAAAGATATATCTCAATAAACAATGTGTACGAAACATTATTTAGCCCTAGCAAATTCAAGAGGAAGATATTAAGACTGAGACTTTAGATGAGACAACTTGAGTACAAGTACATGCTTATTTCTCCTTAGACGTTATATTTACCAACATCTGAAATATAATTATAATGCAGAAGTTCTTTTAGACATTATATTAACCAATATCTGCCATCCTGACACCCTGTTACACCTAAATATGTGTCAATCGTCATAAAACATGACTTGCTAACATTCCCACCTCCCAAGATAATCATCCATTTGTGGGCTGTGATTGGGCAAATCACCTTATTGCCATAGCAAATATTCAAATCCACTAATATATAGTTTGTTAACAACTTTATCTGCATGCTAAAAAACCAAACTTTATGGTGATTCATGATTGGCACCATTTATCACAATAGTGATATAACTAAAAAATTGTTTTTTATGTACATTTTGGAATTACTAGCATAAGGTTTGCAGAGACAATAAATCCATTTATCCATTTAATTATCAATACCAAAACCTGTTCTCAATCCACACATGTAAAGTTAAGAACACATTATTCAGACATGTTATAACCAGTTTGTATACTAATAATCCTGAAACAAATAAGAAAGGATTGAAATCATTGTTTTTGAAAAGGTCAAGGTATTATTAAATAGAGAAAGAACAGAACCAGGCAGAAGAAACAGGAACAAAAACCCAACCTGCTGACTAGACTGAACACCAGCTATAGCAGACAAATCAAAACAACACAGAAGACTTCAGACCAAAAGACTAGAGATGATTAAGACTAAAGGATTGAAAAACGCAATCCCTGCATTCCATAACCAGAGCCCACTCTTTGATTTGAAAATTAAACACGGATGTTTTTAGAATTCAAAATTTTTCATTGATATGTTTGGTAAGTTAGCTTGGATTACTTTATTGTGCTTTTGGTGGTTTAATCTACTGTTATTACTACTTTCCTCCATATAATCATAACAAGTTTTACCAATTTAAAAGTAAAAGGTGAACTTTAAATCTGGTAAGGTGTTAGTAATCATAGCAAAGATTAGTTTACCTAGAAATTGTAAGAATAGTGGGGAGCCAGTCGACTTCAGCAGGTGACATACAGGCAGCGTCGAAAACATAAATGCAAAGCCACACACCGTTCACAAGCCCTTCAAAATGTGAAGAAACTTCAAATTTCTGCAAAGTAAACACTTTACATACACTAACTTCCTCATAGTCCCCCTCCTTATGAAACACATACTCCCTTTCCACCTCCACTTCTTCCCCTCCTCCCTCCGGTCGATACAAATGTACCGTCCTAATCAGCTCTGTATCAAACAAAATCCAACACAAATTAATCAAATTTCATTATAAGCTACCTACTTACAACATAAACTAGCATCTAACACACAGATTGACAACCCTCAGAGACGAGGGTTTTGAAAATCGAAATGGCATTTAGCATCGGTTGACGCAAATCATATTCTCTTTGTGTATATCTGTTTCAGAAATGCACAAAACGTACGTTTGAAATAAAATTTGAAACTTATAGAAACCGATTTCGAAAATCAGATGCTTTCCGAAAGCTGTAGACCTCAGAATCTGAAAGTTTGAACGGCATTGTTGTTACCTGGACATAGAAGGTTGCGGAAGGCGACAAGAGCTTTCAGGGAATGAGAAAGAGGAGGAGGAGGGGGAGGCGGCGGCGAGTGTTGTGAGGGAGACGCCATTGGAGAGCAGAAGGCATAACTTCAGGAGGGTTTTATGAGGGGAAGAAGGGGTTTTGCTTTTGCATGAGGTCCGTTTTGTGTCACTTCCAAGAGAAGAGAGAGAAAGGTGAAATGAAAACACACACAACACACACACACACAACACACACTGTTTCAAAAGTATGTGTTTAATTGTGTGTATCGTTTTTTTTATGAATCATTCCTTCTTTGTTTCACTTTTCACCCCTCACTTTTGAACCATTTGCTAAAATTAACCCTTTTTAAAAGTGTCAGTCAAACTAGAAATGTCATCATATTATCTTTGTAACGGTTGTTGTCTTTAATCCGAAAGTGATAAACGCCAACTTAAAACTGATAACCAAAGTCCAAATATAATAAATTTTGTTTCCATGATGTCAATTCTGTTATAACTTATTGGAAATTTACAAAAATGATAAACATACCTTTCATAACGTATTAATCAACACTTTTTGTCACCGTTATTATCTGATTATTAGTTTTTAAAAATTTTATAGTATTTTTTCAAACGTAAATCCAAACATCTTTTTACACTTGTGATCGTTTAGTATTGTATTTGTTTATATTAGTATATTGAGAGTATAATGTTTAGAAATTTTAAACATACCTTAAAAATATAAATAAATATAAACCAATGTTTTTGAAACATACTTTGAAATGTTATATATTAAGTAAGTTAAATTGTGTGTGTAATATGATATTTAATAAATGAAAATTTACATTAAAATAGAATTAATTTATGTGAATTTCTATTTTGAAAAGCATGCTTTTAAAACTACATTTAAGTGTTTCATATACTGAAATTTAAACACTTTGATATCTATAAAATTTGAAAGTGAAAACAAACATTAAAGGATGTCGTACCTTCAAAATCAAACATTTATGAGTCTCGGATATTCTATTAATAAGTTTTATAGACCTCGTACTCAAAGGTTAAGTTTAAAGGTACGATCCCAATAACAAAAACCATTAATGGTATCTTTTATATTTATGTCAATTTCCTTTAAAATAATAATAACAAATAATGTCATATAATTAATATAAAAGTGAGCAGGCATGTTTTCAACAAGAATTCTCACCGAAAATAATGATTTTATGAAAAACCCAATTAAATCTATAACTTTTAAAAAATGTTCACCCAAATTTGGGATGACATCTCTTTTGATCTCATTGTCTCAAATATCGAAAGAGAGGGAAGGGGGGTGAAAGTTTAAGTGCTACTAATGATTTTTCTATTGGCATCCCTACTCGTTATTACTATATAAAATAAAATAATTATCAACTTTTAGTAAAATCAAATGGTTTGATTGTGTTTAGTATTGACAAATGATAATGTTAAAGCTAGATACTTAACAAAAGAGCATGCATAGTAAATTGTTTGTGTAGTTTTTGTGTTCGTTCGTTAAATTTAAATAAATGAACATGAACAAAACATTATATTCAATTAGCCATTCATGTACGTTCGTTTAGTTGGTCAATCTCGATTGAACAAACATAACCAATAATGTGTATGTGTTTGTTCGATTCGTAAACAAACCAACATCATAATTAGAAGAAATATTAGACGATGAAAATTTGAAACTGATTAAAGATACTTGTGTATCCAAAACTTTAATGATCGTAATTACAAAAGGAAAAAAGATGTTATCTATTGAATATTTTTATAACTAAAACAATTGTTTGAAAAAAAATTTAATATCAATAGCAATTTCATCAGCCATTGCCAGAGTTCTTAAATAAAATTGATGGTATATTCAATTGGGAATCGTGAATCCATTAATCCAAGTGCAACGGGAACAAAGGATACAAATTTTGCAGATTAATAAATAGTCTAAGGATCAATATGTAATACACGTTTATTTAGATGTTTTTTATTTTAAAAAATGATTGTCATATATATGGAAAATATTTTAGTCTTACCATAGAATATATCATATTCAAGAATTCTTGCACGATAAGTAATATATGTAAAGTCGGACCGTTACACATAAAATATATGAAATGTGTGGAGAATGATAATCGGTAACCGTTACAAACATATCATTATGTACAATTATACATGATATATTAGCATATGTGCATTATTACATGATGATGGTGTTATTACTAAAGGCTTTTGGAGTTTTTCCCATAAATTATCAAATTATACTAGATTGATACGACTTTGAGAAGTTAAAAATTTATAGGAGTAACACTCAAAATCTTATGTGTTTGTTTGCAATTAAAAGCATCTGAAAAATAACATGAAATTTGAATTCCAGATTTAAATTTACCTTAAACTGTTTGTGTAAATTCAAACTTAAGAGGTTTAATCCTCTGAATTTTAATAGGAAAAGAGTGGTTTGAATTGAAATTAAGAGCCTGTTAATTTAAGATCTTAATGTCACATTTTAATTTTAGATGTGGTTTCAGACTTTAGACATTTAACTTCTTGAGTAACAAACAACATATAAGTTTCCAATTAACACTTAACCGGTAAGTCATTATATTAAATAGAGGTGAACATTCTGAGGACCAAACCAGTCTTTTTTCGGTCTAGTATTTGTCGGACCACGACGGTCTTTTGCGGTCCAATATTTTTCCGGACCATTTAGGGCCTTCGTTTTACAGTTCAAATTTAAATATTAAGATTTTTCAGTTTGGGTTTTCAGGATCGTTTTCATTTCAACTTGAAATTTAAATATTCAGATTTTTCAGTTTGGGTTTTTAGGATCGTTTTTATTTCGACTTGATTCTTTGAATTGTTTTTTAGACTTGGTTTTTAAAACAAATTTGTAATCACATATTATCATCTTTCTATAATTTATATATTTAAATTTATAAATGTTATTAAATAATTAACCAAAGTACCACGTGTTGACTTATCATGTCGAAACTTTCTTTTGTGACACTGTAATTACCAAATTTAATTTGAGTACAAATCAAATCCAATTCATTATATTATAATCTAATCTAACTAATCAAATAAATAATCAACTCAATTATTATAGACTCAAATTTTTTATAATTATGATATTTATTCCTATGAATATTATGTGATACATGGGTATATAAATTAGTAACTTATAATATTATACAATTTACAAAATAAAATGATTACAAATAATATAAAATAATTCGTGATCATTTATAAAATATATAAATATAATTACAATATATACAAAACAACTTGAAAAAAGAAATTCGTAAATATTAAAAAAAAACTTATAAAAGAATTTCTTAATTTGAAACAAAAATATGTAATATACAAATAAACTTATAAAAGGAATCATCAATATGAATAAAACTTATAAATGTAGGAAAGAACACATACATAATGTAGTATATAGTTTTTGAAAATCGTTAGGAAAATTCAAAAAATTATAAGTGTCGTCCGTATAAAATGCGAAAGTTGTGCCTGACATTTGTTGACCAGGTGTCAACATTTGATGAACTTGTATTATTTTCAAGTGGTTGAAGTTCTTGAGTGTCCGTAATGTTTGGCTCCTCTTCGTCGCATTCTTCAACATCGGTGTTTGCAATATAATGTATTGGTTGCAGTTGTTGTTTTGCTTTCTTCAATTATAATTTCGTTCTCTAAACCGGTTATTCCATATTCAAGTTTTGAGTCGTCTTGTTCTCTTGTCACAGAACCAAAGTAGTCATTCAGCATCACACACATCTAAATCGGCTCATGCGTAAGCATGCACCTTTTCAAACTTCATATCCTGCCACTAAGAGAAAAACAACCAGAGTTATGATGCTAGCTTGGACGGTTAGTACATCCCTAGCCATTGCAACTAGGATTTTAAAATGACCTAATTTTTCTCGTTCTTGCCACTAATTAAGAACATTAATTGAAGTGAACTCAGTTATGTTGCACATATATTTATAGCATACGGGTATTATATAGTATATAGATAACGATTAAACATACGGTTACGTTAACAACCAAAAATATGTAAATATCAACTATGTGTTATTATATATTTATAGCATGGTTTAAAAAGAGATATTTAAAACATAGTTATTATATAAATATAATACACGAAAAAAATTATAAATACTATCGGGGTGAGACGAAGATTGGCTCCCTATCCCTGAACCCGACAAAATCTCCGACCCGAACTCGTCTCTAAAAGTTTAGGTTTCGGGTTCCCATCATGTTCGGGTTGTTTACCATCCCCACAAATGATTGATTCTATCATAAGGATAAAGTCGAACAAAAAATAAATTTGTTTTGTGTCTATCATAAAAATAATAAAGTTGAACAAAAGAGAAATTTGTTATATTAAAAAAAAGAGTTAATTACAAAAATGGTCCTTGTGGTTTGTATCAAATTTTGGATTTGGTCCCTGAACTTTCAATTTTGCAAAATCGGTCATTATCATCAAGGTTTACTTTCAAATTAGTCCATTATCCATCCACTTTTATTTAAATTCCCATTTTGCCCTTGTTTATATTTACACTTTTGACTCTTTAATTACAAATCATTACCAACTCTTTATTTTAATAAAACAAATAGATATAAAAAGTATTAAAAATATTAATATTCTTAATTAATTGGAAACAAAAACAACAATATTTTTTTCCAGATTTTTATTATTATTATTAGTTTTAGTTTTTGTATGTTTTATATATATCTAATCTTTTAATCGGTATGCGTCATTTTATTTATATTATATATAGTTTTAATAAATTTTCAAATTTTAATCAATTTTATAACTTCAAAAAGCTTTTGCAATTTTATTGTTTGTTTTTTGTTTCGATAAATAAGTTTTTATTTAGTCTGTGTAATTTTATATATATATATATATATATATATATATATATTCGGTTAAATTGAAAATCTAAATGATTTGTTGTTCTATTCGTTTAAAAAAAATTAAAAAGAGAAATAATTCGTCACTTTTTGAATTGGAAAATTTTACATATTGATCGTTTTCTTCGTTTGGTTAAATTAAAAATCGGAGTTCGTATTTTTTTCGGAACGAAAACATTTAAAATTAAACCAGTTGGTGTTATTTTCAACGGTTAAATTTAAGATCGAAATGGTTCGTCGTTTTTTGCGAACGAAAATATTTAAAACTAAAATGGTTGACCGTTTTTGCGTTTGGTTAAATTAAAAATCAAAATTTTTATTTGTTTTAATTTATAAAAAAAACATTAAAACTAGATTAAGTGGTTTTTTTTCCATTTAGTTAAATTGACAACCGAAATGGTTTGTCATTTTTTCCAAACAAAAACATTTAAAATCAATATGATGAACCATTTCAATTTTCGAGCGAAATGGTTAACTAAATGGAAAAAAAGACCAACCAATCTAATTTTAAGTGTTTTCGATGGAAAAAAACGAACAACCATTTCAATATTTAATTTAACCAAACGTAATAAACAAATAATCTAATTTATAATGTTTTTAGCAGAAAAAATGACTAACAATTCCGATTTCCAATTTAAAGAAACGAAAAATGATGAACCAATTTAATTCGAAATGTTTTCGTTCTAAAAATGGTATATTATATATACCATAAAAAATACAAAATATAAAGTATAAAATTGTGAAACGAAATTAGAATTATTCGAAATGTTTTATTGTATTTGTTTTTTTTTTCTTTTGTTTCTAATTGATTAATAACATTAATACTTTTATTATATTTTTATATCTATTTGTTTTATTAAAAGAGTTGTTAATAATTTGTAAATAAAAGGCTCAAATGTATAAATATAAACAAGGACAAAATGGGTATTTTAATTAAAATTAATGGATAAGGGACCAATCTTGAAAGTAAACCTTGATGATAATGACTAATTTTGCAAAATTAAAAGTTCAGGGACCAAATCCAAAATTTGATACAAACCACAGGGACCAATTTTGTAATTAACTCTAAAAAAAAAAAAGGAAAAATTTTATACCGCTGCCAGGACTTGAACCTGGGACTCCTGGGTTAGAGGAGTCGTGTAACATCCAAATGTTTCAAACATTTTGCTACAGCGGAAGATGTTAAAACCTTTGTGATTTGGTGCTATTTATAGGTCAAGAAGGGAAGTCAATACCAACTGCTGACGTCATGCATGATTTGAGGGGTGCTCCTTGGCTCTTTGTTGTGGAAAATAATTTCTTTCTAAATATGATTTAATGTTGGAAAATAATACTCTTTCAATAAAAATCTTTACGTCATCTAGAAGATAATAATCTATATCTATATATGTGTTAATAAAAGAAAAATATTTTGTCACACGTCGTTTTATTAACTGATCATATTTTCGTTTTCCTACCTAAAAACATTTCTCTATATGTATATATTCCATTTTTATTTCTAATTAATTTGTAAACAATTACATTTACTTACCATCTAAATTTAACTATTATAAAAAAATCATTAGAAAGAAATTTAACCAAATGATATTAATGACTATTTGACTTAACCCATAATTTAGTTCAAATTGATTTCTTTTAAATGATTTTATGAAACTTAGTACGTTAATTCTTAAATATTAAAAAATATGTCTAAATACAACTAACAACAATTATTAAATAAAGATTTATCATTTATTACCTGATTTAGGTTTTAAAATCATGCATGGATCAATCCTGTATTAATTATGTCATTTAACAAAATTTGTGGATCGAAGGCTTATTATTAATTTTTTGTAAATAAAAAATGTCATCTCATGATAATTTAAAGAAAACTGTATAGTGATAATAATTATATATTTTATGTAATTTTTTTAAAAATAATAACATAAAAGAAAATTAACATGTAAAAATTATTTTTGTTAATAATTTAATATAATATGGATTGATAATAACAAAACTACAAATAAAAATTTTTAGACATTAATTGTATTTGTTTTCATATCATGTTTTTCAGTATTACAATTAACGTCGTTTGTAATAATATTTTATTATTATATATAAATCATCTATCTATATAATTAAAAGAGTAACTATACTCATTTCTGGTGAAGTCACGTGTCGTCACCATGAATCGACACGAGGCAGTTATAGATTTTAAAAAGAATAAAGAAATTTAAATCAAATCTATCCAAATCTAATATAATCAACTTTGAAATTCAAATCAAATCAAACAAAATCTAATACTTTACTAACTTACTAGGTTATTACCCATGTATTACATGAGTTAATTTTAGAAATTGATATTTATATATGTATAATATAATAATTATATTAATAATAAAGTTTACTTAATTTTAGTTAGTTAGTTATTAAATTAATCCATATTAGATTGACATAGATATGATTTGCTTTAAAATTTAAAAATAAAATCAGTAAATGACGTGGCAAAAGGAGAGAGCGACATGTGGCAAATTCAATGAGAGCATGCCATGTGGCAAATTCAATGAGAGCATGTCATGTGTCATTTAGTTACTCTTTTAATAGTATAGATAGAGATAGATTAATTAAATCTATCCAAATCCAATATAATCCACTTTTAAATTCAAATCAAATCAAATCAAATAAAATCTAATAATCTACTAACTTATTAATTATAAGATAATATAATAAAAGTTTAAAAAATATATAAGAAAACAATTACTCTTCATATATATTTAGAAATATATAAAATTAATAGGTCATAATAAATAATAATATCACCTTATATACTTTTGTTTAAAAAATAATATTTATATATTTATTTTTTATTTATTATATTTTATATATATTAAAAATATCCATGTAATACGCGGGTAATAAACTAGTTATAATAATATTTTATGATTTAAACAATAAATATTTTTTAAACAAATTAATCTATTACTTGGGAAGGGGAGACGGTTTATAGCAATGGCAGCTCCGGCAAAATGCTTTCTCGTCACTGGCTCCCCTGTACGTTTTATACATTCCATCTCTCTCTCTCTGATCCCCTATGAAATCAAATTCAACCTTAATTTCTATGTCTTCACTCTTCAGGGCGTGGGTAAAACCACTCTAATTTCTAGGGTTTTGGAGAGCCTCAAAACTTCAAACCCCAATTTAAACATACAGGGTTTCTTCACTCGTAACGATCTATCATTTTATATATCTATGATTATGTTTTGATCAAGTGTTTTCGTTTTTTGTTTACTGATATGATAAACTTCGATGAAATTTGATGAATAAATAGGTGAGATCAGACAAGGAGGCGAGAGGGTGGGGTTTGAGGTGGTTACATTAGACGGTCGTACTGCTCCACTTGCTTCCATAAATTGTTCTAGGTAAGTATACTATATACGATTACCTTTCTATCATTCAATGGCGACTTATGTGTATTCCCACCGTTTGCCCCCATGAAAATCGTCGAGTTTTCTGGACCAACATCTGTGCCTGTGCCATAACTATTTCTCTAATGGAAGTGGGTTCAAGCTACCTCCTTTAAACATAGTAAATGCTTCATACATGTTGGAGATTTGAAGTTTTTGGACATTAGCTAGTAGTTGCGATAATTATTGTGAATAATTTTTAGATATACTTAATTTTTTCTCTCTGTTTATGTTGAAGTGCAAAAGCCAAGAGTTTCAATGTGGTAGAACTAAGAAAGATCAATCACATAATTAGGCTTCCAAGTTCAATATAATAATCTCCGAAAATAGTAAAATTATAGGGGGAAGAACAATGAAATGAAATCATTTCAGCTGTAACATGCGTGGAATCTTTCTTCTGAAGTTTTGGGACAAAAACTCAAGGCACAACGAGAACAAACTCATTTTAGTTGAAACTCATGCTACTTAATAGAAAGCCACAATGAGCTAATGACTACTTTAACTTTCTTCGTGAGGATGGAAGTCATGCTTGAGGGAGTGGCTATTCTGCCATCTGATGTTTGATGCATCCTTGGTTTTTCTGTGGATGATATATTGATGTTTAAGTATGAGATCTGACTCAAAACCTCTGGGTTATACAGAGCAAGCATAACCAATTGAGTGCATATATGACTATTTTCTTTTTTAAACTCTCCTTAATAAGAAAACAAAAGGATAAGACAGAGAAGTGTGTCATCTTAATTGTCTTAGCTGCCTTAATCAATACATATAAATTCTTACAACCCCTGGACCCCCAAACTCTGGGCAGGATCCCTGCCCCCTTCACTAGATCTGCAAAATCTTAGACCAGTTTTCAGTTCGAATTAGATTCCATATCCTACACTTGATATCTATGTTTCCTTATTCATCGTGAGTTGCTTTGTCCATGGCAGTGCAGAGTCCATTAGATGGCCTACGGTGGGGAGATACAGAGTTGATGTAGCATCATTCGAGTCTTTGGCTTTGCCTGAGTTACAGGTGGGTCCTGCCTGTCAATCTTATATAAGGTGATAGTTTGCATTAAAGGATGGATTCTGGGACCCACTGGAATTCCACAGATGTTAGAACATGATGCTCATGCTTGTTGTGTTAGCAAAGATGAGGGGAGATAATTGAATATCTCCAGAATATAAATGAAGTTTGACTTCCGTAGTTCCATGGTCAATGGGACTAATTTCCATTTCGAAACTGATTAGAATTTGTCAAATGTCCGAGTAAGAAGTAAGAACTTATAAATACCACCAACTTAATAACAAATACGGCAAATGGAAAAGGTTGGTATGGGGTTTCTAACTCAATCCAATCCATTTTTGAATATAGAAAGTAATATGTTTGACCTCATGGTTAACGATGAACCAAGGAGTTTGAGCACCAACATCTAGGAACTTAGGAAGCGTGTCTTGGAAGAATAAACCGCTGAACTTGTGTATAACATACATATTAACCTCATGTCTTGATTATATGCAAGAGAACATGTTTAGTCATTGCTTCATTGCATTCACTTCGATCATATAGCATATTAGTTTTGTGGGTCCCATTTAGATGGTACAAGAAGAAATGGACGAGGATGGAATGGAGAACTGGGATGGGGGAACAGAAAGAAAGCATAAATCTATAAGATCTTGGTCCTTTGTCTAAATACATTCTGAGTTTTGATTATGTCTTTCTATCCATTTGTAGATGTCCAGATCTTCTGTTCATACTCCATGTTACTTGTCATATGTTGCGGTTGCACCATTCATGGAGTTACACTTTCTGCAGTAAGTTGATTTTCATTTCATTGCCAGGTCAAAGAAGAGACTGATCTCTTCGTGATTGATGAAGTTGGTAAGATGGAGCTGTTTAGTTCGTCGTTCTTTCCTGCAGTGTTGCAAGTTTTGGAGTCTAACAAACCATTTCTAGCTACCATCCCCATTCCAAAAGCTGGTCGAGATATACCGGCAGGTATGCGTGACACAAACTCATCCTTCCGTCATGCTTTTCATTTTCCATTCTATTTTCTTTTGGTACCGAAAACAGTCAGCACTTGAATTGTGAAAAGTCAAACGTAGTATATTTTGAATTTCTGAATTCATGGCACCAAATCACCTACTCCTTCCCCATTAAAGTAGTTAACAAGATACATAGTTTCAAGAAAATGCTCGTGTTTTTGTCAAATGCCCTTCATCAAAGACGCAACGAAGAAAGATATGGATCCTATCAGTGTTCTGAGAAGAGCTAGGCAGCTGACCGAGGGCCTGCTCTTAATTGATAAAACAGTATATTTACTAATGTGGCATATTAAATAATAAAAAATATGCAAACCTAATAAATAAAAAATACCATAATACTTATAAGACCAAATTATCAAAAAGGCAAACAAATAAATTACCATGCTTCAAAATTTTATTATGATTGACTGCAAAAACATAAAGGACATCATTTTAGTGTGGTAAAGTTTGAGGACATTACTGCCCAGGTAGTTGCTGCTCTCTTTTAGGTTCGGATCTTCGTGTTTTGTGTGAGATTCACTTGTCTCGTGGAATCGTGGATCCTCTATGGTCACATACTCAAACTTAATTGTCAACTTCTAACCTCTTTTATTTCTTTCCTGTTTTTTGTGATACATATATCTTGAAGACTTTCTAAAGCATTAAGTTACTTTCTCTTTTCATAGGACATTTTAGAAAGTTACAAATGTTGATATATAACTGATTAGAAAATATGTGCACATGTGGTTCCATGAGAATTGCAAGGTTTAATATGACTGAAAGGTTATGAGAGAGTTTGAATATTTGTTTAATAACGAAGGAACCCTATGGATCCATGTCAATTGCCTACAATATATTTGTAAATGATAATATGTAGTTGTAATTGAAGTTTTCTGAAAGAAAAGCAATTTCTCAATTATCATATTCCTGCAGTCGCGAGATTGAAGAATCATCCAGGAGCGACTGTTTTTACTCTAACAAAAAGCAACAGGGATGCGATGAAAGATCAAATATACTCCCAGTTGACGGACAAGCTGGTTTAAACCCTTCTTGCACTTGCAGTCAGACTAGTATAGTGTGTTAAGTCGTGGAGACTATCTTGCCGGAAGGATTGTTCGTTGCCTAGGAGCAGGTATCGAAGGGCGTAATTCATTTCTCGGTTTTAGTTTTCCCAATGTAATTAATTGTACACTATAGTCTAAAATTAATATAATAGATTTGCTATTGCGACCGTAGACATAGGTATGTTTGCACCGAACCACATGTTATTTGTGTCCTCATTTTTTCTCATTTCTTTTCCTGCTTTTCTTACTTTTTCATGCGTCATTTTCTCAAATAGTGTACCTACTGTTCAGTGAATCCCCGTGAAGTACACAAAACACATTGGATGGACTCGATGGATGATTGATCAACCCATAAACCTCAAATCTAATAACTAAATGTTTTGATTATTCTCTTAATTTTAATTGAATGCACATAATTGGGAAGGAGGCATGGATAAAAATCATCAAGTTTATATTTAATTTTTATTTAATAAACATAATGACATCATGTACAATTGTACAAACATAGCGAGGGTTGGTTAAAACCCTCAATGTAAAGATACCAAAAAAAGGAAAAATATGTGAGGATCTCTATACATTCACTCCAACATAATTCAACC
This sequence comes from Centrapalus pauciflorus, assembly GCA_020465985.1. Classification (NCBI taxonomy): domain Eukaryota; kingdom Viridiplantae; phylum Streptophyta; class Magnoliopsida; order Asterales; family Asteraceae; genus Centrapalus; species Centrapalus pauciflorus. The sequence continues at coordinate 422,772 of JAANYP010008581.1, forward strand.
AAAGTCTTGTGTCAAAACTTGTTCTGGTTAAATCTTAAGAATCAAACACAAAACTTTGAAAAACAAAAAACGAAAAACATGGGGATCATGAAGTTCTCCGATCATTTTCAGCAGTTCGCAGCATCTCTTTTGCCATCGAAGAGAATGTCTGTGCATTATCTTGCATTTCTGCTGTTTTCAAGCTGATTCCCTGTCCAAATCACAACAGGGTGACCAAGATTAGTGACTGATTTAACGTTCAACTGTCAAATAAAGTTGGTTCTTGGGAATCGTTGGTGGTTTATACTAAAAGAATCAATCAGCACACTAATCTGTAAACAGTTTGGTGTAGCCAAAAACAAATTGTGATGAAAAACTATTAACATTAATGTAAACTTTTCTTGGTGGAGACAAAGGGATGTTAATCATATTATGAATTACCTTCAGTTTTCTGACGTTGTCACTCAGCTTGTTTTGTGCTATTTTGGCTGCACTTGTTTCCTGCAGTGTCAGCAAATGGGCGTCAATATATACACTTGTGTCACAGCTAACATACTTCTAAACTTTATAGATCAGCTTATGACTTCACAAACGTTCACTAACCCAAAACGTGTGTTACAGGGAAAAGGGGGGGGGGGGGGTGTTGTAGACGGACAAAGGGGGCCCTGTATGGTGTGTCACGTCCACATGAAAGGGAAGTGCAGTGAGAGAAAAGATCATAGAAGCTAAATAGAACGGGTACTTACGCCAGTCAAGCTAAATCCATATTTTTTCTTGATTTGATCTACTGAACCAGCCTTCTCATCTTGTGGTTCTTCCTTTGTTTGCACTTTCTCCTTTTTGACGTTCATCTCTTTTAATTTACCTGTAAATATGAAAGTCCTTCAAAACGTTATTTGCAACACAGACCAAACAAGTGGGGGTGATTTTGTGCATGCTACATCACTGCCAATGCAGATATGCACAACACCTAGTATCTATACAGCTAGGAAGATTAGGGTGTCTAAACTCGTTTGCTCCCTAGCTTTTGTCAATCAGCATTCGTGTCGGCCATTGACTCGTTTGACTTGTAAAAGTGAAAGTAAACTGAGTTTTGGAATGAATGGAGTATATCTGAAGATAACTTTGTCAATCTTTACATCAAGATTCTATCTGTGAGAACTATGGGTAAGAGATGGCTTGCAGATGATGTTTAAAATAAGTTGACCAACCTTTGAATGCTTGAAATTTACTTGAAAGCTTCTGCTTGTTAAGTGCAGCCATCATGGTGTTTCCTTTCGGTTTCTCTTCTGGACAATCAATGTCGATATCATCTAGAAGAAAATATGTAAAGATGTAAATTTGGTAGCTAAACAGTCTTTCTTATTCAAAATTACATTTAAGCAAACACCAGCAAGTCTAATGGAAGTACAATAATTACGTTGACTAGTTGTACATGACTATAAACATTTTCATTCCAACTGAGAAGCAATTTGTTAAGGATTTAAGGAATATGCAAAGGTCAGACCTATATCCAGTTCAACATCGTCTTCATCTGTGGGGAGGTTTTCTCGGGTTTCAGTCTCCAATGGAAAGTTAGCTACTGAAAATATCATCGATAGTTCTTCAAAGCTTTCTGTAGCGGGCTCTGGTTCTGTTTCTGGCTCATGCTTCGGTTTGCTTCCTTTAATCATAGAACTAAAGATTCCCTGTTGCATGCAATAGGTAGAAACATTAGTACCATATTAATCAGGTCACTGTGGAGCTGTAAGAGTTTATTACACTTATACCTTTTTCTTTTCTTTGTGGACGACATGCTCTGACTGAATCTCATGCGGAACTATCAGATCCTTGTTATAGACTTGGGTAGCCGAGTCTAAATGCCTAAGAGAAAGAGAGCAAATGAAAGAATGAAAATTATGTATGGCACTTTCACAGTTGCATTAGAGATTGTACTAAACTAAAACAACAAAACAGATATATAATTTAAGAAAAAACATAACATGAAAGGTTCTTCTGTCCCCATTAAAAAAACTAGTTCATTCGTACAATATCTATATGCTTGTATGTTAAAAAAGAAAAGAAACCTGCTCTTGGGAAGTTTTGTTAGGATAGGAACATATATACACGTGAACTGATAAAAATAATTATTGTTTTTCAAGGATTTAGTAGCTTAAATAGAATGGTTGTTGACATGCAAGTTGTGACGCTCAAAGGACATGGCGACAGATAACAAAAGGATTCACCTACACCAAGGTTTATGAATTACCTGAAGATTTCCCTTTGCAGTAGAACTGAAACAATAAAAACTTCTTGATCACGATTTACCTGTACCATGGTAGTTTTGAAATTCATTAAATCAGCAGGATGTTCATGTAATTTTATGAAGATAGACGGCTGATATTTCTGAAGTAAAGTGTATTACCATGATAATATCACCATTTTCTGAGGCACAAATTGAACTATCAGGTAAGCAATTCGGTTTTGAAGTCGAAAGTGCAAGTCCTCTAATGGTTGTTGCCTTCAAAAGTGATAATTCTGGCAGGGATCTGAAATGCGAGTCATATAGGCAACTAAGTTTCAACAAAAATATTTGAATGTAGTACTAATATATCTCAGCTTGACCAATCTCTCGCAATCCAAAGCAGACTAAATCTGATTTCACATTTCCTTAAAGCCTTTGAAGACAAGATTGTTGCATACAAAAAAAATTAAACACAGTTTCTCCCAAATCCCAGTCCCTTCCCAAAAAACAGTTTCTTCCCTTTCGACAAATAAAGATCACACCAACTCAGACTTTTCATTTAGGGAAGAATAATGCTTATGTATCCGAGTATATTCTGAATGGGAGAAAAAAAAAATACCTAATTTCAACTTTCCCATTAGTAAACACGAGTACAAGAGCAGTATCAGAACAAAATGTAGAAGCCCAGCAACAAATCGAGGAATTGAACTTCTTTTTGTAGCAAACTTTCTTCACACCCTGAAGAAAAATTAAACCGGTGGTAGTGATTACAATCAGTATCATTGATGTCAAGAAAATTGATTCTTCTGACCTGAACAACATGTGGAAGTGAATAGACATAAGCAGCTTTCTCAGAACATAGTAGCAATAAGTCCTTTACTATGCCATCATCAAAGGAATTGCCTTTGTGCAAGTCTACACCCCTAGATGCATTATATCCTCTACCAGTTGTTCCCTGTTCATCTGCAAAGTAATACATCTCTCTGTCATATTATATCACATTTTTGTTCCAACGGCACCAATGCTTGCCTCAGAGGAACCATGAGATCAAGGTTTTATGAGTTTTGTGGAGCAGGAAAAGGAGAGAGATCAAGGTTTTATGAGTTTTGTGGAGCAGGAAAAGGAGAGAGATCAAGCTTGGCGACAACCTAATATAGAATAATACAAAAACCTCAAAGGAAGTATGATTCACTACCCAACATTTGGATGAGTAAAGCTTTAGAAGGTTTATTAGGATGAACTGATCCATTGTTGAGTATATTTCCTGTTTCACTTTCAAGTGCCCAAGCCGATGAATCCTTTGTCACCGCCATTAGGACACTCTTCTCAAAGCCATGCAAGCTGCACATGCCAAATTGCAGAGAGATGACAGCCACAGACAATTCACTTGCTATATGTCTCTCATATAATAAAGTTGGTCCTCCAATATCAATTAGCGAAACCTGCATCAAGAATTGATATACTAATATGGCTCTCAGAATTCCTCATGGTAGGAGAGAGAATATAATTATATGATGATGAACATTTTATATGCTTGACCAATCTGTCCTTAAACTTTTGGTAGAATGTAAAGCCTGTTAAATTTAGATGATGGTAAAGTCTCCCATCAGAGTAAGCTCATGAGTGAAAGCAGATCTTGAAAGGAATGCTAGTCAGAATGGAGAAAATTTGATATCTTACATATCCTTGATCTGACCCCACAGCAATATGTTTAGAATCATGGCTTGAACTTATTGAAAGCACTGCTCCATTAACCTTAACAAGTTTAACACTTTGAATGATATTGCTTCCTTTTTTTGAACTTCCTGGTAGCAATAGTCACAATGTAGGAAGATACATCATCAGTGTGCAACACACCATATGACCATAAAGCATCTACATATTTCCAAATTTCATACAACTGTTTACTTGTTAGTTGCTTATAGCAGGATTTATCTACGACCTAGGTTCCAATTAATGGCTGAAGACGGTTGTTTTGTTAAAGACAACTAGACAAGAAAAAACACCACCTCTTACAAATTATGATTCCTAATTTCTATATACGTTAAATGAGGCATAGGCACCACATGCAAATATTTGGACTTATTATCCTTGGATGATGCACAAGTAGTAACATCTGTATACATGAATGAGCTACCAATATGAAAGTAAGTACCTTGTAAGGACAAAAAACTGCTCTCTGTGGCATATGGCTCTGGCTTAAATTTAAAAATTCTGACCTGCAGCATAAAATATCATACATTAAACTATGCAATTCAAATGAAAGGTATTAAATACTCCTGCAATCTGATCATATACACTTACTGTCCCACTTTGATCTCCAGATATGAGGAGCCGTGCTTCCATATCATAGCACAATGCAGTCAGGGGTACACCACTTGATTGATCATCCTCACCCTGCATCATTGGAAGTGAGTATCATAAGAATGATCGGATACAAAATAAAAGAGGATAATAAGGTGATTTTAATGTACAATCCACTGACGCACAATGCTGTTAGAATGCAGAAATAAAACCAGTTAATTTCTGTTATCTTTTATCTTTCATAGTTTCATATACAGTATATTTAGTACGAACAAATGAATGATGGTTCCATTAATTTTCTTTAAAGAAACTGTCTGTTAAAAATATGAAAGAAAACAACATGTAAAACCTCACTTCTTTCAAGATAAAAAGCCTCACACAAGCAGTAAAAATAGTTCCAGGATTTACCTGTTGATGGAATGATACAATTGGAATCAAGAGTGGAGACGATGCATCCCAAAAGTTTATGGCTCCATTGCTGTGTCCTGTTACATATATGTTCTTAAATTTTGAAAAACTGCTAAACGTGTTGGATGAAGATCCATCTTTTTGCTTAGCCTCAAATGAAAAAACTGAAGGTATCTTTTTTGACAATAATAGGTAGTCCTGCAAAGAGAAAACAGTGTATAAATCCCCGTAATGTTGAGAACTACATGATGCTTTGTTTCCCTTTATTTATAAGATTTCTTTTTGTGGATAAGTAAAGGCATTTAGTAAATATGAAACTTCATATTACCTCATCAGCAGAAGATAACAAGCAAGGATTGTCAGTGATGAACTTTGCTACAGTGATGCATGGGTCAGCATATGGTAGTGTCACCTTTACCTCTTTTGGAAGTGATGGTGGAGACCTAGATTGGGACTGAACTAGATATTTTTCAATTGAACAATCATCGTATGCATAAACCTGGCCTGACTTGCCAAGAACAAGAAAACAATCCTCTTTATGTTTGCTATGTTCGTTGTGGGACAAAACAAGCTCCATGTCAACACATGGCTCAAATGAAGCAATTCCTAGTTTAGTAGTGCGAGATTCAATCTGGTCGTTTATTATAATAACCTGCCAAACAGGATCAAACAAATCTTATCAGCAAATAAAGTCCTTAAACCAGAATTAACTTTAAAAAAAATATCTAAAGAGTGAAATATTTTAAACACTGATAGAAATTCACATCACAGCATTGGAAAATATAAAAGAGCCAAAAAAAAACAGCATTTGTCACCCAACATATCTTAGTAATTATCCTTCACATGCAAACTCAAATATCCTTCACAAGAATCTCTGACGTTAGAATTAAATTTCTGTGAACACATGATATATGGTTGTATACTATGCCATAAGATTGAGTTTATTCTGTCTCCAAAGACATAGCAGCAGAACCGGAAGATATTCTGGATCTTGAGACAAAACAAAATGAATGTCAATCAATGTAGAAGCAATCATGCATTAGTACCTGTAACAAGTTTGCAGATGAAGAGTCAGCAGCACCAAGAACATATAGTCGACTTGCTTTCCCATCTGCATACACCCATTTCAATCTGGCTATCGGGACTTTGTCCAGCTTATACCCAAGATTTAGTTTAAATAAAGGAGCATTTTGGGTGCCACTTAACTCCTTATCAGTAGCAGGTTCAGTTTTCGAGTCTATGGTACGAGGAATACTCCAGATTAGAAGATCTCCATTGCTGTATCCAATAACTACTTTGCTTCCAAAGGGACAAGCCCAGCATGCAGCTGTCACCTTTTTAGTGTCATTATTTAGTGATTGCATCAAAGTTCCTCCAGTTGTAAAAATGGGTTTGCTATCTTGAATTGACCATAGCGTAACAAATCCATCTCTATAAATTATAAGAATCCTGAGTTGAGAAATGACGTATGATGTAAGATTTTAAAGATTCCAAGGTACAGAATACATACAAAACGCAGTAGAATAATACAACTTTAAGTGACTGTACAGCATAAGATCCATATGCTAATCATCTTTCACCAACTAAATTTATAGATCAAATACTGGAGAAATATCCTCACAGGTGGACCAGTAAACAAAACAAAGGTGAGGCGGTTTTTATTTGAAATTATGATGGACCAAGGGCATCATTCATTCTTCACCAGGTTTTGTTTATCACTATCTTGAGGTTTTAAACAGTTACTAATATTCAGAAGGAAAACTGATTTTGGATATCACCTCTTACTTTCGGCAGAAGGTTGAGGCAGTATATACATGACAGCAGCATCACTGGGATCCTCCGTTAAATTACCTAAAAGGTAACCCACTTTAGTCAAGGAATACAACGCATAAAATAAAACCTGACAAATGGAACAACATACATTTCAGAATATCTTTCATTTTTATCTGCATAAAATTGCACATGCATGTTGATATTTATTTATAAGTTCACATCTGTTTCATCTAATCTGACAAGTTATGTTACTGGAGGATATTTCTGCTGAACGCCTGAACGTACCATAAGTCCTCAACATAGGTTGTAACAATATGAAAGAGAAAATTGTTAGTGTCTATAGTCAGTCGATGCAGGACAAATTTTCAAGCTGAGATCTTATCTATGGAATGGTTAATAAACAATTTAACGGCATGGTGAAGCTGGATGATAAAATGAACGCAGAAATCAGATATGCCACAGCATAATCATTCACTCATCCTCAGTTTCCGAAAGAAAATCATTTTGGAAGTACCACTACAAACATATTGATCATTAATGCTTACCAAGAAAATTTTGTTAACACAACATCTGATTAGTCTTCTTTTATTTTCACAAAAGTTTAAAATTTTGTTGTCTATCCAACTCTGAATTAATTAGCAGAATGACATACATCTGATATTTCATGAACAGCACATGTCAATTGTCAAGTCAAAAAGCTTGTAAATGGACTCAATTATTAAGTACTGATTTCATCAAACGTGTTGTGACAAAGCTTTAACATTCAAATTTCCTAGTGACAAATCTTTCAATGAAGTAACAAATTGCATGACAAGGACAATAACGTGACAGCAATTGACAGCAGAGCTGGATAAGAATTTTATATCCTGTCAGGACACTTAGAAACAACATACTGGTTTCGTAAAAAATGAGAAAGAAATTTGGTGGAATGGGTGCATTATTCTTAAATACTATGTGAAGAAAGAAGATTAGAAGAATATAGTGGATTCCGATGCAAGCAACATAAAAGTGAATAGCTATCCAAAGAACAATTTTCATTATCAAAGTAATTTAACATGCTGCAATTCATGATGATGTAAATAGAAATTTGGCAGGTTAAAAACCCACTCAACTTAATATAAAGGTTCCTGTATACAAGAGAAAAAGGAAGACATTTAAAAACCAAAGGAAAAACCAATGAAAAAAAAATTTGAAGCCAAGCACAATGACGGGGTAAAACGACCTCAACTGTAGACTGTAGTTATCCCAAATAACCAAAAGTGCATCTAGTAAGATTCAAGTATTGCATAAAAAGTGTTACTCACCATGAGATGCTGAAAAAGGAATTCGGTATTTCATTTGTATCATATTACAAGGTTCTTTGTCAAACTTCATAACCGAAACATTACCAAATAAGTCTCCAACATACCTGAAAAAGGAATTCGGTATTTCATTGTAACCTGAATATCTTGAAGTTGTACAATCACTAAATGCCCTTACAAGTTACGAATTTTGAGAAACACTTACATATAAAAGGTACGTTGAAGGACTGTAAAAGAAGTAATTTCTTCCTTATATACATGTGCATGAGCTAACGACTTTAAGCCTATGTCCCAAACCTATGAGTATACAATAGTAGCCATGATCTCACATATACTTGGTAAATTTAGTGCATTAATTCAAAGTATGCCTCTTTAAAGGAAGCTATTTTGATTTATTTATTATCTTTTGTGTGTGTGTGTGTGTGTGTGTGTTTTTTTTTTTTTTTTGGGGGGGGGGGGGTAGTATCAATTTAGACCAAAAGCGCTTACCTCGATATGATTGGTTGCATTAATGTTTATAAGAAACTGTTCGTTATGAATGAACTGGAAGAAAGAGTACAAAATTAAAATTAGTTTGCAGGAAATCAGTATATAAATAATAATTCCTCATCATGAATCATATGAGTCTGATGCAGAGGGCATTCAGGTAATCTAGAGGACACATACCTGCAAAAATTTGCTTGGTACTGCCTCTGGAGATTCCAGTATAACTTGAGTGTTATCTTGTCCAAATAACTTAATCCGGCCATCTCTAGTCAAAAAGAAAAATCCATAATGAATTAGATATTTGATGAATTGTAAGAACAGTCGTACAAATCCATTAGTCCTTTCATATTGCTTGTTTCATGGAAGTATGCTTCTATGAAAAGCCACGGAAGCCAGATGTCTAACCAAGTAAAATGACTCTTGAGCATTATTATTGTATACAACATATATTATCACATAATTTGGTTGTTTTAAAGTAGCAAGCTGGGTAGAAGCTAACGTATCCCTCTACAACCTTGTACGAACCAAAGGAAGTGTGAACTTTGAGATTTATTGTGATTTTCCTAATATTTACTTTCCAACTAGTCAACTTTAGCAAAATTATTGGGACCCACGTCACACGAACTCATTTTTTTAAGAAGTCATTGAATTAATTTATTTTCCTAAAAGTCGCTACAACCTATAAACAACTCATACCAAAACTCATTTTGGCATTGATTTAATATCAAGTCCAATCCTTCAACTAGCATACATGTGAAACACTACACAAGCACAACAAAAAAAACTTTCATTTGGATAAGAGAACAGTTTGGTTCGCCAGAATAATTAATCAGTGTTTTTCCTCCAAGTATTCACAGAATCATCATATATTGCAAGGTTGCTGTCGTAAGGGTAAAAAAGCTTACGTGGTTGAGATGGCAAGAATCTTCTGAATAGGGTCATGAGCAAACAAAGTACATCCTGATGGGAGGCCATGATGGAAAATGGTGCGTGGATTTACGTCATCCGGCTTTAAACCATCTGGATTTCCTCCAGGCTGCAGCACAAGCATTGTTAGTAGTGTTACAAGTTAAGACAGCCCTGCTAATGTTTCTAACAGCCAAAAAAAAAAGGAGTTTTAGCCATTATTTAGACTTGGTTTCTTCTCACCAGGTAGAAGAGCTAGTTCACAGGGCACTTGCCTTACAAATGTATAAATTTCCAACCAATATCAAATGATTTGAATTCACACAGATGTAAGAGTCAAGACACTGATATAACAGCTGAATCTTATTGTCCGCCACAACTTCAAACTGACATCATATCCAGTACAACAACATCATATGACTATATGAGACCATTTCATTACGTTTCAAGATGGTAAAACTGTACAAGTCAAGTTGCATGAGAACTAACAAGCATTTCCATTGTTTTGCACTAGGAAATGCAACGGATTTAGTAGGAAAATTTTAGAGTGGAGCTTGCCTTACATGGTAATTTAAACACGTAATATCATAGAGTAGATCTTATTCAACCAGATATCATCATGAAACTTCCCAACCCAAATCAATGAGAATTTTACTTTGAAAATTACATAAGTAAAATAAATCATTGGACCAAAGCTCATTCTTTTAGAATTCAAGACTATGCATTAGGCATATATTCTAATGTTTTATATCATTGTCCAGTCATGGGTATGATATTAATAATCTCTTTTGGTTGTTAGGTAGAATACGGAAACAATATCGAGGATTCGAGGTGTGAAAGTGAAAACTATATGATGAAAATGGAGATTACCCATTCAGGCATTCATCAACCCATCAGGTATCCGTATTATATCATCCACGTGATGTGAATGCTCCGCTGTAATTAACTTCTTTTATAAATAATATTAATATAATCGAAATAACTGATTCAGCAATATTAAGATTAAAGCAGTTTTCTCGTTAGGTGAAAGTACGTTTGCTCGAACCTTCTAATTAGATTGGAAATAATAACAATAAATTACCAACAATAAAACTATTGGTTTGGCTGTTAAGATCTTGCCACGTGGGGAGCTCAATTATTGAGGACGAAATAATAAAATAAACGTTATCCAGTAGAAACACTTTTCCTCGTAGAAATCATGGATCAGGTGAGAGGATTAATAAAACATTATAACTAAAGCGTTTTCGCCCTCAAAGAAAAAAGAAAAGAAGAAGAAGAAGAAGAGAAAAGACATACGCATTGACCGTGTTTGGTAATGACTGAGGTGGCGTTTTCTGGTTGGACACTGGAGGCAGCCTTAATATTATATTAGTTAAACCATTTAGCTAACAAATAGTAACTTTTGGTCTAAAAAGCAAAAAAAACCAGGATTTTTACCGAATGCATTCGCATTTACTCATTTACCCTTTATGCTTATTTTTTCATTAATACAAATACAATATTTCCTTGGAAGAAGTTCATTTTCTTAAATTTTAAATAATGTCTATAAATTTCAGTCCTTAACGAAGTGTTGAAACACGCGTTGACATTAAGCAAACAGAAATAATTGGGCACCTTCATTTTTGTGATTTTTTCCGTAGAACCGAATGTGTCTTTCTTTACCAAATAACACTTTTTAATTTAATTTTATTTTTTGACAAAAATGTTTTAATCCAAACAAAATGAAACGGTAATCGACAGCGATCAATGGAGCTCTGGATCTCAGTTTAAAATCAAAAACAGGTAATATAAAACTTCACAAGTCATCGGAAATCACCATAATCGCTAATCAGTAGTATAAGCAAAAGCTCCTCCTAAGCATATCACCAACAAATATATACCACAACATCTCAAACACCAAAGCAGAAACAGATCATAAGGACCAGAGAGAGATCAGAACTTACCTTCTTCAACGAAGCCTTTTCGACTAGCTTTTTAACGAACATTTCTAAAATCAACACCAGTAATCTCGATTCAAGGCACTTCAGGAGATTAATAATCAGCTTAATTTACGATCTACCGGAGAAAATGGCGATGTCCGGAGAGGAGAGAGAGTTTTAAGTGTGTGTGCTTAGTGAAAACCGCCGTGAAGCAGTCTTAGAACGGTTTTTTGTTTATAGTTTTCCTAATTTCTTTTCGGATTTTATAATTTCAGAAACAGACAGCTTCTGAGAGGTGTACCGTATTTATTAATAAAATGTTTCATTTTACCCCTTTAAATATAACGCATAGTCATCAATGTCCCTTATAACTGAGAGAATTGAATGTCAAGACCCTACGAATTTTGGTTCTTTATGCTCTTAGTTTATATGGTTACATAATCTTGTAAGTTTAAAGAGTATCAAATATATCAGGATCGATTTAAAGAGAAGATTAATTGTAATTAATACTCTTAGATGTTGTTTGGTTTGTAGGATTTTGATAACTCATTTAGGATTTGGATTTAGAAATCATCATACGCTATGTTTGGATAAAAACTAAAAAGAAACGATTTAGTTTCATTTAGCATTTCATATTCCAAACTTCTTCTCATTTCATAATCCATCCATCTTTCTAATTATTTTAAAATCCTATTATTTAGAATCAATCATTTTAAATTCATACAATCCAAACGGCACCTTAGTATCTAATAAAAATACAAGACCGTCTTAAAATTTTAGTTTTTTTTTCATAATAAAGTATATAAAAGTTTTCTTTTCTAGCAACATTTTTATTTAAATTCATCAATATATTAGTGATAACGTTTCTTAAAAAAATTATGCTAATAATTTGGTAGACAATATTTATCAGTTTCTTTTTTAAAAAATCATATTTAACATTTAAATATTGGTTTGATCAAAATTTAATGTCAAGTTATAATTTTCTTATAAAGTTATAATTTATATTTGGTTTGCTGATTAATATATTTTATTTGATTGTCAAAAAAAAACTAATCGATCATCATAATTTCTGAGTGGATTTCGCGTCGACTCAAGTACGTGAATGTACTTATTTATAACATATTATGCCTAATTGTATAGTTATGAAATTTAGTACTTGAATTTAAATTATTAATTATTATTAACCATCGGTAGAAACACAAAAAGCACAGTTTTTTTTTTTACCAATTTTGAACGAACAATGAATAATCTTATACATACTTTCATCTAAACCATGACAAAGAAAATTAAGTTGAATATTTCAAAGTTTGAAGTTTGATCACTTTAATAATTGAGTTGAACGAACAATGAATAATCTTATAGATACTTTCATCTAAACCATGACAAATAAAATTGAGTTGAATATTTTAAAGTTTGAAGTTTGAGCACTTTAATAATTGTTTTAGAACATGCATTTTATGCATATAATCTATCAAAAGTGTACAAAGGTACACACTCGTATTTTAGCATTAAAATGAGATGTATTTCTTTTCCCATAAGTAGAGAGAGGTAAGCATTTAAAGGTCCAACTTTGTGAATCTGTTATCAACCTATAATATTAAAAATAAAAAATCGGTCCTCCAATTCACTTGAACCGATCTATTTCATATTTTCATTATAAAAGACAGGAAAAGCCGAGACCAAACCAAATTGACACCAATACAATCCGGTCCGGTTCAAAACTGTTACACACCCTTATCCATAATGTTTAAATTGAAAGCTCTTAAATGTTGAAGGACCTAAAGTGTATGCTATTGTAAAGATTGGGTACTAATAGTATGAAAGAGGACAGAGAGAGTGATGCTAAAACACGTGTCAATAAGTGAGGTAGATCCGGAGATTGCGAGAAAGTGAAACGGGTTTGATGGTCTGATTTGGTACAACTGTTGGAAACGACAAATTAAAATCCAATTAGTACCCAAAAACGATCGTGTGGTTCTCAGAAGTTCAGACCTTAACCTGCCACCGTTAGATTCAAGGATTCAACGGTGGGACCCAATTTTTCTTTTTTTCCTTGTACATCTAGTCTTCCAAAACAATTGACCTTCAAAATAAAGACATCATCGTCATTTGAAGTTTGGTCGGCTAAATATAAATAATTGAGCCATTGAGGGAATACAATGTATATAATTTTTATCATTTATTATTTAAAACTTAAATAATATTGCAATTTAATAGTATTGCATATAAGATTCGACAGTCGAATATTACCTTCTTTAACAAAAGTGATGGTGACAAATATGATCTTATAGTTCAAATGTTCAATGCAACATGTGAATTAATACATTAAATAATGTTATATATTTATTTAGTTACACTATAGTTTTTCTAAATCTATAATTCTATATTGGCAAAATTGGGCAAGTTTCATTGTTTTTCTTTGGGTTTATTATGAAAAAAACCAAGAAGTTTTCATGTTTTTTTGTGTTTTCGTCCCTTCATGTTATTTTTTTCCATAAAAGTCCTCAAATTAATTTTTCCTTTTTGGTTTAGTGAAATTTTGACATTAGAACCCGGTTTTTCAGTTTTAAAAACCCGGTTTACAAAATATAACCAGGGTCTAATGTCCAAATCTCACTAAACCAAAATAAAAAAAATAACTTGAGATTTTTTATTGAAAAAAAAAAATAACATGGAAGGACAAAAACGCAAAAAACGTGAAAACATGTCGGGTTTTTCATAATAAACCCTTTTTCTTTAACATTTATAATTATGATAATTAGTCAGAAAAATAGAAGTTTTTCCTGTTTAAAGATCAAATGAACAACACAATTTGGATGTTGAAATTTAGGATGCTTTTATTACTCTAAAGACTAAAAGATTTATTACAACACCAATCACGTCAAATTCATTTCTTAAGAAGTAAAATCAAATAACAAGACAAAGATTTGATTTCAAAAGATGCTCAAACCTTTAGCATTGACCTCCCTCTGAACTTAAACGTTGAATGGCATGCTCAAGACTAGGTCTATGCCGACTTAAACCATGCCATGGCCCAGATGAACCACCGCTTAAATTCCCAAGCTTAGCGATCTGTTTATGCAAGACGACTAGGTTGACAAGGGGCGCAGTTGTCGGCCGACCATGAGCACACTGAACCACAAGTGAAATGGCACTTTTCCTGCTGTTACTACTGCAACATGAAAAAGGGTAAAGAATAACTACTGCTCACCTGAAAACAAAGTGAAGTCTGCTTAAGCTCCTCAACAATAAGAGAACATTCTGAAGGGAGTAGGGCATCTCCAAACATGATTGCACCTGTGAATAAATGTTATTAATGAAGGCATTTATCTAGTATATGCAAACTCTTTATAAGCATTCATATTTTGGTTTACGCAAAAAGAAAAGTAACCAGATAGGCAGAATATACAGCAAGTTTCTTTTTTTCTTTTCCTTGTTGTGATGTGTGTGTGCATGTGTGTGTGTGTGCGTGTGTGTGTGTGTGTGAGTGAGTGAGTGAGAGAGAGATGGATTTGTTGGTAAGATAAATTATGTATGAACTTCAAACTCAACAAGAATTATTTCCTTTGTACAGAAAATGACTAAACATGTAACTGTACAAAAAGCATCATGATGGAAGCATGTTGAAGGCAAAAGTTATGGCTACGGAACTAGGTTTTCATCTCAAAAATTAGAGGTGGCCTCAATTATGGGATATGTACATTAAGCTAGAACTAATCAATATAACCCACTGACTGCTATTGAATTTGGTCAACAAGATTCCCGCAAAAAAATTCCATTATTGGCGATTATGCCATTTTACAAATAGTAGCTCTTTTGGCAAATGCCAGGTCAAAAGCTATAAATTTCTTGATATGTAGTAACAAAAATTAGCAGGCAATTTTGTATGTGGAAGTAAAGAAGTTACACATTCTAATAGATGTAGATAAGAAATGATGTTTTTATAGACATGGGCTAGATTCTTGAGATGTAGAGGACTATACCCCTGCAAGCTTTGAAATTTAGAACCCGAAGAACAGCTGGTGGTATTGGAGATGACCCATCAGTATCAGCGAGCTGATAATAGGTTGGATATCAGAAATTGATTGTTCAACAAAATAATCAATAAATATTTCAAGAATAAAACTCAGATATGTAACAAACCTGTTGTAGAAATTCTAGGAGATCCACATCGGTTAAGTTGACACCCAAAATACATGGCACCTGTATGCCAAATAAAATGGATGTGTGACGATAAATCGGTAATAAGAACTAAATCACAAAGGGCCAAAGGGAATTTCAGAAATCAGAAGAGAAAAATAACTGCAAAAGATAAAATCTGGATGGAAGTAACAGCTTTCTTCCTTCGAAATAGGAAAAGGTTCATTTATATATGAAGGATTAAGGGGATTTCAGAAGATACTTTCCAAGCTCATGTCCCATTACTGTCTTCAAACCTTTTCTTTTTCGCTTTTTTAAAGTTTTGTTGGTGAATATGTCTGGATGTCCGTAAAATTTTCTATACTGACAAGGTTTCTTTCATTAAAATCTAAACAACTTGAACATAAAAGTATAAATATGTAGTATGTGAATAAAGCAAAAAAGCATGATCAGCAAGTTAAGACTTAACGTACTGCAATGAGTTTAGCAACAGACGGCTGGTTGTGCAAAAATTTCAGATTCCTGTAATTGAAGAAAAAAAGTGCACCTTTCAGAAATGTGAAAAAACATGCAAATCCATCTCAATTATAAGTAAGAGAGTCTTATTACCTTTTAAAGGACACAGAGCTCTGAGCATGAAAGTTGCATATCCAACCCCATTTCTGGATCTGATCAGAGTAGTTGTTCAGCAATTGAAAACCAATTTCAGGTAAAACCTGTGTGAAAGATGTAAAGAATCAATCAGAAAAAATATCATAATTGTGATACTTGGTGAAAGCCAGAGCAAACGAATCATGCCACATAGAGCATACCAATTCTTGCTCTGCATCCAAATAGGTGGTTGTCTTCATTTTTCCTGAAAGAACCTATAAATTTTGCTGGTCCATTAGGCCAATATTGCATAACAGTAAAAAGCTCAGGAAGTACCTTTTTTACCTTTGCTCTTAGATCTTCAAGTCGTATTCTTTCATCAGCAGCATGCTGCAAACATAACCAAAACAGTGGGGATTGGTCAGTCTAATGCATCACCGTCATGTACTTTTTACATAGTAATGAAAACTGCAACACTATCAGATTAGTCAATGGCAGGTCCAGGAAAAAGATGAACTACATGCATTATGGAAATGAGACCGAATAAAAATGTGAACCTAAAAAGATCTCCATCAATAAGAAGTCAAATTCATGTATCACTAGATAAAAGAGTTGCAAATAAATCTCAAGATTGATAAAGGTTGACATACTTGGTCAATAATAGCAAGTATTCCGCCACCCACAACAGGAATGAATTTCTTGTCAACCTGTTGAAGAACTTTAGAATCCTCCAGGCATTTCTTACTGATAGACTTGGGTAACAGAGAATCACCAGAGAGGTGCAGTATCCCAGAAGATATGTCAAGTATACTGTCCTGATTGATAAAATTACCAGGCTTCTCCATATTCTGTCAATAAACAATGAGAGGCCTATCAGTAACTGGAAATTTATTTAATGATTCCATTGTGGTCTAGAATAAACTAGAATACATTTATATGTAATATTTTTCAAGGGCACTTAACTGAAGTCCATGGACAGTCATTCCGCCATTTCCCCCCAAAATCTAATGCACCCTGATCTTCCTTAGAGGTGAAGTCTGAAGGATGAGACGTGGAACGTAAGATTTGTGTCATCATAGTATGCATGCAAATTCATTTCAACTAAAAACAGTACATAGTGTCATCATAGTATGCATGTAACTTAGTTTCAACAAAAAAACAGCCCATACGTAGCTACAATTTTAGGTAGACTATCACGACATTCTCTCATTATGATGTTGGGAACTTAATGTAGTGGTCAAAATACATGTAGGAACAAGAGTACATGACAAACCCAACTAATCACACCTTCATGCAAAACGTAAGAAACCCTCACACCTGTCAGCAGAGGTACAAGTCAAACCTACAAATAACAACAGATATACCTGAATCAGTATTGTATACATCAAGGCAATGGGCTGCCTCCCCTTCATAATCTGAAATCTCAGATTCAATGATTTTCTTCTTATGATCTCTAGAGAGAAAGAACAGCTGCATGAAACCAAATCTGCAGATTTAATCTACTGCAAAATGCATCATAAGTGGTGATATTACCTAGCCTCAGAATGCAAATCATTTGCGAAACCTTCCTCCAGTGTCAAAGCTACACCTGATGATCTCTGTACATGTTTCAGATTACTAGCTTCTGCACACCAACGAGATAAGAGTTAGTTTCACGAGATTGCTCCGTATCTTGTTACATAGAGATAAGTTCAAGAAACACCTTGTGTTGGGGGATTACGGAGTTTCTCATTGCGGGACTTCCTTGATTCAACAGTCATCCAACTATTGAGGGCTACAAATTTCTTCTTCCCTCTGTAAAATGGCGGGGCTGAACAGCTTCTTCTTGGCTGCTTACCATGAAATCTACATTGAGCAATTTTGCTCTTTCCCTCTTCAGCATAAGATAGTGATGACATATGATGAGATACAGGTATACAAGTTTCATGTTTGCCACAAGATTTAGAACGCCTCCACCCTGCTTCATACAGAAAATCCCAGGGTTGGGGAAACAGAATACTGCCATTTTGAATGTTCCTAAAGTTCATTTTGCAATTCACGTCGCCCTTGAGAAATGAGGGAGTAAGCATATCACCGGACAATGAGCAGTCCTCTCGGGAAGAACTGTCTCTCATGTTATCAAAGTTAAAGATAATATTTTCCCCTTCATCTGCTGAAAGGTCAAACACATCATCTCTGCAATGTTTGAAGTCTCTTTTAGACACGACGACATCAGTCAGAGGCTCAACATGCAGTTTTTCACCAAACATAGAGGCAGACCAATCAGATTTAGAAGACCAATGACTTGATTTAGAACACTCCCAATAACTGCTATCCTCTGTAGAGCAGTCTCCACAAGTCAAAGGTGAGTCAAATGGCTCTTCGGATAAAAAATAGTCTGTATCCAAGTTGCAGTCAGTGGTGATCCTAGTAGGCAAACAAACACCTGTAGTGTCATCCAGCCATGGTTCAGAACCCAGAGTAACATAATCAGTTTCTCTGTTATCAAACCTCTCATCCATGTGAAGCCATTTCCTAAAGTCATCAGCTTGAAATCTTGATTTATTATCACCTCTTTTGCTTCCAACAATAGGGGACTGATCCAATCGAGAGGAGCAACTTCTCATAAAGGGCTTCATAAGATCATGGTCAACTTTCTCTCTGTCGTTATCTAAATAAAGTGGAACCACAGATGGTTCTTTCACAACTATTGTGTTGTTTATACTACAATCAGTTTGTAGAGAGTTTGAATACCATTTAGCATCCGAAAGATGGTCCATGTGTTTATCAGACATCTCCCCAATATATTTGGTCTCTAAGGCTAGGTAACTAGTGTGTACTCCCAGGTAGTTGCTGCTCTCTTGTAGTATTGGGGCATTGCATTCAGGCAAAGATCTTGAACTAAATGCTAGTGAATTGTCAGGCAGATATGAAAAGTCCATTTCAATTCCAATGTCTTCAGATCGGACATTATTCTTTTGAGATCGATTACATGGATATATACCGTATGGCATGCGCTTTGTCTCTTCTCTCGGCATCTCTAGTTGGGGCGAGGAAAGAAGACTAGAAGCCCGATGGCATTGCGGCATGCACCTCTTCTTAGGAAGCCCATAACTATTCGAACCTGATTTACAAGTTAGCGACAGATGAATCCATGTAACCAAACAAACCATATTGTTTTTCTTTTTGGTTTATATGCAAGACAAACCGGCCATATATGTCATAAGAGCAGATATTCAACCATTTTAATGATAGCAGGTCAATAAGAGTTGTATTTCATATTGAGTCAAGCGGTAAAATAGATATTAAAAATGACTAAAAAGGAAAATGGATTGCAAGTCATCTGAAGTGTATTCATTTGCTTGCAAGCTCCTAACATAGATCATTAATTCAATCATATAATTTTGTTATCATATTTAATACGTTATTTATCAAATAATTCAAAAGTGATTGCACCAAAAAAGTCCAACCCAACCTGGCCCACAGTTAAATGTTACCCATTCGATACTTTACGCAACCTGCCTGCACAACCCATTTTGACACCTCATTGTGTACTGATTCCATCCCACATCAGGTGTCAGCATTTGAATAATCAGAGTTATAGAAGATTTCAAAATCCAGCGCGCTCCCGGCCTTTGGACCCTTGGCCTGCTTAAAAGTTTATTCGAAACATAAACCTAAAAACGAAAAGTAATGTTGCTTCTTTTTCCCTAACATGTAAAGTGCTAATATAAATATGCATGTTTACATAAATCACTTATCTATTAAAATTTATAATTAATACTTATTAGTTATTATTATTCTTTCCTAAATTAATGAATAATATTTTAGATGGTACATTTAACTACTTCAACCATCAAGAAAATAATTAATGATTAGTAAACAATAATAGATTAACAATCTATTATCTTTAATGCTTGAAAAAAAAAATATTTTTTATAACTTATATAATTATAGAAAATGATAAAATTATTATAAAACATATAAAGAACTAAAAAAAATTAGATAATAAACTATAAACTATATATTTATAATATATATATATATATATATATATATATATATATATATATATATATATATATATATATATATATATATATATATATATATATATAGTAAAAGCAGTTATGGTTATATAGCATTATTAGAAAAATAACCTGCTAAAGTACTAATCAGATATCTTCTCTCTAAATAGCTTGCTAAAACAGAAAAAAAATTTATAGTAAAAAGAAGTTACAGTTATATAGCATTATTAAAAAGAGAGTTACGGTTATATAGCATTATTTAAAAAAAAAATAATCTGCTAAGATACTAACCAGGTATCTTCTCTCTAACTAGCTTGCTAAAACAGAAGAATTTCTATAGCATGAATAATTAGAATAGAAGAGACGAAGATATGATGGCCAGCCAAACTCTTCCAGTAGCTGACTTGTAGGCTTGACAACGTTGCCAAGAACTCATTGTCAACAGGACTTTTTTTACAATGCAAAGAAAGTAAAAGATTTTTACATAGATGGAAAATCGTTATAATGATATTTTAAAAGAAATTAATATAACGTAAGAGATTTTACATGTTTCTTTTTCTATGTAATTGTAGAAAAGATTAAAGGCTGTCTTAGCAAACATACCAACTTAAGATGCTTAGCTTCAGAAAAACTACACTTGCTATACAAGGTCCAAAATAAGAAAATTTCATACTTAGATGCAGAACAGAGGGACCATTGTTGTATACATACTTTTACTTGCAATATAAATTGCCCCCTAAATCATGAGTAGAATACAGTTTTACTTGAAATACTTTTATTGAAGAGAAAGAAGGGCACACATAAACGCATATTACAAAAATAAGTGCTATTACCATCTCTGGTTGATAAGGTATCAACTCCATTCCATAGATCATCATCTTCTTGGAACATATGAGCACCTTGAAAGGTCAGAAGACGTCAAATTCAACGCAAATATTAGAATAGTAAATAAACAACTCAACTGGTGCAAATAATGATCGACTCGATCAAAATTGATGTCATAGCACACCTTGACTCCAAAAGCATAAAACGGCTTTCTTAATGAAAGTAAAAACAGGATCCCAATCCTGTAACAATGATAGAAATAGTTATAGAAATCTGAACTGAAAATGTGTCCTGCATAAAAGCTCACAAGAATGAACTTGATCAATAACATACAAGCACCAATAACATCAAAATGCACATGTCCATGGATCACAAATGTGTCGGGTTTTTCTTATCAAACAGTAGTTCCTATCATGATATGAAGTACATTATACACTATGAATTCTCATGTCAGATATTGGTGCCATTTTTGGTATATCTCCTTGCAATCTGTCTAAATGTAATATTAACAAATGAAAACAAGCAAGTCAACTTTGTGTCTTCATGAGAAATGGCAGACTGAAATGATTAGTCCTGGGCCAATGATACTAAGCAAAGAAGATTTACACAACCACCATAAGGCCTAACATTGATGACATACGGAATAGATCCATATTGGAAATATGGACAAGTGTGTGTGTGTGTGTGTTTGAATCAGTTAGAATTGTGTAAATAGGAAACTGTATTAGAATAGGAAACTCTATTTTTTATAGGGACCCTAAATGATCCTGATTCTCTTCTATAGATTGGGTATGTCCTGTGTGAATCATAAACTCTTTTTTCGGTAGACGATTTCTTAGAGAAGGTACAACAAAGTCACTTTATAAATCAAACTCAAAGTTCAAGAATCCACCAACACATGTACACATCGCAAGTCAAAATTCATACGCAGATGTTACCTTGAATGCAACACAAGTCTTGTTGGCTTCAAAACTTAAATCATATTGTGCTCGCGGGCAACTTAAATTCAATATGTATGTTGGAGTTGCCTGACACCTGCTCCGCTTTCCACATTGGGACCTAATATCAGCCTTCAACAAATCTGAACAGCTATGCATGATAGCCAACTGATTCAGCAATTTATGTATGGGGCCTTTGGATATATATCTTGAACTGATATCTTCATTTAATGGTCAAAAAGAACATCGGTAGAAATGCAAGAACATATTAATCATTTCATTGTAGTACAGAAGCAATGCAAGAACATGGATACAGAAATATTGGAAAGCCTGCATGATAAGAAATCTTTAATAAGATATAATGATGACAAATTGAAAATAAAGAAAGAAATGACACAATTTGAAGAATTATAGTGAACAAGCATACCTTCACGGTGAAAGTTTCGTAAGGGCTAGATATGTACCCAGAAAGCTTTAATCCACCATCAGACACGTCCAACTTATGCAGAGAGTTGAAAACCTCACTTCCAAAACCACTCATCAATACAGCCAAAGGAGAAGATGAAGGATATAAGCAAAGAAGCTCATCTCCGCTGCATGAAGATGATGTCTCTACATTTTTAAGTTATTTCAAAAAACAACTGAATAACATAGGCTGCAATCATGGAAAGTAAGTACCTCTCTATGTCAACCACTTTGAAGCAGGTTCCCAGGTGAACAAGAGCAATTCTCAGTATGGATTCTTTAACAGAGTGTAGAACCTTTTTGGGGCTTCCCATATACGCAATAAAATAACCACATCATATCAGTACAAGAAATAAGTTCTCTATATCCATACAAAAATTTTAAGATACATTCAAATTGTCATGTGTTAATGAAATAAAAAAGCAAAGAAGAACCTGGACTGTAAATGCCTCCGCCGAACTGGTTGGTTGTAGAATAGATCACGAACAACAACTGCAACAGAGAAGGCATGCATAACAAAGTAAACTAATCCGTGTTTGGCTACAAGTAAGCCATGATTTAAGAGGAGAATGACATGACTTGAAGTGTATGAATCTGACAACTAAAGACATAAGAAATCCACGATTGAAATGACCGAATACATTATATGCAATAACTATAGCAGGTAGAAACCCACAGTCATGTCTGGGGAACTCTAAAATTTTGTGTAGTTACTAGTTAACAATCTGTGAACTCTCTGTAACTAATAAGGCAAGAAGATTATCAAGCCCAACTATCAAGTTGTTTCTCTATTATGTTCTTATGAATGATGAAACCTATACTGCAATGAAATGTTCTTGTGTATCGCTCGGAAATCATCTGTTGCACTAACCAGTTGTGCCGGCATCTTGTCTTTCATCATCAATTCCTAGATACAAGCATTTACAACCCTGAAAATATGCATTAGAATTAGTAAAAACAATTTCCCATGATTGTTGATCTAAGAACATCTATAAAGTATAAACTGTATAACTATATTGGAATTCCGTACCTTTATGACCTTGCGGTAGCCATTTGGCATTCCATGTACCTTGGTAACAACTTCCAACAAAGAAACATCTGAAATTGAGCTTAGAGCTTCCCCACGGAAGCCAAAGCTTTCTGGAACAGTGTTCAAATCAGCCAGCTGCTCAAACTTAGAAGTTGCTTCAAGTTATACAAACATAAACACAATCAAAATCCTTGATAAGCAAACTATAAGAATTGTCTAGAACCTAACTACTTTAAAATCAATACCCAGGGTCCCACGAGACTTTCTTTCACAAAACAACCACTTATTTTATGCATTGTTGTGCTTCACAAACGTACACACATAAAAGTGCAAATAACTTACTTTGCTGTTCATCAGAAATCATGTGAATATATGAATGCTATGAAAAGGGCATGAATGTGCTTGTGTATCTGTTGTTACATGCAGGATGATCAAACTTGAGATTTAGTTTGCTTCAATATACCAGCTTTATCTTTGTGGAATTAAGTATCAACATTCTGGAATTTGTGGGTCCATATCAATAACAATGTATTTAATAGACATCGTATATTTCTTTTAAATTTTTTAGAGATAAGTTTATTGAGCATTTATTGCTCAGTTGACAACAGTTTGTTTTAATGGTAAGGTTTTAGTTATTAAGATGGTTCATCAAGAATGCTACTTATCAAACGTTATTTTCATACATCACCAAATTTTTGTTTAAAACATTTAAACCTTTGAAAATTCTTAAATCATTCAATACCTAGTGCATTAATATCAGGTAACTTATTTACTCGAGGCTGTGAAGCATTGGAAGGTAACGATGACTTAATACAGTACAACCACCAATCTACATTCAATTTGTTTGCAGCTAGATAGAAGTTCTAATTATCACATGATAACGGCATGAGTCATCAAGGAAATGAAAATAATATGCATCATATGAATGGAAATGTTACTATTTTATGCAACAGTTATCCAATTACCGTATCTTTCTCCAACCAACATCAGTCCATCCCGCGTAATACCACAACCTGCAAAACTATATTTCAAGAATAAAAGAACAAATGTGGAAGTAAGGTCACATATTGCTCTTGTGGAACTAAGGTTGGTTACCATCGTCTGTAACTTTAACGTAGTTGGTCCCGACACATACAGCTACAATCACCTAACAAAACAAATGTCAACTTCAAAACATCACATTCAAAGAACAAGGAAGAGCAATACTTGAGCTAGCAAAAATACATAACACCCCAAATTATGTTCTCATATTGACAATATGGAATTGAATATCTTGGATAAAGTATTTGGTCCAGATAAATATGACCTATTTAGCCTAAGTGCCATTCAAAAGAATTTGTGGCTTTTTTATCTTGATAAATACTCTGAATGACAATCAATAGACATATACACCTCCTTGATGAGAAATGACTTTTTGAAAACTATTTTGCATAACAAAAAGTTATCGATATATGTAAATTGTAATACTTAAACAAAAAATATTTGATAATTAAAACGATTACAATCATAAGAATACTAATATTAATAACTATAAATTAATAATTCTTTTTGTCATACAATTAATATCGGTGATGGGAATTTTTTATATTTCTTTTAATTATTATGATGATATTAATAATGGCATTAATACTAATAATAATAACAATAACAACAACAACAACAGTAATAATATTGACGATAACAACAATCAATAATAACATATATTATTATTCATAATATTATCATTATTATTAATAGAGATAAAATAATAATATTTTTAATAATATATAATTGGTGATGATGATAAAATTGAAAGGAAAGATAAATAGGAAAAATTCAATGACTTAATGGGGAATTGGGGATAGCCAATCATGCTCATTTACCCCAGTCAAGTCATTCTTTGTCCATCAAGTCCAAAAGAAACCACACATAGATTTACCAGATTAAGCCCTTTCGACAATATATACATTTAAGTCCAAAAGAAACAACAGTGCACACTCGTGGACCTAAACCTGGCAATAAGTGTAATCATGTCGTGTGTCGTGTCAGACACGAATTTTATACGACACGAATTTGTAATACACAAACACGACACGAATTATAAAACGTGTCTGGATATGAAACATGAACACGACACGTAAAAAATTCGTGTGACACGACACGCATAAAACACGTGTCACACAGCAACACGAAAACAATAATGTAATCCAAAACATATATAATTATAAATCCAAAACATGATAATCCAAGTATCAAACAACACATCAAAAGTATTTAAAGCCACTATTAATGGTCGTAACTGAAGCCGAACTTTGAACCAAACTAGACTCCTTGTTGATATCCAAGTCGACAATTTCATTTATCACATCATCAATGTGAGAGACAATCCCGAACTTTTTCAAATATTTCAAATTAAGTGGGACTCAAATTCTTTTTAGAAATTTTGAAACCCTAGTTTATACGTGTCTTATGCGTGTCATCATGTAACACAATATTTATATGTGTCTTACACAAGAGGGAGCACGTGCCCCCAGTCAAAATTCCAGCAATGTAGATTGTAGGAAAGTTAAAGCTGAAACAAGTGTGCATCAAGTTAATTTTCGGTAGTGCCCCATTCAGTTCCAGCAATGTAGACGACGTAGAAGCCAGTATGTGGTTTCTTGTTTGGAAATATTAACGGATAAAAGAGTATCTAAGCAATAACAGCAGAAGGTTTAGTGACAGCTGGATTAAGTCACTAGAGTCATTGTTCAAGATGGAGAACAAGCTCAAGATAGCTAGAGAGCTTGGGCTGAACCACGTCAGGTGACTATATGGTTCAAAACAGGACTCACTGGAAGAAGAATCAAAAGAATATGATCCAAATGCTTTTATATGTTAAGTTGTAATGTACTAGCTTTTAAAAGAAATTTATTCATATAAGAAAAGCTTTAATGCACAATGCACTAAAAGGGTTTTGTTTTCATTATAAAAAGTCGATATTCTTTACAAGGTTCGAAATTGGCACCTTCTTAAGAATCATCCTCCTTGTCACCTAATCTACCTATATATTTGTAATATATATTGAGCACCTATTTATGAGTGAAAAAAAATTCCAAAACTGAAAACCCCGACATGATTCCCTAGGAACCCAAAACTGGACCGATGAAACACCCCCCCATTCATGGTGGCAGCGGTGAACTTCCCTACTGGCACCATGTCATTGCAACTTGGAAGTAAGGGTTTAAAAATACATGTTTCTCCAAATGTAGTTGATATTAAAATTCAGAAGTGCTTAACCATTTGAAGTAACCATTAAGCTTACAACCCAGAGAACAAAATGGGGCAAGAAGATATTAGTTTTTTACTTTTTTACACTTTGCCTATACATGGAAGGGTTTTGCATTTATGGCCCGCAGTGAACATCCAATCAATCTGGCTTTGCCTCTTGTATAAACTATATACTTCAGATTCGAAGAGTCTAAACTATAAAAATGCATAACCCTCCTAGAGTGGATTCATTGATCTAGAGGACATTGCCAAAACTCTTATCTGTAACTCCAATAACTACTAATTCAAGAAAGCATGACAGAACCATAACAACTCACATAAATATGCATTTCCCTAGCCTAATCAATTTAGTCTATTAATTGTGCAGTTAAGATATAAACTCAGATTACCTTTGTGGCACCAGCATCAAGGCTGTTGAAAACCAGCTCTTCTACAACCCTTGTCAGGTCAAACAAAATAATGCCGGAACGCAAAGAACTGCGAACAGATTTCGGTAACACCTTGATGGTCCTCATTGATCACTCCCAAGAAGAAGACAACGTTTCCAGGTTTTCATTACACCAATACTCTGTCTAACAACAAAAAACACCATACAATTTAAATCTATTGGTAAACACACTAGTACATCACCATGATTCTCCCCCCAGTGCAAGATCTAGGTTTTGGAATTAGGGTATGCACTGATATGAGCGTTTATTAATCTAAACGATAAGTAATAGTTATATAATTTTTCAGGTCAGGTTATTTGTATTTAATTTGTTTTTTCAAGTACGGGTTTTTCAATCTTGGTTTGCTATTCCATATTGGTGGCATATGTAACATAATAACATAACCACATATTAAAACTAAAGGGCCCAATATATGTATATCTTATATCTTATAAGTTATAAATTCATCAACTTCAAATATACAACTTTAAAACAAAAAAAAAAAAAAAAAAAAAAAAAACAAACAAACAAACAAACAAACAAACAAAAATCCTATAAGTGCATTTGGGGATCTAAATTCCATTATTCCTAACATCAAACATACAAATATATTACTACTGTTATTACAATCGTAATTAAATCATGAATAACAATAATCAAATCTTTTTCACTAATCTATAAATAAATCATACCCACATATAACATATTTAGATACAAAAAACCCTAAATAACAATAATAAAACATGAATCATGACTATAAAAATATTTACATAAAATTATACTCCATGAAATATTCATTTGTATTACATGTTATTAAATATGTAAAAAACAATGCTGACATTCATTTAAGTTATATTATAGAAAATTAATACTTACTATATTTTAGATGTAAAACATGACACAAAGAGTTGGTGGTAAAGTAAAGTGGGGGCGGTGGAAATCTCACAAACCCTAGAATTAGTCCTCTCTTCAAACCCATTTGCCCAAAAGCACAACTCTAAAATGCGGAGTGTGATATTGTTGGTGAGTAACTCTAAAATTGAACAACACCATATTT
Organism: Centrapalus pauciflorus; assembly: GCA_020465985.1. NCBI lineage: Eukaryota > Viridiplantae > Streptophyta > Magnoliopsida > Asterales > Asteraceae > Centrapalus > Centrapalus pauciflorus. Next base: position 450,802 of record JAANYP010008581.1, read on the forward strand.
CGAGGATGTCAATGTTTCATCGTTTCCGCAAATCTATCTTAATAGAAACAAAAGTCTCGTTAAACTATAAAAATTCTTTACATAATTGGTTCACTCTCTAACTCCCTTACAGCAGAAAGAAGATAGCCACTCGATCCCTGTGTGCGACTGTTGGTGACAACCCGAAAATTTGGAGGTTGCTACATGTAGAATGAAAATAAGCGAGCGCACGTACACACACACGCTAAATAGTGTGTGTGAACACTACGAATATATAGATATAGCGAGATATATGTATAGTTATATGTGTCGGTAGAAAGAACTAGAGTATATAAATCCTTAGTCCTTACCGAACTTTAATGGTAGTGCGGCAACGCCGGTGTAAAGAAGGAAAAAAGGCAACTGTAATTGAAGAAGACGGAGCGGACTCTGGTTTTAATAACCGGATTTTGGGTGTCTCCGGCGGAATCTTAAGCCTCGACTCAATAAACTACTTATATCGAAATCGGCTTAATTAAATTCAGAATAAAAAAATCCAACATATAAATCCAAAATATTCGATATAATTTATCAAAAGGGTAAAATACAAGAATGTCGTTTTAGGTTTATAAATATATAGTTTGATTTATATAATAGTGATATAAATATAATATAACAAAATTGAAGGGTAAAAATATAAACATGTAAACTTAGGCTCGATTATGCTTGCGAGTTTATCGAGTAGGCTATTTTAATACTCGAGTAGCTTGAACTCGAGCTCGACACGGTTAACTGCGAGTTGATTTCGAGTGTTTTACGAGTTCTTCACGAGTGGTCTCGTCTCGTTTACATACTAGTCTTTGGCATGGAGTTTCCTTCAGACTTTGACTTTGTTTTATTTTTGAAATGGACAAATAACTAATAATAATAATTACTTTTTTCATTTATATCATTAATAGTAATGTTATATTTTGGGTTTATTAAAAAAAACAACAACAACATGTTTTCACGGTTTTTGTGTTTTCATTCCTTAATGTTATTTTTTTAGTTTTGTGAAATTTGACTATTAGACCTCCATTTTAATTATTAAACCGGGTTTTTAAAGACTGAAAAACCAGGTTCTAATATTAATTTTTTACTAAACCAAAAAAAAAAAAGTTAACTTGAGGTTTTTTTTGAAAAAAATAACATGAAGGGACGAAAACACAAAAAAACGTGAAAACATGTTGGTTTATTTCATAATAAACCCTTATTTTTTATCATTAATAACATTAATTTTTATATTTTATATCGTTTATGGTAACAATTTATTATTTTTCTATCAATAATGGTAACGGGTGACCTGCAAATAACAATAACTTTTTAATAACCGAAAATAGTAACATCATTTTATATTTTTATCAATAACATTAACATATAAAATTAAAAAAATTATTTTTATTTATAAGTTTTTCTAAGATTTCATAAACACTAAAATAAACTCAAGTTAAGTTTCAAAATTTGTTGTGAAATTTTATAATAAAATTTTATTTTTAACCTTTTTTATTATTATTCATTTATTTAAAGTTTATTTAAGTATATTATTACATTCGCTGCTAATTATTTTTTTTAAATTATTAAATTTCTTTATTTACGATTTTTATTCGTAACCATATAAATTTTTAATATTTATTCTGATTATTTATATATGAAGATATAATATACAATTATTTTTTTTATGATTATATATAATATGAACAAAAAAACTAAAACTAATAACGATTTTTAGTTTTTCCAAACAAAAAAGAACTACAACCCATATTATTTTTTAGTTTTTTTTTAAAAAAAATATTACCCAGTCTAGTGTTTTAGTTTCTAATCTAAATGTGCCGTATTTTTTAATCTGAAAAACTAAAATTCAAAACAGGTTCCAATATTTTTTTCATTTGAAAAAAACTATAAACCGAAATAATTTATATATTTTTCATCATTAAAAACATTAAAAAAATCAATCGGTTGCAACTATTTTGTTAAAAAAAAACTAAAAACCAAAATTTGATGGATTTGGAATGGAAAATTTTTTTTTCAATGTGTTGCTTGACAGTAAAAAGGAATTGAATGAGGATTCCTTTAAAAAAAACACAAAAGAATGTATTTTCTTTGGGTTAATGTCATGGAACCAACATTCATCTTCACCGGCCACCATCTTCACCTTCATCATCAGCAACCTTCATTGACGACAGCCTCCACCATCCGCCTCCACCATCATCTTTACCTTCGTCTCCATTGACGGTAGCCATCATCTCCGACTCTTCCGCCACCACCTCCTCCGCATGCGCCTCTTCACCATCGACGGTAGCCTCCGCGGTATTTTTCCTCCTGATTTTTGTTACTGCTTTTGTGGCTTACCGACTAACATATGGTTTTGTGGGTCACCGATTTACAATAGTTGTGGGTTTGTGGGATACCGATTTTTGTCACCATCCGCCTCCACCTTCATTTGTTACCGATTTACAATATTTGTAAGTTAAATGGTTTTGCATTCTGGATTATAGTAACCGCTGACTATGCTCCTGTGTTTACTCTTGTTACTAATAAATACATCACATATATGTTTCTGTTTTTTTATATATGTATAAACACATCACATATAGCATGCATTCTGTTTTTTATATATGTATAAACATATCACATATATGTTTCTGATATATGAAATGTAGCATTCAAATCACCACACATATCACATATATGTTTATGATTTTTCTTGTTTATAGTGTATAATGGTTATATATTTCTTGTTCGTAATGTATATATTTACTGTGAGTTTAATGAATATATGTGATGTGTGGTGATTGTATATATTTCTTGTTTTTTCGTGTTACAGGATATGGCTAAACTTAGTTTAACACGATCACAATGTGTTTAATTTAAATATGATGTTGGTTGTGTCTTTTGGATATGTTGGTATTGAATGATTTAAAAATGTATATAGTATTTGATGTTGGTTATGTCTTTTGGATATGTTAGTATTGAATGGTTTAGAATATTATTTGGTACTTGAATGATATTTTAACTATGATGTAAAACAAACTTTAAAAAAAAGTCACAATTTTAAAATATTTTAGTCTTCAATAATTTTATTTTGAAATTAAATAACAATGTATGTTGATTATTAGTCATAATCCATTATAATATCTTTGATAGGTTTACAAACCAAACAGAATACATGAATGAAATTGAATATGAAATTCATTTCATTCCTGCCAACCAAACAGATGACTGTATTTGAATTCAGACAGATTCAATTCCTTCCATAATTTCATTCCATTGACAGATTCCATTCCTTCAGTAGACAATCTGCGAACCAAACGCCCCTTATTGATTAATAGTTTTCAATGGTATATATTGATTTATTTTTCGGTTTTTGCCATGTATTGAATATGTATTAGTTTATTTTGGTGGAAGTAGTCACCGGTGATGGTGATGGATGTCGAAGAGTCACGATAAAGAATGTGAGAGGACTTGAGGGTGTAGGTGTGTGTTTGTGTGGGTGTTACTCAGAGAGAGGGATAAATCTTCAAATTTTTATTTTAGTTTTATTATTTAAAATGTAAAAAAGAAAAATGTATTATCTATTTTTATAATAATCCCAAGGATAAAATGATCATTTATAAAAGATGACTTGGCAAAAGGACTAAAACCAAAACAAATCACCAACAATAGGACGAATTACAAATTTGGAAAAGGATGGGAACATGGGATCCACAATTTTAACTAAACCAAATGAATGAAATTTGTAAGTTATCCTATTTATTATTTACATTTTGTAGTTTTTTATTTTAGTTTAAAATAATATTTATTTTGTATTTAAGTGATTTAGTGTTTAAGTAATTCTATTTTTTATGTGATTATTATTTTTCAATTTTTAAATTGTTTATGTTATAATTTTTAGTCATTAATTTTTTTTTTAAAAAATACTAAGAGTGGATTTGGATTTTATATGTATTTAGAAATAAGTATGGTTTGGATAGTATAGATTTGAAAAAAATTGAAATAAATGAGAAGATAAATATATCTGTTTCAATTTTTAGCAATGATTTTCATATTGTCGGTTTTAATGAATCAAACAAACAACATGTTTTTAAAAACCAATACCATTTCCTACTTTTAAAACACATAAAACAAACACACCTAAAATAAAGTAAAATATTATATAAGTTTTTAATTCATTGTTATTTTTATTTATTGTAACGGCTACATATTTGTCTTTCATTTTATATTAATTAAAGGAAATTTTTAATTAGGTATATAGATCAATTTAATGTTTGATTAATTGTAGCTTTTGATTTTAATGTATTATTTTAATTTTTATATTATATGCATTGTTATTTTTAACATCTATTTCAATTTACCAACTACATTATTAAATATGTTTAAAAATATAATATCATAACAAAACATGGTAGTAAGTTTTAATTTACCTTTATTTTTAACCTTTTAGGTTTAATACTTTAATATTTAATTATTTTTAATTTTGAAATTTGTGTATACGAAACTCCAGGGGCGTTTGGTTCACAAAATCTGATGTAATTTAATGGAATTGGGATGAAAATTCCATTCTGATGTGTTGTTTCGCAGTAAAAATGAATGAAATGAAGATTTCTTTTTTTTTAAACACCAATTTTGAAGAAATCTATTTTCCTTGGGTTAGTGCCATTGAATTTAAATTCCATTCCAAAGATTTTAACAGTTTTAAAACCAAACCCTAGACTTTATCTTCACCAACCTCCATTTTATATTCTGACAGATTCCATTCCTTCCAAAATTCCATTTTTTGACAGATTCCATTTCAGGAATAAACATTCTGCGAACCAAACGTCGCCTTAATGTATCATAAAGATGGTATTAATGTTAGTACTCTGCATTTTTGCAACGAATGTATAAGCATAACCATTGTTTTTAAAATAAATTTATAATAAAAGTTAAAAATATGAAAATTGATAGAAACAAGTTATGTGGTGTCCGTGCGTTGCAACGGATGTATAGCTATGCATTTTTTGTACTTTAATAGATACAATTTAAACGATTAAATCATACTTTATTTATTAATTAAGATAAAATTTAACATAAAAGATAAAAAGATCTATTAAAATTTAAAATAAATTAAATAAATTGAATATGTTGGAGAAAAAAACTAATCACCAACCAAATGATACACACACACATTTATCATCTATCGTAGTTATTACACATACACACGTATGTACGCTACAAAATACACATTTATTATCTATCGTAGTTATTACAATAAACAAAAGTTATGATATATAATTGAAAATGACGATTAACTAATAATATAGTAAAACAAATTTATTGGTGTGATCAATATTTGAAATAATAATGTTATTACTATAAACAATATTTAATAAACTAAACATTACAACCTAATTAGAATCAATCAAGCAACATGTTAAACTGAATATAAAATAAAATTGATTTTTCAAGTAAACACAAAGATACCAAAATAAGACATTAAAAACATTAAAGTTATTATAAACCAAAATTATTATAGCCAAAATAAATCTAAATTTTAAAATGTCTAAGAATTAATTAGTTTTAAGTAAATTAATTTTTAAATGAATAAAATATAAGAACATGTAAAGATTCTCATTATATAAATTACATATTAAATAATAAAAAAATATGCACACTTTAGCAAAACCCACCAACAAATAGTGTTTTGCAAAAGTCTCTTCTAGTGCATTTTAGCACAATTAAATATAATTAATAGTTAGATATCCCTCTTTAGCACATTTTAGCAAAATCCATTTATAAATTATTTTTCTTTGTTGGTGTGAAATGAACAAATTAGCAAAATCCACTTATGAATAGTATTTTCATTAGTGAATAATGTATAAAGGTGTAATATACAATCAATTAAAATTTTTACCAAACTGATATTATGATACATTAGATTAAATCCTATGACCATTATAATAATTAAATTTGATATGATCAAACTCATACCGGTTGTCTTGTAAAAGTACATAAAGATGCTATAAAGTAAATATCGATCATCGTTCTTCATTGAAAAACAACATAAACTGATTTTCAGTTATTGATACATAAAATATTGTTTATAACTGAATATTCATTTACAATTAATCTTAAAATTAAAGAAAGACGATTGCAATTAATAATATACTAGTTTATTACCCGCGTATTACGCGGATATTTTTAATATATATAAGATATAATAAATAAAAATATAAATATATAAATATTATTTTATAAACAAAAGTATATAAGATGATATTATTATTTATTATGACCTATTAATTTTGTGTATTTCTAAATATATATGAAGATATATTAATTATATTCTTATATTTTTTTAAACTTTTATTATATTATCTTATAATTAATAAGTTAGTAAATTATTAGATTTTGTTTGATTTGATTTGATTTGAATTTAAAAGTGGATTATATTATATTTGGATATATTTAATTAATAAATTAGTTGAGTATTAGATTCTGTTTGATTTGATTTGATTTGAATTTTAAAAGTGGATTATATTATATTTGGATAGATTTGATTTAAATTTTTTTATTATTTTTAAATTTTATAAATGCCACGTGTCGATTCATGGTGGCGACACGTGGCTTCACCAGAAATGAGTATAGTTACTTTTTTAATAGTATAGATTTACATGTATTTTTACAATGGTTTATTACGAAAAAAGCCATCATGTTTTACGGTTTTTGCGTTTCCGTCCATTTATGTTATTTTTTCCCAGAAAAGTCCTCAACTTACTTTTTTTCTTGGTTTTTTTGAAACTTGACTATTAGAGTCCGGTTATAATTGATAAACTGAGTTTTTAAAAATTGAAATATCGGGTTTTAATAGCTAATTTCACTAAACCAAAAAAATAATAATAACTTGTGGGCTTTTCTAAATAAAACATGGATGGATGAAAATGCAAAAACCGTAAAAACATGTTGATTTTTTTATGTTATAAATGATAATTATTTGATTATCATCAATTTTAATTATTGAATTATTGCTAAAATATGAATGATACTTGTCATCTGTCTGTCCACTGAATGAAAAATTATTTTAATTTTTTTTTTAATGTGACGTATTTGTAAAAAAAAAAAAACTTACATGGCCCAAGCAACGGCCCACGGCCCCACACGCAATGTGCTTTCCTTTTCGAATCATTCAAACAACTTCTCCTTCTTTTGGTTACGTCCTGTAAAGTTTTTTTTTTTATATTATTGACCTCAAAGACTTACTTAGACCTTCTTTTGTTTGTTTGAATTTGACCACAAAACTTTATGATATGATGTATTTTGCTTATTTCAGTATATTTTGATCCACCAAATTTGTTTTAACCTAACAACATTTTGAATGTTGTGTATTTTTATGAATATTTTTTTTTATAAATCATAAATTTATCTTTGTCATATATATGTTACATTATATAAATTGTATCACAAAAAATGAGAGTTTTTCTTTTGAACATATTATAGTACTTTATCACTTGTTTGTATCAGACTCCAGTTTCATTTCCAAACACATCCTAAAATAGGGCTGCAAATGAGTCGAGTCAAACTCAAGTTCGACAGGGCTCGAGCTCAGCTTGATTCGTTTGGGGTAGGCTCGAAGCTTTCAAAATGCAGGCTCAAGAAATACTCGAATAAGCTCAAGCACGGCTCGAAGAACTCGAATTTCTATAAATAGTTTTTGAGTTTTTATCTTAGCTTGATACTTGAAAAGATTGAATTAATTAATAAAAACTCGACTCGGTATATATACATATAAGGCGTGATGCTCAAAATACTTGAAAAACACGACATAATATATACATATATAAAATGCTCTAAAAGCTCGATAAAAACTCAAGCTGGGTCATTTAAAGCTCGAGCTTGGCTCGTTTATTTATTCGAGCTCGAGATTGAGTTCGACAACAGCTCAGCTCGTTCAAGCCGATCTCGAGCTCGAGCTGCTCGATAAAAGCTCGACCCGTTTGCAGCGCTACCCTAAATGTGCACCCCTTTTGCTAATCACACACCCCTCTTAATGTGTGAGAGAGATAAGTTTAATCAGTTGGTTCTACGCCATTAATAAAAACATGTGAGATGAAAGAGTGCATGATTAGTAAAAATTAAGAAAAAGATGATCTACATATAACACGACCATATATATATATATATCTGTTATAAAAGGACAATTATGGATATGGATGATGAATTCTCTTCTTCTTTTACCAAGTGTACAATCAACATCAAATAGTAATTTCATTAAATAGGGAATAGTGATTTTTTGTATATAAATAGGTTAATCAAGATTTATCAAATGGATCAATTTGTAGAGAGAAATATATGCATCAAAAGGGTTTTCACAACTCTTGGTGATTTCTTAATATCTGAGTTTCTGTTAGATTATAACACGTTATCAGCACGAGGAGCTCAATATCTCAACCAAATCAAGAATCACCCTTTACTCAAGGTATGAAATAAATTGAAAACAAAATATATGGTTAAAGACCATAATTAAACAACTAAATGACTACATATTGGATACAAGGACTACTAACGTTTACTAAATTTTTATTTATATATACTAACATTTATTCTTTTTCATATTCTTATTACTAACATTTATGGAAAGCTAAGCCTCCTACTTATTTATGTTAACTAACATCTATTTATTGTTACTAACATTTACTTTTCGCAACTAACATTTATCTATGCAATGTAACATTTATTTTCTGTTTACTGACATTTATTTACGCAATCTAACAATCTGACATTTATTTAATTTATGAATACTAACAATTATGATTATTGATTCTTTTACATATCTTATATTTAATCCGTCATTAAACTTATTTATACACATCCTTTATGTCAATAACATTTTTCTTAAATTACATTTCTAATCATCATTTTTATATTAAAGAGACATTATCCTCCAAATCTTTTTTTTATAAAATCCACAACGGATTTATAACCGTTGAACGGTTATATTTTCGACCGTTTAATGGTCGAATTTTTTTTTTCTATAAATATCCGATACTAAACCTCATTATTTCACAAACTACATTCTCCTACCTTCCTTTAAAAATTAAAAAAAAAAAATTTACTTAGTTGAAGGCGGATGAAGATGCTAAGCCCGTTTTTAATTTTTATCAGTGTATTGATTTTGACACTCTTCTATTGTTTGTTCCAACTACCATGGGATGAGATGTATCCTTTTCTGATTATGTTTTTATTTATTTTCTCATTTTATTGTATTGCAGTTCTTATTGAAATAAATTAGTGTTGATTTTATGTTGTTTTAAAAAATTCTTTTTGATAGTCTCAATGGCAAATATTGAGAAGATACTATTTGATGCATTAGACGTAAATGGCTGGGTAGACCCTCTTTAGGGATTGGAAAGCTAATATTACGTAAAATTTCTTTATATCTTAGATTTTTTTTTTTGAATCTTGATTTCAGAAAAATGAAATTCATCAGAGCACTCACTAAAGCAGCTAGAGATACCGACAAAAGAATTGTCGATATAAAGAAACTCATAGAGAAATATAGCCTTAAAAGGGAAAAAATCTCTAAGAAGCTTATTGCATGTCCATGTGACAAAAGGCGAAAATTGCTCATGAAACAAATAATCGTATCCGGAAACATAGATATTTGGACATCGATACATGAATCAAAATTGCTTAACAGAAAGCTAATTTATGATATTATAGATTTAATCGCTATGTAAAATTTTCCAGTACCACGAATGTAAAGCTAGTTCTTCCCAGGATCCTGAAGATCTTTGTTTTAGATATGGAATGATTGGCCATTGGCCAAGAACTTGTCGCACATCGCCTCATTTATCTAAGCTGTATCAGGATTCTCTTAAAAGAAAAATAAAGGAAGTCAACATTACTGATCTTTCTGATAAATTAAACTAATTATAAAACAAAGAAATATGTTGAGTTTTAACGATATGCCCCAAAATTGATATAAAACTCAAACTATGGTAATAGAGAATAAGAATTTTATGTGTATCATGAATGTAAAACATATACTTAAAAATCTACGAACATTTGGTTCTGTTTATATTATACATATATGAATATGATTGAATCACACATGGTAATCAAAAGGAAATATTATGATATTGGAACATCGAGTTTATGACATAACAGATTAGACCATCCAGGAACAACAATGATGCAAAATGATATTGAATGTACACATAAGGCATTCATCGAAGGACCAGAAGATTCCTCAAAAGGTAAAATGTTTCTATGTATATATCTTATTATTTTGAGAAAATTTATTAAACATTTACCAACAAATCAAACTATACGTAGCCATAAACCATAAGTTCATGTACCATGATAACTTTATAGTTTAGCATGATCAGTTGAACCATCCCGGTTAAATACTAATAATAATTTATACGGGTAATCATTGAATAACCAGAAGATTATTTAAAAGCTTGATACAATGATTTTACATGTTATTTTGCTCTCAATAAAATTATTAACCATAACTACAAATATGGTTTATATATATAGATATTAAAGGGAAAGAGAAAGAGAAAGAAGCAAATTTTTACAGATCTCCCCGATGACCCATTCAGCCCCGTAAAATAATAATATAAACTCAATAATAAGATAACATTAATAACCACAACATAGTATTAATAACCACAACACATAAAACAATAAAACTCACAAATGAAAATCATTTGTCAGTTTTAGATGGCTGACCATTTTCAAAAACATCTCGAGAGGGAGCAGAATTAACTTCTGGTTGTTGGGACTCCACTGGCTCCTGAGGCTGTGGTGGTTGAGGAGGTTGCATTGGCACTGCATTCCTTTCTATCCAATAACGATATGGCGGCATACTTGGTGGAGGAGGGACCGCGAATCCCCAGCTATGGGTTACAGTCCTTATAAGAAAAGACTGTCATCGTATAAATCTATCAATATATAACATATGGGTATGAATATCGTCCAGATAGAACCCCAATCGATCATTACTTCTAACATAAGTGCGTTCCTGTCGTGGTACCATTATGAGTTCTCTAAGATCCGACTGATCTAGTCGTCTTTTCTGCCTTCTTTCCTCTCGATTATTAAAAGACTCCATAGAAAGATTTAGGTCGAAATCTTCTCGACTTTGTTCTTGTTGTTTTCCTGGCTCCATGGATGTGTGTATGTGTTAAGATGATTTGTTGTATTGATTTCTTTCACGCCGAGCTTTCTTATATACTACTAGCTTGAATAAACTTAAGCGTATCTCGTACGCCAAATGGAATAAAAAGGTTCTAATATTTATTTGTGATATTACCAATTCGCATTAAGCCAACAAGTTATCATACTTTCTCCCCATACGAAATGATATTTGGTCAAGAATCACATATATCACATCTATTTTTCATTAAATAGTAAATATTCTGAATTGCTCCACCAAACCGCATAAAGATGGGTACTCAAAAGAATGTTGGGAAATTATGTTGGGTATGAAATCCCCTTTATTATAAAATAAAATGAATCACTAACAGTTGATGTCATTACGACACATTGTGCTAGTTGCCATTTTAAAATGGCAATATTTCCAACATCAGGGGGAGAGAATAAACAAATTTATAAGCTGTAATGAATTATCATATTGATCATCGTAATAAAAGTACTGGATAATTCATTTACATATTTTTGGCAAATCTGTTGGGAGATACATTTACTGATTTAAAGAAAGTAACCAAGTCACATATTTGGTTATTAATGCTTCAGTAAATATTGATATTTTCATAAATGAAGATTATTATTGATTAATGAGCCTAAGACATGCCAGAAGCATGATAGGCAGTCGTAACCAAAGAAAAGTATTCTAAAAATAATAATAATAATAATAATAATAATAATAATAATAATAATAATAATAATAATAATAATAATAATAATAATAATAATAGACATGATGGTTCTAGAAGAACCTCAGGCGCCTGAATGAAAATAAGGAGATCTCAATAAAATTATATCATGTCTAAAATACTATATGGAATCGAAATAAAATCGACGTCAATGATATTTATCTATTAGCACTATATTTAAAAAACGATGATTATGAATAATAGTCTGCAGACATGTTCTCTTAGAGAAAAGGAGAAATCTAGATGTGTAGGATGTACGCATAAAGTTATGGATGAAAATTTCATAAAACTCCATATTTTCCAAATCTATACGTAAAGCAAATAGTATAGATGATTAGAGTGATTTGACCACACATATCAAACATACTATACTTGGTCTTCACTTGTAGTATAAATACAATATATTGATGTATCAATGATGGCAGGGGCGGGCCTATTATGAAAACTGGGGTGTCACTTGACACCGATAAAAGTTTAAAATACTGAGGTATGTATGTATGAAAAATTCGAGTGACACCTAAAATTTTTTTTGGTGACACCTACAAAGGCAACATTTGTAAAACTTACTTCAATAGATGAAAACTCGAATGCAACAACCGTAAAACTTTGAGACTTACGATACTTATTGTTTTTAAGTTATAATGGTATTGTATTATCTACTTTTTTAGGTAGAAAAATCTTTTTATTTGTTAATTTTGTATTGGCAACCCGTTTCGATGACCCGATCCATCTTAGAAAGTATTTCAAAAATCTAAGTATTAAACTTACTCTAAAAAAAAGTGACACCGATAACAAAAGTTTCTGGATCCGCCCCTGAATGATGGTGCAAATAATATGAAATTTTTCTCTCTAAATCTACTACTTTTACACATATCATAAAGTAGTCTGTACACATGAAGTTGTGCAAATATATGTATAGAGATTAATTTAGTGCATATATAATGCACACAAATATTTAAGGAAATATTCTCCTATGGTGGATACAGTTATAACAAATATATTAATCTATCAATAAAGATAGATTTGATATGCGTCTATTTTATTCTAAAAGTCCTACTTATACAGAGATTCCTTGAAGGATATAAAATTTTTGAAACATGTCTCGAGATTTAACCTATGAGCTCATAGTTACAATGCAATAAGCATGTATTATGATTACATTGCTAAAAGACAGAAGTATGCTACATAATTATACAATATGTCATGAATATAGTTATGGTCTATTTATAACAGGGGTGTTCAAAAATATCCGAATCCGAAACAAAAATCCGAAAATCCGATCCGAAACTATCCGAAAATTCGGATATCCGGATTTCGGATATCCGAAAATCGGATATCCGAATTTTCGGATTCGGATAGTAAAATTCCAGATATTCGGATAATCCGATATCCGAAAATCCAAAAAAAATTATTTTTTTTAAAATTTTTTTATATCTTTAGTATTGATTATTTACATAATATTGAGTCTTTATTATTATTCTAATGTATATTTTTGAGTTTTATCTTAGTATTATAGATTTATTAACTAATATTTTTATAAATTTTAGTTTTTTTATAAATTTTTAGTCGTTTTGAGTAAAATAATTCCGGATACATTTAGTTTGTGACATATTTATTTTTAATATCCATTTGGATGTATGAATTTGTATTTAGATATTTAAATATTTGATTTAATTTTTTAAAAAAATTTAAAAAATATGAATTTTCGGATATTTTTTCGGATATTCGGATAATCCGATATCCGAAATCCGAAATTTCGGATTCGGATAGCAAAATTCACTATCCGAAATTCGGATATCCGGTTTTGAACACCCCTAATTTATAAGACTAACTTGACATATACAATTTTATGAAATCCTCGAAGGATTTATTTAAAAATGCCAGAAGCATTAAAAGTAAAACCCAAAGAAATGTATTCAAAGATCTTTAGAAATAATCTACGTTGATGATCTAAACACAAGGAAATTGAAGAAGTAATTGTGTTTTCTAAAGAAAGAATTCGAAATAAAAGACCTTGGAAGACCAAATATTGTCTTGGTTTACAAATTGAACATATACATAATGATATAATTGTGCATCAATCAAATTATACGGAGAAGGTCTTCAAATGTTTCAATATTGATAAAGCGAATTCTTTAAGCACACCTATGGTGGTTAGATCGCTTAAACATTGAATAAAATCCATATCATCCTTGTGAAGAAAATGAGGAATTGCTTGGTCCAGAAGTACCATATCTTAGTGCAATTGGAGCTTTAATGTGTCTTACAAACTGTACAAGACCTGACATTTCTTTTGCAGTAAATCTGTTGGCAAGATTTAGTTCAGCTCCCACCAAACGACATTGGATAGGTATCAAACACATTTTCCGATGCCTTCAAGGAAGCACTAATTTGGGATTATTTTATTCTAACAATTCAAAAGAAGGTTTACTTGGATATGTAGATGCATGTTACTTATCTAATCCACACAAAGCAAAATCTCAAACAGGATACATGTTTTTAAATGGTGGTACTGCAATTTCCTGGCGTTCTCAGAAGCAAACACTTGTTACAACATCCTCAAATCATGCTGAAGTTATTGCACTACACGAAGCTAGTAGAGAAAGTGTATGGCTGAAATCTGTGACAGAACTTATTTTGTCTTCTTGTGGACTAGAGATGAGCAAAAGTCCAACTTTGATTTATGAAGACAATGCAGCTTGCGTGTCGCAGATGAAAGAAGGATATATCAAGAGTGACATAACCAAACATATTCCACCAAGATTTTTCGCTTACGCGCAAGATCTCATAAAGGACAATCAGATTGAAATGAAATACATTCAGTCTAGTAACAATTCAGCAGATCTCTTTACAAAGGCACTTCCCAAAGCGATTTTCAGAAAACATGTCCACAACATTGGAATGCGACATGTACAAAACATGTGATGATTTTCAGATGACAATATGAGGGGGAGTCAACCACTCGCTGTACTCTTTTTCCCTTGACTAAAGTTTTCTTTCCCACTGGGTTTTTCTTTAGCAAGGTTTTTAAATGAGGCAGCAATTCGTGGTTGAACTCTTACTAAAACTATCATCCAAGGGGGAGTGTTATAAAAGGACAATTATGGATATGGATGATGAATTCTCTTCTTCTTTTACCAAGTGTACAAGCAACATCAAATAGTAATTTCATTAAATAGGGAATAGTGATTTTTTGTATATAAATAGGTTCATCAAGATTTATCAAATGGATGAATTTGTAGAGAGAAATATATGCATCAAAAGGGTTTTCACAACTCTTGGTGATTTCTTAATATCTGAGTTTCTGTTAGATTATAACAATATCAAATAATATGTGAGAAACGATTTATTGTAAAATTAATCATTTCCTGGTAAAATTAACCATTGTTCTTACGAAGGAAGATACCATAAGGGCCAACGGAGTTGTAAGCGGAGCCACCCTTAGCGGTACTGAACAATGCCGTTTGGCATTGGTACGTTGGGAAACATCACACCTCCTTTTTTGCGATACTTTTAATTTGGTGCCTGATGTGGGACGACCATACCCGACAAAAGAATGAGAAAGGCGAAAGAGATGAAGAGAGATATTTGTGTGTGTATTTTTGAGTGATATAGAATGATAATCATTTCTATTATTTGAGTGATACAGTAAAAAAATAGAAAGGGAGAAAATATAATATAATGCTGAGTGATACAAAAAAATGAAAGGATACCGCTCTCTTCATCCTAAAGCATTATAATTTATAAAAGCAGAGCGTTCTAAAGTATTTTCAAAATAATTGTTAAGATTTTTATTTATAAATAAACAAGTGAAATTTGTAATTTATTTATTTATAAATAGAATAATTTTTTAAACTTATTTACGACTTTAATTTTCAAAAACTTATCTATCTACTTGATAAAAAAGAACAATGTAATGTTATGTGTTATTTTAAGTTTTTAACGTTTCACCATTTTCTTTTTGCCTAAATACCCTAAAATAACTTATTATTGTTATTTATTATTTAGTATGATTTATCTATATTCTATATGTCTTAATAAAAAGACATGTAATGAAACACGTCACATTTTGAACTGTCTTAATTTTTAATTTTGTCGTCTGATTTTCCTAATATAAAGTATAAACCACATAACTTACCCATAAATTTAAGAAGGAACTAAAATTAATTATTACATAATTTATCACAATAATAAAAGCTAATCTAAGTAAATGGATAATGATTACTTTCTAATTTAGTCACTAATTTTAACTTTGAATTATTTTATGAACTATATATTTTTTTTTTATCATATATTAAAAACAATATAGTCTAACTCAATATAATTATATATATAATTGGGTTAATTCTTAATTTCCCAACAAAAAGGTCTAAGTACTATTAAATTATTAATATTTAATAGATCAAAATTGACAAAGGGTGTGTTTGTTTTAAACTTAATTACCTCTCAAAAACTTTTGAAGTCTTAATTTCAGATCTAAACTGAAAATGAACTGTTTGTTACATTTTAAAGTTAAGTGAATTTCAGATCTTAATTCAAAACAGTCTGTTTGTTATATTTCAGATTTAAGAGGTTAGAACATCTGAAACCACGTCTGAAATTAAGCTGTTGAATTTTGTTTGAAGTCTGAAGTCTTAATTTTGGAGGTTGACGTAAGTTGATATTTTATTTAACTAAAATATTAAAAACCAATTTAATTAAATTAAACATTTAGGTCAGTTCTTAATTTCAGATTTGTCATATCTTAATTTCAGATGTGGTTTTCCGACTTCAGATCTTAAGTCCACCTCTTAATTTCAGACGTGGTTTTCAGATGTCAGACATTTACCTCTTAAAATAACAAACACAACCAAAAGCTTATTAACGGTTCTCATAATTATAATCAGACAAATTTCCACATTTAGAACTTGTTTGGAATCTTTTTTAAATTTATGCTACACATTAATCATGTATTACAATAATCAATTTAAAATTTCATTTATCAATTTTTTTTTTTTTAAAGTAAAGGTTCTCTGATATATAAGAGTGTGATGTTAGACTATTTATCATTGAAAAATAAAAAATTCATCTAAGTATGGTGAATAGCAATATAATAATATGCCCATAGACGATTATATTATTATGATATTACAGTTTTTGTGTTCTTCTCCCCTAGATCTGTATTTTGGCGTTTGAGTGTTAATAAACATCCAGCCTTTTTTTTAATATATAAAAAAGTTATTAATAGATGTTACAAATATAATTTTTTAAATTTATAAGCAAACATATTATAAATTTTTATTTATTTATTATTGTATATGTAATATTTTAAATATATTTTTATCACAAGACTTATTATAATTATAGTATAACAAAACTAATTTAATGTTTCTTATATTTTTAGTAAATAGTCTCGATCAATTTCTGCTTAAATATCAATACATAATCAATCTTATTATTATAAATTGATATATACATTTTTTTTAAAAATTTATCAAATACACTTATGTAATATATATATATATATATATATATATATATATATATATATATATATATATATATATATATATATAGGGATGGGATCCATTGTGAACAAGTTATTCGTTGTGCACGTTGTGAACAAATAAAAAAAATACATATAATCATTCATATATATCAACAAGTGTTTGTAATATGATTAATATGATTCAAAAGGTTCATAGAAGTGTCTATTTAAGATTCAGAACATTCAAAAGGTTCATAGTACGTAGTTTTTATAACAAGATGCACAAGATGCATAGGATGCAACAAGATTCATAAGATTTGACAAATACATAGGATTCAATAAGATCCAAAGGATCCAATAATATTAATAAGTTAATAGAAGAGTCCAGTACTATTTTCAACAAGATTCATAAGATTCAGAAGCTATTTTATGGTTGTTCACAACGTGCACAACGAATAAAGTGTTCACAAAAGATCCTTAGTCTATATATATATATATATATATATATATGTGTGTGTGTGTGTGTGTGTGTGTGAGAGAGAGAGAGAGAGAGAGAGAGAGAGAGAGAGAGAACAGACTAGTATATAAATGATTGATAACAAATTATTTTGTAATGACTACTTCCTAAATGACTAACAAATTAATTAAAGTGCTTAATAAATAAACGGTTAATTAATTAATTCAAAACTTCAAATGATTAATACATATACAATTAAGAAAAATAAATATTAATACATAAATAAATAATTTAATCATTAAATAAATGACTAATTAATTTATATGCATTGTAAACTTAAAATTAAGTACAACACAATGATATATGTTAATAAGAAACGATCACAAAACAAAAGTGTTTACTAATTAACTAAATAAAGTATAAGGGCTAAAATGAAATTTTAAATAGTAATATAAAACATAAATTCCCACTGTTTTTTCACGGCGTCATGGTTTCATACTCTTAATAATTACGTTTTGTATGGTTCATGATGTTTTTTTTATTCATCTTTTTTAAGATAGAGTCGTTTATTTTGCTTTTGAACGAGTCATGCATGACTCACTGAATCTTAAGAGTTAACGTACCTTCTCATTAATTTCTTTTTCTTTTATATATATATATCATCCAGTTGGTTTTCCATTCGAATTAGAATAATATCATATCCTAACTCCAAATTATACGATAATTAATACATTTATACTACCAAAATGGACTCTCGAGATCTAGGGGATCGAAACGCCGAAGGGTAAGTGATACATGCCGCTTGTTTTTGTTTCAAACGCGCCATTTACCACGACTAACGTATAATTACTTGTATATGCATGCATGTTTTCTTTTTCAGGCTACTTGACGAGTCATTTTTTGCGTTGTATATGGCATTCATGGCAATACTTTTTTCCTTAGTCACACAACTCCAATCGTTGAACGTAAAAGCGTTGGCACAACTTAGATTCGCGGTCACATTATTTGTCATAAACTTTGTTGCTGCAATGTGGGCATTACAACAAGCCACCCATCGTCGTCATGCAGTTTATGTGATCATGCACCTTGATTCATACAATATTTTACGTCACCATGATATTGGCTCCTGGACTTCTACTCTATATCTTGGTGCTACAATCATTAGATTGGCACCGAATTATTGAGCGTGTAGCCATCTAGAAGTTATTGCTTAGGCCAACGACACCTGTTACAGATTCTACTGATCTGCCGCATACCATGAAGCAGAGTATTGACCAAGACGATGTTGAAACCGCGAATCAAGATTCCTCTGCTCATCCACGGACCATGTCTCGTATAACAACTCACAAAAGTGCACAGCCCAAAAGTTGGCTTGCATCGGGCCATTCTATATAGGCTTCACATTGGGAACAATATTGTTTGCCGTTGGTTTTGAAGACATTAGATCATGTGCATATGCGTGCGCACACATATTAACTTCGTTGATTAAACATGTTTATTTTTTCTAATCATTTGTAATGACTAGACACTAGTATATATTTTCGTAGTTAGCCCACATTTAAGTTTTAATATTAGTCGAACCGGTCCCTCGAATTTTTTTATTTTTTATTTTTGGTTTTTCAAAAGACAAATCAAATTACGGATGGATTTGTTGATGAAAGTATTTCATTTGATAATTTGATTGTTAAGTTGGTTACTTTTTTTTTTTTTTTTTTCATATAAAATTATTGTTAATTACTAGCTAGCGAGTAGCGAGTTAGGATTTGTATTATTGAAATTATATGTTATTGTTAAACTCAAAACTTTACTTAATTAATTAATAGATTGTTAGGTTTTATTTCACAATTTGTTGGTTAGATTAGTTGTTTAGGTTAATTTATTATTATTTGAATCGATTAAAAAAATATCTAACGACCTAATTAATTAAGTCACATAACACTTAATTTTTTATAATTGTTTCATTATTAATTATAGAACCCGTTTGTGAAATTAAGAATCCGGAAACTAAACCGATCGATCATTAATACATCAAACATATATGATAGAACACAATTAGGTCCGTCACTTTCAAGAGGATATAATCCATGTTTGTATACGTGTGTACGTACAAGTACAATATTACATACAATTGTTTTGTTTGCATGCATGGATATTTCAACAATTATGGAAACATACTGTTGCATGGATATTCAATCACTGCTCCTGGCTCGTCGATCGTGGCTGCTACCCTCACCACCACTATTTTTAGCACAACTCGCCGAGTGCCAGATCCAATAAATTTTTTTTATAGGAGTCAGAATTTAATATACAAAAAGAGTACAAGTGTTTGCGACTCTAAAATATACGTAAATGATACAACGTCATTAATGTTACAAACTAGAAGACTCTAGATTTTACATTTGTCCCTACGAGTTTTAATCTTTTGAAAACAACTTTTTTTTTTTTTGAACAACAAACTATTCTACTCCTTTACCACAAGACTTACTTTTACCACCTAAATTTCAACTTGTCTCCGCCGGGAATCGAACTTGTGACCTCTCACTTATGTCACCACCCTCTTACCGCTAGGCCAAAGACCCTTTGGTAAAAAACAGATTATTAGATCATCATTCGAAACATTGTCTAATATAAAACAATTAAACAAATGTAACTTAACATTAAACACTTAAAGTCTTAACTCTTAAACAAATAATAATCTAATTATCTAAAACGACAAATAACAAACTTATAAACATCAAATAATAAGTAACAATTATAAAACAAATAATGGATGAAACAAGTAACAAACCAACAATATAATTCTCTCTCTATACACACACACAATATATATATATATATATATATATATATATATATATGTATGTATGTATGTATGTATGTGTGTGTGTGTGTGTGCGCGCGCGCGCTCGCATCATGTATGTATGTATGTAAAGTAGATAAATTAGGGAAATCAGAAACTTATAATACAAAGTTACTAACTTAGAAATTAGAAAATAGAGAATTATACTTAGAGAGAAGAGAGCAGAAAGGGGGGCAACATTGTAACAACCTAATTTTGATCTAGTCGTAAATTCAGTAATATTTTGAACCGATAATGTAATAAAGTTACATTATTTGAATTATAATTTAATTAAGTGATGAAATATTTATTAAATTATATAAATATTTATATTTATGAATTAATAAACTATTAAGGGAATTAAATAAAAGAGATATAATATGCAACAATGAAAGTGAGTTAGCTAGCAAATATAACTAGACGACGTATATAAACGAGAAATTAGATTCAAAATCAGAATTTGCTCTCTCTCTCTAACTCTCTCTCTAAACTCTCTCTCTAGCTTTCTCTCTCTACCTTCTCTCTAGAAATTCTCCTAAACCGACCGTCCGATTATCAAGAAATATATATCGTTAGGAAGATCTCGGCGAATATTACGCGAATATACTAGTTCCTGCGTGAATTCAGACGAATTGAGGTAAGTTTATATATATTTCCGTTTTATATATATATGGTATTCTCGAATCTATAAAGTTTTATGAAATTTAAAGCCATTTTTATCAAAATTAACTAGAATAAGTGTAAGATAATCGAACATAGGCTTAATATTGATTATATATGTGATTTATGCCTTAGAAATTCAAGTTTTAGAGTTGCAAATATGATCAGATTCGAGGATGTTATGATCAGATTCGAAAATGCATAGAACAGACTCGAAATGGAGTTAGATTCGAAAATACCTAATTAGATTCGAATTTTGTGTATGGTTCGAATCTAGTCACCTAGATTCGAGGCTATGTATGTTCGAATCTATGTGTTCGAATCTAGGAATGTGCATCGAGTCTAAGTCTTCAATTCGAATCTATATGCATGCTTCGAGTCTATATGCATGCTTCGAGTCTATGAGTATGGGTTCAAGGTGATGTAAATTTCGAATCTAATCAATTAGATTCGAATGGTACTAGTTCGAATCTGTCCATCTAAATTCGAATTTGGTTCTTGTTCCAAGTATAAGATTAATTTCTAATCAGATTAAGTTATTAAACAACCTATTATAATTAAAAATATAATATGGTTATGATAAAACTCACAAATTTTATATATATATATATATATGTGTATCGACTTTTTGAGAATATTAATAAGACAAAGAATGAGTTATGAACGAACAAGTTATCAGAATCAGATAAAATAAAGATTTTAACGACTAAAGACATGATGATAATGATATGATATTGATATGGTATGATATGATAATTCTGGACAGGTTCAGTGAAATTCTGAACATTTAGACAAAGATTTTAAAAGATTTAAAGCGGGTCAGAGACTTGATTTGACAGAGAACAGATTGACAAAATCCTGAGATAACTCAGGTGGCAGATTCATATATCTGTTTGACCAAGACCCAACACTGTGAGTTATAGATATTCAAATTGAACATGCATAGATCCGGGTGAGATATATTGTTGTTGATAGCTTATTGACATTCATTTTTATCAGCTGGAATGAGACCTGTGCACACCATGGATGGGTGTTGCCCAGGGGATCATGATAGCTATTTGACTATCTTTTCATATTGCATTTAATATTGCTACAGACTTTGCTCATTGATTCACTGCTATCATGACCTTGACTACTTATGCTTCATTATTGAATAGACTTGTTATATTGATTCAGCTTGACTAGCCCTATTGGTCTATTGTTCTAGACCCGGCTATTCCACCAGTTCTTATGAACTTGGTAATGACCTCCGATGTTCCGCCATGTTGACTTACTGGTAGCTAGCCCAGTATGTGGCTGATCCCCACGATATAAGCGTGAGTGTGGCTTGAACATCATCCGATCTTATGATACTATATCTCAATCATGAGGGCTGTAGCGGCAGCCAAGACATATCACGCTTAGATTTATAACTCCGCTTGACACGCATGTTAATATTGAAAATCTATAAACTCACTAAGCTTTGCTTACAGATGTTGCTTTAATATTTTACAGGAAAAAGCAAAGGAAAGTCACCTGCCGGACCTAGCTCTTAGGTCTTACACGATCAAGACAGAAGTATCATAGACCTCTACTCAGCGAACTCATTTTGGTACTAATTGGATGATGATGTTATGGTGATCTGGGTAGATTTATTTTGATTATCTGATGACATGAACTAGATTAGAAAGTACCCTTTATAAGTTAATTTTAAAAATTTAATCTGTATTAAACTTAAATCTTAATAGCTTGTACTGTAATTTAATTTTCCGCATTATAATTACTCTATCTTAGTTATGGTTGATATCGAATTGCATGATGTGGGACCTAGACTGGTGAGAACTGCCCCGTAAGGGGTGGTCTTCACAAACATATATATGTAACACATTTTTGTACATTTTTTTTAAAGATTTTACAACAGATTTTTTATATATGTAAAATTTATAAAAACTATCAATGATAGGGTCGAACTTCGAAAATCATCAAGGTCAAAAATTTTTCGACTATATACATAACAAATAAAAGAGAATTTATCGGGGTTGTTTATGTAACACCCTCCCCGATCCCGGAAATGCCACGTCATTACAATACACAGGTGGCAGCATCGCAATGCTCTATTAAACACATGTCACAGGATAAACAGAATTCACTGATAATTTAAAACTTTTACATAAACACTGTTAACATATAATCCACTAATCACATAAGCTGAACTGTACAGATCGCTACACGAAACTAGCACAAAGCCTTCCAGATAATCCCTGCTCCCAGATCTACAAGCACAGCTACTGAACCCTTCACTGAAACCCTGAACACGGAAGACTCGAATATGTAAGCTCGAAAGCTCGTGAGTACTCGAGGGTTAGACTCTGCACAGTAAACACATAGCATGCGAACACGTAGCACATACACACAACACAAGCTCAATCTCTGTCTCTGGCAATCAGCAGTATAAAGCAGGTATGAACACTCAGCATGAGATCCGAAGCCCTGCACACAGTATCACTGAAGGGGACTCCTCCCCAGCTAACGACCGTGCGCACCGGTGGTTAGCCACAACCCTGTAGCACGGGCGCGAACCGGCTACAGGCCCTGCCGTGTATACACGCTCCAAGGACTGTTAGGGACAGTCAACCCACGCGATCTCACATCGCGAATCACCGTCCGTATGGAACTCATCACGGACCCCCGGACTGGATCTCATCTCATGCACACATATAACACATATGTGGGAAATAGAATCATACCTGGCGCCCACGTCCCTGTCTCATTCACAATACACAATATACACATATACAAAGCTAACTGCACAATCATGACTCGGAAAACAGTCCCGCGGTTTAGAAAAGAACTCGGGTACTCACCTGGTCGACTCACTAATCCCGGAATCTCTCACTCGGCTCGATTCGCTGACTCGTCCCTGAAATTACACACGGATCCCACTTGTTAATACAAATCCGACGAACACATATCGCAAACTCTTAATGAACATAAACCCGACTCAAATTCAAAACGACCCAACGGTACCCCGGAAACTTAATTCAAACCCAACTCAACAATCTCAAATAAAATCCAACACAATTATCACAATTAACTAAACCCGAAACATATTCCCGAACGGACAATCGATCCCCGAAACTCTTTTACGGGATCCCTATCGAGACCCAAAATCCCAAATAATTCAATCCAACAATATCCCGAAGGAACTCGACTAAATAACGACTCAAAACTCTTTTATAAAACTAAATCAAGATTCTCTAGCAGACTGATTTACGCGCCGCGCTTTTGCCAGACAGCAGCAGATTTGACCTTCGAACTCCATAGCCGAACCAGGGGTTTCTAAGCCCCAATACTCGATTTTCAGCAGCAAATATACACCAAAACACATGAATTCGACCCATACTACTAGAAGAACCAAATTCCCCAACATAACACAAACATATCTCAAGATTTAATCATCCAAAAATCAAACCCTTACCTTGGATACCCCAAGAACACAAGAAGATGAAGATGGGAGCAAATACAACACCCAATTTCAGACCTTGGCTTCAATTCCTTGCTGGAGCTCCACACCAAATACACACACACACCTCTGGGTTTTCTTGAAAATGAAGGTAAAGGAAAGGAGATAAGCACGTATATGTTTATCTCAAATTTGGTCGGTCCCGAACCCATTAACCCGGACCCGATATCACTTTTTTCAATATTAATATCAAATTGACCCATTTAACTCCACGAACTCAAGAAGATAATTAATCCGCTAATTATTAGCTCGGAGACACGTAACTCGCAAACCCGACACGTATCAATCCACTACTCGGGATCTCATTGGCCCAACACGATATTAATTATTTAAATATACACTAAAATAATTACACACAATTATCTCAAAAATGGGATGTTACAGTTTAACCCCCAAGCCAACACTCTCGGTCTGCCCCTGCCGCCACCGCCACCCCCATCATGATGTTGGCAATGGTGGCAACAGCAACATTGGTGGTAGGTTGTGTAGGGTATATATAATAAAGGTGGATGAGGTCGGGTAAGATAGTCTTGGATGTGGTAGGTATAGTTAGTATGAGTATAGAGTAACGTGAAAATGTGAAATATTAATGGGTTGAATCACAATTCAATTCAACTCAAATCCATCCATTGGAATGAATAGTTTAAACAATTGACTAAATTATAATTAAAAAATAATATGCCAACACTGTCAAATAACACCAAATTTGATGTCCACTGGTGATATATTTTACATGGCAACATAGATGCACCAAATTGGAGAGGGTCTCATGATTGAGCACTTCAAGCCTCAATTGCCAGCTTTCAAAAGAAACCATGTTTCAGCGGTTTATAATTTTTCCTGTGTAGTTCCTAATATCAAAAATGCTTTTTTTTTTCTTTTTTTTTTTTGGGTTTTGGGGGGGGGGGGGGGGTTGGCATTTGCAGTGGATCTAAGCCTTACTTTCCTTGTATTTCAACAATATAATTGATGGAACAGACAAAAGAGATTTAATAAAACCTAAAAAAGATCCATAGTATATCATACATGGCCAATATAATCAAACAAGTAAGAATATTGTTTTCTGTTTGCAGCAGGGGTTAATGCGACCCGAATCGCTATCAAGTTTCTGTAACTATCGTCTTCTATATTACATTATAGTTAATTCAAAACATATTCGAATATTATTGCACTTCACAAGAAACAAAAATATGTAAACAAAATATAGGTGGGAAGGAGAGGGATTACAAGCTGCAACAAAAAACACCTTCTGATCCCTTCTTTGCTTACCCACCTTAATCATCACAACTCAACGTGTCAGAGCACCAGATTGATTTCTTCAGGCCACAGTCTTGGCGGCAGCCTGGTGGAGCCAGGGGTGTTGCAAACACTGTTGTGCCGTTGGTCGCTTCTCTGGTGCAAAATCAAGAATAGGATTCAAGAACTCTGCAAACTCACGAGCATCAGTTTCAGCAAACTTGAATTTGTCAACGAGCAAGCGACTCACTGATGAGTGTTTGAGTCTACGGATCCTTTTGAGGTCACCATGTCTGTCAAAGTAATCTTTGGATCGAATCCCTCCAATGGCTACCTGTTTCAGTTCGAAAAGGCACAAAAAAAACCCGTTAAAGTGTTAAATACTTTCTGCTTAGACAAGTTGAATATGTGTTACCTTCCGAGGCATCTTTCCAAGGAATTCCATCATCAGAGCAAGGTGGTCCTGCATCAGATCTTGCCACGTAAGCAAATCATTTTCATGCACATTAATTACAGGTGGTTTGTGAAACTTGGGATGGTTTGATTCAGGTTGATTTCGGAATAATGTGGTCTAGTTCTGGCTGGCTGGCTCACAAATAGGATGGAGGGTGGTGGTTTGAGGAGGTATTGACTCAACAAAACCAAATACAGTTTGCTGTATGTTATATATTAACATCATATATAATCACTTATTTATATAAGTTATCTAATTTCAACCAATGCTTCTAATATGCAATATTTCTAATTTTAGGTGTTATTTAGTCTAAACCCATTTATCTTGTATCAGAAAAATAAAAGAAAGATTAAACCATGGACCGTACCGAACAGAAAGTGACCATGTAGGTTTAGTTTAAAGGCCTATGCTGATCAGTTCTGTAAATAAAATATGAAACCAAGTAGACACAGTTCAGTTCACAATCCCAAACAATACTCTAATCATTTATGCTTCCAGAACTGAGTTCCAGGAGAAGCTTAGTTTGTGTGTAGCCTCTCCCTTATTTTGCCAAAAGCCCTAAAGGAACCAATTCCTTGATCCAAACTTGTGACCTTCCTATACTATAACTTTACTGGTTGCTCCACGGCTACACCCTGACAAACAATGCACCATGTGCTTTAAAATAAAAAAGAGAACAAAATATGCAATACCTCATCTTCGCTGAAACCTGGTCCTGGCTTGGGAGCAAACATCATTTCACCCGTAGCAAGCTCAAAAGCAGTGCACGCAAATGACCACATATCAACTGGGAACGAGTAACCTGACTGTAGTATAACTTCAGGAGCTCGATATTGTCTTGTTTGAATTTCTTCTGCAATTGGTTTATCTGCCCAACATGCATTTCCCAAATCCACAATCTTGCACCTGAACTCAATACCATCAAGGCATCTTTCAGGCTTTGCAGCTGGTGCACCTCCTATCACGCCTCGTCGTTCTGCTGCAATTTTAGCCACTGCTCTTCTGGCTCTCTGCTTTAGCTTTTTTTCAATCACATTGACCGTTGCTCCACCTGTCAAACTTCCCTCAGGCCGTTCAAGAATGGGGGTTGTTTTTGATCTAACAGGGTCTTTTGATGGATTTACAGTGGAAAGGAGAAGTATATTTTCAGGTTTTAGGTCTGTGTGTATAATGCGAAGTTCTCTGTGCAAATAGTCGAGTCCAGTCAGTATGCATCTGCATATTTCCCTTACTTTATTCAAGTGAAGGCCTTTATAACGGTTATATCGGATGAGGTGCAGTATGCTATCACCAAGAAACTCAAGAACCATGCATAAATGCTGTCCATTTGGACCCCTGTGCTTGAAGTGATCCACTAATTGTACAACACATTTTTCATTTTTAGGGTCATTTTCTGTGATGGCAGAAAGAACCTCGATTTCGTGGACGGCAGCTTGCACAAATTCTGGAGCACTTTTCTGGATCTTGAGTGCAACATATTTCTACAAAATGAGGCAACAACAATAACATAAGATCTGGTTATTAAAGGCATGATAACCAGAGCAGTTCAATGACAATTTAAGATCAACAAAAGATAAACGAATGAGAAGAAAAACACACAGGTCAAGCCTCTAAATATGGAACTAATTTTGTTGTTCAGTCCGGAGCTCATGCATATAGATAGATGCTAGATGAAATCCTTAAAATCACAAAAGAAGCTTAATCATTACACGTACCATAGAAAATCACAAGCATTACAATTCACTTTGTAGGTGTTAATTTGAACTAGCAACAACTGGCAAATTTTAAAAGAAAATGATCATATTTCATGGAACTTATTATAACTAGGCAACTAGCTAGGAAAAGTTGGTAATTGTGAAATAAATAGAGTTGAGCTACCCAAGTACCCGCCGATAGTAAGTTAGATGTTAATTTGTGAGCATAGAAATAGAAAGCAAAATAATGACTTGATTTCTAAATTTTCAGTTCTGAAGGGGCTTGTAACATGTCTCAAATGGGTGCCAAAAACAGAACTCACTGTCTAGTAGTTTCCAATAACTAGAGAAACAGGTTTTGGAACGGACATTTTTAAGATATCCTAGGGGGAAAATGTGTGATCAACTACCTTCTCGATTTTACGACTCTATTACCAACATCAATTCACTAATCATGTGATATGACATTTCTTTCAAAACATACCTAAGCTTAAATGCCACAGTTCAGTAAGCTACTACTCCACCTAATTGTCCATAGTGGAACCTCTTATTCAAAAGTTTATACTAAAGTAGAACTACCTGAGCTTACTATAAGGTGCCCTTGGTCGATGACTCCTATATAGAAGAGTTCTGTTATATTCTGTACAGTAAAACTATATAATAGAATGGTGCTCGTATTAATTAATATGATCCACGTAAAATAGGACATTTGTTACTTAAAGAATTTAAATAAAAAATATTTACTGCAGATTCTAGACCTCCATGTCGATATTCTACATAATGTTGACTTCAACTAAGCAACAAAAAGGCAGGTTCTCAGGCTCCTTAGCAAGAGGTTGACAAAATTTGAAAGCCAACTTGACCATCAGCCTGGCCAATCCAGGTTTTATCCCTAGGAAATGCTGGCTACAGGAAGAGAAATGCACAATTAAGCATACTAGAAATGAGGAAAATTTTGAATGGTACTCAAGACCATCAATAGGATAATGCACTGATATATACACAAAAGGACAACAACATTTTGCCTAATATTTGTTAATTATAAAAGAAGTTAAGTAATTAAAGGATGAAAAGATAAGAAAAAGAAGACGTGATGCCTTCGCTTTTGTTTGATGACCACTTTGAAGTAGTGTAAGAACTACTGATCTAATTGTTGGGTATGGAGACTCAAGACTGATTTATTATGTACACCTGATTTATGTTGTAACGATTATTGTTGGTGATTAAAACCTTTGTCTCTCTCATCCTTTTCTATCTGATTTATGTTGAATGATGTCCGTCTTCTTCATATACATTACATTATTACAAAATCTACAAGATATGATAAAAATCATGGCAATGGAATAACCCCCCATGTGTGTTTTTTAAAATGTTTTCTGCAATAATTATCTGCGTATAATCATCAATCCTAACAACGACACAACTAGATACTATAATCATACTAACATGGTGAACTTTGTAAGATTGCAAATTTGCCACTGCGCCATGTATTTTTATTGATAAAACCCTTGGCGCATATCAATGGTGGACAATCTTGCTACGAATAACTCCAACTATAAACTCCCATCTTCGAGGCAGCCTGAATATCTTAGTTTAATTGGCATTCTACGTTTATAATTAATTCAAGTAGATACAACCTTAACGATCGAACTGCATATTTACCTTCCATAAAAACTAATTACAAATGTAGACAATTTGAACACATGATCTGCATTTGTTAGCATTAGCAACATGATTTGTTTTTCACATAGAGATGACTTAAATGATTGCTGAAAACGATCAATAGGCTACAATATTACACACAGATCACGGATCTCTCTAATTTGATGTTGAAAACGGAAGTGATGTAATCTGGAATAGATGGTAGGAAGGAGGAAAAAAAAAAAAAAGAACTTACGGATGTTTTGGTATCATAAGCAAGCCAAACGGTGGAGAACTGGCCCCAGCCGAGCTTCCGTTGAGCGATGAAGCGACCACCGGCAAAGGAATCACCGACTCTAACGGCGTGGTAGCCTCCTTTCCTGTAGGAATCCATGTCCTCATCTTCTTCAGACGCCGACGACGAAGAACACGACATGATTAGTTAAAAAAATTAGTTAGTTGATTGTTTGATTTGATTGATTGACCAATTGATCTGTGTGTTGGGTTTGGAAAGAATTCAAATAATTGAAGTAATTAGGAGAAAAATTGGGAAAATAGTGGCCTTCAATCCAATCCAATGCTCTCGCCACTTTTTGCTCCTTGTTTAAATTCTTCGGTTCAATCAGAGGTCTTGCCTTTTTGAAGTTTGGTTGATGGGTAGGGTTGATCGATGGGATTGGATTACCTTTCCAAACATGCCCCTCTAATCTTTTTACACATAACTATTACCAGAGTAAAGGACATTTTTGGTCATTGTGATTTGATGGTTTACCCGGATTCAGTCCATTAACCATAATAAGGTCAAATTTCATCCCTATTTTGCTAATTTTGTGCCCTTTTAGTCCCTCGTCCGTTAAACTTAACGACACAACCGTTAAATTTGTAAGAATGACATTTTTACCCTTTTTCATTGAGACGTCTTTAGTCCCTATGGTTTTATTATTTACCCATTTATAGTCCAACATTTATTTTATTTTATCTTTATAATACTCTTATATTATTTATAGATATACTTAATTCATTATAAACATGCTTATTTTATTTATAAATATGGTTATGTTTTAATATTTTATTTACATTTACTATTGTTCGTATTTTATTTAAAATTTAACTTTTATTTTAATTTAAATATATATTTATTTACTAATTTATTTAAAGTTCATCTTCTTTATTAATTTTACTTTTTATAATATTATTGTTGACATTTATATATGTAATTTTGTTAGTTGTGTTTAAGTAAATATAATATCGTCGATATTTTTCCTCTCCAAAGTCACTATTTCTTCAAGTATCTTCCAACCTAATCAATTATCAACACATAAATTATAGTATATGTGTTGGATATATATATATATATATATATATATATATAGAGGAGGGTTCAATGGAAAACCACCATGCGCCGGAAAACTTGTGAAAACCGCACTGCACCACCACAAATGCATCAAATTCCCCACGTGATGCATCAAAATCCCGTGTGATGCATCAAATTTCCGCGTGATGCATCAAAATCTCGCGTGATGCATCATCTTATTTACGATCATGCCACCGCGTTTTTCATGAAATGCACCAAATCGGACGGTATGCGTAGGTTTCCATAGTTTTCACGTGCATAGTAGTTTTCCATTGAACCCACCCCTGTATATATATATATATATATATATATATATATATATATATGTAATTTATGTGTATATAAATTAATACACATAATGTTTATGTGTATATTATATAATTTATGTCTTGGATATATATATACATAATGTTCAAGTGAGTACCACCTACTACACAGCGCACCCGAAGGTATCACTCGTAAAATTATATATATATATATATATATATATATATATATATATATATATATAATATTTTCAAGTGAGTACCACCTATATCTGTGTGTGTGTGTGTGTATAAATATAATATTTTCAAGTATCTTCCAATGTCATTATTTCTTCAAGTATATTCACATATGTATATATTTATGTGTCGATAATTGATTAGGTTGGAAGATATTTGAAGAAATAGTGACTTTGGAGAGGAAAAATATCGACGATATTATATCTACTTAAACACAACTAACAAACTTACATATATAAATGTCAACAATAATATTATAAAATTAAAATTATTAAAAAGATGAACTTTAAATAATTTAGTAAAGAAAATATATAATTTGAATTTAAATAAAATACGAACAATAGTAAATGTAAATAAAATATTAAAATATAAGTATATTTATAAATAAAATAAGTGTGTTTATAATAAATTAAGTATATCTATAAATAATATAATTATAAAGATAAAATAAAATAAAATAAATGTTGGACTATAAATGGGTAAATAATAAAACCATAAGGACTAAAAGCGTCTCAATGAAAAGGGTAAAAATGTCATTCTTACAAATTTAACGGTTGTGTCGTTAAGTTTAACGGACGAGGGACTAAAAGGGCACAAAATTAGCAAAATAGGGATGAAATTTGACCTTATTATGGTTAAAGGACTGAATCCGGGTAAACCATCAAATCACAAGGACCAAAAATGTCCTTTACTCCTATTACTATTTTATTACAACTTCATGTCATTAACCATATATTAAAAAAAATATTTTAATTGTGGTTTAGATTGCATAAATTTAAAACGATAGTATCTAAAATTTTGTTATTTAAAATTAAGTTGAAATTTTATCATAATTAAAAAAAATTTGGTTTGATTACCTGATGTCTTGGGTTTTTATTATTGTTGTGTAGAATGAAAGACTTTTACACAATTAATGATTTTTTTATAAAATTATAATTATATATACATACAAGTACAAAATCATTTTTGTCAATAGGAATTTGCAACATGGCATTGTATGATTGGTTGTTTTTTTTTTATTTTAAAATTTTCATAACACACCATTATTTTGGTGTTATCTTTAATTTGCCCCCTTTTATTTTAATGTATTTTGTTTAGTCTTCTTTTAACATTTATTATTACAATATTATCTTATACATTTAAAATTATGATTTTAATTTTACATATGTTTGGAGTTGTCTTTTGAAACTATTATGCTGTCTCTAATTGTATAAAAAAAATTTATCATTCAAATGCACAATACAAGATTATAATAAAATTATGGTTATGAATATTTAATTATTAAATTTTCGTTCTGATCCGATTTAATAATGCATGGTTTGTAATTTTAGTATCATTTGGCTTGCCTCTTGGATATATATCAGTTTTTTAATTTCACTATTCGATTCTGATTCAATTGTATTTCATTATTTGAATTGTTTGAAAAATATTTATTCATTTATTTTTTATATTTTTTTTGTAATCAATGTTTTAGACCCGCAGCAACGCGCGAGTCTTCAATAACTCGTTATATATAACCATCTGACTGAATTCAATTAGAGAGGATGCTATTTTATATACAGTGAAAAATAAATATGCTATGCTTTTATTTATGACAAAAATCATTTGATACAAAAATCATTTAGATAATGAAAAAAACCAACATGTTTTCATATTTTTTGTGTTTTCGTCCCTACATGTTATTCTTTTTTCATAAAAGTCCTCAAGTTACTCTTTTCATTTTGGTTTATTGAAATTTGGACATTAGAATCCGGTATAATACTTAAGATTTTTTTATGAAAAAAAATAACATGGAGAGACGAAAACGCAAAAAACGTGAAAACATATTAAATTTTTTTTTTTTTTTCATAAAAATAAGTTATGTTTACGTTATTATCCTAATTTTGCAAAAGTAAAGCGTTCCTGGTTTTTGTGTGGCAACCACCATCACGAAGCATGAAGTTACCTCCAAGCCCTTCCCCGCCTATGATGGCAGCTCGCTCACGTTACTGGGAGCAAGAGAAGAACCCTCTGAGGCTCTAAGAACTCTGACACGATTCTCTCTCAATCCCACGAACCCTAAAACCCCTTCTTGCAGATCTTTGCTGCATCTTATGAATTTGACTATTCCATGCTGTTCATTTTACCATTCTCCTAGATCTTCGAATTTGATTACCGTAATTCTCTGGTCCTGAAACCCATCATTTTGGTGAAAGTAATGGCGGGTGGAGAACCGAATATGGATCATGTTTGAATTCTGCTTCAATAGAACCGATTGGGATGACTGGATCAAGACAGTCGGATTAGTGGCGCAGAAGCTGTTTCCTTTTTGTGTAATTTCGCTACTTATGCTCGTTGTGTACCTATACCAGTTCTCGCTCAGGTTGCCATTTTTGTGTAATTTCGCTACTTATGCTCGTTGTGTTGTTAGAATTTTGCAGTACAAGATTTCTGAAGACAATTAGAACCTTCACTTCTGTTCTTTCGTTGAACAAAAAGCTTTTAAACTTGGATTAGTGATACGATTAGATATAGGATTGTAAATATGTTATCAGCCATCGATGAATGTGGTTTTCATATCTACGACTGTCTTCTTATCATAAGCAGGAATCAGGATGTATAATTACTATATCATCTGGTTCTCCTGTAATCTGAATTTTGCTTTCCTGAAGTTTATTGAAACTTTTGTTAGTGCAATGACAATTTCTGTTAATATCTGGACGCAATGTGGACTGTGTATGTGTACAAATGATCTTCATATATTCAAGATTTGTTATAAGCACATATTCAGATATAATATATCTAGAATTAATACTTTTAATATATCTAGAGTTGTACTTTTAATACTAGAACTGCTAGTGTAGATTTGAACTTGACATGTGACAAAATCAAATAAAAAAGAAAGATCGGTGCTAAAAACATTTAAAAAAAACCCTAACAAAAGCACAATAGTCTCAAAAAACTAGGTCAGAAACCTGTATATTATACAGGCAAATTCAGAAATGTTAAATAGTAAAAATTTGTGAACGTATGTCAAATATTTATTTTATAATATGTGAATAAAATAAAATAAATAAAGAGTTAATTATAAATCATAAAATTTAAAATGTTTTATTTTATACACATACATTTCAATTACTATATATGGTGATGAATGTATAATATTTATCATTATTTCAGAATAAGTGCTACAAATGAATGTTAATATTAATGAATATATCTTAAACTTTTAAATACAATGACATATTATTGATGATATAATAAAAATAGTATTCAATAATAGATTAAAGAAATTTGGTATAAATTGAAATCTAATTTGCGTATATGTATGAAGATGATGTTAGATGTAGTTTAAATTTAAATTCAAAATAATCAATAATCTTTAATTAAAATTAATAGTTAAATTCGCCTATATTAGTTATGCAAGTTAATAACAAATGTCAAAACCTTATGATGCCACTGCCATCATGTAAAAATGGCAAGTGGCAACAAGTTATTCTTTTATCAATATTTAAAGATGTTTAAAACTTATATGTATTACCTGATTGCTGATTATAGGTATAATCAAGAGAACTAAAACCTTCTGCATTGGTGCTAGAGTCCTTGCTTATGGGTATTTACCCATGGTCTGTAAATATGTAGCAACAGTTTGTAATTTATCATGTAGATATGGACACATGCTGATCAAAATCAAACTGGATACCTTGGATGGACAGAGTTTTACATTGCTCTCAAACTTGTAGCGGTTGAATAAAGTAAGAGAGACCTTCAGAAACAGTGAAGGCAGCATTATATAGTCTTGATTCTGCTAAAATTCCTGCTACTCAGATCAATCTTGGAGCCTTACTTGCCCCTCAGTCGAAATTAAATGCTGGTTAACCCGCCCTGCAGATGCGTGGTAGTGCTCTGGCAGCTTCTCATAGCACTTATATAAAAGTGCCACAAGGTTATCCAGATGACCAAAGTGGCAAAGTCAAGACATGAGTCCTCCAAGTTCATACTTCTCCAGTGATTCGGTCGGTGAGAGGGCAGTAGGCTCCTCATGCACCTGGCATATCTTCTCAAGTTCCTAGTAGGGAGCTAATCCTTCCCCATCCTTGGGCAGAAGTGCTGGGCTTGCATCATCAGGGAGACACCCACTCTACAGGCTAGACTTCCGGAACCAATCAGCTTATCACAAAATCTTGCATCCAAAAATTGTCCTGCTTTTGCTGTTAATGGGACCAGAGCTAAAGATATTAGCCAAGTTGCAGGAAACGGGTTTTACGTCAAGTACTGCCTTTGGTGATAATTTTGTGGCTGCATCATCTCAGGGACAACACAATTCTCTGGTGCACATGTCCTCTACACCTTACTTAAATGTCTCATCTTCCAATGTAACTGGTGCTGGGACCCAGT
This sequence comes from Centrapalus pauciflorus, assembly GCA_020465985.1. Lineage (NCBI taxonomy): Eukaryota > Viridiplantae > Streptophyta > Magnoliopsida > Asterales > Asteraceae > Centrapalus > Centrapalus pauciflorus. Next base: position 486,862 of record JAANYP010008581.1, read on the forward strand.
TTTCCACCTCCCAAAGCAGTATCGCCCAACAACCAACTGCTGGTCATACCCATCAGGTGCAGTCGACTATGAAGAACAATTAGCAAATTTCTGTAAAGTTTGATATTGTCCCTGTTAGAGTTGGAAACATCCTTTCTAGTCAAGCTTCGCAACCTTGGCCAAAAATGACACAGTCAAATGTCCAGATAGGCCAATATACACCAAGCCACCAAGGTATTTACTGCAGTCTATACATACAAATATGGAAATTTTACTGGTGAGCAGGCCCATAATCTGATAATGCCAAGAGGTAGGCGATGCATCGTTTTCTATTGTTTTATTGTGTACAACTATGAAGGGACTAGGGAGCTATTATCTGCACATATATATGTTACAATTTTCCCTTTTCCCACTTCACTGAAAATACAGGAGACATTTTTTAACAGAAAAGTACCAGCTTATCATTTCTATAGGGAAATTTTATACTATTATACTATGTGTCTAAACGAAACCATAGGTATTATGAAAATGGTAGGTTCAGCCTTTATCCCTGTTGAGAAACTCAGTGAGCTTAGCCAAATTGTTTACATTCCTCGCCAAATTACTGAAGTAACTAAATTCTGCATAATAACAATTAAAATCTTGCTCAGTTGTGGGTACAGTGAAGCATAAAGGACAGGGAAGCAAAAAAAACAGCGAACTGGTGTTAATTATACACTATTTACAATTAGAAGAGAAAAAACAAAACAAAACATATGGCACTTCTTCATTGTGTTTTCAAGCATCAAACTTATGATTATGGATGGAATACTTAAACCATTTAAGCACAAGAAATTAATATTAACTTTAATTCCTTATGATTGGTAAAAAAGCGAAGTGGAAGTGACATAGCTGACATATGATGTTGAGACCATGACAAATGCATCAATTGTACCCAGTAATAAAGTAGTAATCACGATATAGCTCCCGTTTCCTATGAGGATTGTAAATTCAGTCAATTAACTCAACATACATGGGGTATTTGGGAAACACTAGAAAACTATGAACTACTTGCTAAAATCAAAATGCACGAAAATAAATTTTATGAATATATGGATGAAGTGTTTCATGAAGCATGGTGCAAATTGCTGTCAGGGTTTCAAATCTATATACAACTGTTTAATTTTAAACTTTGTTGGAACATATTAGAACATCTATGGCTTATAGATAGTTGAATTTCCTTTGTTAGACTTTCCTTGTCTTCAGGTAGAGTTCCGATCTTTAACTCCTTAAATTGAGAATGCACTTATACTTGTATTGATTCTTAGATTAATCCCAAGTTTATCAATGGATGCTCTTGATATCAAGTTTATTAGACTAGATAAACCTAAAATGATTATGTGAGTCTTCCAGGTCCAAAGATCAGTTTTAATTGCTCAACTGGTGTATCAACCGGGTAATCTTGACCAACATATTTATGTTCAACTCATAAGTCAAAGTAACAACTAACAAGAGCATCAAAAGCAAACAAACATGCTCCCATAAATAACAAAATGAACTAAAGAATGTTCATGTGGCTCTTTGTGTCCAACAATGGTTGTATCATGGAAGCTTGTATTTGATGTTAATGATTGGTGGTTATATATATAATGGATTGGTTGTTTTTAAGTTTGAAAGTGATACTCTCTTTTCATCTCAAAAAGGGGGTGTTACAGCTGATTCTTCTTTCTCTTCTTAATTCCGTCCGTTCCCCTCGTTATATAGCACTAATATGTGGGAAAGAAAAAGGGGTTTGCCTTGTGTATTTGCATGTTTTTACTGGTTCCAATAAAAACTTTCAATGAGCCACACATGGCTATATTTGAATGTCATTATATGAATCATAAGGTATTTAATTGCTTATTGAAGCACCCATTCATTTAGGAAATATAAGATACTCTGCACTGGTGTTGGCCTTAAAAATCATTAGAAATTGTGAAAATGTAAATGCAAATACACCATTATGCGTGGCTCTTTTTGCAGACTGTAGTCTTCTATGCTTGATGCTGGTTTAGGCCGCAAAGATGAAGTCAGTGTTGCAAGGCATCGGATCGAGAGAGTCTTCATGGAAATATGTTAACGGATTCTTCTCGGTAGGTGCAGTATTAAAGACTCTGATTTCGATTCCCATCTTTTAACAATGCAGACCGGTTTGACTCGAGCGATACTTTCCAATCTCAATGACCAGTTTAATACTTTAGTGGGGAGCGAAACATCATAAAGAGATTCAGTAGAAGATATCGAGTATGAAGGGCTATTTACTCGGCAAAAAGCATATATAGTTGACAATATATGTAATTCAATTACATCTGTATATATAGACTACAATTCTGCTTAAGAACTTGCAATTAATACAAAGCAAGCATGCAGTTATTTGACCTGAAGTCGTTGCCGATACAAACAGACAACAAATTCCATAAACGGAACTTTAAAAACACATCATCGTTACACAAACACACTAAACATAAATAGACACGATCCCTACCTTCATGCATCCGATCCTTTGAATTCAAACATCAATCTGGATCACCATGTCAAATAACCCTTGCATGATCCAAATGATCCACGATTATGAACCAAGATCGAACCGAAGGTACGTTATTATATTAAATATGCACAAACACAGCATTCTAATCCATGCTCTGATCTTCATTTGAAAATCATGCTTTAGACCAAAACCCATGTCATCAGATCTCATGGCTTCGCATTTTGGTTGCTTTTTTTACATAACTTTGGTGATGAAATGTTCATTTTCGACTTCAAGCTTTTGGTGCAAGAATCTCTAGGAAGGAAGTCCATGTACCAGTAACAGCCAACATCACACCAAATACAACAATGGCTGCATCTTTACTCCATCCAAGCATACCCACCTCACCTTTACACACCATCAAATGAAACAAAGCAGGCAACACAAACCCTAGAATAATGCAAACGCTACTACCCACCAAAGACAAGAAATCAGCAAAATTTGGCACAAAAAGAGCCACTAAACTCACCACTAAAACCATACCCCATCTTAACCACAAACTGTACCTCCCTTCACAAAACATCCTCTCGAAAACTTCGTAGACAGGATTCATCATTAAAGGAAAGGTGAAAAAAAGATTCAAACAAAGACCCAACTGAACCACACTGCTCAACCATCCTTGCCCTAAATTGGTTGTGATTATATCTTTGGTTTCATCACCAAATGCAAAGTAGCCAAGTACACCAAAAGATGCAAACATTAAAGCAATGAAAGCTACTGTTATGCTCAACACTCTACCAAACTTATTCTTGTCCTCCATCTCTGATTCTAATGGCAATACCATTCCGATTCCTTCGAAGGCATAAACAGCAACACCGATCCCGTAAAAGAACACCGAAAACCCACCGAATGCTTGTAAAATTGGTCTAGAATTCAAGTATATCATCACGTCTTCCACCATAACTACACCCATGGCACCAATATCTACTATGTCGGCGAAAATACTTAGAGGGGCTAAATGTGTCAATGTTGGAATTGAATTTAACCCTAGTTGAAATGGAAAACATGCCCAGATGTAAAACGATTTGGCTGATATCCCTAAAATGCTAGGGCTTGTGGACTTTAATGTTGGTGTTAAATTGAAGATGTTGACCAAAGTGTTGGAGACGAAAATGAGGTAACTTACGCAGAATCCAGCCTGGGAAAGGACGATCATGATGTCGACGGACGATCTGCCGATTGGACCAGCTACAGCAAAGCCGAGGTCTCCGAAGGAATTGATTTTGGAGAATCCGTTGACAGATTCGAGCTTACGACGGGTTTTGACGAGCAGCATCATGCAGTGGTTGGTGAAGTAGGCGACGGCGAATACGGTTAGGGTTCCGGTGGCGTACCCGGTGCGTTTAAAAGTGTATGGGAGGCCGAGGACGCCGGCGCCGACGATGGCGATGAAAACATTGGCGAAGGTATTGAATTGGGAGGATAGATGTGGGGATTTAGAGTGTAGAAGGGAAGATGTTTCTGTGGGGAGATTCAATACGTGAGATGATGAGCTTGCTTCTGAATTGTTGTTATCATCATCAAATCCCATGATCGTTTTCTGGGCTTTACACACGGAGGAGAGTCAGAGAGTGATTGTGAGGGAGGTTCAAATAGATATTGGTTTTTGAATCTTCTTCAACAATGGAGTTTTTCAGATCTGCAGAGACGAAGGTCGGAGATATGTATACCTACTTATCTAGACAGCACTAGATATTATGAATTTTGGAAAATAACCAAAAATAATATCAATTATGATAATTTTTATAATTAATGGTAACATTATTTAATTTTTATCATTAATAACATTAATTTTTATATTTTTAATTATTTATAATAATAATTTTTTATTTTTCTATCAATAATAATAACTAGTGACTTGTAAACATGTTTAACAGGTCACCATCAACTTTTAAGTTATAAAAAAATAACAATTTTTCATATTTTTATCAATATAGTAATTTAAAAACCAATTTTTTAAAGAATTCTAAAATTTCATAAAAAAACAAATAAACTTAGTTTACGTTTCAATTAAATTTTAGTTTTTATTTTTTTCTATTATTATTTATTTATTTAATTATAATATTACTATCTTTAGAACTATTTTTTAAATTTCATTAAACTTATTCATTTATAATTCTTATTTTTTCATAACCTTATAAATTTTTTAATATATGTATAACTCAACTGTTTATGATGACAATTTGAGTTGGGTTCCAACTTAACAAGAATCAGAACTACTATGAGGTGGGTTCCAATTTAATATTTAGAACTTGAATAAATAATATCCGACGATTTTTAAAAAATTCTTTCATATGTGTATGGTGATACTGTTAAAAATATTTTCTAAATCCATCTTTGATTATTATGTTTTTTAGTTGGTTTTATATGTGAAAACATGAAAACCTAACGATGCCAAATGGAGTTGCTAAGCAAACGACTAGAAAACCAAACGTAGAATTGTAAAAGGTATATTATAATCATCCAAACACTTCTAATCAACAATTATAATTTTATGAAAAATATAACAGAAATGAAACATGAAAACAAACTTCGTGTTTAAATGTTTGATTTTTGTTTAGTATCTAAAGTATGATGTGTTTTTATATTAAATACATCTTAATAATATTAATTTAAAAAATATATTATTTGCAAATTAAAAACTAGAATACCAGTTGAATGCGAAACAAAACAATAAACATTATCTAGAAATGTGTATGGTCAGTTTTTCGGTTGTCTACATCACAGTAAAATCAAGGTAGACGAAAATGTTACCGCATACCATACCAATTCCACCTCATAGGCTCGTAGCAAACTGGTTTTTTGAAAGGCTGAAATAAACACTCATTCAAGGTATTTTATATTTTATGTTATTTACCAATTTACTTTTAAAGTCCTTTATATTTTTACAAAATAAATAAGTTGGATAAAAGAAAGTCGTTTCTAACACATGTTTTCATTTGTGTTTTTCATCTATAATCAGGAATGAGATTGGACTCTTATCATACCGACCCATCCAGAATTCCGATTTCCCGACTCCCGAATTAGACGAAAATACGAGACTGAGTATCATACCAAGTTATAATATTCGGGATCGATACTAGTACCATATTCAGTACTGGAAAACCAGTACTAGTCCCGTTTGGTACCATAGGTGTATACAAGGTTGATGAAATGTAAACAATGTCATTCATTATTTTTGTGCTCCAATAATCCAAACGCTAAAAAATAAATTCCGATTCCTTTAGATCCCATTCCGTGAGCCAAATGAAGCCTTATTTTTTGAAGCTGATAAGCAATCACAAACCCTCTCCAAATAAAACTCAGCCTACTCTTTAATCTTTATTTCATTTTGTTAAATTTGTCACAAAATACGACATTTCATTTCAAGTTGTCAAAAAATACATGCCATAAAAAAACTCAAAAATTAGGATACACAAATCATAAGAGACAAAATCAAATACTGTTCAATTCTAAACTCCTAACATCAACAGTCAACACCAAGATCAAACACTTAGGTGGCGTTTGGTTTGTTGGATTTTGACAACTCATTTGGGATTTGGATTTAGAAATCTTCCTATGTCATGTTTGGATAAAAACCAAAAGGAAAGGATTTAGCTTCATTTAGGATTTCACATTCCACACTTCTCATCATTTCACAATGCACTCACCCCCTAATAATTTTAAAATCCTATCATTTTAGAATCTAACATTTCAAAATCATGCAATCCAAACGGCACTTTAGGTCCCAACAAAATGAAATGTTCATCATATGGACTCATGGTCCATGGGCTGAATTAAAAGGAGGAGCATTTAGAAAAAATTCATAGACAAACAAGATAGCTTTCAAAATGATCCTTCTCCCCAGTTGGATACTTGGATTGAATAATGGAAGAATGTGCCAATAATTGGCAACTCAAAAAGAAAGATAGGACTAAAATATAGCAAAAAGGTTGAAACACATGTTTGATTAAGGACTTAAATATTGTATGGAAACACAGTCTGACCTGAAACAGACAAAATTGTTGACAGTTTGATCTGATTCGATCAGATCACTTCTTTCTTTTCTTGTTCGATGAGGAATCACCTCTCTTGAAGCCTCTAAAATCATTTGTTGTTTCAGCTGTGTTCTGTTTTTTCATACCTTTCTTTCCTCCAAACCCATACTTTGAATCTCTAAACTCTCTACTTTTCCTCTTACCATTTGCTCCTTTTCCGTGTTTTCCCCCAACAACACCTTGCCTTGCTTTTCCACCTGACCGGTCCCAAGGTGAAATCCCAGCCCTTTTGTTCTTCTTGGACTTTTCAGACTCTTTTCCATCTTCAAACGACAAACCCAAGTCACTTTCTTTCTCAACTCCCGCAAACCCACTCTGCTGTCGCTGTTTCCTCCACTTCTTAACAGATTCTATCTCGTCTTTCTTCTGTTTCACCCTCTCTTTCTGTTTTTCAGCTTGTACTTCTTTCGCCTTCTTCTTGTTCTCCCTGGCCTTTCTTCTCTCCTCTGCCTCCTCGATTCTTTTCTTCTCAACAAGAAGTCGGCCCTTGATTTTCTCCATGTGAGAATCAGTTTTCACCATTTCAGCATAATAGTCAGATGGCCGAAGAAAAGGGAGGCCCATCGTTTGGAATTTGACAAAGGCCTGCCTTGTGCCTTCCAATGCTTGCGTATAAAAAGCAAGCTCTCGTGCTAAGTCATCATTAACGTCCACCTCTTGTTCTTGTTCGATGTCTAGTGAAAGTTTATGGATCCATTCCACATCCTCAGGCCAGCTAATATCTCCAAGTTTATCAAGTATACCTTCCTTGTTGTATATGGAGTTTTTTGAAGGTTCGGCTAACCTCACATCCTCATCCCCTTCCGATTCCGATTCCGATTCAGTTTCAGGTTCAGATTCAGAAGCCTCCATGTCAAGATCTCCCATTCCTGCTTCTGTTAATGTCTTGTCCATAGATTTTGGTGTAGGTTTTTTCACAGCCATTGAGTTATCTATTAAAAATGCAGCACAAACGATTTTCAGCAAATCTTTATTGCCATAAGCAAAAAATGAAAATCAACCACTGGCAACACATCTCACTAAATCATGCAGCCATTCATTCTCTTCTAGAACAAACTCATGCGACGCCTTACCAAATGAATAAATACTCGCCCATTTCATATATATCAGATCGTTAATATAGAAAACATTCCTAGAAATACAAAACAATAATAAACACATTCGTAGAATGAACCAACACAAAATAAGCATTCTTCCAAATCACCAAACTGAGCATTATAGACAAACAACTAAAACCGTTTTATATTTTGAAAATTAAATATACACAGAAAGATGTGTAAGACAACAATACATCGAAACATATACATTTTGAAGTAACAATAATAATATATCGTTGAAATGAACTGAAGATAAGAATCAAGCGAGCTAATGTCGTTTCAAAAACATGGTGTTAGCATAGATATACATTTCAATACATCAAAACAAGAACAAAAATTATGCCGTTCACTTGTAAATCAAATGCAAGGGTATATACAAATCCGGATGAAGAAAAAAAACCGATTCTGCAAGAATAACAACAGAAGGTGGAAATAGCTCGCAGTTACATACTAAAGTACATAAAAGTAGTGTTCAACAACTAGTTAATGGCGAGACAAGCACAACAATAATAAACTTGCAGAAGATCAATGACATCAAGTAACAGGAAATAACAATACAATATAGAAACGTAAGAGAAAAGATAGGAATCAATCGCATAGAACACAAAACTAAAGTTCAAGTGGAACAACTACCAATCTGATGAGCAGAAACTTTTATAGATAAAGAGCAAAAACTACCAAAAACTATAGATGAAAAGCAGAAACTTTTTACAATCTGAAGAGCAGAAACTTTTATAGATGAAGAGCTGAAACTAAATATACCAAAAAATCAACCCTCAATCATTTACTTAATCTACTTTCAACGAAGAAGATGAAGATGATGCTTATATGTGTAAAGCGTTCAGAAACTTACAGAGTTACAATGACGGAGCAGCCTTCGTGAGGCGCCACACCCACCGCCGTGAGCAGCAACAGAGATCGAGGACAGCAGGAAGCAGGAGCAGCCTTCGTGTCTTTGTGAGGAGCAGCAATACAGCAGATGGTGAGATAGAGGCCTGAACGAAGAACGATGAATCGATGATGGAGGATGGAGGCGGTCGCCGCCGCTGGAGGAGGTCAAGGGACAAGGGCTGGAACGAGGCAACGAGCTGGAAAGCAAGAAAAGAAAAGAGAGTAAAACAACTCAAGTAGGGTTAGGTTTTCCTTTGCAGTGCATATAAAACGGGTATTTAATCGGATCGGGTATACGGGACGGATATTAGCAATACCATCATGTTTCCGTCTTGTCTAAACTAATCGGTTTTCCCTGTATCCATCCCCATTCCCGGTTAGCTGTCACCGAACCCGACCCGATTATGTCGGTTTTCGGTTTTCCCCATCAGTTTCAGATTTTTTGCCATCCCTGGAGCGCCTCTATATATATTCAACTAGGTTGAACAAAAGTTTGTTTTTTTTTAAGAGAATTTCATATATATTCTTATAACTTTAAATATTACGTATATACCTCTGCAAACCTTTAATAGTAATTTGGATATATACGTGAGATTTAAAGATTTAGAATGATATATATGTAATAAAAAATTTTACAAGAATATATTCGTAATATTTAAAGTTTACAAAATATATATGAAATTTTCCTTTTTATTACAAAACTAATAATATATACATTAAGGTGTTATTTGTTTTTTAAGAGGTTAAATGTCTGAAATTTAAAAACCACGTCTGAAATTAAGAGGAAGCCTTAAGATCTGAAATTAAAAGGCTCTTAATTTTAGTTCAGACAACTCTTTTTCTCTTAATTTTAAGAGGTAAATTCAGAGGTTGCAACCTCTTAAATCTGTAACTAAACAAACAATCTTAATTCATCGTAGATATGCTTTTTAGACTTCATAGCCTTTTAAGAGGCTCTTAATAAAAAACAAACAAGGCCTAAGTAATTATGTAAACACGTTTGTTTAACTCACACACTGCAACGATATTATAATTGATATTTTTATAAAGATATGAATCTAAATATTATAACATAAAGACAAAACATATATATAATATATAAAAATATTTAATATTAAATATTTTGTTATTATAAATATAGTTTTGACAACATTTAGGTGGTATTTGTTTTTTAGGAGGTTAAATGTCTGAAGTCTGGAAATCATGTCTGAAATTAAGAGGAGACCTTAAAGTCTGAAATTAAGAGGCTCTTAATTTAATTCAGACTAGTCTCATTCTCTTAAAATTCATAGGGAAATTCAGAGGTTGTAACCTCTTAAGTCTGAATTTAAACAAACAATACAAATTATGTTAAGATCTGAAATTCAGATTTCAGACTTAATTCAAAGCATCTTAATTGAAAACAAACACAACCTTAATGTCTATTAAGAGTTATATAAGAAAAACAATATAGTTACGAATTATAAAACAATTTAATATTGAAAAGGTAATTTTAAAATATTCTAGACTATATAAATTTCATATCGGAATGTAAAAAAAATAAGACAATTATAAGGACGTACTCAAAAATTTGTAAAACAAAACGTATTGAAAATTATAACTCTAAAAACAATCATATGTTCATAAGTCTAAAAACAACAAGTAAATGTATTACAAATCTAATAAACGCATTTGTAGAATGAACCAACACAAAATAAGCATTCTTCCAAATCACCAAACTGAGTTTTAAAAAAAATCAAAAAATCTAAATAAACATTACTTTTTTTTTTTCAAATTTAATAGTAACAAATTTTAATTAAAAAAATATTAATTTACTCGTACATCTCCAAAACTAAATTGTACATTCCTTTTTTAGTGATTGTTAACACGGACAGGCCTCACATCAACACAATACAAATACAACTAATGAATATGAGGGTATGATTAATAAAAATTAATAGAAAGATGTCATTATATAATGATACTCTTAAAAATATTATGTCATAAAAACTTAAAATGGTAATTTAGAAAGAAAAAAATGGATCACAGAGTCATCCAAAAACAATAAATAACATTGGAATTTATTATTTCTATCGTAAAAAGACATGATTAAAAAACGGCATGCATGATGTAAAATGATGCCTTTATTGTATCAAAATGGTGCACTTGACGATCTCCATTTATAACAAAAAAAAAAAAAAAACTAATTACTAACCACTAACATTAGCCGTTCAAAAAAAACTTAATATTCTAGATTTTGGTAGACCATCAGACACAATCTTCATTTTTTATGAACGGGTAAATCTTTGTTATCAAATCAATAACGTTTCATGAAACATCAATGTTCCCTAATTCAAATCTCTCAAGTTTCAAAATCACTATCCAAAACTTCATAATTTGACAATTGAAAAACTAACAAGGGTACGTTTGATTGTCCATTATTTACAACTTTATATATTTTCCATGTCAAAATCATGAATTTATAAATTTTTTGTTATTGTTTGGTTACAATATTAGTACCTTTACACATCCCTCATCTCTTTGCAGGGCCTGCCCTGAGCAAGGTTAACACGGCAGCCGCCCATGGCCCATTAATCATAGGGGTCCATTCTCAAAAAAATTATTATAGTCTATTAACGACTAAACAAGATTATCGATCTGCGAAGTTTTAGTTTATGTTATATAATTATTAGTTTTTAATTTTTAATTTATCATTTTTACTTGAATTTTGTTTATTTTAAATATACATATATATTTATAGGGCCCTTTAAGTTTTTGCCCAGGCCCCAAATACGATTGGATTGCCACTGTCTCTTTGGCCGGAACCTACTCCTGGACTCCTGGTGAAATATGATCGATCATTTAATAAGGAAAAAAAATAATCCAAGAAAATAATAGAAATATGTACACATTTCTCTACAGATAATTAACAACTAAGACAAAATGTAATTAAGAATAAAATAATCCTACAAGTAAAAGTTTTCCGGTTAATAAAACCAATCAGATTTATTGTGAAAATATTAGGAGAGATGCAAGGATTGATTTCTCTCCCATCAATTGTAACATATATGTTATGTGTTACAACTTAAGACGTTTAATGGCAGCAAACTTTCATACTTCAAACATGATGCAGGACCCCTTTCAGAGTATCCAATCCTTCAACTGATATGGTCCTCCGTTTCTGCGATCTCGGTATTTCAATCTTCGGTGGTGGCTCTGATGAGAAACAGACAACGACAACCGTAAGGTTGTCGCAACTATTCCTCTTCAGAGCCTCACTAACAAGTTCTCGAGAGCATATTCCAGGATCATTGTGAGTCATAAGCTCTTTCCTTACTATTGTCACAGCATACTGGCTGCTCATCACATCCCACAAACCATCACACCCGATTATCAGAAACTCGTCTTCTTCGGTCAGAATTACCTCTTTTAACTCTGGCTCGGCACTCAATGGACAAGCAGAACCTTTAGGACCCTTCATGTGCCAGTCTCCTAGTGCACGTGCCACCGATAGTTGACCATTGAGATAGCCATCATAAATTACTCCTCCAAGCTTCTCTATCCTGTTTTTCTCAGATGTGCAGCTTGGTTTGTGGTCTATCGACAGTTCGATCGCTCTTCCTCGCTTGCCAAGTACGGCCCTCGAGTCACCAGCATTTGCAATTATCATATTTCTGTCATTAATCATTATGCATTTGTCAAACCAATATTAAGCCATCTTTGTTTAGCGCTGAATGAAATCATTAAGGTATAGTTTAACTTATAAACGAGTCTCTTAATGATTTCATTAAGTAGTAAACAAACAACCCCTTAGTCATGTCAGCCCGTCTAACTTCTTGCACCAGCAATATGTTTTCGTTTTTTCCTCAGGATACATAAATCATAAATGGGATCAGCAGCATATTAAATTATGTAAATGAGATTATTCTGATTCTAGTTTTTACCTTCCTAATATAAGGACAGTCAAAGCAGTGGTTCCAGATGAGTTATCAAGGGAACTAGTATCTGCTAATGCATGATCAGCTTTGGCAAAAGCATTCTTGACAGCTTTCTTCACCCCATTTGGGAAATTTGAGTCCTCGATGATAAACTCTAGAATGTTTCTTTTAGTGAACGATGCAGCATCAACGCCACCATGTCCATCAAACACCTGAAATAATCGTCAACAGTTTTAGAGTGTTAGACCTGGATCAATAAATGAAAAAGCATGGCTTGTTAATCACTGCCGATTAACTCACATTCTTGCTCCTTACTTTGGTGAATTCTTATGTTCTGTTACACTAGATGATTTCTCACTTTTGTATCGTGCTGAACTCAAAACAATCATGAAAGAAACAAGAGCAGGACACGAATGTTATCGATGTAAAGCTTCAATCTTTAATGATAGCCTACAGAAATATTACAACATAATCCACAAAATATAGGTCAAGAAAAGTTTTGTTCCTAGAGTTACTATTCTGCCCAATTCTGTATGCACCAACTCCTTACAATTAATTATATGTGGACACTAGACAGAAGCATTTATTTATTATACAACATATTTAACATCAAAAGTATAGTAAGCTTGATTTTGTTTTAGAATCCACTTCAGCATCAATATGTAGAAGCCTCTACAGCAATCAAGAGTGAAAGACAACGCAGAACATAAAGAAGGTAAATTACCCCATAAAATGCTCCGGTTAAAGGGTGATCCACTTTTGCATCTAAATGTTCTTGAAGATCATCAACACAGATAAACTCATCCTCCATATATTGTTTTGGACCCATCTCAGAACAGCTACCTGAGCGACATGCAGGTAAAAATGCAGAACTTACATCTTGTGGTGACAGTGGCCCAGATATTTGGTTTATTTTCTATGAAAAGAGCAGACAAGAAATATTAGAAATTCTAAAAATTTGAAAAGGACTAGTCCTCATTTAGCTCAAGAGAGCTCTTCAGAACATAACTCACATACAGAATGACAAGCTACACATGTAAGCAATTAAAGAGAGTGAGTATAACATAAAAAACAGAAACCAAAATCAATCAAGCTAATTCTCATGTTCCATGGTATAAAACATAGGCATGGTATAATATGATATCGTAAGCCTATTGGAAATGCATACACACCATGCTTCATTATCAAAAGATCTCAATTTAGCAGTTACTAGTCCTGTTTGAATCGGGATCAGCTGATACTTGGAGGAAAAGAGGCAGCTAGCTAGACAGCTAAGATCTAATGCTTGATGCACTCAATTTCTATGTCATATACACTCAAGTAAAAGATAAATCATGATTGAATAAAGTTCATGAACATTGAATTTGATCACCAAAAGATCGAGACAAATGGATACATTAACTCACCAAATTAGAGGTGTCAACCAATAAAGCCTCGCTGATACAATGTCTCACTGGCGGACCATTTCTTGGAGGCTTAGTAAACTTTGCTTGGCTCACATTATCCAAATCGTCCGGCTCTTCATCTTCTATCATAGCAGGCATACATTCCCTTGAATACCTATTATCCAATGAGGTACAATGAGGCCACACATCAGTCCCAGGACCCATTCCCTCTCTCTCACTCAATCCATCGAACATATGGTATGCATAAAAAATAACTTATTTCCCTATTCAACCTGGACAGATCATGAACAACCCAATTTGGTCTCTAAATCATATAACCTTTTATTTTATTTTATGGCAATTCACCTTTTGATCCATAAACAAGAACACCAGGCCAAGAATCAAATTTTTTACACAAACTTAAACCGTAGCCTTCCATTTCTCGGAATTCGTAAAGAATCAAGCACACCCACATGCCAAAACTCGTTAAATTCTTAATCTAGATCAATCTTTCTAATTCAACGAACAGAGGTATCGATCAAAATCATGAACAAACAAGCAACGAAAAGAGGGCAATGTTGCAAAATTCAATAAGAAAATTGCGAATTGAATAAGGTGGAGAGAGGTGAATCAATTACGGAAGCAAAGTAGTAAGAGAGGGAGGACCATTGAGAAAGCTTTTGCGTGCATGCATGCATGCGTGTAAAGTACCAAGATCAGATCCATTCTCCGTTAATGGCGGGTCTGGTTTATAGGAGAGAGCAAGGGAGAGTGATGACACGTGGAGAAACAGGCGAACAGCTTTCGTGTTTCTATTGAAGGTTTCGAATTCGTATTTTTGGTAATCAAACAAGAGTTTTCCCCCCAAAATAGCCAAATTGGGTAAATTAATTTTCATTTGAAGTTTGACTTCAAGTATTTAATCATTATATTAGTTAGATTATTATTTGGGAAATTACAAAAAAAAACAATTTTTATGATTAAAACTCTCGATATTTTTTATTATGAAAAGCCTTCAACTGACTAAAACTCATTAAATTTGAGTTTTTGTTTTAAAAAATGACTTAAAACCGGTTTAATCCGTTGCAACTTGATACCAACAAAAAAAAGAATCACAGATTAATTTGCAATATGAAAAGATGATATTGTATTTCATAGTGTGTATCTCACAAGGTACGGAAAAATGAATGCATTACAAGATATTTATACTCTACATTAAAACGTCATAAAAATTACAAAACAACTTCAATACTTTACAAAATAATATTTTCCCCGATAACCCCAAACCAATTTTCATTATACAAAGACCTTCAACCAACAAAATTATTAAAATTGGGTCTTTTTCACTGATTGCAATTTGATAATGTGGATTTTTATTAAATATTTGAGCAAAGAACCCCTTCTCCGGCGAAACCCTCACCCTTAGATGAACCCTGCTCTGACTGATCTTATTCAAAAGCTAAAATAGAACCTAGATGAAAAATGGAACGTAAAATTGCAACTCGTGAACACAAAACGAAATTGATTTCATCTACACAAACGAAGTTGGAATTCAAGATTAAGAGACAATACTCAATCAAACATACATACAGAAAATGAACATCTTTGAACTTTAAATTAGATCTAGACCAACAACATGACAAAAAAGACCACATCGATCTGAAAATCGTTTGAACAAAAACAAAGAAAATGTGTGAAGATCAACACCCAAAATCAAAATCTGGAATCTTTGCATCAAGATAAACTGATCGATAAACATAAAACTATAGTCAAACACATCCTACACAAACAAAATTTAAATTGAAACGTAAAAATTGAGAGTTTGTGAAAAATATATAAATGATCTAAAAAAACAAACTCATAAATAAACCTGAAAAAACACTAAACCAAATTGAAAATACATTGTTGAACACAAACTCATAGGGGATGCATTCATCGAAGTCGCCAGAGATAGAGGAGAAAGGAGGATGTGAATGTGACCGTCGGTAAGAGGTGAGGGAAAAATAGTTAAGGTTTTAATCTAAAAAATCATAAACTTCAGTATTTTATGTAAAATTTCAGTTTAAAAAATTACACATATAATTCACATAGGCACTATGTAAGTTGGGTTTGCCAGGTGGACGCCACGTAAGCATAACAACCTATTATAACTGGTAGCATATTAAATTCCTAAAAATTTACCTGTTTGGGGGGGGGGGGTTTGTGAAATTAAAAATGGTTGGAGACTTTAATTGCAAAAATAGCCTAACTTAGGGTTTTTTTTTTTTGCATAATTTCCCTTATTAATTTTATATACTTTAAATGTTATTTTTTTTAACAAAATAAATTTTTCTTTCTTGATGACCGTTAGCATAATTTTTATCTATTTAGTCATTAATTATCGTTGAATGATAACATAGTTCGGTAAAGACCACATGTTAAACTAGTTACTAACGTTAACATAGTAACATGGACACTGACAACTATAATTATATTGATGCCGCATCTGCTAATTATTTACATTGTGTTCTCAAATGATTTCATCAAAGAAATAGAAAGGAGAGATAGCAAGAGAAAGAAAGAAGAATGAATGAAAGCAAAAAGAATCTAAAATAATTAAAGAACACAAAAACATCATATATCTTCTTTGTTATTTGTACTTTTATCATGTGATAAGAATATTCCGTTTCATTTTACCGTATCAAACATCCCTAAATGGTTTGGTCAAAACAGAGATGTTTTATGTTTGGATGGCACAACAAATTATTACCCAAAAAATTCCTAGACTAGAGGTACAATGTGAACCTTTAAAACTGAGTTACTTTTATTCTTCTAAGAATTGGATTTGATTAGAAAAATGAGCTACATGAAGAATAAGCTATAGTGTTGTAATATTTTCAAAATAATATCAAAATAAGGTTTGGTTTATTAAAGGATTTCTTTTATTTTAAGTGGTTTGTATTTCTTTGATTATCTCAATAGTCATCATGATTGATAGCACCAGACATGAGAATTTCTTTTATTGGCTATTATATCACAATTTGAAAAATAGAAAAAACAGTCATATCAATTGTTCGTATTTTTCTTCTTCAAATTTACTCTTTATAAAATTCTCTTGTTATTTGATAAAGAATAAGAAAGAAATTGTATTTTAGAATTTATTTATTTTTTACTGTTTCAATAAAAGTATCAAGAAGAAATTAAACCTTTTATTTTATTGTCATCCTATCAAACACCCCCTTTATGATTGAGAAATTTCATGCTTTTCTTGACAGATTAATTAGTAAGCCTCGAGCCCTCGACAAAGAAATGTTAATGTAGCCAACCGGAGAAGAAAAGAAGAATAATGATGATGAACGATTAAGCATAAAAAACAATTTAAAAGCCACACCATCAAGTAAATTTGGCAAATTAGATTAAAAAAATGACATGTCAACATTTAAATCTAATTTATCGATAACAAAATTTTAATATAACATATTTAAAAGTCACATCAATGTGAGACTTTACCATATATGAATATATACATGCATGGGTACATACATATATAAATTGTTTTGTAATTCTTTTTTAGTAATATCGAATATGTTAATTAAAAATAGATACATATCTATTTTGTACATGATGACTAATACTCCTCATCCTATCGCTTTCTGGTGAGGTAGACAGGTGAAAACTATTTTTCGTTACAAAAAATTTGTTCACAAAAGCAATGAACCAGAAGTGATGCACAATGTACATGATCTCGTTTTCAACTTTTCATTTCAATCCATTCAAAATTTGGCATTTTATAGTGGTCCTTATTGTTAGATGCCACCAAAATACAAATAGAATCGAATAATTGAATAAGACATTAAATGTAGGACGAAAAATGCGAGTTTTGAAACCATTTTTAGGTTAAATTAAAATTTTAAAATGCAATAGATTGATGTTTTACTGGTGGTACTTTTTATAATGTGTATTTATCGATTTGATCTCAAAAGTCATGCATAACTTTATAGGTTTTAGAAAATTTTCAACCCAAATGCTCCAAACCAAATTTGAATGTAGTTTGACTTGATTTCACTCACAAAATAACAGGGAATTATGATATAATTTTTTATTTAACAATGTTGAGTAATTTACAACCTCGATTTAACAATTGTATTTAATAATCTTATTTGAATATTCGTAATTTTTAATAAAGATTGTACTACGATCAATTTTAAGATAATAGTAACTTCTGTATCAACTTTAAAATTATGCTGATTAGTAATAATTATTATTTGGATTATATTGTAATTACTAACAATGTATAGAAAAGGATGTGATTTAAATTAGAGTCTTAATGAGAATATTTTAGTGTTATGTACCATAGATATACAATAAAATAAGAAAGAGGTCATTAAAAGAAACCACAATGGTGATAATTTTATAAATAAGCTAGAAAGTTAGTACGAGTCTAATCGTCTTGTTTAAAAAGTTGACTACTTTCTACTTCAATACATCTTCATCGTACTATTTCTAACTTTTTCCATCTTCTTCAACCTTGTTTGCGACAAATGTCTTCATTTTCCTCCTCCTAGATGCTAATTAATAATTTTATATTTCAATAATCTCAACAAAACTCATATGTTATCAATGATTGATGACACGTCTGCTTGCACTAGTAGTACCATTGAATTTTTTGAAATTTTTATGGTAACTCTATTCAATTAACTGGTATCACGTGGTACACTTCTATACATGTAAATCTGCCCCTGATTTGAGGGATTGCAATTGAACACCACACTTACCATTTTTTGCATTTACTATTCTTCAACAAGAAAAATTACTATGGGGTGTTTTATTTGATATAAATCATTAAAATCTCAGATAATTTGGTGAATATGTGAGCTTCTTCTTCATATCTTTTTTTTTTTTCACATTTCCAAAACTCGAGATGAAGACATGGAAGATTTGTATACATCACTTAAAATTCTAAATCGACGTTGAGTACTAAGCAAAGAGGAATTTAACTTGTTATTTGTGTCTTTATGATTCAAGTTCATAATTTTGGATTGAATTTTTCTAGTGTTCACCATATAAGCAAGATGTTAATGATGTTACTTTGATAGCCATCTTTTCTCTAGAGTCTAGACGATATTTTTACTATTAGTTTTGAAATAAATATACTTAAATTTTAAGTGTATACCTTCTTGGTAAAATTGTATAAAGTATGTAGTAATATATTGATAGAACAACACAAGTACTCATGTCAACTAATTTTATTATTTAACAAAATTGTGTTCGAATCATTTGAAATTCCTTTCAATTAATAAATAACTTGTGATAAATACTAAAATGTTGTATATCACATCCTTCAAATAGAAACAAACACCAAGGAGTATCAGTTAAAGAGCAACATTATTAAATGGATTCCCTTAAGGTTTGTTTGTTTACTTCTTAATGAAATCATTAAAACGTCACTCAAAAGCAGAATGACTTCTAAATGGTTCCATTAAGAGGTAAACAAACAGGGTTATATTAATTGTTAAAAAAACGAGTTATATTTAACAAAAATTGTATGGCTTAAACATTTTAGTTTATTATGTATATATTTGAACTTTTGACTCAACATATATGAAAATTTCTTAGTTTTGATAAAAGAACAAAATACGTGATCAACTAAAAAGGGAAATAGACAAGAATAAACTCATGTACAAAATGCATATAAACGATCTACTTGTATTCTAATAAACAAGCTAAACTGAAGCAATTTGAATTTTTTTAATTGACAATTTGATTAATCCGATTTTAATTTTGTAGTGCGAAACCACTATTTTTTTTTCTTCATGTTTTAGGCGGGGTTTCCACTTGCATTTAGAAAAAAAAAAAAACTAGTTTCCAAAACTGATTTGCAAAAGTGATGAAAAAACCATCCATCAAATTAAGTTTTTTTTTAATAAAAAAACTATTTAAAAGTAGAATGACAAAACTTGCAACATAAAAATGATTTTAATTGCCAAAAAGATTTTATTTTCCCTTTTTATGCTTTCAAAACAAAAAACAGATTAAAAAAAAAATCAAATTCGTTAACACAAATGCAAATACATCATCTAAAGTTTAATGTGGTGGAATCGAACTAAGTAGTGACAGGTTGACTCAAGCTTGACATCGAAGCTTGAAAATTAGCTCGAGCTCGATCATCCTAAATTTTAAAGTTTGAGTTTGATAAATGTATAGATACCCTCGAGCTCGACTTGATAATTACTTAAAAATATATACATCAATTACTAATAGCTCAATGGCTTAAGTCTACAAGGATCGAGATCGACTCAATACGTCTGACTCAACTGTATTTTAATACTTGAACTCCAATTGACAAATTGTTTGAATAGCTTGAGCTCAAAATTGGCTTCACTAACATTAGTGATTTCAAATATTTTTTTAAACTCTCCTAAATAGCTTACTAATTAACTGTTGGAACTTGTGGGACTTTCATAAACACACACATGGTAAAATCCTTGGTCTCTTTATAAGATTCTGTTTTTTATTTAAAGCTCCAACTACTTTTAATCTATAAGTTGTGTTTGGATGACTTTTTTTGCATTAACTTATTAAAATCATAAACTAATTCAAGTAGCTTGAGCTTTTTTTTTGAACGGCTGTGTGGTGGTTATCGCCTAGGCCCAAGTGCCGGCAGATCCCGGTTCGATCCCCACCACAATCTATTAGTTAGATTAAAATCTTCATAGTTAGATTAGTTCACCTGAATAGAAAACCCCAAAATCCGCCTCAAATGAGGATCAAACCCGGGTAACAACCCTCCCCAAGCCCCTTATGGAAACTTGGTGGCTACCACTCACCAGGGCAAGCCTTGATGGTTATAAAATCATGTATTACACAAATGTCCTTAAGTAATTATGATTCTAACTTGGTTTATATGAATGGAAAATGACATCAAATAGCTCTGAACTTTCGACTTTGTACACATTTATGTAGTGAACTTTTTTTTGTGCACATTTGGTAGTTAAAGTTTCAAAATTGTTCCAATTTGGTAGTTGGCGTACCTTTTAACCGGTTGCTTCCGGTTTCGATGCCTACGTGGACAATTTTTTAATGACGTGGCTACCCGTTTTTATATTATATCCGGTTTTATCTACGTGACAACCCGGTTTTTAAAATCACCCGGGTTTATGAACGGGTTTTTTTAAAAAACGACGTTATAAACCCAGGTGACTTCTTAATTTCATACGGCGTTATAAACCCAGGTGATTTTAAAAACGGGTTGCCACGTAGATAAAACCGTGTATAATATAAAAACGGGTAGCCACGTCATTAAAAAATTGTCCATGTAGGCATCGAAACTGGAAGCAACTGGTTAAAAGGTACGCCAACTACCAAATTGGAACAATTTTGAAACTTTGACTACCAAATGTGCACAAAAGAAAGTTCACTACATAAATGTGTACAAAGTCGAAAGTTCAGAGCTATTTGATGTTATTTTCCCTTATATGAATGGTATTAGGTGATTTTTCAATTTTCATATAAATCGAACCCAAATCCAATAAGTGCCCTGATGGTTCAAATATTCAAATCGGATCTGATTGGTTTTGCCGATACAGCCAATCAAACACCGACAAATTGAATGGGTCTCAATTCCGAAAGGCTACACAGCAGTGGACACAATGCATGCGTACATGTCCCGTACATTAGTTTGTGGACAAAAACTCTTATTTTGGTCCCATATTATTATTACTCATATACATATAAAAAATCTCATCATAGTCGTATTAAGATTCTTTTTATTAATAACCTGTTTAATATTCGTGGGTTGCTCGATATGTAATAATTTTATAATTACTAGATTATTACCTATGTATTATATGGGTTGATTTATAAACCAAATATTTATAACTATGTATGATATAATAATTTTATTATTTTAAGAATAACAGAATTTATTTAATTTTAATTAATTAATTATTAAGATCAGTTTTGAATATAATTGATTTGCATAATATAAATTAAATTTAGTAATGAAATGAGAAAATGAGAGTGCGACACATGACAAATCAAATGAAAGCATGACACTGACTTGTTATTTACTCGTTGATTGGTACCATATTTGTAGACTCACGTATTACATAGATATTTTACACAAAAAATATATATTAATTATAAAAAGAAATAAACTAAGAGTATATTAAATTAAATCTTATAATTTAACAATATATTATTAAACATTCCAAAAATGCCCTTAATGCACTCTTTGTAAACAAGCAATGCATTTTTGGTTCTCATTTGGTTCCCGATGCATATGGTGCCCCATAGAACCTCAATCTATATATATATATATATATATATATATATATATATATATATATATATATATATATATATATATATATATATATATATATATATATGAATTTAATATATGTAATAAATAAATGAAAAAAAAAAAAGAAAAAAAAACCACCGTGAGAGAGAGAGAGGATCCTAACTAATTATGTGCATGTTCCTTACATATAACACTCACCCATTACCATTCCCATTACCCTTGTTATTTTCCATCTTCAAAGAAACACACATACACATTCATAAATCTGGGCATTCCTTCATTTTTGGGCTGGAACATTAAAGCAACAAATTTCATTTATCATCATCTCCATGTCCAAGTTTCATTGAGGTACCAAATAATTTCTCGTATGTAATTAATTTTTTGTATTAGAATTCACCAAATATGGTTTGAAAGTGTTTTATTAATCTGAAAGTGGCTCCTAAAACCTAAAATAATATCATCGCCTTCACCATTTCTTTTCGTGATTTAAAAGCTTCAAAAGAACATCAACGGTGGTTCAAGTGGGTTTTGGGATTCAATTCCAAAATACATATAAAAACACTAGCAATGAGATTAGAAATCATATTAGAATACTTTTAGAAGCTTGAATCCTGGAATTTAGAGTTGTAATGGTGGATTCCAGTTATATTGGAGTTTATTTATGTTGATGAAATCTGAGAAAAATTAAGGATTTATCAAAGGAATTTAAAGGAGTTTAAAGATTTATATGTTACTAATATATGAATTCCGGTCGGAAAATGGGTCGGTCGGCACCGAGAGCTGCTTGACCGGCGACCCTGCTCCCCTCTCTCCTGCTGGCCGACGCTACCTTCTCCTCTTTTCTTTTCTGTTTGTGTGCGCCTAGGATGAGGAGGAAAAGAAGCCACTCCATTTTCTTTACTTTATTTTATTTTTTATTTTTTATTTATTTATTTATTTATTTTTTTGTTTGTCTTCACCGAAAATGGGTAAAGAAAATAAGTAGGGATGAGTTGTTGTTTTTTATTTATTTATTTATTTAATTGGGTTGTCATTTTTATTATTGTTATTATTCTTTTTATTTGGGCTTAGGTTAGGTTGTCATGGGTCCATTTTTTTCTAATTAGATAAATTGGGTTGGTTAATTAATTTAAGTGAGTTTGTTCTTTTATTTTAAAATTGGGCTAAAATGATATAGATTAGAGTTAGAGGTTAGTTTTGGTTTGTTTTAATATTTCTTCTAAACAGTTAATTGAGTTCAATTGTGTAGTTAATTTGGATATTTAATTAACTTAAGTGGGCTACATCATATTTTAAGTTAGAATGAATTTAGTATTTATCTGAATTACCTATAAATAGTTACATATGTTTAATTATAAATAAATACCTTTTGAAAATATAAACTTGTAACACGTAAAGATTCGAATAAATCGAAATACGACGATTTAGTCACTGAATTTTAATTAATAAATAGAATTGGATATCGGACATTGTAAATTATAAAATTTAAGAATATTAATAAATAGGCAACATACTTTTATATCAGGATTCTAGTGATTCGATTGAGACGAGTGGCTCTCGGTAGTGCTTTCAGCTGATATTTGGTTAGTCGCTTGGCGAGTTACAGATTGGCGAACACTGTGAGTAATTGATTTAATTTCATGAATGATCATTTATAATATGTTTGTACTGGTTATTTGTTTCATTTCTTTTACCATGCTTATCCATTTCACTGTCATGTAGCCTTTGATACCTGCTATTCATTTCGTTACCATGAGTTGTTACATGATAACCCTTATTCCCCGGTATGCATACTGTGTATTTATGTGATGATTGCATACCTGTGTGGCTGCATGTTATTTTATACGCTGTAAGTCGGGAGTGCCGCAAGCTGTGTTACTGTGTATGCATTGCTGGGAAGGCCGGATGCTACACAGACAACCTATTCGTGGACGCACTGCTGGGAAGGCCGGGTGCTACACATGTTGACTTTGTGCCGATACTTGTATCATTCATGTTATTCATGTTTATTTGTGCTATTAAATCTGTTACTCGCTAGGCGACGGCTTACCCCGGTTGTGGGGGCAATGTTTCAGGTTTAGCTGATAAGGGGAAAGCACAGCTTCAGGGTCAAGAGTTTAAGTACTCGTGGTATCAGATGGACTTCCGCAAAATTTGTAAATATTCCGAATTTGTAATTGGGATGGGTAGATCCCTAAACTTTAGATTTTGTTGTAATAACTAGATAATTTATTTAGCGTACTCTGAATTTGAGGTTTATATTGCAGATTATAGTAAAAGCGCCGCGTTGTTAGAACGGGGTGTTTCATGAAGGTACCACCCTTAAAAGTAATTTTTTTGAATTTTTTTTCATGAACATGTTCTAATTAATATTACACAGATCATATGTAAATTTCACGCAAATCCGAACACTCTAAGTGTATGAAATCACGCATCACATAAATGCACGTTCACATACATTCAAAATTATATAAGTGTGAGTTTACATCATTTTTTAGGAGCTAGGAGATGTGGATGTATGTGAAATTTACATATGATCTTCATAATGTTAATTAAAACATGTTTAAGAAAAAAACATTTTAAAAAAGTTTTTTTAAAGGTGGTACCTTCTGGTGCGCTGCATAATGGGCGGTACCCTCTCGAACCATATTCCATTTAAATATTTAATTAAGTATACATTAAAAACAAAATATTAAAATATAATGATATGAATTATAAATAGTGTTAAGAATTTAACATAATTTTTGTTATTTAAGTTTACAATACTTTAGAACAATTATGAATTACCATAATTATGGTTACAAGGAATATAGAAAAAAATAGTCACAATTGTATTTTTATAATCTATATATTAAAATAATTGAGAACAATTTCTGCCACGTGTCAACATTCTAATACCCCACTTTTTCATTTTCCCGCTATTTTTCCAAAAATAAAAATTAACATTAATTTAAGTAACATTATTATCATTTAATTGATTTAATTTAAATTTTATTGTTGAAACTTATTATTTTTGTTACCTAAAATAATTCAAACTACAATTAATATTCATTAAAAGTTTTCAAGATTAACAAGCTAAATAATTTTTAAAAAAATCAATACATGGGTATTAATCTAGTTAAGTCGTATAAATGGAAAAACTAAATTAGGAAAATTAGGCGGGAAAATGAGATTTTGTTTCAATGAGAGAATGCCACGTGGCGAAAAACATTTTGTTTTATTAATATATATATATATATATATATATATATATATATATATATATATATATATATATATATATATATATATATATATATATATATATATATATATATATATATATATAGGGTTGGGTTCCGGTAAGAACTCTCCTTACCGTGAGAACGTGAGAACCACTCCAAAATGCACAAGTTTGTACATCAAATGCACAAATTTAAAAATTAAAATTTTTACTTAAAACCATTATTAGTCTTAAAAATTAATAAATATCATAATCTAACCCTAAACTTACATTCAAAAATTATATTCATTAAATTATAAACTAAATGCACAAATTTGAACATCAAATGCACAAAATTTTTTAAATACACAATTCGTACATAAAATGGATAAATTATAGCACGAGATACATAAATCTTTACATGAAATGCATAAATATATCGAAAACACTTATTTTAGTATCAAATGCACAATTTTATACAGTGGATGCACAAATTTTAGAGTGGTTCTCACGTTCTCACGATAATGAGGGGTTCACATGTTATTCACAATTTCTAAGTGCGGTGATAGTAGATAATTATAATAATCTCAAGTTAAATAAAGTTATATTGATTTAAAACTAAACATCAACGCAAACAATTCACATAAATCATAACAATTTATATTAGAAATAATAAAGCTTCCATACTTTGCTTTAAAAAAAAGAAATTATCGTAAATATTGAAAATACCCCAAGTGTTTTTTTTCTTGATGATCATTTCTCATGTTATTCTTAGTAATTCACTTATAAATTTTTTTTTTGAACGTCAAACTATTCTAGTCTTTACCCCAAGTGTTTTTTTTCTTGATGATCATTTCTCATGTCATTCTTAGTAATTCACTTATAAATTTTTTTTTGAATGTCAAACTATTCTAGTCCTACTCTTAAACTACTCCTTGACCACAAGACTTACATTCACCACCTAAATTGCAACTTACCTCTGACGGAAGTCGAACCCGTGACCTCTCACTTATATCTCCACTCTCTTACCGCCAGGCCAAAGACCCCTTTTAATTCACTTATAAATGGTAGTAGAATATATTTATGTCTTACGTGCAGCCATTTAAAATTCTAAATAACTTATTTTGATTATTAATAAGTTTATTAAAATAGCCTAGAAATTTTTAATTAAAAATTTCATTAAATGCAATGTACTTTTTAAAGTGTAACTAATAATTTTACTATTTGTAACAAGATAACAATAAGGATTCGTGTGTAAGATATTGTTCAATCATGATCAAATGATTGTGTATATGCTGGTAAACTGATTTTATTCTGATTTAATAGTTTATTTATGCTCTTTTATTTTTTATTGGGCCATGTAATGTTGTTTTTTACATCTGGTTTGTCATGTTCTAATGTGATGCATATATGTATGCCTTGTGATTGGAGGTAGTTATGCATCTTGCACACTAACTTTGACATATTTTTTTCTATTATTCTATAAGAATATATTGTCTATTTAATAAAGAGTAAGAAATATAATTATGAATTAAAACTTATATAACTTCATGAATATACTCAAATCACGTTTCGAGTAGACTTGACATAAAAAATATATGTCCTCAATGGGAAACCCGAAACTCGTTCTCGACTTGCCCGGGGAATCCATGAACCCAATTTTTAAGAGAATGGAAAATATGTTAATCTCCGACCCGTCCTTGATTCCATGTAATATTGTAATATAAGTTATTATGTTTATGTAATTTTGTAATGTAAATTATTAACTGCAATTTTTAATATTTATAGATTATCTATCTATATAACTATTATACTATTAAACAACTAATGTATAATTTATTAGTTATCTATTTTTATCAACCTTGATGGAAAACACAAGTTATCATCAAACAAACACACACACACATAGGAATATTCAATGGAAAACCTCTATGCATTAAAAAATCTTTGAAAACAACAATGAATCAACAAAGTAGACTTGTGTATCATGATCATTTGATGCATCATGTGGTCAGATCAAGTCGAACCACAACGCATCGTGAAGAAAAGCATATTGCATAATGTGGGAAGCATAGTGCATCATGATCACTTGATGCATTATGTGATCGGTATGGGATCGAGTCGGTTTTGCGGTCAAAACCAATCCGTTCAGTCAAAATTAGTCCATCGTTTTTATGCTTCCGCATAAAAATAAAAGTTTTAATTACCTAATTAGGGTTTAAACCCAGAACCTTTCGTTCCATGAAGCAACCTTTTATCCATTGAGCTAATTTAGTTATTATAAGAACAAAATTACTCATTGATATATTAACTTATTAATGCATCGTAAGAAAAGTAGTGAATAAAATTCCACGTTGATCTATGAAATTAGAGATATTGGGGTTGATCTTTAGCATATTAATATATTAAAAAAATTAGTTTGTCATTAAAAGAAATATTATTGTTTGTTATTAAAAGAAGCAAGTCAATAAATCTAATAACAAAGTGACATGTAGCTTAGTGGTTACTAAATTTAGTTTGTTATTAAAAGAAGTAAGCCAATAAATTTAATAACAAAAAAATATATTAAAAATATAAAAAGATTAAATTTAATACTATAACGCAATGATTAAATAACCACGACTATTCGTACAAATTACTTGATGATAATTTTTTAGTACTTACGAAGTTATGTTCTATAATAATATATACTAGTTTATTACCCGCGTATTACGCGGATATTTTTAAATATATTAAATATAATAAATTAAAAGGTAAAGATATAAATATTAATTTTTTAAACAAAACTATATAAATAGTAATTATTTTCTTATATTTTTAAACTTATATTATATTATATTATAATAATTAGTAAGTTAGTAGAGTATTAGATTTTGTTTGATTTGATTTGAATTTAAAAGTAGATTATGTTAGATTTGGATAGAATTAAATTAATTTTATTTATTATTATAAAACTCATAAATGCCACGTGTCGATTCATGGTGATGACACGTGGCTTCACAAGAGAAGAGTATAGTTACTCTTTTAATAGTATAGATAGATTTTGAATTGTTAATAAATCATAAAAGATAAATAGTTAATTTTAAAATTTAAATATGGTTCATATAGGATAAGATAAAGACTATGGTAATTAGAGCACATGTTTATTAATGCAATTCAATCCTCTTTTTTATCGTAATGTTTGTTGAACTTGATTTTGAACGACCCAGATTGAATATACAGTTGATCCAACGACTAATATATTGTCACGAAAACATTTTTATTTCTGTTTTGTTGGAAATATATATAAAATATAAAATATTGCATCCACTTACATCTTGAAATTTGGTATCTAGAGATCATCCTCGGTTAGGTGAATAATAAAAAGATTCGTACCGAAAATTTGAATTCTATATTGACAAACTAGTTTATAAATCCATGTATAACATGGATATACATTTAAAAATTTAATTTCATTTATCTTGTAGGATAATTTTTAAAATATTTTATCAAATTTATAATATCTATTTATATAATACAATAAATATAAATATAAATATATAAAAAGAAAAGTTATCATTCAAATTCAAATTTGAGTTTTATATTGGATAATATTTAGATTTGATTAGATATTATTTAAATTATTTATTATACATAGATTGGAAAGAACAAATTTTAGAAGCAAATTAATAGAAAATTGTTAGGTACACGTGACAATCCCATGTTAAGCCAATTGGCGCTCTATCTAGATGCCATGTGGCATCTAGTTACTCATATAATAGAATAGATAGACGTAATACATATACAACAGGAGACATTATACAAAAGGAAAGATGCAATAATTAAGAGAGAATAATGGGAAATAGGAAGCATATATATGATTGAGAAAGAATCATGGTTTCCAATAAATAATTGTACCCATATTAAAACATATTATTTTATAAAGTTCCATCATACAAATATCAATTAATTAAGATTTCCATGATGAAATCTAGTGGTTCGAAATATGAAGTCTATAATATTTTTTTAAACTATAAGTTATGTAATTTACCTCATCCATATTGCTTTAATTAAATGTTATATTAAATTTAAGCTATGTTTTTTTATGAAAGACAAACTATCATACTCCTACTCCTAAACTATTCATTTTTCCCCAAGACTTACTTTGTCCACCTAAATTTCAACTTGCATCTGATGAGAGTCGAAGCCGTGACCATGCATACTAATGTTAAATGACAC
The DNA here is from genome assembly GCA_020465985.1 of Centrapalus pauciflorus. Lineage (NCBI taxonomy): Eukaryota > Viridiplantae > Streptophyta > Magnoliopsida > Asterales > Asteraceae > Centrapalus > Centrapalus pauciflorus. The sequence continues at coordinate 516,417 of JAANYP010008581.1, forward strand.
ATGTTTTTAGAGATGACATGATATATGAATATGACCCGTCCTAAAGCATCAAGAGTGCACGGTTTGTCGAAAGTTATAAGCACTTTCACACATGACATATTGGGTTTTTAGTAATGATTATGTCTCGAATATCTTTTAAAGTTCCATCTGGACCAACTTCAAAACGTATATGAAGGGTTTATATGTCTTTATTTAAGCATTAATATGGTATGCGGTTTGTTTGATAGAAGCTTCACCTTTGTAATGAAAAAATGTTAATTAAACATGAACTTTAAAAGGGTTTATAACATGGTTTTCGGATTTGCGTTTGAAAAAGTGTTGTGGCGTTTTGGAAACTAATAATCAGATCGATAATTGCCGTAACAAAAAGTGTTGCAAAAAATTTAATATTTGGGTTAGCTTCTGCATTTGTTATCGTAATTATCAAATAATCAGTTTTTTTTTAAATGTTTGAATTTGCATGTTAGCTTGTAAAATGACCAAATAATCACTTATCAAGCAAATAAACTACATTATTCAACTTATGAAAAAGTAGGGTATGATTAATTTTAAACGCAAATAATCAGTTATTAATGAATGCAATCCAAACACTTTAAACTAATTATTTACGTTATTGTAACGTAATAATCTAATAATCCTAATCATGCGCAAAAACAAACACCCTCGTTATATAGATAACCTTTTTGATAAAGTTGATGATTAAAACGTTCATATGTTTGACGTGACCTAATTATAAATATATAGTCTAGATACGACCGTAATGATATAAAGGTAGCCGGTACATGTGGTTTAGTCTTAATTTATTTATTTAGGCTTACAAAATTACGATAAATGATTTATCATGTAATCTGAAAATATTTGTAATTTGTTTATAAGATATATAATATATCATTTATTTACATAACAACACAACCTTTTGAATTTCCACATCAATAATGATGTCATATTTATTTGAAACATGATAATCTTTTTATATAAATGGATCACTTTTAAAAGATTGTAATTTTGTATGTGCCTTAAATAGTTAAATATCAATGTATAGAAGTTAAGAGTAAGGTGTTATTTGTTTTTTAAGAGGTTAAATGTCTGAAGTCTGAAAACCATGTCTGAAATTAAGAAGAGACCTAAAAATATGAAATTAAGAGGCTCTGAATTTTAATTCAGACTACTCTCTTTTGCTTAAAATTCAGAGGGAAATTTAGAGGTTGGAACCTCTTAAGTCTGAATTTAAACAAACAATACAAATTAAGTTAAGATCTGAAATTCAGACTTCAAACCAAATTCAGACCATCTTAATTGTAAACAATCACACCCTAAGACTAGATTGTAAAAACAACCAAACCCTCTTTCTGGTCTCTTATTATACTGAGAGGAGGTGAAATAGAGTGAGTAATGGATTTGATTAACTATAATTTTGTCTTTTGGTACAATTCATTTCGATCCAATATATTTCTTTCATTGTAAAAGTGGAAATTCTATATCGCATCGAAACCGGATTGAACAGACAAGGAATTAGCACTATTTGGTTTAATTTATTATTATTTTTTCAGTTTTAATGTTTTAGTTTAGACCAATACTTTACACATTCCTAACCTTAAATACAATTTTAATAAATTAAATTACATTTGCTATAAAGTATAAAACTATAAAAGTGAAAAAATTTAAATTTTAAAATATTAATTAACAGTTGTCCATCAATAACAAAATATAAACATTATAAAAAATAATTTTTTTTTTTTGGATTTTCGGATATTTAAAAAATCTAAATATCCAAGATTTTGAAATTTCACTATCCGAATCTAAAATTTCAGATGATCTGATTTTCAGATATCAAAAATTTTAGATGATTTTGGATCAAATTTACAAATTCTCATTTCAGATTTTCGAATTCAGATTATTTTCGAACACTCTTAGTTTACACATCAACATGAACATGGTTGACATCTAGAAACGTTTTGGGCCCGAGAAAGGAAATGCACTATAAAATTGCCACCAATTAATGGTCTTTTCTAAATTCTTTTACTGTTGAATTGTTAATTAATAGTTTTACCCGTACATATATTTATATGATTTAATACGGTGTTTATACTATATATATTTTAAAATTAAATTAGGGTTAAGTGTCATTTTACCATCCAACTTTTAGATTTTTTTTATTTAGCCATTAAATTGTTTTTGTCCCAATTTAGCTACAGAACTATTTTTTGTATATATATTTAGCCACTAAACTTTCTTTTTACCGATTTAACCACTGAAAAATGTCCAAATTTAGACGCTAAACTATCATATTTTGTACCGATTTAGCTATTAGTTTTATTCATTTCACCAAAATAAAACACTAAACTAAAGTTTAGTGGGATCAAGACAAAAAATAATGTAGTGACTAAACGAGACAAATTTAAAAGTTAAATGGTCAAAATTATACTTAACAAGTTAAATTATTTGAAAAAATCAGGTGCCATGAAATGATGAAACATGTGACCACAGAGACTCCCAACTGCATATGGCACATGTTTGTGAAATCTACAGTGACAATTTAATGTTTATCATTAGAAAGACGAAGAAATTTCTCCACCCCATCCAAAGTAGAAACCAACAAAAGACGTGTTTTCTTTCAAGTTTTCAAGAATCAATCCCTGTGACAATTATCAATATCACTAAAAAGCAACAATTTTCCCTAACCAACCATACATTGATGGATGAATCCCTCTGCATCTTCCCTGCTGCAAATTCCCCTCATTTTCTACTTCAACCCTTCATTGCTTTTCTTTGGATCCCTATGGATGGCTGCTTAGTATTCTCTTCTCTGTAATCTCTCTCTCTCTCTCTCTCTCTCTCTCTCTCTCTCTCTATAGATATATATAGATACACACACACAGGTACATGTATATATAAGAGGAATATATGTATATGTATGAAGATATGTTGAGATATATGTTCATAAGTCGTTTATTTGCACGTTCAGTTGTTTTTGTAAGTGGGTACTGGTTATTAGTTTCAAGGGTTACATATGTTTTTTGTACCATTTTGAAGTCGAGCACCACATGTTTGATGTTTTGTTTTTCGTCACTAAAACTTTAGGGGGCTATGGTGGAATGAAAATGGAAAGATTTACGTTGTCTTTTTTAACCATGTTACACTAACAATAAAAATGGATTTAGTTCCTAGTGTTTTCTCAATTATCTATCAGAATATAGAATCCAGAGTATTCTCGTTGTCATGATTAGAAAAACAATATAAAAGTCTCCATTTTGATTCCATTAGCTTTGCTACTTGGTCAAGACTCATCTGGCCTCTAAACTATCAACTTGTAAACTTAAGTACAACCTAAAAAATTGCTCAAAATTAGCTATTAATTTAATTATGTGGGTCAAAAGTTCACTTCATTGTCTCTTTAGGCTTGCTTCTTATCATAGAAATGCTATCTTCAGGATTTTATCAATTGGGAACACAACACTGAAGTTGAGATTCTTTTTTGTTCTTTTTTGCATATCAGGGTGTAAGAAACCAGACTTTTGCAACAACTATGTCTAAGAATCTGGTTTGGGCGTTGCTGGTTTTGGTAGTTAATATTAATGGATGTTTTACCATAGCTCATAACGATTCCAGCGTTTCTACAAGACCGGATGTCATAAACATTGCTTCAATTTTGACATTTGATTCCATCATTGGAAAAGTTGCCAAAATTGCTTTACAAGCTGCAATTGAAGATGTTAATGCTGATCCAACCATTCTTAATGGAACCAAGCTGAAATTAACTCTTCATGATAACAATTACAGCGGATTTCTGAGTATGATGGAGGGTAAATCTTGTTAACACTTGCTTAGATCTTTTAAGGGAGTTACTCAATTATATACTATGTTATGAAATAAGCTTGGCCTAGAAAAGCCAAAAATAATGCACAGTCTGACTTTTTTTTTTCCAAGGTCACGTTGACTGATTTTCAAACTCAAAGCTAATTTGAGATATAAATGTTTGAAAATTTTATCAAAGGCTATCAACACATGGTACCAAAAAAAACAGTTATGTTGGAGACAACAACATAATATCAATACAAATCTTGGTTTTGAAGGATAATAAGTTTGAATATAAAGACTGGAATGAAAGGGTGTGCCTTTTCTCTTCTGAATTAACTCTATGAATCTGTTTTAATAGGAAAAAAGCCAAGTTTTAGCAAATGAAAAAGTCTCCCATGTGAAATAATTATGTGTTCTTTGACCATATAGTCTTTGGCTATACATGCGTCTACCACATTGTTACCAAACTTAGTTTTCACATCAAAGAATATTTGTTTGTGTCATTGTACTTGATTATTATTGACATAACATTTTTTTCGTTATAATTTTTGTTGGCTTTTAATTTTGATAACAGCTTTACAAGTTATGGAGCATGAAACTGTGGCCATAATTGGCCCCCAAGGTTCGGTTTTAGCTCATGTGATATCCCATGTGGCAAATGAGCTCCAAGTTCCTCTGTTGTCATTCACAGCCACTGATCCTACGTTATCCTCCCTTCAGTATCCATTCTTTGTCCGCACAACTCACAGTGATCTTTACCAAATGGCTGCCATAGCAGACATAGTCAGATACTACGAGTGGCAACAAGTTATAGCAATTTACATAGATGATGATCATGGGAGAAATGGAATTATTTCATTGGGAGATGAGTTAGCAGCTAGAGGATGTAGAATTTCCCATAAAGCACCTATCAAGCCACTAGCAACAAGAGCAGACATAAGTGATGTTTTGGTTCAAGTTGCTTTAATGGAGTCAAGAGTTCTTGTTGTCCACACTTACGCAAATTGGGGATTAGATATACTTAATGTGGCTAAATATCTTGGTATGCTGGACAGTGGGTATGTTTGGATAGCTACAAATTGGCTCTCCACGGTCATAGACATTAGCTCTCCACTCCCTTTAAAGACAATTGATGTTATGCAAGGAGTTATTACATTGAAATCGTACACAAAAGATTCAAATCTTACAAGAAAGTTTGCTTCTGAGTGGCGAAATTTGACGGAGTTTGGCCTGAGTACTTATTGTTTATATGCACATGACACTGTTTGGCTGCTTGCTCGTGCACTTGACGCTTTCTTTGATCATGGAGGACACATTTCATTCTCAAAAGATGCCAACTTAAAAGGGATGCGTGGAGAATTCATGAATCTTGAATCTTTGAGTATCTTTGATGGAGGAAAGTTTTTGCTTCAACAGATCTTAAAGGTGAAAATGAAGGGATTAACAGGAGTTATCAAGTTTACTTCAGATAAAAACCTTGTTTTTCCAGCATTTGAAGTTCTTAATGTGATTGGCACTGGTGTTAGGAGAATTGGTTATTGGTCGAATGTTTCGGGTCTGTCAACTATTCGTCCGGAAACAGTCTACACAAAGCCACCTCACAAATCAAGTTCTTCTGAGCTATTACATGCTGTGATTTGGCCAGGTCAAACGATTAAAAAACCGCGTGGATGGGTTTTCCCGGAGAATGGAATGCAGTTAAAAATTGGTGTTCCAAATCGAGTCAGTTTTCAGGAATTTGTGGGACAATCAAAGAACTCTGAAGCATTTAAAGGATACTGCATTGATGTGTTTACATCTGCTATAAACTTACTTCCATATGCGGTGCCATATAAGTTTGAATCTTATGGAGACGGTGTGAAGAACCCAAGTAACACCAAGCTCGTGAGCTTGATAAATGCTGGTGTGAGTAACATTTTCTAGTATCATAAAGTCAATGGCTCAAAGTATTGTAAGTGAACATGATTTTAGGTGGATTTTCTTGTTAAGATTCTTGAATTTTCCAAAATATTATGCAGGTTTATGATGCTGTGGTTGGTGACATTGCTATCACTACTAACCGGACACGACTGGCAGATTTTTCACAACCATTTATCGAATCTGGGCTTGTTGTAGTGGCGCCGGTTTGGAGATCGAACTCTAGTACTTGGGCTTTTCTAAGACCGTTCTCTCCGTTAATGTGGTGTGTTTCTGGAATCTTTTTCCTATTTGTGGGAGCTGTTGTATGGACTCTAGAACATCGTGTAAACGATGAGTTTCGTGGTCCTCCTAAAAAACAACTTGTCACAGTTCTATGGTTAGTGTACCAATCTATCTATGTAATTTCATTCTAAAAAGTTTACCTAGACCACATATGCTATTTTTCTTGAATTACCACACAGCAAGTCGTATCTGAACCCGTAATCCCAATGTTGTTTTCTCTTATCATCGTGGTTGGATTTTATAAACTTTTTTCTTTTTTGCAGGTTCAGCTTTTCAACATTGTTTTCCTCCCATAGTAAGTGTTCTTTTTCATTTTCAGATACAGCTGCTCTTTAAATACAGTGACATCAAGTATCTTTTTCCAAAATTCGCCAAAATGTTGTATGATCATACTTTGTAATGATTTAATTACGCAGGAGAAAACACGCTTAGCACTCTTGGTCGTTTGGTTTTAATTTTGTGGTTATTCGTGGTTCTGATAATAAACTCGAGCTACACTGCTAGTTTAACCTCAATCTTGACAGTTCAAAAACTTTCCTCGCCAATTAAAGGGATTGAAAGTTTGATGGCAAGCAAAGATCCCATTGGGTACCAAGAGAATTCATTTGTTGGTAACTATCTTGTACGAGAACTTGGTATCCATGCTGCTCGACTAGTTCCTCTTTCATTGCCCGAAGACTATGAAAAAGCCTTGAGAGATGGCCCCCATAATGGTGGTGTCGTTGCAGTGGTCGATGAACGTGCATACATCGAACTCTTTCTTTCATCCCGTTGCGATTTCAGCATTATTGGCCAAGAGTTTACTAAAAATGGATGGGGATTTGTAAGTACAAAGTTCTCATTGATACATTATGTTTTTCAAAGCCATCACTTTTGCAAAAAATGCAGAAAATAGAACACTATAGTTGATAAATTTTTGTCCAAAACTGAACATTCTTGCAAGTTGTAGTGGTGTTTTTAAGCAATAATAATTTTCGTTTACAACCAAAAACCAAAATATGATGGTTCAAAAAGTTCATTACTCTGAAGTTCTTTGCTAACTTTGACTTTTTGTAGTTAAAAAGATTGGTCTTAACTCTAGAGTTCAAATATTGCATAAAATAATATGTTTTTCATGAACCATTTCGATTTCATGTCTTGAAGGTCATGGTTTCTTTATTTGGCCAAAAAAGTCCACACTTGTATTTGATGATCTGTTACATATTTACATCTTGATATTGTTGACTTTATGGTCAAACAATGGGTTTCAACTTCATATTTTTGCATAAAGTTCTTGTGTCTAATGATCACTGACGGTTACTTCATAATATCATATATATGTATTCTAGTCTAAAACTGAAACATATCGGACTGAAATCTTGGAATTTGGAAGTCATGCATTGTTGTTTTTCTCACAGGCCTTCCCACGGGACTCTCCTCTAGCAGCTGATATGTCAACGGCTATTCTAAAACTATCAGAAAACGGCGAGCTACAAAGAATCCACGACAAGTGGTTAATGAGAAGCGCGTGTAGTTCACAGGGAACAAAGTTTGAAGTAGACCAGCTAGAGTTAACCAGCTTTCGAGGCCTCTTCTTAATATGTGGATTAGTTTGTTTTTTTGCTCTCATAATATACTTTGCGCTAACAATACACCAATTTACTAAACACTATCCGACCCTTTCTGAGTCAAGCGGCAGAAGTGTCCAATCAGGAACCCTTCAGACATTCTTTTCGTTTGTTGATGAAAAAGAAGAGACAATAAAGATTCGTTCCAAAAGAAAATATACAGAGGGAAGCACAAGCAGGACGAGTACAGATGATGCATCAAACGGTAGCTATAAATACACCAGGAGAGACTTGTCATTGAACCCCTCCAAATGATCAAAGTGCACCCATCATTAATGGTCGTTGCAAAAAGATGTTTTGCAACGGAGTAATCTGTTGCGAAAGGCTATAAATGCGCTGGTATTTGGTCAAATATGTGATATTCGAGTTTCAGACCATTGTTGGATCGGATGGAACCATAGCAGGTATCAAGTTAACTTAAAGTTACTATATTTAGATCAATGTCAGATTGTTTAGGTCATACACACCCAAATGATATGAATTTGTACAGGAAAATATACATTGAATTACGATGATTTGGTCATACTGGTTCTTGTTATTGTACTTTGTTTAAAATTTGATGGTGGGTAATGTTCAAAATGTTGCTTAGGCATACATATAGGTCGAGATGGGGTATCGACATTTACGTTTTAATGCCTTACTCAAGAATGATTAGAACAACGCTTTTGTGAAACGGAAGACTTGCACTCATAGAAAGAAAACATAAGCCCAAACTTGGTCTGTAACTTGCTTACACAAGTTTTGCATATAATTGATCACGATTCCTTTAGGGGCGTTTGGTTCGCGGATTTTCTGGTATTCACTGGGATTTGCATTTAAAATCCTGTGTTTGGTTCACAGATTTCAGTAAGGATTTAAAATCTCAGGATTTTATAAATCCCTTCATTCTTTGTTGTTTAAAAACTCAACCTCCCCCTAAGATTTTAAATCCTAATTACCTTGCATTTATTCAGATTAACAAAATTTTTCTATAAGATAATGCACTTGACAAAATCCTAATAAATGCAAATCCTCCATAATGCAAATCCTTTGACAAAATGCAAATATCAGAGAAATTAAAAATTACGAACCAAACGCCCCTTAGTTTATAGAATGACATTTTGTTTCTAAAACAGCAAGTTTTATCATGGATTTTGCTTTAATTGGCCATTGCCCTTAAATTTTGACATCTACGTTAGACCAAATTAAGGCATTGTAATCCATTTTACAAGATTGTCAATTCATGTATGATAATCTAAAACTGTATCAAATTATCATATAAAAACACATCTAAAATTCACCACCATGTAGGGATGACAATGAGGCGGGACGAGGATCTCAGTTCCCATTTCCATCCCCGCTTTATAATCCCCGGCCTCATCCCCGTCGGGGAATGAGTTTCTATTCTCATCCCGTTCCCAATCGGGGATCGGGGATCCCCGTCGGGGAATCGGGTTTTTCAAGTTCCTAAAGATTATTTAAGTTTAAACTATAAATAGTAATTTAGTAGAAAAATAAATAAAAATTAAAAAAATTAATTCAAACATATTTGAGGTATTTACATATACAACGTATAATTTTATAATAAAACTAAAACTAAGAAATGGATGCAAAACATTTATAAAACCAATAAAATGAAAAATAACAATAGTATTTTAAACTATAAAAAAGTCATATACAATGATATTTAATATATTATATAAAATGTAATGAATAATTTACATTGTAAAGTTAAATATATATAATAATTTATATTAAAACATAATTTATAACCGGGGTCGGGTTCGGGGATTAAAGTGTCTCCCATCCCCGCCACATCCCCATTATTTTAAATCGGGAATTCCCCGTCCCCATCCCCGGTCAACTCGGGGATTCCCCGGTCGAATCGGGATCGAGTTACGGGTTCCCCATCGTGGATGAGTTTTTTTGCCATGCCTGCCTCCATGTCTAATATGTTTTGCATAAAACATTTTCAAGTATATAAGGACTCATTTTCATCCTTTGAAAACTGGATTGACAAAGAAGAAGATAACAAAGAAGGTGTGGAATTATGCTCCCTGTCCGTTGTCTCTTCCTCCTTCCTTTCTCTTCTTCTCCTTCATTATCTTTCCTACGTTTTTTTAAGAAAGATTTAAAGAGAAATGAAGGGGATACGGAGAAAATAAGAAAATCAATACATAAATTATCCTATAACTAGTTTATGTACCTACGTATTACGTGAATAATTTTTAATAAATAATTAGTTAGAGAAAATGTATGTAAACTTAAAATTAAACTATATAATGTTGATTCTTACAAAGAATAGAACAAAAGTGCATTTATTAGTCATATATATTATTTATCTATTTTTTTTTAATATTTTTGAGTAGTAGTTACTTTTCTAACATTCTTTTAGAATTTATTTCTAAATTTATACATATTTAATCGATATAACTTGAAATTTTAATTTTACGTAAAACATAATATTTATATATATTTTATAATTAATAAAATATGATTTTATTAATACTCTATTATGTTTACTTTTTAAATATGTAATATTGTTGATGCGATTTGTATTTATTTTTAATATATATTAATAAGTTTATAAATAAAGAAATAATATATTTATTTAATTAGATATATAGATAAGTATTTATGTAACACCCGGAATCTAGCAGCAGGTACGTGTAATTTATTTATTGGTTTTGAGAGTTGTCTTAACGAGTTGGTGGATTTTAATTGATTAATTGCACGTGAGTTTGTAAAGTAGATTGCTATTACGTGTAATTTTAATCGGTTGAGATAATAACTGGTTTAGTAGTAATCGTGGGTTTGGGGTTGTTTTGATGAGTTAATTGACATTCTAAACCCAAGTCGTTAATTTGAGATTAATTGGGTTAACGGGTGTCTACCTAGTGATTAATGAGTATCGTACCCGTTTTAATTGAGTTCGGGACCGGAAACGTATATATATCAACTTAGGCTTCCTTTTCTTTCATTTCATAGCAACTCCAAGTGCATATGTTTGTGTGTGTTCAGCTGATCAAGGAGGAAAGGGGAGGAAGGAAGATTAAGGCAACCATAACCAAGAAATCGTCATTATCATCTCTTCAAGACTATCGAATTGAGCGGATAATCGGTTAGTAACTGTGTGAAGTTCGATTGTATTGTTGTTATGAGTAGTAGTAGGGAATTAAGAGGGAGATTACTCCCCTGCTGTATGTGAAATCGAGATTGGGAGATGAGGTCTCCCTGGTTGAGTAAAAACAGAGACTTCTCTGTTCTGTTCGTCGCCGTAGCGCGACCGCGCTCACCTGGTCGCGCCCGCGATCAGGATGAGGCGGCTGAGGGTGATCGCTGGCGGTGGGATCGCGCCCGCGATCGTGGCCGTGCTCGTAGGTCTGGGTCCGTTGGCTGATATTGAGTTCGTGAATTTAATAGTATAGCTGCTGTGGGTTCAGTAGCTCGTCGTTACAGTGTGATTGTATTTATTGTTGTCAGGATTCGTAGCTAAGCCTGGGACTTGTAGAACCCGTCATTGATAGCGAGACTGTAGTCGTGTTTCAGGTGAGTTACTTACTTTGTTGTTTATTATCTGGGTCCGGTGTGGATCCTTTTATACGTTGACACTTGTTAGCACAGAGCAGAGCACGTGGATCACGTGTATTGTTGCTATACACAGAGTAGAGAGGCCTGTTGGGTCATTCCCAACCCAGAGGTCCTGACAACCCACTACTTTGTGGAGTGGGCTATGCAGGCTATTCCGGGTCGCTCCCGATGAGGCGTCGGGCAGTTGAGGCCGGCCGCACATTGATTCTTAGTCGTTATATTGTGCTAACTATTTTATAAATTGTTTTAACGTTGTTTATAGTAACTCATTAGCGTTCTGCTGACTGTTGTTTTAACTGTGGATCTCAGGTACGAGGACTGAGGCTAGGGATACATCGGGCAGTAGCCGAGACCCGCCACGTGGACATTAGTTAGTGGTTTGGCTTATTAGCCAGTAACCTTTGGACGACTGTAACCTTCGATTATGTTGTGGTTGACTGACGTTACTGACGGGGGTTGGTTCCCGTCTCGTGTTACTTTATGCTTGATGTTGATGTTAGTAGTAATTAGCTGTTTAACCCTTGATGATATTGTCTATGATTGGATGACGTGGACTATAAGTCCCATGTGGCATTAGTTATAAAAGTAGGGTGTTACAATTTATATAAGATATAATTTGGATGTAGATTTAAATCTACCGTTTTATTGTTTTTAAAAATATAAGAAATAATATATTGCATTTATCTGTTATATTTATTAATCTTTATAAATATTAGAAATAATGAATTATATTAAAATTTTATTTTATTTTAGAACATAAAAGTATTTATTTTTTATATGTATTAATCTTTATAGATATTATAAACAATGAAGTATATTTATTTTTTATTTTATTTTAAAAAATAAGAAAGTTTAATGATATTTTTAGGTGGAATGTGGTGATGCCATGTGACAAATTGTGTCCTCTTTGATCATATTGATTTTTTCCGTCCGATTTTGAAAAGAAATGAGGAAATCAATGCACTTTCTTAATGAGATATTTCGATAAGCCCGTGTTCAGGGTCAGTCCAATCATTTTTGGGCCCAGACAAAAATTTAAAAGGAGTCCTATTAATATATACATGTATCTTTAAAATAAACACAATTCAAACAAAAATGATAAATTAAAAACAAAACTTACAAGTATAATGATATAAATTAAAAACTTTGGCAATACGATAATATTGTTTAACTAATTAATAGACTTAAATATCTTTAATAGATATTTTTAGAATGGCCCCTATGATTAATGGGTCCTGGACGGTTGACCGTGTTAACCTTTCTCAGGATCGACCCTGACCGTGTTAGTAAAAATAATAAAAAACACAATGCCAACCTAATATACGGATAAACAACTGTTTTTTAAATCTTGTTTAATCAACATCTATATAAGAAGTATATGACCATTTGTTTACACATTAAATAATATAAGTGAAAAATTAATTCATACGAGAAGGACAAATATTGATAAAAACATGAATTTGGAAACTCAATATAGTTGAAAATTTAACGTTTAATTAAAGTTTTTGTAATTAATTGATTATTTCGTATTGTATTGTAGATATTACATTATATTACGTACTAATAAATAAAAAATAATACATTAACGGAAAAAATATGTTGTATGCTATATAATTTGCTTTGCTTTTGTAAATCTATACTATATATAATAAGAAAACCACTTAGAGTTTCTGGACCATTTGATGGAAATAAATCAGTGATCCAGGTTAATGACAACTCATAATTATTTATGAAATGTCTCTTATACCCTTAATTAAAATCAATAATTACACCTATGCCATATATTAATTTTTAGAAGTTACCAAATTCAACTCATAATTATTTATGAAGTTACCAAATTCAACTCATTACATATAAAAAATTATAAAATCAATAATTACACGTATGCCATATATTAATTTTTGTCTCCAGTGGGTCAAATGAGTATATTATAAAAAATTAAATTACAATTGAAACTGGCTGAAAGTCACATAAAGTGTGTTCAAGTGCATATAATATAATTTGCCAATAATAGACATGGATATTTTATGATGTTCAAGTCCTATCTGTATTAGTGACAATTAGTACCACAAAAATATCAGATTGACACATGACGTAAAATTAGTGACAATTAGTGCCACAAAAATATCAAAATGATAAAAACAAATTGTAAAATATAATTTTACAAGTAGGGTCTATCCGAAAAAAATTATTGTAATATTAATTAAGTAACTTAATTTAATTTACCCGCGTGTCCGTTGGTCATAATCTAGTTGTATAGATATTATACAATAATTTTATTTTTTATTTAAAAATTAGAGAGAATTTCATATATATCATTGTAAACTTTCAGTATTACGCATATATCATTGCAAACTTTCTTATTACATATATATATATATTTCTATACATTTAAATATCACATATATATATCCAAATGATTATTTTAAATTTAATTACATCATGTAAAAAAATATTAAATATTATTTTTTAATTAATTTATTATTGAATTAAATTAGAAATGATATTTCTTTATTTTTTAATTTATTTTTGTTGGGATTTAAGATAGTAGTTTAGGTATTCCAAAAAAAATTTAAATGATAAAATAAATTTAAAATAGTCATTTGGATATATACGTGTAATTTAAATATTTAGAAGAATATATATTAACAAGGAATTTTGTAAAGATATATGCGTAATATTGAAAGTTTATAATGATATGTATGAAATTTTCTAAAAAAAAAAAAAATATTATATTTTTATTTAAAATTGTATGTGATATATATCGCTTCATGCTGATTAACCCTACATTAGACGGAACATAGAAAGCCAAAGAATTCGACGAAGTTCAACAATCAAAGCACAGAGGTTTGTGCAGTTTGAAAATCGGAGATACAATAAACCGCCGCCATTGGAGTAGGGTTGGAGTTCAATTCCACAATTCTCCTTCGCTTTTTCATACAACCATAGCTAAATTAGCAGCAAAAAATCATGTTACAGAGCAAGTCATTCGTCCGAAAAACGAAACAAGGCAAAGTTGTTAAGGCAAGTTCTCATCTTTTGCATTCCTTAACCCTCTGTTCTTGAAACAAAATTAAAGAAGGAAAGAAGAAGAAAGTTGAAGAAGTAAAAAAAACTTGTGTTCTCTATCAAACCAAGGGAAAGAAAGTTGGGAAAAATGAGATGATTTTCCACTCAAAACTTTCTGCTCAATTATGAGAAGAAAGGGAAAGAAAGAAAAAATGGACCTTTCTCTCCCCTTTCTTTCCTTCGTACCTTTTCTTTCTTCTTCACCCCTTTTTTGAGAACAGAGCATAAAAGAAATCCCATATTTCTGATAACCCTAGTTACTGTATACAATCATCTTTTTCAGTTGTTACTTTTAGTTTTACATTTGTCGAAGAGAAATCGGAGGCGAGCTTGTTTAACATGTGAAATAATTAACTTAGTTTGTGGACACAGGTGGTCAGAGAACATTACCTTAGAGATGATATATACTGTGGAGCTTCGTTTTGCAAAGTTTGTGATACGAAAGGTGCTCGTTTTAGTTCCCCTGACTCCACAGTCATTGTTGTTGATACTAATGTTGTCCTGAACCAGGTAAAGTCCATGTTTTTTTTACATTAAATATATCTCCTGCAGTTATTTTAGCTGTCGTAGTGAATGTTTCTTGTTGACAAAATTTTCCCCTGTTTCTAAGTTCAAGATACGTTACGATGTAATCAGTCTGTTACTGAGTTAAAGATACCCTAGAATTTAAAATGTAAACAAATGTAATCTGATTATAGTTCCTACAACTATAGCCTTTGTTAACCATCTGAAAGGGTAATTTATCGTCTTCAATTGTAAATAAATTTATATTAGTTTGAAGATGCCTTGTGTTGTATAAATTGAACCTTGAAATCCAAAGGCATCACTACTTTCGCATTGGGATATTGGATAAGCCGCTGTATAGGTAGGGAAAATCTATAGGGTCCACTGAGCACTTGCCGTTTGGATGGCATGAATCTAATAGTATGGATTCTAAAATGATAGGATTTTGAAATATTTAGGAGATGGGTGATTATGAAAGGTGGAGAAGTGGGGAATATGAAATGCTAAACGAAGCTAAATCCTTTATTTTTATTTTTTTTTTATCTAAACATGACACAAGAATATTTCTAAACAAATCCTAAATGAGTTAGTTTAAATCCTCCAAACCAAATTGCACCTTAGATTACCACCAACTCATTAAACTTTTTACCTTTTTTGTTTTGATCTGGAGAAAAAGCATGTAAATTAATAGACACTGGCTCTCCACAGAATCATACTCTCTTGTATTAAAAATGGAAAAAGTGATTCTTCTATGGTAAGGAAAAAATAAAGAAAATTGTGTATGTCAATATACTCTTTAGTGCATTATAAGGAATGGGATAGTTTTAGTGGTGGTGCTGCCATGATGGTGATTCATTTTTAAAGACGATGTATTGTTTTTAAAGTGGGAAACATTTCATTTCTAAGGAAGGTATCTATGTATTTGGAATAGAGTGAACCAACATTCTATGGTATCGTGTAATTAGAGTTGATATAAATCCATTTTCAGCTTCATGTCTTATTTCTTTTAATAGCGGTTATAGTCGTGTGATAACGGTACAATGTATTGGTAAATATCAAACAAATTCTTAATCAAAGTTGCAATTTTTGCACGCTTCTTGTCACAATTGCCTTTGAGGCATGATTTAATAAATGTTTGACTTGTAATTAAATGTCTAAAATGCCTAGTAGAGTAATGTTGTGGAACAATATCAATGCTATTAGTATTTTGTAGTGTGATTACTAATGAGAAATATGTAAATATTGGATTATTACATCGCCAGAAAGGAATTGTTGCATTTATATTGGGACATCACATCACAGAAGTTATTTTTTATATTGACTTTGGTTGGGGGAGCATCATGCCATAACAATTTGATGATTTTGATCTTTCTCGACATTACTCTTGCATAACATGGATGTTAAGGAGGCAGTAACACTTACACAAAGATTGTTAGTAATTTGTTGTGTTGTGCTAGTTTTGCAAAGATTTACTTCGGTTCAGGCCTTCAGGATAATAAGCAAAGGAATTCTTGTTACCCTTCTAACAGTTAAAATAATCTGCAGATTCACTTTATTCTTTTATGCAAGTTCACTTATGAAAAATGAGCGAGAATGCAAGTTCAACCTGTGTGATTAAGAAACATAGGCCACATATAATTTGTAACCGACATGCATGTGTACACATGCTTACACATTATTCTCTTGTAATTTTAGATCGATTTGCTCGAGAATCCAGCAATTGACGATGTTGTGGTGCTGTCTGTGGTGTTGGATGAGGTCAAGAACAAGAATCTTGCAGTTTACAATAGACTGAGGGCCTTATGTAGCAACACCTTAAGAAGATTCTTTGTATTTTCTAACGAACACCATAAGTAAGCCCCTTTATTTTCTTATGGTTGCTCAAATTTATTCAAAATAAGATGTTCATAAAACTGAAGATATTATGGAACATCTGTATATTTTTGCTTTTATACCTCTAATGCTTTATAATGTTAATTGTTAACTATGTAGCTTAATTACCAAATAACTGTTCATTCAAGTGAGGCTAATGATAATCACTTGTTACTTAGTTTTTATCCCTTTTTTTTGGGTTCCAAGTAGCTGCCATCATTTATATGTAATTTTGTATTACCTTTGAGCCCTTGTCATTCTACTGAACATTCGCTTATTAGTATACGTAACCAAAACTTTCATTTTGATATTACTAGTTTTATATTCTGGTGAAAATTTGGTAATTTGTAGCAGTGTATATGCTATTATTTATCTCATTGAGCTTTCATTTAATGTCAAGGGAGACATATGTGAAGGCTATGGCAGGCGAGAGTCCAAACGATCGCAATGACAGAGGTTTGAGGTCTTATTATTTTGTAACTGAGATATATTATAATGGTTGGATGCTTATGTAGTTTCAAGTCTGGGAGAATACATCTTTGATGGAAATGAATGGATAAACATTTTTGACACTGAAGTAATGTCTGTAATGCATGTTCAGCTATTAGGGTGGCAGCACAGTGGTACCAGAACCATCTTGGTGGTGCCACACGAATCCTGTTGATCACAAATGACAGAGAAAATAAGAGAAAGGCCACTGAAGAGGGAATTTCTGCAGATACAGGTATTACATAACCAAGTCTTATCATTTTCTGTACTGTGCTCATATTTTCACTCCTGCTTTATTTCAGTGGAGTCATACGTGAAATCACTTGGTCAACCAGCCCTTCTTGATCTGCTTGTTCAACCTCCCTCCTCCAAGGATATGGAAATTGAAGATTTGAGACCTTCAAAGAAGAAAGTCATATACACCGAGGTACTCATGGCCAAAAGTACATGTATGGAATTTATGGTTGTATCTATCTTATGACATGTTTGTGATATTTGTTATGATCCAGCATAAGCCCATGTCAGAGATTACTTCTGGGATGCGCTGTGGCATATACCATCAAGGAAAACTTCGTGTTAACCGTTACAATCCATTTGAAGCATATGTTGGAAGTGAGAGTATTGGAGATGAAATAATAATTTTTGGGCGTGGTAACATGAATAGAGCTTTTGATGGAGATATAGTAGCTGTTGAGCTTTTGCCTCAAGATCAATGGCATAATGAAAAGTCGCTTTCCATAGCCGAGGAAGGTATTTCGTCAACATACAGTTCCCTTGGCTATGTTTGTCAATTTTCATCAGAATTTAAAAGACATTGTCATTATATACTCATTTGTTCTTCACTTCTTCCATTATAATTGAATGTCTGAATACATAAACCAAATACTTTCATGCATCTGTCATCTGTACATGCTCTTATTCTTACAAGCATAAGCTTCATATTCTTGAAGGGTCGGTGATTCTTGACTCATTGCATGATTTTACTTCTTATTCTTACAAGCATATGCTTCCAATTCTATTGCATTTTTTTTAATTTGTAAGGAGTGCATGTCGGGAAAAAAAATTGCTTTTAGTAACTTTTCAATTGTGGTTCAGATGAAGAAGAAGATGAAGGCGTTCACCTAGCACCAAGCAGTGCTGATGATGCTCCAAGAATTGCAAATTTTGCACAAGGATCTGCTGATAATGTGAATATTGCTTCTTCTCGTCCTTCTGGGCGTGTTGTTGGCATTATAAAGCGGAACTGGCATGCGTAAGTTTATCTTCATCATTAAGTGATCAGGAATTATCTATTCATGGTTCAAGGCTCTCATATAGTCATATGTAGTACATAGTCATGATAAGAGTTTTGATAGAATACATAAAGGAGCCTTTTACTAAGCTTAAACCATGATATTAATCTAATACATTCTCATCATATGTTTGGATTTAAGCAATTTAGTTACTTGCTAGCTACTGTTTTTGTTGATATTCAATTGCCATGTAGCGTGCAAGATATAATTCAAGTTATAGTCACTACTCAACAAACTGCAATCCTCTTTTTCCTCCTATTAGTTGATCCAGTTAAATCGACTTTACGTTTCACAGTTATTGTGGATCTTTGGAGCCAATGCCTATGCCGGCAGGTAATGCTGGTATTGCCCATGCTTTATTTGTCTCCAAGGATCGCAGGTTTCCTAAGATACGAATTCAAACACGACAGCTTGGGAATCTTTTGGACAAAAGAATTATTGTTGCGGTTGATACTTGGGATTGCCAATCCAGATATCCTTCTGGTCATTATGTTCGTACAATAGGAGATATCGGTGATCGGGAAACTGAAACAGAGGTACTGTATTATATTGTTTATGCTTATTGAATATATTTTTTTAATGGGTGTGGAATTGGTGAACAGAAAACTCTGCAACGTGTGAATCTCCACAACATTTCCAGTCTCCCACCAAAGTATATTTATTTATTCTATCTGCTAATAATTCTGATAATTTTGTACAATTGCCGCAGGTTGTGTTAATTGAGAATGATATAGATGCAAGACCGTTTTCTACTCAAGTGTTGGCATGCCTGCCGCCATTACCTTGGTCGGTATCCGCCGAAGATTTGTCAAATCCCATCAGACAGGACTTGCGTCATTTACGCATATTTAGTGTGGATCCTCCAGGTGAGATAAACATTGGCCTCTGTACTTTACTGTCTCGCAGATTCTTCTTATTAACCAAGCTATGGTTATTAAGTATTGCATATGAAATAAGCTTTCTGGTTGATGCAGGATGCAAGGACATTGATGATGCATTACACTGTACTACACTTCCAAATGGGAACTTTGAAGTTGGAGTTCGTATCCTCCTGCATTTACATATATTGATTTTTGAGTTGTATGTATGAACTGTAGCTGTTGGATAACAATTTTAAAGATAAGAAGTGAGTTTGTAAGCGTCCTTGACGATACTTGACAAGATATTGCTGATGTTACAAATTTTGTTCACCCTGGAACACCCCTCGATAGTGAAGCTACACAAAGAGGCACTTCTACTTACCTTGTTGAACGTCGCATTGACATGCTACCGAAACCTCTTACGGAAGGTATTGCTGTTGGTCTATTAGTAAATATGTAATAAGCTTTGCAAGATTTCTTTAAATTCACATGTTCTTGACTTGTTACGGGTTCTATTTTGCAGATATATGTTCGCTTCGGGCTGATGTGGAGAGGCTGGCCTTTTCTGTAATTTGGGTATAGTTTTTTTCCCCACTTAGGGATGATAAGATTTTCATCCAATATCACTCGTTCTTTGTTTAAGCAATCTTCTTATAATTCTGATGAAATCTGTTTCGGCACTATCCTTGGGCTAAATTTTGTGGAGAATTTTAGTAATTTTACATAATTGTTTTATATTTATGAATCTAGATGCACATTTTAGTTAACTGAAACCTGTTACCATTCTAGAAGTATCTTTGTACATTATACCATCAGTCAAACAATTTTCTCCTGTCTATTGAGAAGCAGATGGACCCTAAGCTAACACTGTCTTGACCAGCATCATCTAAGGTTGCCTAAACTATCAACAGTCAGTTGTAGTTAATGAGTGGGATAGATGAGAAAATAAGATCACTGAGAAAATTTGAACCTTCTACAAATTGGTCTCATTTAATACTCTGTTTTTGCTTGTTTTATTTTTTAAACATGGTCAGCTGTATTTCAGCTTTACAATTTTGGTAGTACTAATTCATGTTAAACATGATGTTACTGTTAATATGAATTACAACAAAATCATCTTGTTTTATTTTATTTCAGGAAATGACTCCTGAAGCACATTTTATTTCTACTAGATATACAAAGAGTGTCATCAAGTCATGTGCTGCTTTGTCCTATGTTGAAGCTCAAGCAAGGATGGATGATAGGTACATTTGAAGTTGATTATTTCTTTTGCTCTGGTTATTTACATTCGGATGATTTTTTTTTCCAGAAGTTGATGTTGCTGTATATATATATTTTGATTTATAATGCCAAATTTGGTTCACTTTCAGCCGCCTGATGGATCCAGTAACTATAGATTTGCGAAATATGAATGCTTTAGCAAAGGTATGTGATTGATGCAATTTTTTTGTCCTAACATCTTAAAAGCGTTGAAGGATATTTGGCATGAGTGGATAATGTTCTAGGGTTTAATCATACTTTTGGCCACCTGTATTTATAATGAGATTTTGCAATCTGATTATGGATTGTGCAAATAGCATTATATTGTGATAGAATGTCAGGGTGCGCTTGGTTTGAAGGATTTGAACAACTCATTTAGGATTTGGATTTCAAAATTCTTACTCTTCAAGAATATACACTTTAAACATGATGCTCAGTCAACATGGCAATCATCACAATGAAATATTTTAACACTTTCTTGTAGATAATGAGGCAAAGGCGTATTGAAAGAGGGGCCATAACTCTTGCTTCTGCAGAAGTCAAATTCCAAGTTGACACTGAAACTCATGATCCTCTTGATATTGGTAAGTTTTTGTTGTAATAGTTATATGTATAGCAAGTGATGAAAAATTGCTTTGTTTATTCTGCTTTTCCAAGTTTTATTACCAATGCATAACCAATTGGTTAGTAGATGATTTGTTCATTCTTATTGAAATTACAATTTGCTATTGGACTCATTCATCTATAGGCATGTATCAAATCCGGGAAGCGAATCAAATGGTAGAAGAGTTTATGCTTGCTGCTAATGTTTCAGTTGCTGAACAAATTCTTAAGAGCTTCCCTCTTTGTTCACTATTGAGGTTAGTTACTGGTTAACAAGTTGGTGTTTTAGTTGTAGGTATTGCCGATGAAATTTTCAGTTTGTGGTAAACATGCAACATATACACATGATAATCACATATTTACTTCCCATGATTGATTAACTGCATAAATTAATAAAAAAAACTATTCGCAGACGCCATCCTAGTCCAACCAAAGAGATGCTCGAACCTTTGTTACGTACTGCTGCTTCTGTTGGACTTGATTTGGATGTGTCATCTTCTAAAGCACTTGCTGATTCACTTGACCGTGCAGTGGTTAGTTCTATTAACCAAATTTTGACGCTGACAAGTCACAAGCATATACATCGAATGTTCAAGTTCATCTGCCGATCGTTGTAAAAGTTTGTGTACATTTTTTAATGACTCCTTTTATGTAACAAATGTTTCAGGGTGATGATCCATACTTCAATAAGTTGATTCGTATTCTGGCAACTAGATGTATGACACAGGTTGGTATGCTTTATTGGTATAGCTATGTCTTTTATTTATCTGGGGAATTCTTGTAATTTATACATCTCTATGACTGTTCCCTTCAGGCCGTTTACTTCTGTAGTGGGGATCTTAGCCCTCCAGAGTTTCACCATTATGGGCTTGCTGCACCTCTATACACACACTTTACCTCACCAATTAGAAGATACGCAGGTAATGAAAAGCTCAACCATATGTTTCCACATCGAACGCCTATTGTGCGGGCGAGTGGGTGGAAGGTATTGGAGGGATAATGTTCCTTGTCTGAGACGTAAAAGTTGGTTGCAGATGTGATAGTGCACAGGTTGCTTGCTGCATCTTTAGGAATATACAAACTGCCACCCATATTCCAGGACAGACCACAACTTACCAGCATTGCTGACAGTAAGACACTTAAAAAATGAATTATGCATCGAAAATACTTTACATTTTATACTTCTATTCTGATCTAAATTATCATGTCTCTATCCAACTGTAAGAGTTACATCATTGACACTTGTCAAACATGTTTAACCCTGAAGTGAGGTTTTCTGCAAGGTAATTGTAAATGCTTATTGCGCATCTTACATTTTGTTCAGATCTAAATTATCGCCATAGGAATGCTCAGATGGCAAGCCGGTCCTCCATAGAGCTCCATACTATTATATTTTTCAGGAAAAGGTATTCAACATAAGCCTTCTTATCTCCTCACCCAACCCCTAAAAGAAATCCCCATCATCAACATCAACATCATCATCATCCTTTTCTTTCTTAATGATCTTACAGGCCTACAGACACTGAAGCAAGAATCGTGAAGATAAGAGCGAATGGATTTATTGTTTTCGTGCCTAAGTATGACTTTCTAACTTCCAGATATATTCTATTCCTTTGTCATCTTATAACTGGTTGTGGTAATTCATAGGAGTTGCTAAATTTTATATGTATGTTGGTATGCTTAGACTTTTGATGTCAAATGAAGAAACTTTTGGAAAATATTAAAAAAAAACCACAAAAACTTGGTGACTAACCACTTTTTTCTATTATGAAGCATGGAAGTATGATCAAGTATCGATAGGATTAACATTCACACTCTTATGTTCCATTAATGAAAAAGATAGTAAGGCACTATTGAGTCTGGTAGTCTGCTTAGGTTTGCTTCTGGATATTTCATACAAAGACTATACAAGTTTCTGAAGATTTTGAGAAAAATGTTGTAACCAATTTGAACTCCAAGCATACATCTTCCATGTTAATTGCCCCTCCTTTTGGCTTTTGGTATTATGCTGCTTTTGTAACAGATTAGCCATAAATCCGTATAAAAGAGAAATTGGGTTATAACATGCTGTCACGTCTTATCTGTTCTTTCTGCATCAACATTCCCTTATAAACGAAATTTTCGATCAGTATTTTTCACAGAAACCAAAAACTAAAGCTACCTATATGACCTTACAACTAATTGATGTCATAGTTCATTTTGTCATTGTTGAAGGTTACATGTTAAGTTGGTATTAATTTCTACCCTTCCATGGACAGATCTCTCGACTCATTATCGTTTAGACGTTTGACTGTAGTCGAAACATTTTACAAATTTCTCTGTTTTGCAGAATAATAATGTTTGCTCAATGTACACCGGAGTTAGTTATTTGATGAGCGATTCTTATTGATTCATTGATCTTGCTTTTCCCATACAGGTATGGTATTGAAGGGCCAGTATACCTGACAATGAGAGGTGAGAAGGGAGGGGGAGAATGGGTCGTGGATGAGCAGCAGCAGAAGATTAAAAAGATTGATGGTTCGATTGCTTATGGTGTTCTTCAGACTGTACAGATTCACATGGAAGTTGTGGAACCCCAACCCAACAGGCCAAAACTTCAGCTTACTCTCATATAAAAAAGTAAGACTTCAAACTGATATGGTTTAATATGATTTGTAAAATTCTGTCAAGATTTCAGTACAAATAATAGGAACTTGGGCATAGGATGACTGTTATTTATTTTTTTCAAATAAAAGAAAAAGATCCTTTTTATGTGTCCATGCTCTTTTGGTTCATGAATTTTTTCAACGGTGGTATCTTTGGGTGCACTTGATTTAGAGATGTACTTTTTTGATAACAGACACACATATATGATTACACTAAAAGGCTCCTACTTGTCCAGAATATAAAGAACCTGGCTTAGTGGCTTGCTAATATTCATGGTTGGGGGCACAGACGGGTGTATTGAATCAATAGCACAAAACTAAAGAGGGGATCCGAGGGAAGTATTCCAACTTCCAAGACCAGCAGCTGCTTTGATCATCCGGATTCTGACCATAGGAAGAATCGCACTTGGTATACATGATGTTGATTATGATGATAGGCCTCGTATTTGCCTCTGATTACTTACATTTTGTGCTCTCTGGCATCTCGAAATCGTACTATCCTATGTATGATAATGATTTTATTGATTTTTGGTTTATAATGAACGTAATAACCATGTTGGGTGGTTTATAAATTATAATGAAAAGTCAGTTACGATGGTTCAGAAAGTTAGCAGCATGTTTTATGATTGATTATATATATTATAATCTCATCGGCAATTTTAATTTTCAAATACCTCTTTTTGGGGGAGTAAAAGATAGGCAACATACAATTATAATGCCAGTTATTACACAACCATTTAAATTGCATCAACTTAACTACAATTATTATGACATGGAAAATGGATTACATGAACTCATATTATGTGTCTATATATATTAAAAATTATATCAATTGTAATTTAACCTAGTAATTTTAATTCAAAGAAGTTTAAGGTAACACGATTGGTTGAACATTAATTTCATGATAATAACATTTTAATTCAAACAAGTATGCAAACAAACTACGAGCATTTGATTTGTTGAATAATTTTGAAATAATTAGAATCTATCGATAAATTAAAATTTGTCATGCGTTTTGCTTATGAAAATGGAATGAAACTTGTTTACACGACGAAGCAAATGAAATCAAAAGGCATGTCCATTTTTATCAAACTTAAAAATGAAAACTTCTGTCCTTGTCCTCGAACTGATCGAGGATCCAATGACATGGAACATTCAGAATTTTTTGTCATTATTTCTATTAGTAGGTCTAAGACACCCATGATTCTCGTTGCACAAGGTAACGAGAAGTGAGGTGAAAGATATTGCTTCTATGTGGTGACATTTTCGAGTAGCCGAAGGCTCTTTGTGCACGGAGTGGCCAGCGCAAGCCTAGAATATCTTGGCTTATATTTTGGGTATACTTTTTTTCTTTTAATCACAAATCGACAAATTTGAAGACTTTCTAAAAACTTTCTCATAAAAAAACAATGAGAAACACCCTTACGAGGTAATGATGAGTTAAATTACTCGTGTTAGCATGGAAGTCAGCCTACTGATTTCATTTTGCTACTAGGGTTCCAACACTTTTCCTTAGCTTTATAAATACTTTTCAAAATCAAGATATGCTAAAGCTATTGTTAGTT
This sequence comes from Centrapalus pauciflorus, assembly GCA_020465985.1. NCBI lineage: Eukaryota > Viridiplantae > Streptophyta > Magnoliopsida > Asterales > Asteraceae > Centrapalus > Centrapalus pauciflorus. The sequence continues at coordinate 541,753 of JAANYP010008581.1, forward strand.
GGTCTTTCTAAGTCGGAACGAGAGTTTTGGGCAAGAAGCAACTTGAAAGTACTTGACTTCAGCCCTGGTGCTAAAAGACGTGACTCCAGGATTGGATTTCGATAGTAAAGACTTCGTTTACTTCCTACAAATGGCTTATGTAATAACTAGTAGAAAGAAAAGAATTTTGAACTAAATAAGACAACATTTACAGACCGTTGCACTTCTTATTTTCCACATTCCGGAGGACAACTGTTTTGTTTTCTAAACTTGAGTCTTTTTTATTTTCTCCACCTAAGGAAGACAGCCGAAGTTCCTTACCCTTGTGCTCGAATTCTTATATAAGCGATCTTCGTGTCATGGTTAAGAGTCAGCTGAGGTTTTGTTGCATTATGTTTGTTTGGAAAATAGTCAAGGAAATTGAAATATGTAAAATATGTTTGAAACACCAAAACATTCTAACATATTTATCTGAAATTTATTGTTTATTATATAAAATAATATTTAAAAATAAATTATCCATACTCTATTTTCTTTTAATAAAAAAAGTTAAAAAAAAAAAAAAAAAAAACCAATCCAATCAAGATGTAATCTATAGAGTTGGGTTACAGTGGCAAACTGATAACGGAAGAAAGTTATAGATATAAATGGGAGAAGACTGCAACTGCTAAAATGTTATGTTTATGGGGGGATCTTACATACACATTGCCTCCAAATATTTCAAATCAAGTCGGAAAGCACTCTCCTTTCTCCACCAACCATGCCTTGCAATGTCCCATATCAACCAAATTCACGCCCACCTCATCGCCTCAGGTTCCATCTCCGACCCTTTTGCCGCCGGAAAGCTCTTGTTATCATCCACCCAGGCGGACCTCCAACATGCCTACGCCTTATTTCAATCAATACCTCATCGATCCACTTACATATGGAACACCATGATTAGAGCATTTAGTGAGCAGGGTAAATCTCAAAATGCTTTATTTCTGTTTAGACGCATGTTCGGTTGCGGGTTTTTGCCTACGAATCACACATTCTCTTTCGTTCTTAGAGCTTGTTCTGATCTTTGTGAACTTAAACTGGGATTGGAGTGTCACGCACTAGCAATTAAATTGGGCTGGGAAAGTTATGATTTTGTTCAAAACGGGTTCATTCATTTGTATGCTGTTTGTAATTGTTTGGACAGTTGTCGTAGATTGTTTGATAGTAGCTCTAATAGAGACGTTATTACATGGACTGCAGTGATCAATGGGTATGTTAAATCGGGGCAGGTAGACGCTGCAAGACAACTGTTTGATGAAATGCCCAAGAAGAATAACGTGTCTTGGAGCGTCATGATTAATGGGTACGTGCAAGTTGGGTTGTTTAAGGAGGCTTTGGAACTTTTCAATGATATGTTGCATCGTGGTTTTCAACCTAATCACTCGGCTATTGTGGTTGCGCTATCTGCCTGTGGTTTTCTTGGTGCATTAGATCAGGGAAGATGGATTCATGCATATGTTGATAAGAAGAACATGGAGTTAGACGGGATCTTGGGTACAGCCCTTGTAGACATGTATGCAAAGTGTGGTTGTATTGAATTAGCCTATCGTGTATTCGAGGAGATGCCATATAGGGATGTCTTTGCTTTTACATCCTTGATTTCAGGTCTAGCTAATCATGGAGATAGCACTGGTGCACTTGCATTGCTCTCAAGGATGAAGACGGAAGGCGTTCGACCAAATGAGATTACGTTTATATGTGTGTTGAATGCATGCAGTCGGATGGGATTAGTTGAAGAAGGTTTAAGAGTCTTTGAAAGCATGACGGATGTTTATGGGATTGAGCCTAGGATACAACACTATGGCTGCTTGGTTGATCTTCTAGGTAGTGCTGGAATGCTAGAACAGGCAAAGAAGGTGGTGACTGAGATGCCCATGGAACCTGATTCTTACGTGTTGGGTGCATTATTGAATGCATGTAGGATTCATGGCAATGTTGATTTGGGTAGGGAAACGGTCGAGGGTTTGGAGAAGAGGGGTCTCAACCGTAGTGGGGTTCATGTCCTTCTTTCAAATATTTATGCTTCGGCTGACCAATGGGGCTATGTGGAAAGGTTAAGGAAGAAAATGGAAGATGATAAGGTGAGAAAGGATCCTGGATGCAGCTTGATAGAAGTGAACGGTATGGTGTGTGAATTCCTTGCAGGAAACAAGTTGCTTACAGAGGAGAGTAAATTGCTGTCTTCAGGAATTCATAAGAACCTGAGATCATATTGGGTTGATGACATAGCGTGTGGATCATAGGTAAGCACTTATTTTAGAAGTTATAACTGTTACCTTAAACCATTTGATATTTTTATCTTTGAAAATACATTATAGTCATAGAAAGCCGAAACTCCTGTTGTGTGGGCGAGTGGGTGGGATATGGTTGGAGGGACAATGTTCCGTGTCTGAGATGTTAAAGTTGGTTGCAGATGTGATAGTGCACACTGCACAGGTTGCTTTCTGCATCTTTAGGAATATACCAACTGCCATGGTGACACCCATACTACTGGACAGACCACAAACTACCAGCATTGCTGACTGCTGAGCGCAAGACACCCAATAAATGAATTATGCCTCATAAACACATTACGTTTTATACTTTTATTCTGATCTAGATTATCATGTCTCTATCCAACTGTAAGAGCCTTGCATTCGCACTTGTCAAATATGTTTAATACTGAAGTGAGGTTTTCTGCAAACTCTGCAAGGTAATTGTAAACGCTTGTTGCTCATTTTACATTATATTCAGATCTAAATTATCCCCATAGCCATAGGAATGCTCAGATGGTAAACCGCTCCTCCATAGACCTTCATACTATTATATTTTTAGGAAAAACTATTCAACATAACCCTTCTTATCTCCTCATCCAACCCCTCAAAAAAATCTCCATCATCATCATCGTCGTCGTCGTCGTCCTTCTCTTTGTATGATCTTGCAGTCCTATAGACACAAGCAAGAATCGTGAAGATAGGAGTGAATGGATTTATGGTTTTCGTGCCAAAATATGACTTTCTAACTTCCAGATATATTCTATTCCTTTCTCATCTTCTAATTGGTTGTGGTAATTCTTAGGGTTGCAAAATTTTATATGATGTCAGATATGTTGCTATGGTAGTATGGTTAGACTTTTGAGGTCAAATATGATAACTTCTGGGAAATATATTAAAAAGCTACAAAACTTCGTAAGTTACCATGTTCCCTTATTCTGAATCATGGAAGTATGACCTAGTATAAAGAGAGTATGCATTTGCCCTCTTTCTATGTTCCATCAAAGAAAAAGATGACAACTGTTGAGTTTTGCGTAGGTTTGCTTCTAGATTTTAAATATAATGATTAAACTCTTTTTTGAAGATTTTGAGAAAAATGTTGCAAACAATTCAAACTCCACAGCATGCATCTCCAAGTTAAAGTGCCCTTGCTAAAGGATTCATGTTAGTGATGTATAAATCAAATGCTGTATTTTTTGCCAAAACAAGTGCACCCTCAATCCCTCATTGCCTATTGGCTTTTGGTATTATACTGCTTTTGTAACAGATCAGCCATAAAAGTATAAAACCTTATAAAGAGCAATTGGACTATAACATGCTTACAGCATTCCCTTTTTAAGGAAGTTTCCAAACTGTATTATTCATAGAAACCAAAAACTATATTTACCTATGTGACCAATTGGTGTTATTCAACTATTGATGTCATAATTTTAGTTCACAAGATTCATTTTTGTCATTGTTGAAGGAAATATCTAAGTCGGTATTTGTTTCTACCTTTCCATGGACAGACTAGTCGACGCATTATCTTTTAGACGTTTGATTGTAGTCGAAACATATTTAAAAATCTCTTTGTTTTGTAGAATCTTACAAATGTGTCCGTCATTGTACATTGGAGTTATTAATCGATGACGGATTCTTTGATTCATTGATCTTGTTTTCCCATATAGGTATGGTAATTGGTACTGAAGGGCCAGTATACCTGACAATGAGATGCGAGCGAGGGGGAGAATGGGTCGTGGCTGAGCAACAGCAGAAGATCAAAAAGATTGACCGGTTGATCGCCTATGGTGTTGTTCAGACCGTACAGGTCCACATGGAAGTTGTCGAACCCCAACCAACAGGCCTAAATGTCAGCTTACACTCATTTGAAGAAGTAAGACTTCAAACTGATATTGTTGATCCAGTGAACGACAGTCTTTTCATTTGTATTTACCTCTGGGGCACATGTCAAATGTCCCATGTCTGCTAATTTGTTAGCTGCTCTATTTAGGAAGTGGTTCCGACCTAGACCTTTTAAAAGAGTATGTATTATTATTGCAGATGGAATCCGGACATGCAGCACCATTACAGATATTTTTTATTTCTTATTTCTATACCAGAAAAATAAAAAAAAAATGAAGTTTTACTGCCTCCCCTGGCTATAGTTATATTTGATATATTGATATTTTCATGACAATCTTCACATGAAAGATTGTTGATATAGTGCAGAAACTGCAGGCGAGTCCATTGGGTTCTATACATGCATCAATTATAGTATCCTTTGGGCCCTTATATATCTAATCAATCATTTGCGGCATGATGAACAACTGACATACCAAGCACTTGATACACCATGCTTGTTAGTTGTTACTCTCTAGATTTCCATTTGGTACTTGGTAGGTTATACACTGAGATCGAAAACTAGTTTGGCCTTCAAAAGTTAACGATGAACTTATTATATTTCTCTGGTGGGAACAGAGAATATTTTTGACGCAGTTGGGAACAAAAGGGATTTTTAAACATGAATTTCTGTTATCCTTTATAAATATCCAAAACTATTTAACAATGGCAGTAAAGTGCCGTTATCAAACATAGATACATGTGATTTATTGTTTCAAAGAAGAAAATGGATTGGATTATTCTGATTATCATTGATTGATTGGATTTGAGGCTCTAATAATTTGGAGTCCCTGTTACTGTTAATAGCCCACACGTACTCACTAAAATATGTCGTTTCTTTGATGTTTTTAAAATTGGACAGGCTACAACCAATAACTTAGGTAAAGTCTTAACCATTACACCCTTTAACAAGTAATCAATCAATCAATTAACTGATAATAAATTAAATAGGCTTTTCTAAATACATATGATACAATTCCTTGTGTTGGACTGTTGGTTTGCAGTCCGCACCTGGCAAATGCGTATTGATATGAACTTTTCATAAAACCACAAGTCACCAAGTGCGCATTTGGACATCCAGTAAGTCCTTGTTTCATGTTGCATCCTATCATCATGATCATGATCATCATGTCAAGATCCACATGAACACTGTTGACCATCCAGTAAGTGCAAATGCTGCAGCTATGTAACTCCACATTGTAAGAACTGAGCACTCTTCTTGCCCCACATTGAACAATTGTGTCATCGTACCTGCACACATATATAGGCATGCATCAGTATGATTGATTATACATGGTTATGCCAAAGCTCTATAGCTTTTCCAGATCACAATAAGAACTGCTTACTGATATTCATGGCTGGGGGCACGGTGTACTGAATCAATAGCACAAAACTAAATAGGGGATCTGAGGGAAGTATTCCAAGACTAGCAGCTGCTTTGATCACCAGGATTCCAACCATGGGAAGAATCACACATCGTACACATATGATCGTGATTATGATGACTGGCTTGATATTTGCCTTCCGTAAACCTGTAGTCAAGTTAATTTCCATCAAATTACTGGACATGTTGCGCTCTCAGGCATACAACTTTCTTGAAATGTACTTTCTGAACTATCCTATATATAATGCTTTTATTGACTTTTGGATAAGGCAGCGCATACATAATGGTTTTTTGTACGTTTACATTTCCGTGGATGACTTTTTCTTGCTTTCTTACGTAAGAACAATGGTTTAGTAAATTAGCAGCTCCATTTTATGTATCATTCTTTCGTTACCTTGTATTAGGTTGCCTCCTAGTATAAGAGTGATGCATGGTAGGGTTCCATCCCTGGACAACGAAGGTAAAATGCCATTAGAATAGATGAAAACCCGAATCTAAAGTTCATCAACGGCTACTAATTTCAAGGTAGTTACAACTTACAACCAAATTTAAACAAGCATGCATACCCAAGAAGTGTAATGGAATCTTGGATCACTCGCAATGGTGCCCCATCACCTATCACAAGGTTTTTCAGCCATGGGGTCGCTCCAAAAATCAATCCGAAAATCTAATGACAGATGGGACCGAGTAGATTGTTAAACTTTGCGAGGATAAATGTGGATAATGAGTAGATATTGTTTTCTAAAACTTACAGAACCAAGGGTAGGAGGAGCCAATAGTTCTTCCAATACTTTGTGGAGTATGTCTACTAGTTTTGTTGTAAAAGATTCGTCTTTTTTCTCGTCCTTGCTCACCACACTCTGCACGAATCCATGGACAACATATAAGATTAGCTCTCTGCACAGTACAATTATTAATACTCAAGTTTGTGCGAGAGAAAGGGAACTTACGGGTTTGAATTCTGTGTCCTCACTACCTGAGTATGATAAAGGGACAACTACATCGATATATTCCTGGGAATCTCCATTTAAAAGATAAGTCTTTTCATTTGCATCCAAGTCACTGCTAGGTTGCTTTGGTGTTTCTGATTCCTCAGCTTCTTTCATTTTGATGTACCTTAAACCCGAGCTTCTTATTAACTGATATGTATATGTCCAAATGTAGAAACTTCCCAGCTGCAGATGATCATGAATCAGCTAGATTCGAAGAACAGTGAAAACACAAGTGCTGTTGTGGATAAAACTTAATCAACGAAGAACAATTTAAAAGGCTAATTAGCACTCACCGCCATGGAGAATGATGAATAAGAGAGTCCCTTGGACTTACAGACACTATGTTCTCCGAAAGGGCTACCATCCTCGGTGCAGATGGCAGGTACAATTATCAACAGAATGTTTCCCAGATTTCCTAATTAATTAATCATGCAAGGACCAAATTAAGCATCAGGAAATAAGATATATGGGGTGTTTGGTTCGCTGGAATTTGATGGAATCTGGCGGAAAAGGAATGGATTTCCATTCTGATGGGTTGTTTGGTAGTCCAAAGGTATGGAATGACCATTCCACATTTTAAAAAAAAATCCCCCCTTTTAAAGGAATGACCATTCCATAGCAAAATGGAAGGAATTTAAATTTCATTCCTTCAAAGCAATCATTTTAACAACAAGTCTTCTCATTCTCAACAAACTATAGTATTTGGATTCAGACAGATTCTATTCCTTCCAGAATTCCATTCCTTTGACAGATTCCATTCCATTCCGTCAGATTCCAGCGAACCAAACGCCCCCTTAACTAGACTTGTTCAAGTGATGCAAAGTTAAGTACCTGTGGAGCACATGGCTATAAGGAGGCCCTCCAAATGTGGCTTTGGTTTAATCAGTTTTGCTGCTATCCACCCCAATATTCCTCCACAAAGAAAGGTTATTCCAATATTTATTGGCATAAACCACCTATACAAAAAAAAAATTATTGAAGATTTGCTCTTAAAAATGTGAATCTGTCACACAACATTTCTCAAGGCATGTTTACAATTCTACACATTTTTATATACATAGATATGATCGTGATCAACTAAAACAGCACGTAGAATTCATTAATTTGCCGTTTGTACGTACACTATGCACAAATAATGAAAAAAGGTCTAAATTATACCATGAGATAATGTCTTGGAGGGTGACGGTAGTCGCAAGACTAGCGAAAATAAGCGATGGAGTAAACGCCACGAACACAATCTACAAGAAATAAAGTTGGGATATAGCTAGCTTTGTATATATATATATATATATATATATATATATATATATATATATATATATATTAAAGATGGATGAATAAGGAAGGCATATATAAAAGAACTTATATATATGTACCTTATTAAGGGACTTGCGGGTGTCGCTGGACAGAATATTGAAGTAATCGGTAGCCATGAGGGCTCCTATCGCACTCACTAACAACACCTCCAATATCGGCATTGACGCCACCTCAAACAACGACCAAAACCCCATTTTTTTCGAGTCGTTAAACGCTTCCAGCAACCTATGAAAAACCGTGGTTTGGTGTTTTCCTAGGTATGCAAAGAAACGTCGCCGAGATAACCTTTGTTTCTCTGTTTTTAACCTTTGTGTGTATATATATATATAATTATATATATACAGATAGAAGATGGAGGCTGCAGGGAAGCGAATTCGAATTCAAATTGTTAAAATAAAAAATTAAATAAAGGGTGGCATGAATGGCATTTTATGGATACGTTAATTGAATAAGGGAAAAGAATGATACAAGACACGTCAGCATATATCATATGCAAAGTTGCTTTTGGATTCCAGCCTTTTACAGAGTCTGAGAAGATTTTAATATTTGACCGCCGTCTTTTATGGAACTTTTTATGTTTTACCTTTCTGCCCTCCAACAACTTCGGGCTTAAAAGTTTAAACCAATAACAATTGTGCACATATATGATCTTTAAATGTTATTAAAAGACGGATTATTTTGCTATTGTCATGTGACGTCATCTCCTACTGTCATTTGAAATTATTTTTTTTTTAATTTATAATTAATATATATCAAATTAAATGATATCTAATCAAATCTAATTATAAACTAAATTTTATCTAATATGAAACTCAAATTTAAATTTGAACTTATTATGTTGTATAAGTAGATACATAAAATACTTTAATATCATACAAACTGATAAATATATTTCTTTTTTTATTTAAACACATATTTATACATTGTATATAGACTAGTGTGTATATATATATATATATATATATATATATAAATAAGAGGTAAATTTTAATTAATCGGAAAGTTCATAATAAAAGGATACATATCAAGGTTTGATGTTTAGACACCTCATGGCTCCTAGAGTGATGTACTTCATGCAGCATAGGTTGTACTATTGAATTTGGTGGTTTCATTTAAAGAAAAACCTCACAACCCTATCATTGAGAAGATAAATTTTGAAATATTAAACAACATAAAATTTAGAGTATGTTTTTATCAAAAACCAAAAAACGATCTTTAACTTTTAAAATTGCATTAACAATCTCTCAAACCACTATTTGCTTTCAGAAATGGTCTATCTACTTTGATCCATATTATTTGTAAATCATTCAACAATGTTTCTATTTTTATAATTTTATTTATTTTTATTATACATCCACTAACTTTTATGATTTAATCTTTTTTAAATGTGTTTAAGAAATCTAAATTTTGTTATTAACTTTGATTCTAAAATTTTTATTTTAGTTACATACATACTAATATATAATAAAATTTTTAATGTTATATTGACATCTTAATTATTATTATAAATTAATTAAAATCAAAACAAAGTCGTTAAATCTTTCAACAACATCCTGGCAAACACCATAAAGTGAAATTTATAATGATACATCGTTTTTCCGTTAGGAGAATTGAAAATTCAGTTGGTTGTTTTAATCCTAATAAAAATGTTGAAGATCCGATTGATTTGTTGTTTTTTCCGTATGAAAATCAAAAATCCGATTGGTTTGTCGTTTTTTAAGTTAGGAAGAAATTCGAATGGTACGTCGTTTTTTCCGTTCAAAAAAATAGAAAAGCACAATCGTTAGTAGTTTTTTCGTTTGAGAAAATTAAAAATCCGATTGGTTTTTCATTCTTTCCGTGCTGTAAAAAGAGCAAGACAAACATAATGAATGAAAACTAGTCAGATTTTAAAATTTTTGAATGGAAAAACGACTAACCTTTCCAATTAAATGAAAAAAAACAATGAATCAATCTTATTTTCAATATTTATTGAATGGGAAAATCAACAAAATGATCGAATTTTTATTTTTTCCGAATGAAAAAAAGATGGGGAAATACGACAATCAATCGGAGTTTCGATTTTAAAACATAAATAACGACGGATCATTACAAACTCCATTGAAGATCAACCAATCTTGACATCAAGAGCTAAAATATATCAAGATCAACTCAAATCATTTAGAAATCATCACATCTAGTAAAATCGATATCCATTAATTGATCTAACTAAATTAAAAAAGGCCATCGTTTTTATGGATATACCCAAAATGAATAAAGTCGATTTTCAATTATAAATCGATTGAATGGACCTCTAAAACAATTTAAGGAATTTATAATGTATATAACCTATATCTATATCTATATCTATATCTACATATATTGTAATAAAACAAATCAGTTTATGCTACGTGTCGCTTTCACAATGCATGAAAATTTCATTTCCCGCATCTTTTTCATAATCTACTACCTTAACTTAATCACATTAACTTTTGATTTTAATTTTTTCTCATTAATGAATTAATATTAAATTAGATATTGCAACATGTTAAATTAATGTTTACCTAAAATAAGTATGTATCTTATTATCCTTAATGATCATAGTTAAATTCAAATGTAAAAATTTGACTGTAAATGTAGAAGTGTAGTAAATAAAGTAAAACTTTGTGTTAATTATGGATAAAACTTCAAATGTAAAATTTAACTTAGATAACAAAAGTTAAAATTTGATAACAAAAGTCAAGTATTAGCTTAGATAACAAAAGTTAAGTATTAGATTATAAAACTTCAATGGTAAATATGATAAATTTTGATTATTGATTTTCAGAGATTCCATTTTTATATTTGATCATTTCAAAATACATATACACATTCACGTAATGGAAGTTTTTTTTTGTTACATTGATATTTCATATTTGAAGTAATAACAACTAAAAGAAACATATTTTGCAAGCACATATCGTCTGTTTTTATTAATATAATAAAATTTAAATGTAATATCAATCAAAGTATTTTTTATCTTTACTTTAACTAGCTCTCAATTTTTTTATTTTAATTATATAGAAAATTTTTAATAATTTATTGTAATATAAAAAATGTATATATTTACTAAACCAACCCATGTAATACATGAGTCTCAAACCTATATCTATAAATAGTAATAAAAGATTAAATATACTCATTACTCGTGAAGCCACGTGTCATATTCATGAATCGTCATGTGTCATTTATAGGTTTTAAAGATAATAATATCTAAACTATATATATATATATATATATATATATATATATATATATATATATATATATATAAAATATATATCTTTAAATTCAAATCGTAATTAAATCCAATAAATTCTAATACTATAATAAGTTATTAATTATAATACGATAAAAGTCTTAAAATACAGAGAAACAAATACTATCCATACATATTTAGATTTATAGAAAATTAATAGGTGATACATAGTAATATCATTCTTATATACTTTTGTTTAAAAATAATAATTCTATTTTTACCTTTAAATATTCGCGTAATACACGAGTAAATAAACTAATTATATAAGAAGAACTATCTTTTAAATATTTTGATTATATTTACATTTTATCACCTGCAAACAATAATATAAAACTTATTTTTATATGAAATTATTGTGTATGATTACATGTTGTTATTCATAAATCACCTTACTCCATTAGTCCATTATCATTTGTCAATACACAACAAAATATATAATCTACTATAAATACTATTAAATAAGTAAATAAACATCTTATTTGTCATCCCTTAAGCTATCCCACTTGACATCTTTTACTTTGATATTTATCAATTATCAATTTAAATTTTAAAGCAACCTTTCAATTTGAATTATTTGTAAATGTAATACTAAGTTTATTTAAAAGATGTAAGGAAATTTTAAAATTAAACTTATATTTTATATATATATTTATTTTCATCATAATTATAAATTTAATACATTTAGTAAGTTAATATTTATTATTATTATATGTATATAACTTTAATAATATATTTTTTAAATTAAAGCCATGTATCATGGTTAATTGATAAAGAAACACGAAAGGAGGAGGAACCTTCCTCTGAAATACATAGGTGCCACGTGGCAAAAAAATCATCTTCCCCCAAGCGCCAATCACGGGTGAAGGAACCGATCCAAGAAGCTTTTCGTTTAATAGTTTTTTTGAACGGTTGGTGTGGTGGTTATCGTATAGGCCCAAGTGCCAATAGATCTCGGTTCGATTCCCATCACAATCTTCTAGTTAGATTAAAATCTTCTAGCTAGATTAAAATCTTCATAATTAGATTAATTCACCTGAAGAAAAAAACCCTAAAATCCGCCTCAAGTAATAATCGAACCCGGGTAACAATCCTCCCCAAGCCCCATATGAAAACTTGGTGGCCACCAGGGCAAGCCCTGATGATTTTTTCGTTTAATAGTTGCAGTCGCCAGCGGAATATCTTATCTTCTCTTTTTAAATTTTATTTTTGATAAAATCTTATAGTTAGAATAAGAAATACTGCTGAACTTTAATATTATATATTCTATTCATCAATAAAATTTTAATATCTTATTATAAAAAAATTAAATAATTTATAACAAAATTTTAACATTTATTAATTAATAGATAAACGATAAATTAAAACCATCAAATAATAATTCACAAATTTGTGAATAAATTTTGAAACTCCTAACACAAAAATTGTTTTGACACTTCGTGGTTTTTGTTTTATCACCATTTGGGCAATGGGCACTATGGAGATAGAAAGAATAGAACAAGATCGACGAAAGCAGATCATAAAGTAAATGGCTGTAATGAAACATATTTCCTTGACTCAAAACCTAGGTTTGATATGGATCGAGAATATATATAGGATGCATTATGGGATATTCAGATTGCAGGGTTAAATTTATGTCTAAGGTCCTTATTTGTACAATCTTTTAATCAGATATTCGAAATTTCGGATTCGGATTAAAAAATTTTCATATTTTCGGATATTCAGATAATCCGATATCCGAAAATCCAAAAAAAAATATTTTTTAAAAATTTTTTTTTAAATATATTTAGTATTGATTGTTTACATAATATTAAGTGTTTATTATTATTCTAATGTATATTTTTGAGTTTTATCTTGATATTATAGATTTATTAACTAATATCTTATATATTTTAGTTTTTTTCAATCTTTTTTTAGTCTTTTTGAGTAAAATAACCGCATACATTTAGTTTGTGATATATTTATCTTTAATATGTATTTGGATAAATGAATTTGTATTTTAGATATTTAAATATTTGATTTAATTTTTAAAAAAAATTAAAAATATGAAATTTCGGATTCGGATAACAAATTCATTATCCGAAATTTCGAATATCCGGTTTTGGTCACCCCTACGGCCCTACATAAAACCATTATAAAAAGGATATTTTAACATTAAAAATGAAAAAATGATTTGACGTAGTTTTTAAACGGAACTAAAGATAATGCATATCATGAAATCCGATGTTTTCCATTCATAACTTCAAAATCACTATAAAACAAATTCAATGTTACATATAAAGTTAAACGATGTGTAAGATCTCCAATGACTTTTTTAAAAATAAAAATAAAAACCTTTGATGCTAGTTATATGATAGAACCCAACTTTTAATTAACGGAATTATAAGTTTAATCCTAATTATCAAAAAATCAACATGTTTTCACGTTTTTTGTGATTTCGTCCGTTCATATTATTTTTTCCCAAAAACGTCGTCAATTTAGTTTTTTCTTTTTGGTTCAATAAAATTTGACTATTAGAACCTGATTTTTAGTTTCTTTAAATATACGTGGTTTACCAATTATAACCGTGCTCTAATAGGTAAATTTCACTTGAAAAAAAATGAACTTGAGAACTTTTCTAAAAAAAATAACATTGAGAGACGAAAATGTAAAAACGTAAAAAGATGTTGATTTTTTTCATAATAAACTATTTCCTTCAAATATCCGTGTTTACAATTTTGTGGTTCACAATTAATAGTATGATTTGAATATAATAAATTATAACTACCTTTTGTGAAAGAAAACACTTACTAAAATCCAATAAATCATAACCAGGGCTACAAATTATCTAAACTTTTATCTTCTTGTTGAAGCCGAGTTTTCATTGACTTTTAACCCGAACCCGATCATAAAAAGCGAGATTCAATTATTTAAATAGTGAAAGACCTGAAGCTTCTAATGGATCTACTCAAGTTCTCTTTGAACTTTTTGATCATTATGCATGTATTATTTTTCCATGCAAATGGCTCTCGCTTCTATGAATTTAAAGCACTTAGCCAAGTAATGAAAAGGTGGTGGCCTAAAAAATAAGTGATGTATATAATGTGTGTGTATCTATATATACATAGGAGAGGATTCAAGAAAGAATGATAATGTATCAGAAAATCAAAGAAACACTTTATAGTCATTGGATCAGGTGATGCATAAAATTTGATGCATTATGCGGGAACAATGATGCATTTGTGGTTTTTCCTTAATTAATTTTTCTCTTTTCGATGCATTATAGTTCTTTCTTGAACCTCACTCTATACATACATACACACACATACACATACAAGTGAGTACCACTTATTATGCATCGGAAGAATATACCACTGTTATCATAAACGCATTTTAATTAACACACTACTAGAAAAACCACAAATTGCAACGACCATTTTTCGTTGCTAAATGCCTTAAAATCGTTGCTAATCTGTGTTTGCAACGAAATTAGCAACGAAATTAAGTCGAAGCTGAAACGCCCAATGCTAAATACATTTAGCAACGAATATTTGTACGAAATTTGTATTTGGTCGTAAAAATTGAAAAAAGTTACTTTCGTTGCTAATTTCTACATTTAACAACGACACATTATTCCTTGCTAATTTAGCAACGATATTTATTTTGTTGCTAATTTCTATGTTTACACATTATAAGTCAATGAAATCATTCATCAAATAAAGGTACGTTCACATGTATGTAAATTTATGTAAGTGTACGTTCACATCATATTTAAGGAGTTAGGAGATGTGAATGTAGGTGAAATTTACATATCATCTTTGTAATGGTAATTAAAACATGTTTATGAAAAAAATTAAAAAGTTTTATTATTAGTGATACATTCTGGTGCGCTGCATATGAATGATACTGTCTCGAACCATATTCTATATGTGTGTGTGTGCGCGCGCTTTAGGGATGGCAAAAAAAACCGAACCCGATGGGGAAAACCGAAAACCGATCTAAACGGGACGGGTTTCCCCGAACCCGATTAAGTTAAACGGGGGACGGGGCGGGTATGATATTGCTAATACCCGCCCCGTATACCCGATTACATAACCCGTTTAATTCCCCGAATACCCCGATTACTTTTAATAACAACATGTTATCTATATTGTATATATATTATATATAAAAGATGAATAATTTTATCTATTTTATAAATTATACATAAAAATTATTACGTATAATTTAAAAAACTTATTTATTTACATATAATTTAATGAAATAATGTATTCTTCGTTATCATTTGATAGGTATTACAAATGTAATTTAATTTTAGTATTGAAATTTTAACATACATGGACGTTTTAAGCTTAAATTATGAACCACGTGATTAAATTTCATATCATTGATTTATAAATGGGTTACCCGATTCCCCGCGGGTTTCCCCGCGTACCCGATAGGGATCCCCGTTTAGTCCCCGCGGTTTTTTTAAACGGGGATGATATTTACATTCCCCGTCCCGAACCCGCCCCGTTGCCATCCCTAGCGCGCTTGTGTCTATATATGGGCGAAGATCGAACGGAATTCAAGTCATTCTCAGACTGAACTTGAATCTTCACATCAAGTAGAGCTTTAGTTTAGCATGATTCTTGAATTAGTCGAATTGGAACTTGACCCGACTCAAATGCAGTTGTAATCATAATTAATTATCAATTAATATACCTTTTTAACTTTAATACGTATTCGTATGTGCTATCTTATCTTAAAATTTAGAAACTACAATAATTATTTGGTGAAAATGACATATTTAATCTAACACGTACATGATTAATTTGATATAAAAAAATATGTTTTAAAATATATCTTAACCAAGAAAACTTATTATGGTATCTACCTACACAAGGATATACATAAATTAAGAACCAAAAAGTAAAATGAAGTTAAAATTTAATTATAAAAATATTATATTATCAAAAAAAAAAAAAAAAAGAATTGAAATCGAAAATGTTGCTTAATTTCGTTTACAGAAGTAATTGGAAGAGTGCAGTACGTTATAATAATATGTATAAGGGATTGGATGGATGAGAATTAAGAAGCTATATAGCAATTAACAAATTAAACATGCATATATGTGCGATACAACGATTGTGGTCCAAATTAATCAATCGCTCGACAATGGACGGGGATAGACTCCCAACTTAACCAATAACGATAATTATTTTTAACTCACAAAAAATAACTTGATAAATAATTCTAGACCTCACTTTTTCTCATTAACTTGTTATACGATCTTTACGTGTGTGTTTAAATGAGTATCTTCCACTTTTTTTTTTTCAATTTAATTTACATGGATATACTTATATCAATGTTAAAAGTTTATATTTAGCAATTTCTTATGTGAATGATCAGATTTGAACATTCATATAATTTATTTTTCGAATTTATATAGGATTGAGTTTCATGGACTACCATAGTAACTGTACATGTTTATAAAGTATAATGTTAAATGTAATGCAAAACTGTACTGTAATATACACATGGTCAAAATTGCATTATCATTGACTAGTTCACAAATTTTCATAATCATTACGATAAACTATTTAAATGTTTAATTTAATGAAAAAAAATGCAATATGTACGTGTTGATGCATATTACGTCATTGAACAAAACTAGTACGTAGAAAAGGAATTGATGGTACGTAGGTGCATCAGATCGACTGTATATTTTACATGCATATATGTATATGTTAAGAAAAATGAGTTGATGGAGAAGCTAGCTAGCTAGCAGTTTCAATTCGATTTTGATCATCACTTACTTCATCCAATTTCAAAACTCAATCACAACGTAACGTAAGTAGAGATTGAGTAAAAGTAAAACAAAACAGTTGGATATATTAGATTCGTATATATTGATTTCTTTAATTTCCATTAAAGCCAGGTTATATAGGTTTAAATCTATGCAAATAATATATATAATTCGATCACTAAGTATAATAATTTCATTTTGATCACTACACTACAGTACCAGCTCACACACAGAGAAAGAATTGAAATAGATGGAGGAAGAAGATGAAACCTGGAATGAATCGGAATAATTGAGCAGAGAGCGATGATTGAATTGAATTGAAGGTGGAATAGAATGGACGTGATATTGGGAGGTAGCGATCGATGGATGTGTGTATGATCGAGGAGGATAACCGTTCATATGGATCGGATATGTATATGAATTTCAAATGGCAACCGCCACCACAACACGACAAATTAAGAACAACGATCCATCCATCATTCATCATTCATATATTTACAATTAATCACAGACGTGGTAGCTAATTTATTTATTTTCTTTTTAATTATCATATAATTATATAGTATTTTTTTTCTAAAAAAAAATAATAAGTTCTTTTCTGTACATATACATTTTAATTAGGTACAATTGTACAAATTAAAGGGTATTTCGTTTTGTATTTATTTTGATTAAAAAAACATAATAGGTGTGGTTATCGTTGGATCCTTAATTACCTAATTAATTAATAAATGACATATATTTATCGTTGAAGAAATTAAGTCTTGATATAAATGAGTAGTTTAGGAGTAGGATTAGGATAATTTGTCGTTCAAAAAAAACTATCATTATTATTGTGTGTGTGTGTGTGTATATATATATATATATAGGGGTGGGTTCAATGAAAAACCACTATGCACCGGAAAACTGTGGAAACCTACGCATACCGTCCGATTTGATGCATTTCATGAAAAACGCGGTGACATGATCGTAAATAAAGTGATGCATCACGCGAGATTTTGCTGCATCACGCAGGAAATTTGATGCATCACGCGGGATTTTGATGCATCATGAGGGAAATTTAATGCATTTGTGGTGGTGCAGTGCGGTTTTCATAAGTTTTCAGGTGCATTATGCAGAAAGACGGTGCATCACGCGGGAATTCGATGCATCACGCGCGAATTGTGATGCATTTGTGGTGGTACAAGGAGGTTTTCCAAGGTTTTCCGATGCATGTTGCACTACTACAAAATGAGCCTGTTGCAACCTTTTATAAGCAACTTTTATATAATTAGTTGCATTTGATCCTAAAGCAAGTTTACAAAAATAAAGGTTACATTAGAAGATCTAATGCAACCTTTAATTTAAAAGATTACAAATTTGATTGAAAAATGGCAACATTAATAAGAAAGGTTGCATTTGTTATAGATTAAAAGTAACATTTATTTAAAAGGTTGTATATATGTAAAGTAAATGCAATTTTTTTTTAAAAAAAAAACTTACATCTAACAATTCCATTTCTATACTTTCCCCAAAACCTTGCAAATCATTTCATTTTGCATCTTTACATTCACTCCTCCAAACCCTAGCTGCCCAGTGCCCACCTCCTCTCATCTTTGTGACCGGCGGCCACCACCAGCCTACTCCGGCGGCCACCACCGGCGAGCATCAACGACGTCGAGCTCTCCATCTACAACACCTCATCTGTGGCACACCTAGACGTATCCATCTGCGAGGAGTTCTCCGTCTGCGGCGACGAGCTCTCCATCTGCGAGACCTCTATTTGCGGCACCTTCATTTGTGGCACAACTCCATCGACGACGACTCTCCTTCCTCTTCCTCTTCTGCTTTCCTTAAAAAAGGTATCTCTCGTTTTTTTTTTAAGTAGAAGTCGATTTTCTCTTTATTTCGATTTTTTGGTTTGAAATCCATCAGATAATTTATCTCATACTGGTTTTGTGAATGTGAGTTCAAAATTAAAAATCGATTTTGTGAATGCTTTGATTTGGAATACTGATTTTATGAAGGTTTAAAATCCATCAGATACTTATTTTGTGAAGGCTTGAAATCCATTAGATACTTATTTTGTGAAGGCTTCAATTTCAAATAGACATGGTTTTTGACAAGAAAAAAGATGATGAATTTTGGCTATTTTATCAAATACTTATTTTGGTTTTTGAGTACATTATTAATACATCTTATAAAAGTGTGCAATTTATGTGTTTGGTCTGTTTCTATTTTGGTTAATTCTGTTTTGCTGATTCTGTCACAGACACGCACACACTGCATCTGTTTTGCTGCTCATATAAACACACCTAGGCTACACATTTTGTTCTGTTTCTGTTTTGCTGCTTCCAGTACCAATTTCACAACAGCTCATGTTTTCGTTAGAGTGTCTATTAGATGTGTTTGGTCTGTTTTTGTATCTATGGCTTGTGAGGGTATGTATTGATCTTGTTTATAGCAAACTGCAGCTGGATAATGAGGACGTTAGAGGTACAACTTTTCCCTTGGAGTTTTCATCAGACCATCCTTTGCCTTCTAGTAAAAAATGAAATCAATATTTTGTAAGTATG
The DNA here is from genome assembly GCA_020465985.1 of Centrapalus pauciflorus. Classification (NCBI taxonomy): domain Eukaryota; kingdom Viridiplantae; phylum Streptophyta; class Magnoliopsida; order Asterales; family Asteraceae; genus Centrapalus; species Centrapalus pauciflorus. Next base: position 561,187 of record JAANYP010008581.1, read on the forward strand.
GGCCATTGATTGAATCCGAGACTCAGGTATCAAATGGAAACCTGAGTGGTCAAGTCATGTTTCTTGATTCTTCTAGTGCTGGGGAGGCGTAAAATGATCAACCTTTCGGGCAGGCTCTTGTTAATTACAGATGCCATCTTCATTCGCTTTGAATGTATTATGTATGTAGGTTTGGAGGAGGTGACCGACTATTTTGTTCGTCTCCAACAGCAAGCGGCGTGGACTATTTTGTTCGTCTCCAACAGCAAGCGGCGTGGACTATTTTGTTCGTCTCCAACAGCAGCGTGCGGTGGCGAGCATCTGCGGTGATGAGCGGCCAACGGCGGCGGCAAACAACGAAGGAAAAAGGTATATCTTTGTGTCTTTCGGCGTGATCTCTCTCGCTATTTCTATATATGTGTGTGTATGATTGCCCTGACTGCTACATTCTGTAAGTATTTGTGGGTTTTTACTTGTTGATTTCAAAATTATTTGCCATGGTTTTTTTAAGAACATCATCCTTTCCTGCACTATTGTAATGGCTACTACTTGCTACTTTTTTTACTTCAAGTTAATCAGATTGCACAGGTTATCAGTGGCCAAAAGTGGGTTTTCTAGAACTTTAGTTGCTTCTAGTTTTATGTTTTTGACATGCTTCTAAATTAGATCAACAGCTTAGGATTATTGTTAAGCCCAAGCTTTGTGTTGGTGTAGTGCCTTTATGTAATGCACAACAGGTAAAATTCATATTTGCCATATTAAAGAGCTAACACGGAGAGTACGCAACACATCTTACGATTGCTTTACAAAATCCACTCTTAATTAGACAACTAACTACTAAATAGCTTCTCATCACTCCAATGGAAGTGCAACACAAAATTGAATAAAATTGTATCAGCTAGTCTCTACAATGAAGTCAAACTATCTAATTCGCAATTTGGTAGGTCCAGGAAGATTCATTACCAAAAACAAAAGCAACTTTTTATTCACAATTTGGCAGGTCCAAGATGATCATGGAGGTTGTATGCATTAATAATATGAAACTTTCAAACTGTAAAATAATTTAGAGTTTAAACTATAACCATTTAAAATCTGGAATAATATTATGTAAAATAATTTTAGGTTGCCTTTAAGCTGATATTTTCTTCTTTTAAAGCAAATTCAGTACCCAAATGGTTTTTCCACTTTGAAAGTCTAATTAACAAAGTAATTTACAGGTTCGGATTGTTTTGGAGGGCATTGTTATACTTGTGGGAGGGTGCATTATGCCGGTGAATCTATGTTTGATCAGGTATATTGTTGTTACTTTATACATACATACAATCATTTCTAAAGCTTCATAACATGTTCCCTGGCCTATCTTCCCTTCTGTTTTGCTGCTGTATATATGCATATTCTGGGCTGTTGTAGCTGTTGTTATAAACTGAAGGAGGACAGCAGCTTGGACATAGTTTTTAGACATAATACATGTACATAAAAACTCCTAAACATGATCCAATTAACTCAAAGCATTTCTATCTTCACTTTATCATTAAATATGAGCATATAACTTAAATTTAGTGTGGGAATATTAGTTGGGCAGCAGGCTTTTTATGGTGTTTTGGTGCTACAATTTGTATCTTTTAGCGTTAGTTCAAGTATTAAATGGACTCCTAAACTTAGCATATTAATCCCTAAATGATTTCCTATTGATTCAACACATATTTATCCATTAAATCCAACACAAATCGTTGATTATACTTGACATAAAGTGATGAGATATGAGCTGTGAATTCTTTGACAGCAGCAAAATATGGATTAAAAGTGATATATATACAGAATGAACCTCTATATATATGATGATATATGTAGGTATCAAGTAGCCGTTTTTTGACAATATTTTCTCATTGTAGGAACAAATGAAGAACTACAAACCTCTAGCAGATGGAAGTGCTTCAATAGAGCCATTTTCGGTTGTGCTGAACAAGGAGCATGATGGATATCATAGACTTTATTGTGTTTTGAGATTTTTGTGTAATTGGTGAAGTATTTTGATACTTTTTAATTATTGTAATCAACATTTTTTTGGGTAATGGTAATTTGTGATGCTTATTAATTGTATTCGTGTATGCAAAGATTGTATTTTTGTAACTAAATATATAAATGTTGCATTTAAAAATAAAAAAAGTTGCATTTGAATGTAATAAAGGTTGCACGAGCATAAAAATGTTGCATTTTGATATAAAAAAGGTTGCATTTGAGTTTTAAATATGGTTGTATTTTATTGTGAAAAGAGTTGCATTTGAAAATAAAAAAAGTTGCATTTGAGTTTGAAAAAAGTTGCATTTGATGGAAATAATAGTTGCATTTGAGGGTAAAAAGAGTTGCATTTGAGTATAAAAAGGTTGCATTTTAAAAAGGTTGCATTTCTATGTTACATGTAACTTTATCAAAAAAAGTTACATATTCTGTCAAAAATGTTGCTTTAGACCTAATGCAAGGGGCTATAATGCAACTCTTGGTAAAAGGTTGCTTTAGGCATAATGCAACTTTTTAAAGGTCTAATGCAACATTTTGCCAAGGTTGCAATAGGCTCATTTTGTTGTAGTGTCGGTTTTCCATTGAACCCCCCTCTATATATATATATATATATATATATATATATATATATATATATATATATATATATATATATATATATATATATATATATATATATATAAAGTTAATTAACATTATTCAATTAAAGATATTGAACAAAATCATAAAAAAGAAACTACAAATATAAATTATTGAGGAATCAAGAATTTGTATTCAAGCAGTCATTATTTGATTTGTTTTTTTTTTTCTTTCGCCTCAAATAATACAAACAATAATTCAAAATATCGTACGGTGTATAACATGAATAAATTATTTGATCAACGACTATAGTTGAACATATTTTCTTCAACACTCGTTCAAAATATTTATTATCCATCTATTGTTAGGTATTCAATTTTGGCACTTAGACCTTTGTTATTTGTATACATCACCAAGCAGCTAGCCAGCCTTTAGGTTGTTTAAGTAGGTTTGGCTATATTGTTTGGCTCTTCCCAACATAGCATAAAGCAATCAATCCTTTCATCCTTGATAGTTCCACTCACTCTAATATTTTATTATTTAAAATTTTAAACATTCAACGGTGAAACTGATAAACCGAAACAATATCTGATCGGTTGTATTTGGTTTGGTTCTTGGTCCATAATACCTAAAAAAACTGGTTTTCGGTTTATTATAAAAAGTCAGTAAAACCAGGAACAAACTGGTACACTTCGGTCCGGTTCTTGGTTTTAATTTTTCAATATTTCGGCTTTTGGTTCACTTGGATCCAGTTCTGGACCCTAATTGATAATCTTTTTCTTATACCATGGTTTTTAGGACTTTGAGTTTGATGAAACTAATATAATAGTTGTGTGTGCATGGTGGTAAAATGTGTAGTTTAGAGGCAAGTGATGAGGAAAAAAACAAATTAAGGATAATGTTTATTCAATTATACAAGTAGAGTCCAAGTCCAAGTAGTATGATAATAACTAGGCTGACACTCATTATTGCATATTTGCATGTGTTGAGTTGGAAAATTTGTATGGGTTGTCAGTTGTCACAACCTTGTGACTTTGGTGTGATTATTACTGATCTGTACACAATAAAATTTTGACATACACAATAATTTTATATAAAATGACTATCTTATTTTTACTAACACTTTTATTATCATTACAATTTACTTCCTAAAAGTATGGATAAAATAGTCGTTTCATATGAAATTGTTGTATATGGCAAATTTTGGTTGTGTACAAATCAATTCCCATTACAAAAACCATGAAATATGTAACATTTTATTTTTCTAAAAAAAATGGAATTGAGGTTTTAAATAGTATATTTTAAAAAATTATGTTTGTTAATTTTCTAAATATCTTTTAAAAAAAAGGGTGCATTTTGGATTTGAATGATACATGACTGATTTTACACTAGAAAATTCATAGAAAAATGCAAACTAAACGTCTAAACTTATATCACACTTTATAGGATTTAAGTATTTAATCGCAACGGCGACAGCCAAAGCAATCATCCGTTGTAGTCTAGTTGGTTAGGATACTCGGCTCTCACCCGAGAGACCCGGGTTCAAGTCCCGGCAACGGAAATCTTTTTAGATTTTTTTTTTCAGATATTTTTGGGGCGGATGTGGGTTAACAACAAACGCTTGGGGTGCCAAACTTGTCAGTTATTTTTCGAATAAGTGCAGCCGTAGGTTGTGAAACTAAATGCTAATTTGAAGTAGTATTCATGGAATAAAAATGTGGAACAAGTTACAATCGAGATATGTAGAAGAAACCGAAACTTGTTTTGATATTTTTATAAAGCATTAGAACGCAATAAGATAATTGTAATCAAATTACATAAATTGATAACTGAAATTACTGAAATAAGCTTAATTAGTTTACCAGAAAATAACTGATTTTTTGGGTGCGTTCCAATCTGATTCGAAAGAATTAACCGTAAAGCACAGGAGGAGAAAAAAAAATAGAAAAAGAAAAAACATTGTTTGAAAACATGTATCCGGTTTTAAATATATAAAAATTGGGCCTTCATCATTCTGATGAACAGACGCATAAGTAATTCGGCCCAAAACCTATTCTAGTTACACTTTTTTTTTTCCTTTGATACAAACGTTTTTCTGTTTTGTTCCCAGGAAATGTGTCACCCTTAAAATTTCTTTTTATAAGTTCATAAATCATTATTGTGTCGGTTGAATAAGGTAGTAAACAAACCGAACGTTTGAAAACTGTTTATAAATTGTTCGGTAGGAAGTTCTTTTATGTTCGTTCATTAATTAAACAACTAACATGAACACAATATATTTTTCGTTTAATTAAATGAACAAACATGAATAGACTTCGTTCGTTCAATTATGTTCATGAAAGCTGGATTACGTTCATTCATTTTATGTTTGTTTATGTTCGATTACATTCATTCGTTATTTATAACAAGTTCTATGCTTACTATAAATACATTATTATTATTATTATTATTATTATTATTATTATTATCATTATTATTATTATCACACACACATATGTGTGTGGGGTTGAGTTTCATGGAGTCCTAAAGTCTCATATCAAATGTACATGTACATTACGATAAAGTGTATTGTTTTATGTAAAAGTGCAATATACAAATGTTCAAAAGTGCATTATGGTTGACGAGTTTACATCATTTGTAGTTCATTACCAAAAAATTCTATTTCATGAAAAAAATACAATATTTAAACAATTAAAATATGTGCATATTGTATTTTTACGAAAAACCCCCAACGAACAAGATCATTAAAATTGAGTTTTCTTCATTGATTGCATTTTGATGTCATGGAATTTTATTAAAATTTTATTTATTAAACAAATAAACGAAATCGAAAATAAAATTGAATGTATAAATCAACTTGTGAACACAACAGGAAATCGATTTCCTCGGTACAAATGAAGTTGAAATTCAAGATTAATGAGCAAAAGTTAATCGAAGATACATACATAAGATAAACAACCTTGTACACAAATCGAGGATGGAGTAATCGGAGTTGCCGGATGTATAAGAGAAGAGATGAGGTGAGTGTGACCATAGGCTAGAGGTGAATAATAAAAATAGTTAAGGGTTTTATTAAAAAAGTCACCAACTTCAGAGTTTTTTTATGTAAAAGTTTAGCTTTACAATTACACATGTAATGTCACGTAGGCTGGTAAGTTGGGTTTGTTATGTGGACACAAAGTGTGTGGCATGTAAGCATAGTAACCTATTATAACTAGTTGGAGATTTTTCATACAATAAAAAATAATTAGCTAATTAATCCAAAAAATGGTTCAACTTTCGGTTTTTTTAACTAGGGTCCAACTTACCCCTCAACCTCTTTTTTCATGAAAAGGCTGGTTTTTTATTTAAATAGCAGAAAGGAAAAGACTGATTTATGTGTCTCGTTTTGGATGATAAATTATATAATATAATTTAAAATTATTATTAGAGAATGAGTGGTTAGAGATGTACATCATATGTTCATAACAAAAAAGAAAAGAACTAATAAAACACGTAAGTCGCCTACTCTGATGTGTTTTTCATCAATATTTCCAAATATTAATATAATTCGCTACCATTTTACGTCAATTCTATAATTATTATCCTTTTTCCCCTTAAAATATTATGTTATTTAGTTTTAAAAAAACTTATATGTTAATCATATATACACAACGGACAAGTAAATATTGGTAGCTTGGTTAGAGTTATGTGTTTTAATCATGATATTTAAATAAGTTTGTTGTTACTAAAATTCAAATAATTAATTTTAAATGCACATAAAAATAGACAAAAATGGCTGGTGAGCAGAGTTGGTCTGTTTTTTCAAATCAATCAATTTAAGCAGATATGGGAACATACTATTCATTCTGTGGAGGTTAAATAAAGTTGTAAGTTACTATTCTGAAAACTTAACAAGCCATTTATTTACAGTTATAATATTAGATATATTATATTTTATAAAAAATTGAATAAATTATTATGATTTTATTATCTATATGTAGATCCAGATATATAATTTAGAGTTAATTACAAAAATGGTCCTTGTGGTTTGTCCAAAAATTTGGAATTGGTCCCTGAACTTTCAATTTTACAGAAACGGTCCTTATTTTCATAGTTTGTTTGCAATTTTGGTCCCTCAACCTATTAACTTTTCTAATATGACCAAATTGCCCTTATTTTGATGCAAACTATAGGGACCATTTCTACAATTAATTTTTTAACTCTTTTTTATTCTTAATTAAATAAATTATTTTTTAGTGTTACTTAAATTTAATAAACTATAAAAAAAAGAAAAGAATTATTTAATTATTTATGTTGGTTCATAAATGATTTAGATATTTTTAGTCTTAATTAATTTTAATTTACTATAATCAAAATGTAAACCAATCAAAATTTATAATCGAAAAAGTCATTTATGTTTAGAAACTTATTTCTAGAGGTTTCATATATAAAATATTATAAAAATATTTGACTCTATATTATTTATGTTGGTTCATAAATTTATAATAAAAATATGTTTGTTGGTCAAATATATTTTACTTTATTTTTAAATAAAATCGGCCAAAGATTATATTTTATAATCTGTTCACATTTGTACAAAGCAAGGTGATAATGATAAAGTGATAAATATAAATGGTTTAAATTTTTAAGGTGTCGATTTAATCTGATTAAAATGAAAAATCAATTTGAAAGACGAAAAAAGAATAAAAACCTATTTATATTTCTCGATTTTTATGTAAAGGTCTGACAAACCAAAGTTCGATGATTAAAGTTGTTAATCATGAATATCAAAGATGTTATATGGACCTAAAATTTTAAATCGTTTTTGGTGTAATTAAAAATTAAAACGATAAAATAATTGATATGTTAAATAAAATAATTTGAGTTGTCTTAGACCATTTGGAAGTTTTTTTAGCTCGGTCAAATTAAACGTTAAAATTTTATTTATTTAAGTTCTTTATAATTTATTAAAGTTAATTAACACTAAAAATAAAGTAGAGTCAATTACATAAATGGTCTTTGTGATTTGATCAACATAAATATTTTTTATTATAAATGTATGAACCAGTATAAATAATTATAGAGAAAAACTTTCATATTTATGAAACCTTTAAAAAATAATTTCTAAACATAAATGATTTTTTCGATTATAAATTTTGATTGGTTTACACTTTGATTATAGTAAATTAAAAACAAATTAAGACTAAAAATATCTAAATCATTTATGAACCAACATAAATAATTAAATAATTCTTTTCTATTTTTTATAGTTTATTAAATTTAAGTAACACTAAAAAATAATTTATTTAATTAAGAATAAAAAAGAGTTAAAAGATTAATTGTAGAAATGGTCCCTATAGTTTGCATCAAAGTAAGGGTAATTTGGTCATATTAGAAAAGTTAATAGGTTGAGGAACCAAAATTGCAAACAAACTATGAAAATAATGACCGTATCTGCAAAATTGAAAGTTCAGGGACCAAATCCAAATTTTAGGACAAACCACAGGGACCATTTTTGTAATTAACTCTAGTTTTTTTTTAGCATTTTTACAATCCTATGCCCCTATGTTACACTCATAAAAATTTTAAAAATGCTAAAAAAAAATTACACATTTTAGGAAAATTTCATATATATCCTCGTAAACTTTAAATATTAAACCCCAAAAAAAAAATTTTAATTATAAATAAATATCATTTCCTAATTTTATTCTATAAAAAATTAATTAAGAAAATAATATTTTATATTTTTTTAAATGATAAAATAAATTTAAAATAGTCATTTGGATATATATTTGGGATTTTAAAGGTTTAAAAGAATATATATGTAATAAGGAAGTTTCCAAGGATATATAAGTAATATTTAAAGTTTACACTGATATATATATATATATATATATATATATATATATATATATATATATATATATATATATATATATATATATATATATATATATATATATATATATATATATATATATATATATATATATATATAGAGTCAGGTTCAAAAAAGTACCTCTCGAAATCAAGTGCACCCGAAGGTACCAACCTTAAAAAACTCTTTTTAAAATTTTTTTCTCATAACCATGTTTAATTTAATGTTATACGCATGATATATGAATTTCACGTACATTCACACTTTCTGTGTCCTTAAAAATTATGTGAATGGTCAATGCATATTTATGTGAATGGTCATCCATGTGAATGGTCATTTCACACCATGTGAATGGTGTAATTGACCATTCACATGATTTTTTTTACCATTCACAAGATTTATGATGTTGTTTCTTTTGAAAAAAAATATTATAATGTTGTCTTATACATGTTTATTCAAAAAAATATATGTGAATGATCATTCACATTAGGGTACGCTGGAATCTCATAGGTACGCTGATGAACCTGATTATACATATATATATATATATATATATATATATATATATATATATATATATATATATATATATATATATATATATATATATATATATATATATATATATATATATATATATATATAGGGGTTTTCAATGGAGAACCTCCATGCACCACTACAAATGCATCACAATTCGTGTGTGACGCATCATTATTTCCACGTGATGCATCAAATGCCTGTGTGATGCATCGACTTCCACATGATGCATTACGATTTTCTAGCGACACATTATGGTTCTCCAAAGTTTTTCGATGCATAGAGGTTCTCCATATATATATATATATATATATATATATATATATATATATATATATATATATATATATATATATATATATATATATATATATATATATATATATAGGGATGTGATCCATTGTGAACGAGTTATTCGTTGTGAACGTTGTGAACAAATAAAAAAATACATATAATCATTCATATATATCAACAAGTGTTTGTAATATGATTTATATGATTCAAAAGGTTCATAGAAGTGTCTATTTAAGATTCAGAACATTCAAAAGGTTCATACTACGTAGTTTTTATAACAAGATGCACAAAATGCATAAGATTCAACAAGATTAATGAGATTCGACAAATTAATTGGATTCAATAAAATCCATAGGATCCAATAAGATTAATGAGTTAATAGAAGGGTTCGGTAGTATTTTCAACAAGATTCATAAGATTCAAAAGCTATTTTATGGTTGTTCACAACGAATAAAGTGTTCACAAAAGATCTTTAGTATATATATATATATATATATATATATATATATCAGGTTCAAAAAAGTACCTCTCGAAATCAAGTGCACCCGAAGGTACCAACCTTAAAAAACTTTTTTTAAATTTTTTTTCTCATAACCATGTTTAAATTAATGTTATACACATGATATATGAATTTCATATACATTCACACTTTCTGTGTCCTTAAAACTTATGTGAATGCTCAATGCATATTTATGTGAATGGTCATCCATGTGAATGGTCATTTCACACAATGTGAATGGTGTGAATGACCATTCACATGATCTTTTTTTATCATTCACAAGATTTATGATGTTGCTCCTTTTGAAAAAAAGTCTTATAATGTTGTCTTATACATGTTTATTCAAAAAAAATATATGTGAATGATCATTCACATTAAGGTACGCTGGGTACGCTGGAATCTCATAGGTACGCTGATATATATATATATATATATATATATATATATATATATATATATATATATATATATATATATATATATATATATATATATATATATATATATATATATATATATATATATATATATATATATATATATAGACATATATATATATGTGTGTGTAACTAATTTATTTTTTTATAACGTACCTTCAATATACTTTGTTTATTTAATATTTAAATATATATTTTTGATCGCATCGTTTTTATGTACATTTCAATAAGAAGATATTACGTCCGAACTAATTTTAAAATATCATTTTTTTTAATATTTCATATTTTGTATACCATACATATATGTTTGAATTTGTGTTATAACATTTAATACATTTTGTTTTATAAAAATTCAATGTAAAATAGTTATACTCGCATTGTTTTTTTTATCTACTTTCAGTATAAAAGTTAAAAAGAAAAAAGAAAGCATAAAATGCATGTGAAACTGTTTTAAGACCATGAAATTTTAGATGGTTTCCCTTTTTGCTTCTCCAAATGATGCTTTCCACCTCTCGTTTCTTTGATGGCATGCCACGCCACTGACCCAGTGACCATTGTCGCAAAGACGACGCCATCTGCCTCCTATCCACCTCTTCTTCTCTCTTTGACACCACACCAACCACCAACATCTACACCACCACTTCAATTCGACACGCACTGACGGACTAGGTTTTGACTCTTGCTTTATTTATTTATTTATATATATTGTTATTTTGTTTTTATTTGTTCTCTTTTTTATTTCTTATGTGTCATTACAAATAATTATATTAAATTTTTGGGTAAATTACAAATTTCGTCCATGTGGTTTATTAGAAATTATGGATTAGGTCCTTTAACTTTAATAATTACACTGACAGTCCTTGTGGTTGAAGTTTTGTTAATGATATGGTCTTTTGGCCATTTAAAATGACCATTTTACCCTTGGTAGTTTAATAATTATTATTAATGTTGGTATTATTATTATTTTTATTATTATAAAATAATAAAATAATTCAAAATATTTTTAAAACCCAGTAAAACTAATTTAGTGTAGAACCCATGAAAATAAATAATAAATTATTTTTAAAGACATACGAATAATTATTATTATCAATTAAAAACTACAAATTAACGTTTTGAGTTTAGATTTTTAAAATAAAATGTAAATCTTTTGAAAATCATAAAATAAGTTATTTTTATTAAGCATTCATTTATCATCCTTTTTACGTTATATGATTTTTAATAATGATTAAAATATCTATAAAAACATAAAAGTTGTTATTTCATCCTTTTGATGATTAAAAACTAAAAATAAAATAGTCTTTTACTTTTAGGTTTTCTTTTTTGCTTTTTTGTTGAAAAAATTAAACGTTTTCATGAATAATAAAACAAAAAATTAAATATTTTGATGAACAATAATTTGATGTTTTCAAAGTTTTTTGATAGTTTTCTATAACTTTTCTAAAAATATTTAAAAAATACATTTTTAAAAAATGTTTAAAAATTGTAAACTTTTCAAGACAATTAAATTTTTATTAAATGTTTTAAGTTTTAAAATGTTTGAACTATAAAGATGTTTTTAAACGTTTATTGAAAGTGTTAAAAACTTATTTATGTAAAAATTTTAAAAACGTCAGAAAAGTTTTTAATACTTTTTGACAATGTTTACATTTATTTTTTTAATTTAGAAAGAGTTTACTTCTTTTAAAGTAAAAAATATAAACTCTGAAACATTATTTTTTAGTTTTTAATTAATAAAAATTATTATGCATTTATTTTAGTAATATTTTATTATTCAAATTTATGTCTTTTGTATTAAATTAATTTTACTGGTATTTTTTTTAGAAGTAATAGAAATATCAATAAAAACAATATTAATAATAATTATTAAATAAGTAAGGGCAAATTGGTCATTTTAAATGGCCAAAAGACCATATCCGTAACAAAACTTAAACCACAAGGACTGTCGGTGTAATTTTTAAAGTTAAAGGATCCAATCCATAATTTCTAATAAACCTCAGAGACGAAATTTGTAATTTACCCTAAATTTTTTTTATTTCTTTCGTTAGGGATTATAAATTCCTTTGATCAATTTATTTAAATAAGCACAGTTGTACATTTAAAACATCGATTAATAGTTGCATGTACAAATAAAAAAGGGTTAATATTGAAAAAACCCAATGAATTTTCACGAATTTATCGATTAAGTCACTGAACTTTTTTTTCAAGTGTTTAAATCCCTAAACAATTTTTGTCTTATCTAAAACTATATATCTGACTTCTTTGGCCGGTTACTAGCAGGTAATGTCACCGGAAAACCACTTTCTTCGCCGGAAAACCACTTTTTTGCTGGAAGCCATCTATTTACGATTTTTCACCCAAAAAATAAATTATCCAATTACTAACCTTTTAAAATCAGTCACATGAAATCCGAATAACACATTGAATGTCCCTTTGAGACAACTAATACACTGCATTAATGTTGACCTCTCATACCCTTGTTTCATGCTAAAATCAGTAACATGAATCTTCATCTACGTACAGAGCTTTTAGTCCTGAAGCAAGTTGAGTGAAGATGATGAATAAGTAGATAGGTTGGAACCTTGGTGTAAGAGAGCCTAGAGACAAGATTTGATGATCATGAATACCTCACACTGCTGATGAGGTGAGAACCATTGTATTAATCATTAACGGAGACATGAAGGGAGGGGGGAAGATTAGAGCATCTGTACATGGTGTGGTGAGAGAGTGAGAAGGTGAGATGACCTCCATAGCTGGTAGCAGGTTAAGTTTATATACTTTTGAATAAGACAAAAATTGTTTAGGGATTTAAACACTTGAAAATAAAGTTTAATGACTTAATCGATAAATTAATGAAAGTTAGTTGGGTTTTTTCAATATTAACCCAATAAAAAATTAAAAGATACCCTACAAACAAGATTATTGGCTGAACAAACACACCGTTAAGTTGTCTATGCTATCCCTCTAGTGTCCATGTTTATACGACTTCCGCACGCACAACCACAAAAATTTATAGCCGCACGTGCTCAAGGCACGTCCCTTCGTCGCATATTAAGGCACACACACACATTTTGGTGTTTTCACCGTGTTTTATGTCGTATTTTCTTCGCACAACCAAGATGGTTGTGTTTTTTCCAGTTTTTTGTTTCGAATGTCTATGTTAGCAATTTGTTGAGATATATATTAGATACAAATTGGAATATCACCGAAATTTGGTCAAAATATACAAGTAGTATTATGTTAAATGACTAAATGACTTGTTTTCTTCCTTCCATTGAACTAATATGCTTTTAATTTGATATAAATACACACACATACACACAAAGAATATTTTGTGAACACTTTTTCCGTTGTTAACATTGTGAAATGTGAATAATCACAAAATGACTTTGAATCCTATAAATTTTGTTACAGATACTACCGAACCATTTTATTAACTTATAAATTTTATTGGATCCTATGAATATGCCAAATCTTATGAATCATATGAGTATTGTTATAAACACTGTCATGAACCTTTTAAATGTTTTTAATCTTGTTACGAACATTTCTATGAATTCTTTGAGTCATATAAATCTTGTTACAAGTATATGAATGCTTATATATGTATATTTTTTATTTCTTCACAACGGATCTCATCCCCCACACACATATGTATGTATGTATGTATGTGAATTTGTTGTTATTAGGATGCATGGTCAAATGATGAATAGTGTGCATGAAGGGTAAGGAGGTTGAAGACACAACTACACAAGTTTCTGATTTTCATTGCGGTTGCTTTTTGTTCTTATGTGTATGCAACCTAAGTTTGTTTGCTTTATGTTCATTTAAATTTGTTGCAACTAATCAATGTCTAGCTAGCTCAACCGGCATGCATGGCTGCACCTACGTAGGTCCCATGTCGATTATAGAAGCAATTTATATAAGTTTGAAAACTATATATATATAAGACGGATGAATATTATTATTTTTATTTACTTTCTTCATTTTAGAGGGTTAGGTTCTGGCAAAAACCGTTCTTACCGTAAGAACACTTAAATGCACAAATTTATATAAAAAAATGTATAAATTCAACAACAAAAAAGTCACAAATTTTATGTCCTTAAGTTATGCATTTTCTATATAAGTTTACTAGGAAAAATGTCAGAAATTTTGTGCATTTTCTATGTAAATTTATTCATTTACGGATATAACGGTAGGAATGGTTTCTAATGAAACTCAATTCTCATCTAAAATTTTGTTTAGTTACTTGTTGATGTGACGCTGGGGTGTCCAAAATGATAGATTTGTAAGAGATAAGTTTTTACCATTAACAGAATCAATCAATGTGATTTATTTGAAGGATTTCTTAATTGTTACATTATAAAATAAAAACACACCACAAGTCAAATGTTTATAACTGAGCATGTTCATTTATGTTTGTATTTATTTATTTTTTATTTTCATTTTTCATTTCAGCTAACAAATATGAATAAAACTTTAATGACCAGATAAAAAATATTATTTATTGTAACTGTTAATAATTCATATTATTTAATTCAGTTTAATTTGAATAGATGAATTAACAATTTGTAGCATGTTTTTGTTGGTTCATTTAAGGACCTTCCTCGTGTTTAACTTTTAAAAACATATAAATGAGTGATACGTGGCTGATTTTGTAACAAAAGCAAACACTAAAACAAATCTCTTGTCCCGTACCGTGCCACGTGTGCAAATACAGTTGCAGGAGTGGTCCCACGCGCCGGATATATAATTCACTTTCCTTCTTTACAAGCAAAGCATAAAAACTCTCTATCCGGATCCGGTATCCACTACCCTTCCTTTCTCCGTTAGTTTTTTCTCTCTCACACACACTCACACAAAAGCACACTGTTTGTATAGTTATTTCAACAATGACTCGTTTCTACAGATTCTTATCGACGGTGGATACTGTGGCTGAGCCGCCTACGTCAGTCTCTGTTGAGTCCGACTACGTCGTTATCATCGCTGCTCTCCTTTGTGCTCTAATCTGTGTTGTAGGTCTAACCGCAATAGCTCGTTGCGCATGGCTCCGTCGTGGATCCGTCGATAGCGGTGGTGGACGGAGTTCAGGTCAGCGGTATGCAAATAAAGGAATGAAGAAGAAGGTGATTGAGGTGCTTCCGAAGTTTACTTATGATTCGGCAAAAGAAGATAAAGGATGCGAAAATCATAAAAGGTTGTCGTGGAGTGATTGTGCGATCTGTTTGGGAGAGTATGTTGATGGAGATGAGATCCGTGTGCTGCCACAGTGCGGACATGGATTTCACGTTAGATGCATCGATACATGGCTTAGTTCTCACTCCTCGTGTCCGTCGTGTAGACAGATCCTGGTGACCACTAGGTGCAAAAAGTGCGGTGAATTCCCGATGATTCCATTGGAGGCGGAACATAAAGGAAGACAGAATCATAGTAGCTCTAGTTCAGGTGATTATCTACCGTAATTGTATTATAAATTTGAAAACAACAGAGATCGAAGAAGAAACCATTCACCAGTGATGCTTTTTTTTCAATTATCGATCAGTGATACGGCAAACAGATCAAATTGCGGGCTGACAGTTTAAAGGATCTGATAAGTTTTGTCTGTAGCTAGAATCCATGGTGTGGGGACATCAAATTTCTCGGGCTCTGAAATCTGTGGGATTAGAATCCATCAATCCTGAAGTAGCACCTTGTTTTTCAATTATTTATTTTCCTTTTTTTCTTTTAAGTTATTCCTTTTTCATTCACTTGACATTGTAAAATGTAAATAAAACTTGCACATCTTGTCATCCATGTTAATCCATTTTAGTTTTTTTTTAATTTTTGGATTGTGTTATTAACATAATTTTGGGTTTTCAATTTTCATGTATTATAAATAGATACCAAATACTTTTTATTTCCAATCTAAAATTTGATCTTCGGTGTCTAAAATGTAGTTTTACAAAAAAAAAAAATTGGACAATTTCCTATATATCATTGTAAACTTTGACGTTGTGTTTCAGAACTCATTAATGGAAAGAATGAAATAGAAATACGAGGAAATCTACTAAAACATGTGTTCCATAAATTTTTTTAGGGAGGAAACGGATGGATATTGGTTTGATATTTACACATATTGCTTTCTTTCATAACTTAGAAGAAATGGAAAGAAACGATTCACAGACTCTCTCTTCTCTCTTGTTTTCCTCCATACCCTTTGATTTCTCTCACTAAGAATACAACATAAATATTACTCATATATCCTTGCAAACTTTCTTATTGCATATATATCATTCTAAACCTTTAAATCTCACATGTATATCCAAATGACTATTTTAATTAAAAATATATATAAAATATCATTTTCTTAATTAATTTATTATTGAATTAAATTGGAATATGATATTTGTTTATTTTTTTAATTAATTTTTGTTTGAGTTTAAGATGATAGTTTAGGTATTCAATAATAAATTAAATTAAAAAATAATATTTTATGTTTTTCAAATGATAAAATAAGTTTAAAATAGTCATTTGGATATATATATATATATATATATATATATATATATATATATATATATATATATATATTTGTGTGTGTGTGTGTGTGTGTGTGATATTTAAAGATTTAGAATGATATATATGTAATAAGAAATTTTGCAAACATATATGCATAATATTTAAAGTTTACAATGATATATGAAATTCTTCGAAAAGAAAATGACATGAAAATATAATAAGATATATTAAATATCATTAATTAGTATTAAAAATTTAAATACATTTAAATTCATACTTAAAAAAATTAGTATTCATAATAATAATAAATTTTATCGTACAATATATGTTTAAGATGTTGACAAGGCACTTGAAATGTCACTTTTAACACAAATTTGGTATCATAGCATTGAATGATTCATCATCATTGATTGACCATAAAAAGTTTTAGAAATTTACCAATTCATGGTATCAAGAGTGTCATCAATAGGAGGTTTAGAAAAAAAAAAATTTCTATTTATTGTTGTTACGTGGCTAAGTTTCTTAAATTTGTTTATTATTTTTCTTCTCTTTTTCTTTCATATGGAGTTTTCTTCAATCAGATGGTGTTACTTTAAAGTTCATAAATAGGAGCATCGTTATCTTATTATAACTTTTATAATTCTTAATTTGGTTTAAAATGGTTAATTTATTTATCATCAGAAGTTAATTATGATTTTGATTAACTCTTTATTAATTAATAATTAAATTAAAATATTGTTTGATAACTTAAAACAAAAAACTACTAATGCACCTGAAATAAATTACGTAAATATTTTATAATATGATTATTAAGGATAAATTTAAATTTTACAACGGAAATCCTTAATTGAAATGCTTTGATATGCGATGCCTTCTAAAACTAGAATAATATTAAGAGTAAATTACACAAATGCTTGTGTGGTTTGGTGTAATTTGCGATTTGCGTCCCTTAATTTTTTATTTTTTTTTACATAACAGGTATCAAAAACTCAAACTTTTATCACAAATGATAAAAGTTAAAAAGTTGTTGCTATTTAATAAACTGTGGTGTTTGGTTACAATTAACGGGTGTTAGGTTGCAGGTGACCTCCTTTAACAGGTTACCAGATTATATGTTGGTATTTTTGGTGAAAAATACAAAAGTTGATTATATCAATGAAAAAAATTAAATAGTGTGGCTATAATCGGTAAAAATGCAAAAAAAAAAAAAAACATTGTTATGTTCGGCATATAACCCAAGTTAATATTAAGTAAATTTAAATCGGATTAAATGAAATAATATTTAAAAATGACTTTGAATAGGATGTTGTATTAAATGTAAAAATATAATATTTAAATATTAGATTAATTTAGTATTAAGATATAATATAGAATTATACTTTTATTAAACTAAAACAAATTAATAAATAAATTATATAGGAAAAACACAAAATCTTAAAAACAAAAAACAAAAACCAAAAAGCAAAAAACAAAAAACAAAAAAAAAGTAATAAGAAATAGGATGAATAGGTTATAAATAGTGATTTATCATCTTGATAAATGTTATTATTTTTATATTTTTCTTTGTTTTATAAAAAATTAAAAGGATATAATTTCACTATACTTTACACGTAGTGAAAATTATGTGTAATATTATTTATTTTATAAGAATATATAAAAATAGAAAGAAATCAAAACATAAAAAAATAAGAAGAAAATTTCAAAGCAAATATTAAGTAAATTTAAAATTGGATTAAATAATATAACAACATTTGTAAATGACTTTGAAGTGGATTTTGTATTAAATGTAAAACTATAATATTAAAATATTAGATTAAATTAGTATTAGATAAGATATAATAAAGAAATATATTTTATTTAATTAAAACAAATTAATAAATAAGTTATATAGGAAAAGTATAAAATCTTAAAACAAAAAATATCAAAAAGTAATAGGATGAATAGATTATGTATAGTGATTTATCACCTTGATAAATGTTATTATTTAAATGGTTACTCCTTTTTGGATAAGCTTTAATTTACTTGAATATTTTTTTTTACCGCCAGTAGCTTTATTAACCAAAAACTTTAATAACCTAGATTATGTTTCATATATTTATATTTGGTCTAAAACAATTAATTCATCAGAAAAAAGATAAAAATGATAAACTGGTTAAAGTGACACTAGAAAAACACTAAAAGCCCGATAAGCTTAATCGTTTACCTGTTAGAAGAGAGTAGAGGATACACAATACCATGATAACCATGGACTTGACTCTTTAAAATCATGTGTGATACTTAGAACTTTTTCTACGTCAACCTAACTCGGATATTTAACGATTAAGACAACTTTTAGATTGAACTTGAATGCTACGTGAGAATCAAAGGAGGCTTTATTACTTTGAGAAAACTTTACAAATGAAGCTTACAAGAGAAGTTTGAAACGTTTGAGGGTTATTCGCCAAATGATGACACCTCCCAATTTATAATAAGCTTTTAGTAATATAAAATATTCTACACAAGTATTTAAGATATTACAAGGACTTTACCATAAGTTTCAAGGCCATACATGTGCCATATTTTCTTGGAGATTTGTAGGTCGTTCTTGGCTCATCAAAGAGCCTAGACCTTTATGGAAAGTATAGATTTTTTTATGAAGGCGAGTACCTTCAAGAAATTTCTATAATACTCTACACATGTCTAGAATCATTTTGAATCGTCTAGGGTACTCTAAAAAATTTCAAAAATGGCTAGAAAACTAGACGGGATGTCTTAATGAGGCCACGTATCCTTTAGACCTTGAAGACAGAAACAGACCCAAAAACACTCCTAGCAAAAGATCACGTATAACCCAAATGTTGTCCAAGAATATCAATGTTATGGAAACTGACAGCAAAAATATGATTAAGGTAAACTCTTGCTTAGCCAACATGGTAGTTCAATCAGGAATATTCAAGAACTAACTATTCAGACTACCATACCTTTTTTAGCTAGGAAATAATGAAATTCTTGACTCAAATGGATATCTAGTGAAACAACGCCAACTGCATTGCAAATGCATGATTAATTTGAGTTGTTACCTCATTCGAAAACCGCTTTGTTCCTCCGTGCCATGTTTGGTATAATGAGCTCCAAAGATTTGATTGTTGAATTTTGTTTTGGATTGATATAAAGGATGAATAACCTGTATGAAAAATAATATCCGAGATGGTAGCATTGTCTTGAGCAAGAGGACCCATCATATGAAAATATGATAAAAAGAGTCGAAACTTTGTGAGCACTTGATAAACAATGATCAAAATATTCAACTTTGCTGCCACATCGAGTCATCGACCACATAAGGATTAACAAATGTCAATACGAATATCAACTAACTTCGATCGAACTCAGAGACTACTAAGACCAAGCCTCCACCTAATGACATTCATTTTCTAGATATGATTTTGTGTCACCGTGTTTCTAAGATCTGATCAGTATCACACATGATCTTATTGTCAATTAAGTAATCCAGACCTTTTACCGAGTCTTTATCAAACTTTTCGGTTCTTATGTGTGTATTAATCTATAGTTATAACTTATAAATGAGTCAAAGTTATTAAGTAATTCAAAGTATAATTCTATATCTAGTCTTGATCCAAGCAGTCAATACCAAATATTAAAAGCGCCCCAAAAATAAGTTTAAAGTTTAAATACAATATTTATAAGTATATTTGAGTTATTAAGAGCGGGTCCCATCAGTCCCCACACACATATATATGCGCACTTGTTCTCGGCAAATTCATCAATCCCTCTCTCTCTCTCTCTCTCTCTCTCTCTAACCTCACAACAACAAATTTGAATTAATTATGACTCGTCCCTACAGATTCCTGTCTTCAATCAGCAACTCATCTTCATCATTCGATCAGACGGTGGCGGAACCGCCTGAGGCAATCGCCGTTGAGTCTGATTTCGTTGTCATCCTCGCAGCTCTCCTCTGTGCTTTGATTTGTGTTCTAGGCCTCATCGCCGTAGCTCGTTGCGCTTGGCTTCGTCGTGGATCCACATCCACATCCAACGCCGCTCGGATTCCTCGCCATCCGACTGCAAATAAAGGAATTAAGAAGAAGATTGTTGATGCGCTACCGAAGTTTATTTATGATTCGGCCAAGGAAGAAGGCGGTGGAGAAAACGTTGGCAAGTTATCATCCGGCGACTGTGCTATTTGTCTGGCGGAGTACGTTGATGGAGACGAGATCCGTGTTCTTCCACAGTGTGGACATGGATTCCACGTCAGATGTATTGATATGTGGCTGTGTTCGCATTCCTCGTGTCCGTCGTGTAGACAGGTCTTAGTAATCACAAGGTGCCGAAAGTGCGGTGAACTCCCGACGGTTACAGCGGCAGAAATTTTAACGGAAACAGAAGATAAAGGTAGACAGCATGATGGTAGCTCTTGTTCAAGTGATTATTTAGCGTGACTGAATTCCAAATTTTAGCAACAGGAAGAAGGTTGGTGCGATGATTAATTAAATAATTTAATTATGGATAAATCTGTGGCCGTTTGTCCTGTAGCTATGCAGAGTTGAGAATTTAGAGCTTCCAAAAATATGTGGTATCAGAATTTAGAAACAGACTGTTTTTGTAGCTCTTTCTTTTTTCAAGATAAAATTGGCCAATTGTCCTCAATCTCATTTTGTGGTTGGTTAGTTTGAATTATTGATGATGTGAGATGTAGAATTAGTTATAGAGTAAATTTAATCTAGTTTATAAATTGAGGATAATATTAATTAGTTTGGAGGTGGTAATGGTAAACTAAAACATGAAAAGTTGGGGATAATTCATTAGAGATTCTATCATATCTACCTTTGGTTTGGTTCCCCCAAACTTTTAACGATTCCATGTGCCTTTATTTGGGCTTTTCTGCAACTTTAGTTGTTATTACTTTATTACAATATAGAATGATGACTTATATGATGATGTCACGACATCCCAAACTTATTTTTTGATTGCCGTTTCAAAAGAACAACACGTACGATACATATAGAGTAAGTTCATGATTTTTTGTTGTCCTTTAGAGGGAGGGGAGTCAGTTCGAGTCAACAGACTGTGTCATATTCTTTTTATCTTTTAGAAGAACTGAAAGAGGATTAAAAGGCATGGTTGTGGTTGTGTAATGTTCTTGAATATGTTAGCTACTTAGCTTTGTTTCTTCAAACTCTAAAAATTTGGCCATCGTTGTTATAACTTTCAGATAATTTTCTTTTCAAAAATCTTTTTCAATAGCTAATTATTATAAAACCTATCAATTCTTTTCCTCTAACTCTTAAAGTTTGTCAGCATTTGAATACTACAAGACACAAGTTACACAATCAAAAGATCATAAGTTGTTTTATGAAACACAATTATTGATAAAGAGACCCCCTCCCCAACTTTTAGTCCACCCCTAACTTTCTATTGTAGGTTTTCTGGTATTTAGACTTTTTAAATATTGATCATATTATATATTATAATTATTTTTTAAAAAACTTGAGACACTTCACCTAAATCCTAATAAACCAACATATATGACCCCAATAGGCCAACATCGTAACATTCTTTATTGGTGGTCAATATCCAAATAAATTGAGTCTTGTACGTAAATTAAAAACCTTGAAGGAAGTGATATGCAACTTTTCGTCTTTCAAATCTGATTCTAATTAAAAGCCTTTGTTCCTAGATAAATCGTCAATTTTGTAACTATACCTCTATTTAATTCCTTAAAACCTCACAACTTCTAATACCAACACCCCCTATTTATTGCCTAAACACATTAAAAAATTTATTTGTTTATTGTTTTTTTTTTTTTTTGCGTCTTATTATCTCTTATAACATTTAATTATAGTTTTATACTACAATATATGAAAAGTAACTTTTAGTTTATTAGGAAAATTTAATTTTACAATTAAGTTTGATATCGTTATTGTAATTATAACTTATAATGAAATGATACATATTAATTAAGAGTTTCATTTAAAAGTAATAGAAGGTTAAATATGCACTTTTGCTTTACATATTAAAATCTCAAAACTCATTTTGAAATATTCTTTAAAGCATATTTTTTAAAAATAAAAATTTATAAACTCTTTCAAGTTTTAACCAAACAATTTTTGGTTTTAATAGGATTTATTGTTTTATAAAAAATATTTAGGGTGTGTATGATAAATAGTTTTTAAAAGAACATGTGCTTCAGTTATTATTTTTTAAAGCTCAAACTTAAAAAACAAACTGAACCAAGGCATTAGGCATTTGAGCATTTTATTCAATAAAAAGAATTTTTTACCATCAAAAGCCACCTCAGTAGCTTTCAAAAGAAGTTGAAGTTTTTGGTTAGACAATTTTTTTTAATAACTATAAATTACAACTTATTTATTAACATTGTTTATGTCATTTAATACTAACAGTTACAACTACGTTATGAAACACATTTATAAAAGAAAAACTTTAATTCTTACAAGAAGCTCCAACTTATAGATACATTAATTTTCCCGAACATACATTAAATATTATACTTATAATATTTTATCATTTAATATAACACACTTATTGTTATTCCATTAATTTAATATATTTTTCTATCATTTAATGTAATTTGTTTACAAAAATATTTCGTTATTTAAAAATTAATATAATCATTAAACAACTTAATATGGTTTATACTGTTAAACTAACATATTTTTAAATGATATATTGATTTGATCCAACAATCTTATTTTGTTCATGTACTTTTCTTTTACATACTCATGTTGGTCCTTCAATTCTACCTAATATGCATTAACCAAATTAATAAAAATACAAAAATATAATGATTTTTTTAATAACATATAAACAATATAAAAATAAAAAAATGTATATAAAAATATATTGATTTTTCAATATGAACCTAAAGAAATAAAAAATTAAATTTCTAAAAAGATATATAATTACATGTATTTGTCAATTGCCATAAATATAATTTGTAATCCTAAAAAATGTAAAGAGCGTTTTGTCTTGTTTTTTTTATTGGCGGAATAGAGGTTTTTGTGTATAATTTATGAACCGAATGTACTTTTTTTTACATACTCATGTTGGTCCTTCAATTCTACCTAATATGCATTAACCAAATTAATAAAAATACAAAAATATAATGATTTTTTTAATAACATATAAACAATATAAAAATAAAAAAATGTATATAAAAAATATATTGATTATGAACCTAAAGAAATAAAAAATTAAATTTCTAAAAAGATATATAATTACATGTATTTGTCAATTGCCATAAATAAAATTTGTAATCCTAAAAAATGTAAATAGCGTTTTGTTTTGTTTTTTAGTTGGCGGAATAGAGGTTTTTGTGTATAACTTATGAACCGAAGTGCCTACCCCTACAACTTATGCTTAGCTTCTCTTTATAAAGCAATTGATTGGCCGACTTGCCACTTTTTGTCTTCAAGTATATATAAACAACTCATAGCGGATTAGATACACATGTTTTCAAGGATAAACCATACATGCATCCCTCATCCTTAATTAGTTTACCCTTAGTTTATTATTATTTTTTGGACGACGACAAGTGTTTAACATCTTTTTTGTTAGATACGTTAAGGGTGTGCGCCAAATCTCACACCTGCACCTAAGGATGAACGCGTTCGGCAATGTATGGAATACATGGCCGTATAAATTTGATCAAAGGCAAAACTCGGACGTTAATGTGGGGGTTAAGGGGGCTGCACCCTTTGTGGGGTGGGGGGTCCAAAGGTCAAAGCCCCTGATAGTGGTTCTGATGATTAATCTTAATCAGCAAGCTTTTAGGTTTAACAGCCTTTAATTAGAATTTCCTGATGAAGTTTGCAGAAATTGTTGTTGTGTAGCTTCGCCATCGTGCAACTTTTGCTACTGGTGCTGATGCCTTTCAGCCGTGGCTGAATTTTGGTGGTTTCAACTACTATTTAACGGTTGATTTGGAAGTTAACCAGTTTTATCCTCTTAGAATTTGTATAAAACGTCTGTGTGTGGGTACAAACGAAATTAACATTTCTTGTTTGTTATCCCATAACAAAATTTGGATACACATTAAGACAATTTGTTGTTAATGAAAATGAACCATCATGATCTCAAGAACATCCGAGTTTTGATTTTCAAATTCATACCCTATTTTCTGACATTAGTTATATCCTTTTAGAGTTTTGGAAGAGTTCAAATTCTTGGATCATCCACTTTTACCGGTAGACTTGCTTTTGTAGTAATACTTTATTTTTACACTGTTAAGCGGTTGTAAACCAATTTCACAAATTGTTATTGTTGATGATCTTATTCATGTACAAAGAAATAAACAAACATAACT
The DNA here is from genome assembly GCA_020465985.1 of Centrapalus pauciflorus. Classification (NCBI taxonomy): domain Eukaryota; kingdom Viridiplantae; phylum Streptophyta; class Magnoliopsida; order Asterales; family Asteraceae; genus Centrapalus; species Centrapalus pauciflorus. The sequence goes on from JAANYP010008581.1 coordinate 586,209, forward strand.
AGATATTTAAAATAACATGTATATGTCACCCAAAAAATACGTATAAAATTAATGATGATCTTCACAAATGTTTATAACCATGCTTAATAAATTAACCTCATAAAGGTGTGTTAGTAGTTGTGGTTTAAGATTTTACGAAGTCGATTCTAACTTTCACAAGTTTAAACAACACCATGCTTATCAATTTATAATGGTTAGTGTAGGGTTTTAAGCATCCTATAATAGATTGATGTTAAGGAAAATGTTGTGTTTTCTTTAGAGGATAAGAATAATTTATTTCTTCAATAGTATTAAACAAAATAGAGATTTAGATAAATTATTCATAAGTATTATTAGCGTAAATACCATTTTCAATTTGATTGATAATGTTTTCTAGTTTTGTATGTTTATTTTAGGGGTGACAATTTGATTCCGTTCAGGCAAATGGGTCAAACGGGTTGACGACCAAAAGTCATAAATTTTACATAATTTTGAAATTTTTTTGAAAGAACAATATTTTTAATACACCGTTTTCTAAATTTTTATTTTTTAAAAAAAGTTATGTTCTATCTTAGTTTTTTACAATTGGTCCATTTAACTCGGCTCGTTTGGCCCGTTGGGTCAAGATTGCCACCCCTAGTTTATTTGAATCTCAATATTTTTCTTTGTATCATCAGTGATCGATTACGCTCTAACTAGTTTCAATAAAATAAAAAAATATCCCTAAAATTCTTATTAGAACGAAAAAAATACATTATTTAATTTGCTAAACTAATTTAAATAATATTTTTTATAAAATCTGATATCTACAACTCTTATGAATTAAGTAAAAAAAAAGTTGAGGTGCAAATAATTAACTTGGTAGGTTAAAAGATTGTAATGATTCAAGAAAGTCTTTATCCAAATACAATCAAATGCATGTGCACAATCTCATTATTTCATATTCACAAGATTTCATTTCTTATAAATGACAAAGCAATGAATGGAGATGGGCCCATCTCCACTTCCACTTAATTCATAAAGTGAAAGGTGAATAATATTCTCAAATATAATGCATTTTATATATAAGACTTCTCAAACTATCCATTCTTTTGAGCTTCAACCCAAAAAAGTCTAGATTTTTTTCATATTTCCTCTAAAATTATTTGTATTTCTACATTTCCTTGAAAGAAAACCATACAATTTATAAAAATATTATCTAGTATATACAAGAATATTAATCAACTTTGAATGTATAATATTATGTATGCTTACATACATTTTACTGCTTATTTGAGTCATTTATTTATACACATCTTACAATGTTTTTATACCTGTTCGTCAAAATATTGTCAGTTTACTATAAAAAAAAACCTAGATATGATATTTAAAGTATCACTAACAAATTTTATTTCAAGATTTATATATAGCAGCCTAACAAGGGATGGATATACCAGATTGGTAGGCATGGGCTTAATTAACAAATCTACTTTAGAGGTCATATGATTTTCTTTTTCTAAAAACTAATATTGTCATGCCCATATATAATAAATTTTGGATATGATAAAGACATTTTAGTGCCTAAATTTAAAAACTTAACCATTTCTCCTAAATCTTTCAAACACTTAACTTTATGATAACTGTTTGACACACACTGAGACACATATGGATGTATGTATGTTTAATTAAAAAAAATCGATGAAAGTTTATGCATAAACTAAATTTTGTGTTATGCATCAACAAAAAGATATTTTCTTTCAAAAAATAACAATAAATGTTTACATATATTAAAAGTAAATATATTTGAAAAAAAATTAAATTGATTTTCAGCTAGCCATGAAAATGATTTTCCTGATCATCATTTTAATTTAAATCCTTTTAAATAATATATTATATTTTGATTTACAATTAGCTATAAAAAACTATGATACTTTTATTACTATTTTAGTTAAGTTTCAATAATTTTCATGAAATCCAATCAATGAATATACTTGTCACACTATTCTGTTTAAATATATAACACCTTCGTACCTAAGCATCTATAACTTGTTCTATCTCATAACAATTGAAAAACTTGTATGTTATTAAAAATAAGATAAAATATTTCAGAGAATGATGATACGTACAATACTAGCGTATATTTTTATACAATCTCTTTTATAACACAAAACATGTTCGAATAAAAACTAAGTAAGGATATAATCAAGACAAAATCATTTAAAACAAGAAAATTGATTCATTCGACACTAGGTTGGATGTCAAACTCGAACCTAGCTAGCTCATGGCCAGTATTCCCTCTATGACATAGTTGTTTCAATTCTTGTCTAATTTGGTAGGGAAATCATCTTTGAACTTTTATTCTTTTGTTAGCTTTCGGATTCAATAGTTTCTTTTTGTCTGTCTTATAATTCATAATGATGTTTTTCAAAAACAAGTGCTTCCTCGTAATAATGAAAAGACGTATGTATAATACGATTCATTTAACTTAGACTATTAATGGTTTTGGTCCTAGTTGATCTTATAAATCAAGTGGGATGATAGTTAACATATGAAATTGACTAGCATGATAGTTACTTAAAGAAATTTGGATGCTCAATCACTATAATAAATGATAAGGTTACAAACACATGGCACATGCTTTAATGGGTACTTGTGGTAGGATTCCATAAGGGTTGGGTGGGGTTGGGTGGGGTGGGGGAGGGGAGGGTGGTTAAGGCTTATCTTGCCATAAAAGTTGTAAAAAAAGTAGTTTACAAATGTTTAAAAAAACAAAAATATGATATATGGAACTTTGAACTTTTAAAAGTAACCAAAGAAAAATACACCAAAAAGATTGACTCAATAAATGTATAAAGATGCTACACTTTACATGTAACCAAAGTCCCTTAAACATGCAACATGCCCACAGGAAAAGGGTCAATTTTTATCATATCATACTTTTAAACACCCACTTGCTAGGCAAAAAGCCATCACAAAATATCATTACCAGACTCTTAGGAGTGGGTTTGGATTTATTTTTTGGTTTTTGGAAGTTGTATTGGTATTTTATTTCAAGATTGCTCAAGATATTTGCTTATAAAAGCGGTGTTGGTTTGTGCGTTGAAAGACCATGTACTTTACCTTTACGTTACATAAAGTATAAGGTATAGTAACTTTAATATTTAAAATGAGACATCACTAAATGAATCTTTGATTAATATTTAGAATGAGACATCGTTAAACAGACTAATTTGGTCTTTTTAGAATTGAAAAGAATTTAAAGTTTAACTATTGATATATGATTAATATTTAAAATGAGACATTGCTAAAATGATCACTTTATTAAAATGTAAATGGGATATTGTTAAAATAAGCCTATTGGTATTTAATTAGTATTTAAAATGAGGCATTGCTAATAAATTAGGAGTGTTCATGGATGGTTAACCGAACCGCAAATGACTTTCGTAGGGTTAACTGGATATATTGGTTCAAGAATTTTGTGAACCTAAACCGAAATAAACGGTTAATAAAACCTAAATCTAAAATTTAATTACTTTTATATATTATCCAAATTATAAGTAACTACAAAGATGATAGTGAGATTACTTAAAATTCGTTGAAGAATAAAATTATAAGGATCTTGAAATATCTTAGGTTAATGATCCATAAGCAAGGAGATGAGACGCAGGCGTTTCCCACCACGCAGGCTAACTCCGCAGACCGCAGACATCAAGCTCTTAAAAAACAAACAACACCTAAGAGGAAGATAGAATTAACTTAAGTAAGGATACTATGAATCTATGATGGTCATATGGTAAAATGTTGTTAGATAAGATACCAAATGTGACTACCAGGATTACATTAGGAGTCGCAAAAGATCTCCGACAAATTGAGATAAATAATGTTGAAGTGTTATGTACATGTACAAAAGAGACCTACAACAACACTTGTCACTGAAGTGGAATCGTGACTTTCGACGACACAAGAAGAAAATGTATACCAAAGATGAAATGACAAGATAGTGTCAGGTTAGACTTGAAGGTGATGTAGCTGACTAATGACATGGCCTCAGATAGGAAAACGTGAAGAACGACTATTAGAGTTGAAAGGTAGAGCAGGGCATTATGCAACTCATCGGGGGTTATCATTATATGCATATTTCTATATTTTTACACGTGTATTGATATGTTTGTACAACTATAGTCTAACGTGGATTGATTTCTACAGGTCTCATACACATTTGCATTAACCAACTGTTTTTAGTTTATCTTTTATGTGTATGATTAGGGTAAGCTGTAAGCCTCTGTTTTTAGTACCTGCCAGAACCCTTCATCACAACTTAAGGAAACAGATTAGAGACAAGAAACCACATCATTATCTCATTAACAATATAATCATATTACCTTATCAAACTACTAAAGTTCAAAATTTTGAAGTTTCAATGTTGAAAAGAAAATGTTTTTCATCATGACTAAATCAAGAAACAGATACGGAGCCACCAAATACCAAATGCTTCGAACTGCTCCACTAAAAGTTCATCCGATCTGTCTCTTTTATGAAGTAGATACAAAAGTTGGGTTGTGGAAACATTTACTGCCCTATCTCTCCTTCATCCCCACTACTGTCTCCAAACATAGAAGCCATTTTCATGGCCAACTGTGCAGCCATTTCCCGTCTCTGAAAATCAGGCATCAACCTCAAGCTATCACGCATACTCCCAATCTCAGACATCAAATGTTCCATATCCTCAAGTTCGAATGGTGTACCACCCTCATCATTCTCTTCATCAGGTTCATGTATTTCAGTTATCGCTCTGTCATTATAAATCTCTTCTTGCGTTTGAGATGTTGATCCTGATGTTGAAGGTTGTATATCATTTCTAACTGGTTTTTCGGATTGGTAAACTGGTTCCGTATTGTCTGTGGGTGGAGTATCATTGGTTGCAGAAACCCATGTTACATCTGTATCATCCCAGGGTTCTACAGATCCTGCTGATAAGATTTCATACTCGAATTCGTAGTTTGGTTCTTCGTCCGATGTATCTGGAATGGGGAAGTAGAAACAATTAAGTGGTTTATTGAATAAGATAAGATGTAGAAATGTTATTGTAAAGTAGAATGCAAACCTTCTTGTTCAGGTAATGATGGTTGGTTTATGGTATGACCAGATTTCAGGATCATTCCAGGCCACATATGAGCAGATAGAGCCCCGAGAAGTCGCTCAACGCCTTGCGAATCACCATCAACTGATAAACCTGCAATGAAATTTCTTATTTGATTGGAAATTTTGTTATTGAAAAGGTAGCAAAGAAGTAAACATGCTCAGACAGGAAGTAGTTTGGACGGATCTTTTTGTTAAATAGAAATCATAACACCCATTTATCTCTACTTAAAGATGACATGTGTACAGAACTACAGACGGATGAAGCAGAAAAAGCGAATCTTTGAATGGAGTCGGGCCACACAACGAGGAAAGGATAAGTAATGACGACGGAAGAAGGTTAGAGTTGTTGAGAAAAACGGCACAGGAAAGTAAATAAATAAAAACACAAAAGAACACAATTATTGTGGTTTGGTCCAAGAATGACCTACGTCTATGGCCGCACTAGTGATTATATTGTATTAATTTCTGATTTGGGTTACAAATTTACAATTACACGATTTATATAGGAGAAACCAGCCGAAAATTAACCCTCACGGACCTTAGGCCAAGGTGCTCAGGCACCCTTGGACCCCCGCATGTAGGTGGCAAATAACTCCTTAATCAACCTTCAAATCTTAATTAACATGGGGTGATTCCAGTTGATATTAGACAGAGGCATGCTAAGATCGTATGGTTATCTTCAAATTAATGCACCAGTTAGAAGAGGAGAATTGCATGAAGAGAAAGTCAGGAATCAGGATGTCCGGGTCAACCAAATGAAGGGGAATTTTGGGGGGAGGGGTTGGTTAGTACTTAGTAGAGATCTATGTGATCGAAGAATTACAAAAGTAAACCACAATGGTGGTAAAACTTGGTCCCCAATGGTGAAAATACCTACCCGGAGGTCCAAGTTCTATCCCTAGGATTAAAAAATATCCCATTGTGGCCCCGGAGGTTTACCTGTGATGACTCCTGGGGTCGCCCTGGGATTAGTCAGCATGCAATGCAGGTCAGAGACCCAGGTTACCCAAAGAGAAAACAATTACAAAAGTAGTTATCCTTAGACACGTATGACGTATGTGAAATGTTTTCGAACGTTAAGATGGCTTCTCTTTATAATAAAAGTAATGGCAATGATATTTCAGAGAAGAAGATTATTACCAAGACATCAGCAATGCACAAAAAAATAATTATGGATGCATTTGTGATGAAATGAAGAAGTAGGTGTAACAAAGGCTTTAAATAAGAATTCAGGAGATCATTGTAGCTGCATTTTGGAATACAGGATAACAATTGTCTTCATTTTGATTTTGAGACAATTTTCTAAATAGCTATAAATTGCTCTCCCTAGATGTTCAATTAATAGCCAGTTAGCCACCACCAAAAACTGATGAACAAAGATTTCATGATTCCTTCCTACAACCTCTACAGGGGATAGACAGAAGCGGTGTGGATGTTTTGTACATATGACATGTAACTTGAAACTTAACTAAACGAACTCTATCTTTTTTTTTCATGATATTTGGAAGAATAAAAGTCACAATCCACAAACACCCGCCACAACTAAAATGACCAAAGATCCAAATACATATGCACTCATGCACACCACACATGACACATGTTAGATGTTATGTACCTGCTTTATCCTTCAGTTACAAATCTCACAGATGGCAAATGGTGAAAGCCTGAAAGACCAAACATAAATAGAAAGAGATATTTATAGGAACTTACATTTGTCAAACAGAGTGTTTGATGCACAAGCTTCAATATACTCGATGTTATGCTCCAAGCACCATTCCATACAAGATCTTTTAATCTCTGATGAAGATTCTTCATCTCCTAGTAAACTACTTCCTTCAGTTTCAGAAATGCTATATTCCGATGACTTGTATACAGGATCATCCTGGGATTCACCAAGATTAAGTATACGCCTTCTGTATTCAACATGGGCTGAATGACCTGGAACAAGATCTGCTTTGTTCCCAATGCATAACAAGATGTCAAAGTTCCGGATATCGTTGCAAGCAACCCATTTCTTAAGTTCGGAAAACGACGATAGCTGCATGCAATAGCTGGTTAAGGCCTCAATCGTATTGGTATGGAGCAATAACTTTTCTAATCATGATTAAAACTTCAACATCAAATTATATCAAGAGAATGAGGAAATGCTAACATTATTCAGGTCAAAAACCATCACTAACGCAGCTACTCGATCAAACATCGGCACACCTATGACTGAAAATTCATTAAATAAATGAGCCATCCACATGGAGACATCAGCTGTGTAATACTTGGTGTTGATTGTCCACCTGAAAGTTACATACACAACCACTTTAAATAAATAAAAAAAAAGAAGCAAACATCAAGGCATCAATCATGTTGCCACAAACGAATCATGCTACCTACTCACCCATAAGCAAGAACGTCTGAAGATGAGTCGCAGTCATCTTCAAAATCTACAGATAGTAATCCTACAACATGCAAGTAACTATTTTACTTAGAAAAGACAGTAGAAACAGAGTAATTCATACAAATTTGTCTAAAACATAATGAGCCCTTAAAGATAGCACTTTATACATTGTCAGTTGTTAATTTAATAAAAAGACAGGATTTCAGATAAAAGAAACAGAATCCGTACAGTGACACTCATTCTGTTGGGTCAAATATCGTCTTACCAAATTATTGTTCCAAGAATGCCACCTTGAGATGGAGGTTTGGGTTTGCAACCTTATATACATATAGATATAGGCAGAGTTAGGGATGACACCGGTAGCAAAAATCAATGTTTTCCTTCTTTCTCTCTTATTTCTCTCACATGCAACCACTTAACCAGAGTTCTCCATTTCAGCTGTTCCTATGTCAGTGATTGGGCAAGGCAGGTGATTATTTTGGATATTTTTTCTTATGAAACAAAACCAACAAGTGCAGGTTTTCTCCTCTCAATGTTGGAGATCAGTCCCCTCATATTACATTCCAGATCCTACTCTGTTGGAATTTCTAGGTTCTAATTCTTACACTAGTTCAAAATAGTGAAAATACCATGCTGTCATGCTCTACAATTAAAACTAATATTACCTGCCTTAACTTATTTACTGCCAAAAAAAGGTATAACTTATAAGCAATATATGTATCAATATATATTCCATATGCTAAAATTAAATAAATGGTATTCATCATGTTGACTTGAACTTTTGGATGCCACACCTTACCGGTCCTATCCATTTTTAGGCCCGGGACATATACTTAAAAAGGGGCCCTCTATATATATAAGTAATATTCGTATAAAAAAAAACAATTAAATAATATTGATTTTGTTGCACTATTGTCAATGTTATGTCTTTAAAAACTTCACAATCTGTCATCGTGTAATGGTTTCATCGTGCTTCTCTGAATTTTTCCTCAATCCAAAAACCGCAAAAAAAAAAAATTAATATTAACATCGTATGATTATAAATTGGGTAAAAATTGCATACAATATTAAATTATATATTTATTAGTAAATTGAAAAAAAGATATTTAAATTTTAAATGATTCATAATATAAATAGTAACATATGTGTCAAGAAAAAATAACATCTCAAGAAGTAAATACATATCTCATTAGTATTTTTAATAATCGTATAATAAATAACATAAACCACGTGATAAACAAAAATAAAACAATCAAACTCAATGAAAAACAAAAGTATGAATATTGAATTTGATGGATTGTATATTGATATAAAGCAAATAGAAGATATCTATATATGAAAATCCAAGTGATAGTAATGAGATATAAAAAAATAAAATAAATGCACACAATGGGAATCGAACCCATGTCATTAGAGTTCCAAGGTGAGATGACTACCAGCTGAACCTACACATAATCTGTGATTTTTTTCACGCAAAACACATATAACCTAACACTAGACTGTTGGACTATATCAACATATTAAATTTTTTTTGGGCTCCTTAGAGTGATTGGGCCCTGGGCGGTGGCGAAAAATGCACATCAAACTTCAATTCAGATGAGTTATCTCTACATTCAAACTTGATAAACCATTGTTTTCAGGTATTAAGAAATATTGATGAGTAAAGTTAAACATAAAAAGATACGTTGCAATAGAGTGATTTGGAGTGAAAACATACATGTTAATTTCGATTTTGAAAAGACTCCATTCTAATATCAGGAATCAATAGGAGACTGTAAGTTTTGGAGGAACAAAGATCAATAAACAAGCAGGATTTTAATCACAAAAATGATGTCCATTTAATAAAAAAAAGGAGGTCGGAATAAGGTTTTTACAATACTTCACACAATCAAAAGGTATTATTGCTGTAGATATCGGGTTCCATGATGCTTTGAAAACTTAACCTAATTCCTTATGAACTAAATTACACCTAAAACACTCAGATGTAGCTTGAAATGATCTCTAACTAAACAAACAGATCCCAAAACAGGTGCGATCGGAACAGAAATGGTGTAGATTCGGAAAGTAATGAAATGGCAGTGAGTGAAATAGTAAAAGGTTGTAGAGAGATGAGGGGAAGTTACGAGAGAGAAGGGTCCGTTTGCCGACGCCGGAGGAACCGATGAGGAGTATACCAGGTCTCTTCGCCAACGAATCTCTGTCAACAACTTCTGCACTCTGATCCATCTCTCACCAACTAAAATTCAACGTCAGATTTTGTTTTATGTATTTTCATTTAGGGCTTTGGTTCAGCAGCGGGTCAGGGACAGAGATCGAGACATTGGTTGCGTTTGGCATTGTTTAGTTTCGGAAGAAAATTTCTAAAATTTTTATTTTATTTTATAAAAAATGGTTTTTATGAAAAAAGAACTAACATATTTTCATGTGTTTTGCGCCTTCGTTTTCTCATGTTATTTTTTTTTCACAAAAGTCCTCAAGTTAATTTTTTTCATTTTGGTTTAGTGAAATTTGAACATTAGAACCAGGATTTTCAATTTTTAAAAATCCGGTTCACAAATTATAATCGGGATCTAATGTCTAAATTTCACTAAACCAAAAATAAAAAATTAACTTTAGTTTTTTATGGAAAAAATAACATGGAGAGACGAAAATGCAAAATACGTAAAAACATGTCAGATTTTTTTTCATTAATAAACCCTATAAAAAATATAAACTTTATTTAACAATAATTACTTAAATTTTCATTTACTTTTTAAAATACTTTTTGTACATTTTTTTTCTTTCCTATCACCTAACTTATATTTTACTTTCTATATTTTCATTCTCTCTCTTGCTTTTTTAATCACATACCTTATATTTATATTATATTTTATATTTGTATCACCTATCACCTATCTCATTTTTCTTAAAACTAAAAACTTTAAAACAATTTTTCACTTTTTATATATACATTTGTTTTTTTTCTTGAAAAGAGAAATGAAAAATGATTAGTTTTCAATAACTAACAGTAACCTTTTTTTGGAAGTTAAGCTTAAAAAGTATGTTGGTTGATAGAAGCTTAAGTGAGCGTTTGGTTTGTTGAAGTGTTTAGAAATGAATATGTATACGCCTATACGGGTATGGGTTTGAAAATTTTAAAAAAAAAAAAAGATTAGCTGAAAGAGAAAACTAATGAGTGTGGATGGGTTTGAGTTTTTAGTAATCATTTCTAAATATTAGTTAACTAGGTAAATATTCATGTATTACATGGATTGATATGAAAACTTAGTTATACATTTAAAATTTATAAAGAGGTGTAATCCTGTAAGACCCTTTAATATTTTTTTAAATAAATACAAGAGAACCAATAAAAAGATGATGCAGACAAAATCATTGAGTCAATGGTAAAAATGATGACTTTAAGTCAATGTTTACTTCAAAAAAAGACATTGAAGATGTAATTCAAAAATTTTGAATTACGATTTAAATATAGTATTTTATGGTTCTTACATATGTGAGTCAATTCAATTATTATCTTCTTATTATTAATTCAAAATTTTTGATTATTCATTCTGTTTTATTTGTTGTTATGTCATCATCAATCCCATAGAAATCACAAAATAATTATTTATATTTTTTTTATTTTTATGAAGTATATTAATTTAAATTGTATAACTTTATTATATATAGACCTTAAATAATACCATATACAAGTTTTCTTATTCAAGATTTTTTTTGAATTATAATACATTGTATTGTCAAAATGATTAAAACTTGATATAACAATTTCAGCATCAACTGAAAATATAAATCGTTAATTAAGATTGTTTGAAATTAATTTATTTTAAAAGATAAATTTTGCAATTTTTAGTTTTGAATTTTTAGAAAAAATTAGTACAATTTTTTATTAAAGAAAATACATTTGAAATTTGAATGATTATTTTTTTAAATGTGTCAAAATTTCATACTCAACATATAAATATTTGATAACAAAATGTTTTTCAAATTTATTGTATAATAAGATATTTAATTATTTCATAAAATTATTTATTCTTTCAGACATTTAAATTTAAAATTTATTATTTTATTGATCTTTTAAAAAAATTTATTTTGAATTTAAATTTTTTATTTTACTAAGTGTTTTAAAATTATTTATTCTTTGGAATATTTAAACTTGAGTTTATTATCTTATAGATTTTTAAAAAGTTTTATTTTGACTTGTTAATTTAAAAAATTTTATATAAGTATTAATTATAGTTTCAATTAGGTTGGGAAACAAAAATAATAAGTTTCAAAGTTCAAATTGAATGAATTATTTGATATCAATGTTACTAAATTTAATATAATTTTTTTTTTTGGAAAAAGAGCGGATAAATGAAAAAGTAGGAGAGTAAAAAGATGACACGTGGCAAAACATGTTCTCATTTATTATAATATATAGATCATTCCTTAAACAAACAATATCAATGAAACTCAAACTCATTCTTTATGTTAAAAACTCATCAAACAAACACACCCTAAGTTTTTTATTCGGATTTGAAATCTCTCAAAACTTTTCCACGAGAATTGAAGTAGCTTTCAAAACGAGTTTGAGCTTTTGGTCAAACACAATTACTATTTTACCCTCCAAATAAGTATAAACTAAAACTTTAATTAGTATCAATGTATTTTTATGTCATTTAATACTAAAAGTCAGCTACAACTACTTTTACCAAACAAATTTATAAAAACAAAACGTTACAGCTCTTTTAAAAAGCTAAAACTCCAGCTACTAAAAGCTCCAGCTAGTCGTGCCAAACATACCCATTGAAGCCGTGATTTGACTTTTCTTCTTAAAAAATCAGAATAATTTTATACATTTCTTTGTAAAACTTCATACTTATGTGTATAATCTTATAAATTTTCTTATTGAATATATATCTTTCTAAACCTTTAAAATTCTCATATATCCATATATCTAATTTGTTATTATTAGATCATTTAAAAATACAAAACATTATCTTTTAAATTCTCTCATTAATTAAATTCATAACGCTCTACTGAAATAGATTCCGCGGAAAACCAGCTATATCCAAACTTGGTTGGCCTTTCACCTCTAGCCACAAGTCATCCCCGTATTTTGCCACAAATGTGGGTTCGCGGTTTCAAAACCAAACGTATTCCTAGTTAAACCTTACATAAAAAAAATATAAATAGAATAAATTTAAACACTTCATTTATTCTATTTAGATGATTTGGTCTTTTTTGACTGGTATTAATAAAAGTTTTCTTTAATTGCCAGTTAATTTTTTATATAAATATGGATTACTAATTTATGTGATTTATTCTTTGTATATTTGTAAACAATTAATGACGATAAGTTTGTGTCAAACGTGTAATTGTAGTCATACAATGTGTGTAGCATTAGACGTACATGACAGAAACCAATCGTTTTTTCGGCTTTAAAAATCGTTGAGTTTTTCTGTTTGGGTTTAGGAGATATACTTTCTAGATTTAACTAATGAGAGAATTAAAAAAAAGTTTTGAATTTTTAAATGATTTAATAATATTAATTAGATATTTGGACATATACGAGAGTTTTAAAAGATTAGAAGAATATATAGTAATAAGAAATTTTACAATGATATATGCGTAATTATAAAGTTTTGCAAAGACGTATATAAAGTACTAAATTTTTTTAACAAATCATGAACAAAATTTAAAGGGTGAATTATAATTTTTGACCTTGTAATTATGCGTAAATTAAAGATCTAATCTTTTTTATGTTGAAATTACAATTATAATATACATGATTGGTCATTTGTCTTGTTTTAATCATTTGACCAATCATATGTTTAATAAATACATTTTTTCATATAATATTAAGTAACTGACTTTATTTTCTTATAAAATACATTCAATTACATTTATGATTTTCAACTTTTAACATTTCATATATTAAAAAAATTTAAAAACCCATAAACAAATTTTAGAAAGCCAGCTACAACCACCAATGAATCATCGGTCACCCTCTAAAAACTACCAAAAAAAACAATCAATTATTGTTTTGAAATCTACATCAGTGTCAAAAACTACAAATCGTTTACAACATTAAATACTACAGACCAAAACAAGATTCAAAATTTAATAAACATCGATTCCAGCGTCTAACATTTGATTTAAACTCGAAATGGAACCCAAATCTGAGCTTGAATAGAGATTTGTGTGCTTGAATACAGATATTAGGTTGAAACGTTTAAGATCTCCAAATCTGTGTGCTTGAATCTAGATGTGAGCTTGCAATTGTTCTTGGGCTTGAAATTGGACTTGAGCTTGGATCATAAGAAAACATGTGCAAAAGAAAATCTTATTTACACTTTCTATACCATCACATCAAACTAGGGGCGGATTTATGGGATTGGGGTTAAATGACCCCTATAATTTTTTTTTTTTTTTTTTGGTATTTTATAGTTACTTGAAAAATTTTCGATCCCGATAAATTTTAAAATTTGACCCTTATATTTTAATTATCTTTTATAAAATTTATATATAGAAAAACGTATAAACTTAATAGTTTGTTATCCATTAAATATTAAAAATATACATAAACCTGTGTATGAATTTGATAATTTATTAATCTTTCGAAGTCTGAAATTTTTTAAAAGACCACAAATATTCGTACTTTCGTAACGTTGTTAAATTCCGACCCCTATAAAAAAGTTTTCTGGATCCGCCACTGAATCAAACACACATCATCATACACTCTCTATCTTTCTCTACTTTTCTCTCTTCCTTCCTTGTATGATTTACATCCATCGTCTTCTATGTGTTTTTCTTCATTTTCACTTTCTAGCATATTTTCAATCATATTTCTAAACCTATACATTTTGTTTATAATTAGACCGAACTTTCAACCTTGAAATCATCTTCTATCACCTTTTATAACTATTGATTTGTAATAATCAAATTATATTAATCTTATTAAGCATTAACCTTCGGTTTGCATGTTTTTTCTTTCTTCCTTTTTAGATTGACCTAAATGATAAAACTCCACATCCACAATCATCATACAACAATGTTTCTCCACCAACAATAATACACCAATGTTTTGTTTTGTTTTTTTATTTTGGTTTGCAATTAAAAATTATTTTTATTTGACTCATGCTATGGTTAGTATTAACCGTTTTCAATTGGCCGGATATTAGTTCCATTAGTTGAGATCGAATTTCGACCAGATGCATACTCCTAACGCTGTGTTCTTTAAGAGGGAACAGGAGAGTAAAGAAAGAGAAGGGAGATAAACAAAAGAAAATGCAAAATCAAACATCTTTTTAGAGTTTTTAAAGAGAGAAAGGGAAGCAAAAGGAGGGCAATCCTTTTGATTTTCTATCTCCCAATTTTTGGAAGAAAGAATATGTGAGAGGAAGGAAAAGGAAGGTGTTAACCATCTATCAGATTCTTTCTCTTTCTGCTTTGTCTTGTTCAGTTTCCTTTTTTTAAATGAAAATTTTAGAGATCGTAACGTAAATGTTAATGACTTATTTAAGAAGACAATTAATCCAAAATGTTAATCACTTGTTTAACAAGACAATTGTATTTTCAACATAATCTAGAACTAAATGCAATTCCAATTTCTTATCGTAAACCAACCAACAACTCGCGCATAAACCCTCCCAAGAATCTGGGCTGGAGGCGCCCTGGTTTAAAGCGTTTCATTTCTTAATAATTTGATAATCACGAATAAAGCGTTGTTGCAGTACGGATGTTGTTCTGTTCGTTTTGGGAGATGGATTAACGACTAATAGCAAAGTCACTTGAAAAAACACAGAGAAAATCGGAGGATGAAGAAGAGCCTGCTGGAAGAAAGGAAATACTGCGACTCTGAGGAATTTTCACCCAAATATTACGGCATCTGCACCGCCGGAGGAATGCTCAGTGCCGTAGCAACACATCTTGCCATTATTCCTCTTCATGTCCTCATTCCTCAAAGTCAATATGCAGGTTTATCATTTTTATAGTTTTTAAATCTTACTTGTATTTAGGTTACTGAATTTCGCCTTCAGCATAACTCTGCTTGTTTATGATCCTCAAAATCAAATGTTCTCGACTATGATTAAGTTTTTCATGTGGGATTTTGTATATCATGATTTTGTAAATTTGAATTTCAGCTTTGTTGCTTATGATCCTCAAATGTTTTTTTTTTCGGAATTATTGCCTTTGAATTTTGTTCCTATGGGATTTTGTGATTGGTGTTCCATTTCGATCCCATGAGGGTTTTGCTATATTTCAACCAATGGATATGTTGCTCTTGAATACGGAATTCGGATGATTTTTTATTTTTTTTTGAACGACAACATATTATCACGAGCATTACCACTCTATTACAAGAGGATGGGCTTTCGGCTTTCAGGAGAGGCTGGGCCGGAAAATTCTTTGGATACGGTATTCAAGGCGCTTGCCGATTCGGTCTGTATGAGTACTTCAAGAAAGTTTACTCAAATACTTTTACTGACCGGAACAAAAGTCTAGTTTTTTTCTTCAGCAGTGCATCTGCCGAAGTGATTGCTAATGTGCTCTTTGTCCTTTTGAGGCCATCAAAGTTCGTGTTCAATCTCAACCCCGGTTTGCAAAGGGTCTTGGAGATGGTTTTCCTAAGCTGTATGCATCGGAAGGTCTCCGTGGGTACTCATTTTATATCCCTCTTTCGTAATTATAAACAAGCGGTGCTCATATCATTTATTCATTGTAGACTGAAGGAACATCATAAAAATTCTTTTTGCAGCTCATACAAAGGGCTTATTCCACTTTGGGGTAGAAACTTACCATGTTATTTTATGACCAATATGATCGAAGTGAGTAGAGGATTTTTCTTGAATGGCCAAGTCTTAATGTTTTTATTTGCATGTTTTGGGCAGTCACTATGATCATGTTTTCTACTTTCGAGCACTCTGGATTTTCTTTATCGTAATGCCATTCAAAGGAGAAAGGAAGATTGTTCGACCATATAACAACTTGGGGTTACATGTTTAGCTGGATATGCTGCTGGATCTATCGGAAGGACAATATTGTAGGGCTGGCAATGGATTGGTTTCGGTCCAAATCCGATCCAATCCAAATCCATTTATATACCTCATGGATCAATAAAGTCAATCCAACGATCCATTTAACGATCCAATAAAAATGATCCACTCAGATGGATCAATAAACAGATCAGTCCATGATCCGTCTGGGTCGATCCATTTAACAAAAAAAAAAAACAATTTTACATAATTTTTTTCACAATTATATTATTATTATTATTATTATATATATATATATATATATATATATGACTAACATTACGATACTACCCTACCCCACCCTACCCTACCCTACCCTACCTTCCTATCTACCCTACCCCTACCCTACCACTGCTTACCCTATCCACCCACCTACCTCCTACCCATCCTACCCCTACCTACCCTACCCTAACCCTACCCGCTTACCCCCCACCGCTACCCCACCTTACCTCTTACCCCCTATCCACCCACCTATCCTACCCCTTACCCTGCCCTGCCCTACCCTACCTTCCTATCTACCCTACCCCTACCCTACCACTGCTTACCCTATCCACCCACCTACCTCCTACCCATCCTACCCTAACCCTACCCGCTTACCCCCCACCGCTACCCCACCTTACCTCTTACCCCCTATCCACCCACCTATCCTACCCCTTACCCTGCCCTACCCTACCCTACCTTCCTATCTACCCTACCCCTACCCTACCACTGCTTACCCTATCCACCCACCTACCTCCTACCCATCCTACCCCTACCTACCCTACCCTAACCCTACCCGCTTACCCCCCACCGCTACCCCACCTGGACCTCTTACCCCCATCCACCCACCTATTCCTTACCCTTACCTGCCCTGCCCTACCCTACCTTCCTATCTACCCTACCCCCTACCCTACCACTGGCTTACCCTATCCACCCACCTACCTCTCTACCCATCCTTACCCTAACCCTACCCGCTTACCCCCCACCGCTTACCCGCACCTTACCTCTTACCCCCTATCACCCACCTATTCCACCCCTTACCCTGCCCTTACCTACCCTTACCTTCCTATCTTACCCTTACCCTACCCTACCATGCTTACCTATCCTACCCCTACCTACCCTACCCTAACCCTACCCGCTTACCCCCCACCGCTACCCCACCTTACCTCTTACCCCCTATCCACCCACCTATCCTACCCCTTACCCTGCCCTACCCTACCCTACCCTACCTTCCTATCTACCCTACCCCTACCCTACCACTGGCTTACCCTTCGCACCCACCTACCCTCCTACCCATCCTTACCCTAAAACACCTACCCGCTTACCCCCCACCCGCTTACCCCACCTTACCTCTTTACCCCTATCCACCCACCTATTCCTACCCCTATACCCTGCCTACCTTACGTCCTACCTTCCTATTCTACCCTACCCCTACCCTAACACTGCCTGACCCTATCCACCCACTACCTCCTACCCATCCTACCCCTACTACCCTAAACCTTAAACCCTACCCGCTTACCCCCCAACCGCTACCCCACCTTACCTCTTACCCCCTATCCACCCACCTATCCTACCCCTTACCCTGCCCCTACCCTTACCCTATCTACCGCTACCCCACCCTGCCCTACCCCCTACCTACCTACTACCTTACCCCTACCCCTACACCTACCCTACCCTATCCTTAGCTACCCCATACCTTACCCCTATCCTACCCTACTCCCTACCTACTACCTTACCCCTACCTACCCTACCATATCCCCTACCTACCTACCCTACCCTATCCTTACCCTACCCGTCCCTAAACAACCCTACTCTACCCTACCCTACCCCTAACCCTACCTACACTACCCCCTACCTACTACCTTAACCCTACCTACCCTACCCTACCCCTACCCCCTACCTACCCTACACCTACCCTACCCTACACCTACCTACCCTACCTACTACCTTACCCCTACCTACCCTACCCTACCTCCTACCTACTACCTTAACCCTACGTACCTACCCTACCTACTACCTTAACCCTACCTTATATATACCCTATCCACCCACCGCTATCCCACCTATCTTACCTTCTACCCTACCCTACCCTAACCCCCTACCTACCCTACTCCCACACTACCCCTACCCTATAGTGGGGTAGCGGTGGGGTGGATAGGGTAAGCGTTGTAGTAGGTAGGTGGGTGGATAGGGGTTAGGTAGGGGGTAGGGTAGGGTAGAAGGTGGGGTACGGGTGTGGTAGGTTAGGGTGTAGGGTAGGATGTAAGGTTGTGGGGTAGCGGTGGAGGGGTAGGTAGGTAAGGTAAGGTAGGGGTAGGGTAGGGTAGGGTAGGTAACCCGGGGTAGGGTAGGGTAGGGGGCAGGTAGAGGGTAGGGTAGGTAGGGGGTAGGGATTAGGGTAGGTAAGGGGGTAGGGTAGGTAGGGGTGGGGTAGGTAGGAGGTAAGGTAGGTGGGGTGGAATAGGGTGAAGCGGGGGGTAGGTAAGGCGTGGTAGGAGTGGGTGGGTAGGGTAGGGTAGGTAGGAGGAAAGATGGTTGGAGAAGGATAGGGGGTAGGGTAGGATGGTACATGGCTGAAAATTGAAAAATTAAATGGGTCAATCTAGATCATGATCCATCTGTCAAAATAATTGGATCATAGATCAGATCATGATCCATTGGCTAATGGATCAAATCCATGATCCACTTAATTGGATCAGTGATCTGTTGGATCATGATCCAAATCCAATCCAATCCATCCATTGACAGCCCTACAATATTGTTGCTTTGTTTTATAACAGAAAGGGCAGCAGTCTGAAGATGGTAATGGTTGTTCTTTTAGATAGTTCGATTATTTTTTCATGGGGTCATGAGTTGGTTGTTACTTGAACTGTGTACAGGTTGTGAAGAAAATAGGCTTCGGAGCTTAATCACAAGAAGTCTTCCTATCAGGATCATGCTTGTCGGGCCTGTTGTGACTTTACAGTGGCTATTCTACGACAGCATCAAGGTGTTAAATGGCTTGTAAGTGCAAACTTCTATCTTATGTTCTACGAGCATGAGAGATGATGATGCTACTCATGCTAGTAGGTTTAGTCGAGAAAGGTTCGTTCTTTAGATCGAAATCTAGATAAAACGGAGAAACGTGGTAACATGGCTTGGTTCGTTTTTTTTATCATTCATCGTTTCCATTTGTCAATCGCCATTTACTAAATATTTTAGCGAAAGGAGCTATAAAATAATGAATAGAGGATGGACGAAAGTAATCAAAGCGGCTACTAGAATACAGTCATGAAATAAGTTAGCGAAAATTTGATTCATCTTGGGTCAATGAAACTATAAGAGTGAGTAATCATCAAGAATTTTGTAAATATTTGAAACTAACTTGATTTTGAATGTTAATGACTGCAGACCAACAAGTGGGCACATTAACACCGACGTAGGAGCTACTGGAGCCAAGATTCAAGTTGCTCAATGAAACTCTTTGAGTTAGTGCTTGTGTGCCAAACAGAACGATGGTTCAGGTTATGCTCAAGAACCATATGTTTGCCCATACTAGGAAATGTGGTTTCCTTAGTTTTATGTGTTATGGCTTCTCCAAATAAGTTGATTACTTGACTCTAGCGTAGAAGCGTAGCAATTAGATTCAGGTTCAGCATGATCTAAATATCTTAAAGAACACCCCGCACCGAAGTATTTGTTATGTTCAAGAGACAGCAATTAAGTATGATTCTGACAAGTGTTGTTGGCAAACACCAACGTTTTCAATCTTGTAAATTTCCTTATCTTTACTTTTTAAATGAATGTTATTTTGCTACTTGAATGCTAGTTTCGGTTGTCTGAGAAATTTCAAACCAAGGTATCGTTGAGCTTCCCCAACATATGTATAGTTTTGCTTACCAAATCCTTCTGTTGATTTAGCTTACAAGTAACTTTCCCGACCATCTATTTGGTTAATAGACCATCAAAGTAATTATTCTAGACAAATTAAAAATTTTGCATGCTAAAACTACACATTTTTTTTTGTTTAAGAAGATTATGCATTTTTTCTTACATGTTATAATATCCTTTTTATTTCAAAAAGATAATTACAGCATCATCAAGGCATTTGTTTGATGCCTACAACAACCGAACAAATCGGTTTGCCATAGAAATAGAATGATAGAGTTCTAGTGATGGGATGGTTTTGATGGCTAAGAGGCTTTAATTGACATGGGCCAACCCAATCCTCACCAACACATGGTAGTGCAACTGAGAAGCCCGACAAATGTTGGAATAATAAATTTCTCATGTCCCCTAACAGATTTTCATATCAGACGAGCATTTTTATAAGTTTCTTATATAATTATTATTTTTGTATATATAACGTGACTGTAAATATATTTGATATCACAGGACTACGTCTATATTTACCAACATAGAAGTACACCAAATATAGTTCTAGTTATTCAAATTTTAAGCTAACTTATAAGGATAAAAATCACTACATCAACCGTAATTATTTCCTGCTTTTCGTGGTAATAGAAAAATAACAAATACTTGAACAAAAAAAGATGTGTGTTGTATTCATAAGAAAATAAAAAAGATGATACATTATTATACGTTGTTTATAGATTTACAACAAATAAATGAAATAAACGATCACTTTGCGTCTTATGAAAAAGAAGGATTTACATGTGTATATAAAAATTTTATACAGTGACTCATTGATCACTTGATGTAGTTTTTTCAAGATAAATAATAAATAAACAAGATTTTAATTTTATATAAAGCAGGATATCAAGAGAATGAGAAGAAGCATACTTGAAGAATCAGTTTGAGACCCATCATGGACATAGGTTTGATCCAGCCTAGGACAGCTCAGTATCACCTGAATTTAGATAAAAGCAATCACATGTGAGAATCCCTATGTAGTAAGTAGTTCCAAAACCAATACTTATTTATGGTACCCCCTAATATTCTTCACAATTCACATGTTCACAACCTTCCTAGTTACTTCCCACTTCCTCCCTATATCTTTTGCAAGTGACAAAACAACTACTAGCAATTTATTTAGTTGCCCTAACATATATACAATAATTTTTGTTCATATAAGGATTAGAATCAGATTTACTTTTTAATGTTGTCAGTAAACGTTGATGAAAATAGCTGATATTGTCAACTCTTTAAGACTTGCTTCGCGATAAATTGTTACTGTTGAGATAGTAACATTTTATCAATCTCTAATTAACCATTTAATCAATTATGTTAAAGTCAAGTACATAACAGAATATATGAAAGGATAAGACAACAAAGTTTCTATCTATCGCATACACAATGTTTATAGGAAGTATTGCACAGAAAATGGTTCGAGAATACTTACCTCTGTACTTGATGAATTGTAGAGAATTAGACAGTGGTCAAGTATGCTCATTTAATTGGATTTCATATCCATTTAAACATTTGAGTTTGTTCGTTTTCCTAGTTGTCAAAGTACATTTAGAAGTTGAAATAATATTTTCCTTGGCTCCTTGTGACCTTAGAAAGCACTCTTTAAGTCCTATATTATACAACATTGTTACATTTCATTTTTTCTATTACAAAAGTTTCAAGCTAAATTTACACATTTCCCTGTTATCAGCATTATGTATGATAGATTATTTTCTATTTTATCATTGACAAAGAAAATTTAAAACCTGGAACTAACAGAATAACAGTCAAACTGTTCTTTTATCCAATCAAACGTCACAAAAAAAATGGCCATAAAAATCAAACTGTGTACTATGACTAAGGGAGGAGCCAGCGATTAGCATTTAGCAGCTTTAGACGAGTTCAGCATCTACACAAATATCTTCAATGTTTTCACTGCCTAGGAATCAAATTCTTTTTAAAAATCCCCCAAAAAACCAACTATTTGTTGCATGCAGCATACCATTTACACATCTTCATAATTCATGTTGCATGCGTCTGGCTTATCCTCACAGTTCTAACCACGACAAGCTGAGCTAACAGTGGCAAGCAGGTGCAGAATCTAGCTACTTAAAGATAATAAAGACGGATTATGAGAACCAGACATAAGGACTTACATGGAAACTTGTTGAAGCTAGTGCAAATTAGGTGTTCACATACTCAACATGATTCGCCTGTGTTTGTTGTACATTGGAAAAAAAATTCTGAACCCAAGATTTCTTCTTTTTCACTGGTTGGACCTTCACATCCTTCATCTGATGGAGTTCATTCATGTACAGGACAACAGCCTGAAGACCATAAAGCATGTTAAATTAGTCATGAAATTGAAGCTATCGGAAAATTCTAATTCTACAAAAATGAAAATAGGAAATAACCTGAGCGCCTTTGTCAAGAACGTCTGGTGGTGGTACTTCGAAAGGATTCCCTTCAGCTTTCAAGATTCCTAACTTTAATAGCATTCTGAAAGAGTCTGGAAGGACTCTTATTTGGTTGTTGCTCATATCCAACTCTTCCAAATTCTCAAGGTTCCCAATGGACCTAGGCAGGGCTCTAAGGTCAGCAAAGTTATTGCTGATGTTGAGTTTTACGAGGGCAGTAGCGAAACACAAGCTCTCAGGCACTGACTCGAGTTCATTAAAACTTACATTAAGCTCCTTTAAACTTGTCAGGGATGACATGGTCGTTGGCAACCTGCCGATGTTATTGTATCGAACAGAGAGGATTTCCAAGGCCTCAAGTTTTCCTACAGCTTCTGGAAGTGCTTTAAGCTTGTTGTAGTCTGCATGAAGCTCTTTCAGTGATACACAATGACCAATAATATGTGGGATTTCTTCAATATTATTTGTCTCGATGTTCAGTTTTTGCAGATTGACAAGTGAACCAACGGACTCAGGAAGCACTGAGAGGTTGTTTGAGCTCAAATCAAGCTCTTGAAGACAGACCAGTCTATTAAAGGTAGAAGAGAGAGATGTCAACTGGTTTCCCCGTAGGTCAAGATAGACTAAACTGAGAAGATCCCCGAAAGATTCTGGGAGCTCAACAATTTTGTTAGAATGTAAATCTAGTTTTGTCAATGATGAAAGGCCTGAGATGGAAGATGGTAATGTAAGGAGCCGATTTTCTGATAGATCCAGTGTGATCAAACTGGATAACTTGCCTACTGAATCAGGAAGCCATTCAATTTCCTCCATTAATTTATTCCGAAGATTGAGATCTTTAGTTCCTTTCTTTGAAGATACTTCGATCAGAGTAGCAAGCTTCATAAGATTCAATTTTGCATTATCTTGGCCTACAAAATGAAATTATCATGTCAGTCAAAGTAAAATTGTTACTTATCAGAAAAGAAAGTCGTCACCAATTGAAGAAGGTAAGAAACCAAATCAAAACTTACTGGAAGTTGTGGCAGGTTTTAGAGTGGAATCCACGATCTGGGGCCTTGGAACATTACTTGATTGAAGCCCTCCTCTTATCCCATCGCCATTGAATATTGCCTTGGACTTCTTCACATAGCTATCATCTCTAGTGAACAACTCTGAAGTTTTGACAGGCTCTTTGTCATGATACAAACTAGAAATTGGTTTTGCAGTCACACTCACGGTACTTGGTGAAGCGTAACTAAAATTTGAAGTGGAAAATGAAGACAAAGAAGTGCTGGAAGTTGACGCAGCTTGTTGGGTACTATTGACCGGACCACAACAACTGGAAGCTCTCTGAATCATTTCATCAAACAACTGGTGGTAGTTTTCAAGATCCAGCAATTTAATCGCTTCCCTCTTTTGTTCTTCACTCTGGAAACGGATTAAATTCTTCTGCATCGCTACCAAGACAGAGAAGAGTTCTTCAGGAACGTCTTTTAGCTTCTTTTGCCTAGCTATGGCTTCAATCCTAGCTTGTTCTTCTGCTTCCAAGTTTAAGATTAGTATTTTCGCACCCTCAACATCATCAATTTCAGGTCGTGGAGGAAGCGACCTGTGAATTCTCATTATCTCTTCCAACACTTCATCTACTGATTTAGCAGCCGATTCCATTCCTTCAAAAAATCCAAAATAAATTTTAAAAAAATATCCTACACAAAAGTAACTAAAATCCAAAGCGTATATCTAAATTACAAAATCTAATATAAATTTTCTCACCGGAGACAAAGAAGCAATTACACAAAATCAGCAAAGTGCACCCAAGTTTTGACGTTAGAACTTCACAGCAATGTTCTTAAAGCTGGTCGCTTCGTCTAGAAACAAAAGGCATCACGTAAACAAACTGAAATCGCCGTCGGCTAGCTTCTAGAACAATCGGCGTTGACAAAGTGCCAGTTCGCTTCTACTAAAGAAACACATTATAAATTTATGTGATAATTGCATTGGAATCTGATTAACTGAAGAGATACTTGAATACAACAGAATAATTTGAAAAGCAAATCAAGCAGCGCACCGCCCACAGATCCTGAATATTATAATAATAATTAAAACTTGTTTGGAGATTCAGATAGGAATATCAGTGATTTGAATCATCATCAATTCATAAGAATTAAGAAGTTAGATTGACTGTGTGGAAAGGAATTCAAATCTTAGGAAAAGGAAACAAACGATCAATTCATTCATATTCATAGAATCATAGGAGTGAAGTTGAATTGACCCTGGTATGGTGTCCTCTTCAGTGGAATTGGAATTGGAATAGGAATAGGATCAGCAAATAAATAAATATTCGAATAAAATTGGTGGAATTGTAATGGATGATGGCCGATGGGGGCGGCGGCTACTACGTGTAAGTGTAATGATAAGGTAATGAAATGTACTATGCCTGTGTTTGGCAAATACTCATATTTTTTTATTTTTCAAAAGGCCGAGCTCAAAACTTCTGTTTGGTTGACACGAACTTAAGTTTTTGACTTGGATTTTAAAAACAGTCAAAAGCTCTTTTACGAGAAGTTACTTGAAGTAGTTTCCAAAACGAAATTAAGCTTTTGATTAAACAATATTATTTTTTTACCTTCCAAATAAATATAAACCATAACTTTTAATTAATATCAATGTCTTTTTGTGTTATTTGATACTAAAAGCTACAACTACTTTTACCAATCAAATTGTTAACAACAAAAAACTACAGATCCAAAAAATTTTGTTCCTCCAGCTCAAAACTCTAGTTAGTCATACCAAACATACCCTATGTAATGAGCAGAAGTCCTTGTTACCTTCGACTTAGGTTGTGTGTGGTTCGGCGTAATGAAATAATAAAGGAATAGAATGAACCATGTAATGAAATGGACGAGGTAATGGAATTAGTTATTACCATCCATTGTTACGTTTGGCTTATTAGGATAAAATAAGTTAGTATTACTTTTAGTTGTTTGTTAGATACGAATATATAATAGGAATGGAATGGAAAGAATTTAATTAATAATAAAATATTTATATATAACTATAATTCTAAAAGTATTCTCCAAAATGAAATTATACATTTAATCAGAATAATAATATTGAATAATAACTGATTATTGTATCACTATAAAAAAAATTAAAGAATTAAGTATAAATATTTTTGAAAAGCTTAAGAGTTAAGTGCATTAAAGTTATTATATGTAACAAGATTTACCATTTTTATAATATTTATAAAAATAACTTTATGAAATTTTTATATTTAGATGATATATATGTGTGAAAAACATCAAAGTTAAATGCATTATATTATTAATGTAATAAAGGCATTATAATATTAAATGCAATATGTGTAATCAAACAAATTTACAATAATAATGGTACATATTTTATATTTAAGATTTTTGAAATATAAAAATAACATAATGAAATTTAAGAGTATAATTATTTTGTTGTTTTTCAATACTAAAAAAGAAAAGCAAAATATTTTTAATTCCATTTCATGAGGCTCTTTCCTTTTGGAATGAAAATGAGTGAATCAAAAGGAATAACATTATTTTCAAATCGTCTCTGGTTTTCTAGCTTTTGTTAATGACTAAAAACATGAATGGTTGTAACATGTCATTTTTCTAAAATACTTAATGGAATCTGTAACTTTTAATTGATATAGTTTAATAAAACTAGTTTTAAAGTACTTCATAGATACATAGATATGATAAATTAGATTTGCTGATCTATCTTAAACAGCTAATATTTGGTTTAGATTAAAATTTTACTTTATTTTAAAATTTTAAAATAATTAATCGTATTCATCATTTTTGATGAAACATGAGAGCAACATGTGAGAATCTAGTGTTCTTAATTATCAAGTATATAGATTATAAAAGATAAATATGATTTAAACTAATTTAATATTGATGATACAATTTTAAGTATTCTTTAACGACAACAGTTTTATTACAAGAAGGCCTCAAGCAAGATTTGAGATTGCTAGAAGCAAAATCAACAATTTATTACAAGAAACAATCGCTGGGATAGACAAATACAATGAATTAAAATGAAGACACCAAAAGACAATCATATAACCAATTACGCCAATTTAATTTCATACTAAGCTTTCTCCTATAGTTTATCCTAAAAAAATAGTCATTCTACGTCAAACAAAATAAATTAGAGGTCACCTGAGAGTTAGACCATAAGATTTTTAATTTTCTAAACTTCCATAAAACCCAACGCTAAAAGTAAAAAATTGAGGCGAAGAAAGCTTATCTAAAACTATGGAACTTTAAGATTTAAAATTTAAATGTAAAACGTAAATTTATAATCTTATAAATTAATAATTAATATGTAGTTTATCTATGATTAATAATTTTTAATTATGATTAATGTTATAAATCATGAGTAACAGTAAAAAAACTATAAAATGAAAATAAGGTTAAGAAATCAAATCATCATCGCTATAGATTTGTAAAATTATAATCTTTTTATAAGGATAATTGCATAAAAAACCTTAAAGTTGGACCACTTTTGTGATCAAAACCTCTTTACCATTTTCTGTTGTAAAAAAATCTCTAACCGGTAAAATATTTTGAAATTAGGACTTGACCGGTTATAATAGGTTGCTATGCTTACATGGCACACACATGACGACCACATGGCAAACCCGACTTACGTGGCGCCTACGTGACACCACATGTATAATTCTTAAACTGAATTTTTGCATAAAAAACCCTGAAATTGGTGACTTTTTCGATTAAAACTTTAACTATCTTTTTGTCACCTCTAACCAACAATAATATTTATCTTTTCTCTTTTTCTCTGCCTTCGGGAACTCCGGTTACTCTATCTCCTCTTTATGTTCAGTGTTGTTTATTGTATGTATGTATGCTCGATTAACTTTTGTCGTTTAATCTTGAATTTTAACTTCAATTGTGTCGATGGAATCAATTTCATTTTGTGTTCACGAGTTGCATTTTTAGGTTCAGCTTTATGTTCAATTTCATTTATTTATATTCCATTTTAGCATCTGAATATGATCAGCCAGAGCAGTGAGGTTCGCTAGCCTAGAGGGTGGAGGTTTCATTGGGAAACGAATTCTTTGTTTGATAAATAAAAGTTTAATAAATATCCATATAATCAAAATGCAATCAGTGAAGAGTCAATTTTAATTATTTTTGTTGATTGGAGGTTTTTTACCAAATTAAAAATGATTTGGGGTTTTAATTGATAAAACTAAACAAGTTGGAGGTTTTTTATGCAAAAGTGTATTTAAAAGTTTTACACGTCATCAAGTTGCAACTGGCTAAACCGGTTGCAAGTCAGATTTTTTGAAAAAAGCCCAAATTTACAAAGTTTTAACCGGTTAGAGGTTTTTATGCAATAAAAAATGGTTGGAGGTTTTAATCACAAAAATGGTCCAACTTAAAGGTTTTTTGCGCAATTTTCCCCTTTATATATATATATATATATATATATATATATATATATATATATATATATATATATATATATATATATATATATATATAGAGATGGGATCATTGCAGAACCTAAATTTAGTGTAGAACTGTAGAACCAATATCGTCCATAGATTAGAATAATCTAATGGTCTTGATTAAAAGAGTTAAGTTTGGAATTAGTGAAAAAAAGATTGGTAATAGTGATATTTTAATTCTTGGAGGGATAAAAAAGGAAAAGATTGGAAATAGCAAAAAGATTGACATTAGCAAAGTAAATATCTTTTTTCTTTAAATTAAAATAACATTAATATTATTAATTTTTAAATCAAAAAAATTATACCATAAAAACGAGAATTTTATACTCTTTAAAACGAGACCGGTCATGATATATTTTTTTCGAAAAAATTTTACGTGTTTATTTTTCGTAAAAAAAAATTACTCAGACCACGATGCAATATATCATGGTGAGATAATGAGATCATTCGATATCGAATGAACACTTTGATATCGTATATTTAACGTCAATGCAACACTGCATATACGCTCATTATTAACAGAGCTAAAATAATAGTCACAATTAGTAGTCAAAGTTGGTGGATTTAACGAGAACGGTTATGATATATATTTTTTATTTTTCGTAAAAAAAATTTTACCCAGACCACGATGCAATATATCATGGTGAGATCATGAGATCATTCGATATCGAATGAACACTTTGATATCGTATATTTAACGTCAATGCAACATTGCATATACGTTCATTACTAACAGAGCCAAAATAATAGTCACAATTAGTAGTCAAAGTTGGTGGATTTAACGAGAACGGTTATGATATATACTTTTTTATTTTTCGTAAAAAAAATTTTACCCAGACCACGATGCAATATATCATGGTGAGATCATGAGATCATTCGATATCGAATGAACACTTTGATACCGTATATTTAACGTCGATGCAACACTGCATATACGTTCATTATTAACAGAGATAAATAATAGTCAAAATTAGTAGTCAAAGTTGGTGGATTTAACGAGAACGGTCATGAATATATTTTTTTGAAAAAAAATTTACGTGTTTATTTTTCGTAAATTTTTTTTACCCATACGACCATTCGATGTCGAATGAACACTTTGATATCGTATATTTAACGTCGATGCAACACTGCATGTCCATTATATATTAAAAGAGTAAAAAAAAAAGTCAAAGTGGACAGTCAAACTTGGTAGGCTGCTACTAATTCATTGTTAATTGTATAATTACCATCTTATCCCTAGTGTTATATTATAATCTAATGGTTTAGATTGGTTCTATGGTTCTGCACTAAATTAAGGTTCTGCAATGATCCCAACCCTATATATATATATATATATATATATATATATATATATATATATATATATATATATATATATATATATATATATATATATATATATATATATATATTTAACGATTGATATTTCACGTCAAACCTTAATTTAAACATAATTTAAAAAATCATCATTATAAAGAATAGATCTTTTGTTACATTTCAAATATGGTACATCTTACTATCGTTTGATACATCTTTGATAATATTTATTGTTTATTCATTATAGATCTTTTGTTAACATTTCTTTTAATCAACTTAATTTAATCTTTTTTTTAAGTGAAATAAGAAAATTGGCCATGTTTTAATGAAAAACAATGGTTTTAGGAAAATATGTTCATTTGCATGTTATTTTAAAGAAAATTTCATTTTCAAAATTTATAACTGAAATGTTGAAAACAACTTCAACTTATTTTCAACAATTTTCAAATTTAAATGAAAACATAGAGTTTTTAAAATTTCAAAATCATGTTTAGAGTGTATGTTTTGATATTCATTTTCACCTCCCATTCATCCCATCGTCCTTCCAGACATGAAAGGGGCTGCGTGAAACTCTTCCTTTCCTTTCCGTCTTCATCATCGTGAAACCACCGTCATTGTGAAGCAATCTGATATCGTATTTGAACATATTCTGATTTTCATTAATTCCAAAACTGAAAACTCAAATTAGTACCCGAACAACATATATTCAAAATTCACTTGTTTTGGGGAAAAGTAAATTTAAAAACATTTTTTTTAAAATTAAAATTGAAAACTAATAAAATTTTCGTCAACTAACATGGTCCTAGTTTTCTGTTGGTTTTTCAGGATTATCCCCCTAAAAAAATTGTAAATATGATAATATAGTAATTATTTTAATGTATTCCTAAAGGCTTTAATATATCCGTTTTTTCAATTTTTAAAAACCTAGTTTACTAAGTATATCCGTACTCTAATAGTCAAAAGAAAAAAATATATTAACTTGAAGACTTTTCTAGAAAAAAAAAATATCAAGGGACGAAAACACAAAAATATTGAGAATGTGGTAGTTTTTTTCATAATAAACTCTTTTGTTTTTATATAAATAATTTTTAGGATTCTTATAAGAAATACATGTTTTCATTTTCTTAAGGTTTAGCCTCTCTATGTTATTTTTTATCAAGAAAATTCTTAAGCTGCTTTTTTTTTTTTAAGTTACGGAAGTTTACATAAGATAATCCAATTTTTTTTGTTTTTCCGAAACCCAGTTAATCTATTTTAACCGGGTTATAATAGATAAATTTCTAAAAAACCATAAAAAATAAATAATTTAAGAATATTATTAGTAAAAGATAACAATGAGAAACTAAACCATAAAAAATAAAGAACACGTTGATTTTTATATAAGAAACCCTAATTTTTATTAGAAAGGTTCACATAATACATGAGATTAATAAACTAGCGTGTGATAAACAAGTTAATGAAATAGTTTTGTAATAAAATATCTTAACTTTTACAATAATCTAAAATTATCATTTACCTTTAAATGTAAAAATTATTACATGAAAACTAATATAAAATTCAAAATATTGTTTCTCACACTTTTGAAAACTTTATTAAATATCATTGTGTGTTTTAAAACTTGAGGTAAATTTTGCATTTCTTAATTTTGTTGTAAAAGAGAATAAAAAGAAATTAAACACAATCACTTACCAAAAAAAAAAACCTTAAAACTTAAAACAGAAAAATTTAATGCTTACAAAATACGAACTGAATAACCACCAGTTTGAGATTCAGCAACAGTGCAACTAATAAATGTAAAAATTAAGTAAAAGAAGATTTAGAATCCCATAAAAACCTCCACATGTTCTTGCCATGTCATGTATACTCATGAAATGAAAGTATGAACCAGAGCAGGGGTATAACTGGCAATATATTAAAAAAAATGATCAGCCTGCTTTGCAACACTAAACAAGTTCCCACACCTGATACTCTTATCCGAAAAGCGACAGGATCCGAGCAGTCTATCTCCAAGGCATATTAGCCATGCCTTGTGGATTGCTGTTATGACTCTGGCCAAGAGGGCTTCCGAGCACCCCGCCTGAAGACTCGCTCAGGCTTCCACCTGCTGATGCTCCAGAACCGTGATTTGCCTGAGCATTTACGACTTCTGCTTCGTTACCACCTCTTGCTTTCGACTGTTTCTGGCTTGCTGGAATAAAACTACCAACAATCACCTGCAAAAACCAAGTAATGCATAATGTCTCAAAAGACACAAAGTGTATGTATATATTGGGAACACGAAAAGGGCAAAGGCAAACCTGAACTGGTGATGCAGCCGTTAGAAGCCCAGCCACATTGCCGCCCAATACACGACCATCTGGCCCAGACAGTGTCACACTTAACCCACCTGTTCTACTACGTTGACCGTCATTCTCAGACACCATAAATGAACCAGAAAGGGAAATGATCTCAAATCGTCCCTGCAACAATCAATTTACAAGTGTCGTTTATGCACCGAAAATTGATGAGGATTTCAATGTATTTTCTAGAAAGGGTTTTAAAATGCCAGCACAGACCTCATAGGTGACAGTTCCACCAGAAGTTGTCATTTGCTGAAGTGTCACATTAGATATTGCACCGCTGGCTGATAAAATGCACAGAGCTCTTGTGCTATTTTGAGAGAACCATACGAGTTTTGCCAAAACATCCTGTATACAAAAAGATTTATGAATATAGGTCGATTTTCAATACTGGATAGGACTAATCATGTGAGTTGAACAAAAATCAACCATTTAAAGGTTTCCCAGTTTTCTCATTCTACCAGTATAAAATACCCAAATCTCTAAATTCATTACCGGATTCAAATGTAACGGGCTGGGGTCTGAGATATGTAAGATGGCCAGGGTGAACCATACGAGAAATCATGCATTAAAAAGACTCGGCACGAAAGGCGAAAGAATAGTTCGTTTTGTGCCCATCACATAGGATCCTGGGAAATATCATGCATTAAAATGAAACGGGCTGGTGTCTGAGATATGTTAGATTTCCAGAATTTTGTGTGGGATCCTTGGATGAGTTGGTTTTGTCTGGTTTTTCTAGTTTCTCGGTACTCTTTCCCTGGGTAACCCATTTACCCAAAAAAAAAAAAAAACAAAGACTCAGCACGAAGGGAGACACAACAATGCGGTAAATTGATTGTTTGCTTTACGAAGACTTGCTAAGGGAACTCACAGGGAAGCTGTTGTGAAAAAATATACATCAAGTTAGTATACAATATAATCAGTGACGGCAATGATGTAGTCAGATTTCTAAACATATCATCCGTTTCTGTGAAGAAGCAACATAGATACACAGTGTCAAGTCATTTAAAACATCTAATGCCATTTCTTTTGGAAAATTCAACACAATTGCTCCTTGGATGGTGGTTATTCAAAAATTCATCAAACTTGTTAGATATCATGCAAAAATAAGCAAAATGTCACCAAGGAGTGTGTGAATCCAGGTGCAAGCAGCCCGGTAAGTCAATAACTTTTTTGTGATCAATCTTTTTGCAAAACGCAGAGAAATGCTGCATGAGTTCATTGGTTGTATATATAAGACAAGGTCATGTCAAGAGCTATTGGGTGTCGACACCAATCTGCAACCCGAAAATGTAACGACTAACGACCAATTACAGTGAAGAAACAGATTAGGATCACAGACACACCTCTCCAGTTTGCACATCAAGAATATGTGGCATGAATCCTGCTCCTGGTGAACCTGAAAATGATTTTTACAGAAGCAATAATCCAGTGAAACTATACGAAAACAATTGATAACCAATTCTAACTTGTAACCATAATAGAAAAAACAAAAGATGAAATGTGCCACATCAAGAAGCTTATAAGTTTCTCCTGAAAACCGTTAAAAGCAGATCTTTTTAAAGAATTGACCAAAACCAGATGACAAAAGACATAAATGCAATTTAGTCAAGAGATATTACTGCCTTGCTAGTGCCTAGTTACTACTGTTAAATCATCAACTCACACAAGATAACAAAGAATGCTGTGCGAAAATTATGATAGTTTCCAGTCACGTCTATGTATCAAAAATATTAACGTTTGGCATTCGGCCTTAATTGCAAAACTTCATCTAGTTACAGTATGCTTTAAACCTATGTCTTCAAAATTCCATCGTAAATGCATATTTACCTTTAAACCTAAATGCATATTTACCACTCGTTTCTATGCATTCATATTTTGAAGAGAAGCGTAACTATGAAGCATATTTACCTTTAACCCTAAATCACAAGAGAATTGAATGTATAATAAATTCTTTAGGCAAGTCACGATATTAAAGTGATTTTCTTTTTTCCTATTTTGTGGCCATGCACAATACTCAAAATCAAAAGAATTGAACGCTATTAATAGATGGGACGCCGCATCGTATGGACATTGATAGAGATTTGAATCTCATTGATTCGACTAAGATTTGAACATTAGCATAGCAATAGATATTTCAACAATACTGCATAAAGTTAAAAGTCTTGAATTAAAGATATTATATGAAAGGTCCAGTGTAGCCCCATCCTCTGCGGATATTTTAATTTAAAAAAATGATAGCATACATTTTGTCAAAGGAAAGAGTAACATTTCTATACGGGTAGACGACAAATCCCCTTAAAGAAAAAGCATTTCTTATGTTACGTAAGACGGCTGTTATAATCAAATATTTCAAACTCTTAAACCCAGTAACGTTACTATATTATTATAAGTGAAAACAAGTTGATGGACGCAAAGATGCAAACACATAACATGACATAATACTGCTCCAAGCATCAACCACTCTTTTAACAAAAGGTGTAAACTCTTGCCGCGGTAATTACGTAACCATTCACACAACAGAATACCTACATAATTCGGGAATTGTTATTTGCATACATCGTATTAAAATAAAGATTGTGCATCAGACAACCATGAGTCCATGACGAAAGGACGAGTCCCTCCCTAGTAAATCCCGGTGCCAAAAAAGTCAGCTTCTATGAGCATCTATACTAAATACTTAGGTGTCGT
Organism: Centrapalus pauciflorus; assembly: GCA_020465985.1. NCBI lineage: Eukaryota > Viridiplantae > Streptophyta > Magnoliopsida > Asterales > Asteraceae > Centrapalus > Centrapalus pauciflorus. Next base: position 620,834 of record JAANYP010008581.1, read on the forward strand.
TTGGATTGCATGAATTTAAAATAATGGATTCTAAAATGATAGGATTTTAAAATAATTAGGCCTTAGGGGAATGGAAGGATTATGTGGAGAATATGAATATGAAATACTAAATGAAGCTAAATCCTTTCTTTTTAGTTTTTATCCAAACATGGCATAGGAGTATTTCTAAATCCAAATCCAAAATGAGTTGTTGAAATCCTTCAAACCAAACACCGAAGTCACTGTCGGATATTTCAATATATCTGCCATTTCTATATGTAATAATAATAATTATTATTTAACATGTGCACGTTCGTCACAATTTCTCAACACAGTAACAGATCTAATAAAATAAAGAATTGCTAATCACTAACTGATTAAACAATTATTATCAATCAAAGGATAAGGCTTTTAGGGCTAATTAGCATAAAGCAATAAAACCGAATAAAGAATAACCTAAACCGCCGTATAACAAGGTACCTGAAGCAGCAGGCTGCTGTTTATTTGAAGAACCGGGCGGTCTACCTCTTGGCTTCTTCCCTAATAACGGTGCCGGAGACGACAAGTCGCCAGATTGAGCTGCCGAAGGAACATGCAGTGTCGCCGCCGCCGAAGGCATAGAGCCATCAGGGGCGTATTTTCTCGGCCTTCCTCTCTTCCGCTTAACCACATCGTTGCCACTAACGTTGATCCCTGCAGTCAACGCCAACGCATAATTATTTTCTCCAGAATCTCCGCCGGTGCCGTTAGGGTTGTTGTAAGCAGGCGTTGGTGATGGCGAAGGAGACGACGTCGGTGGCACCATACGTGTATATGCAGCAGTTCCATCAGCGGTATATGTTAATCGCATGTTGTTCATTGTCGAATCTTCGTATGACATGATTCTTTTGTCTCTGCTACAAATCCAAATTCATAAACCCTATAATTTAACCGCAAAACCCCACTTTGCCGCTAGAACTCTAAATTTCAAGGGATCAATCAAAGTTTACGCATATAAATGCTCTTCAGGATCTCACAATATCAAGTTCAAATTGTTTTTCTTTGCATCGTCTAAAATCTTTACTCCAATTTGAAGATAAATTAGGGGTAAATCACAAGAAAAAGTAGTGAAAAAAGCGTCACAAGATTTTCATTTCTGATAAAAGGAAGTTTCAGCAGCTGAAAATAGATGGTTTATTATGAAAATTACCGACATGTTTTTACGTTTTCGTCCCTTCATATTATTTTTTTTCTATAAAAAACCTCAAGTTATATTTTTCTTTTTGGTTTAGTTAAATTTGGACACTAAAACCCGTTTTTTCAATTTTAAAAAACCTGGTTCACAAATTTATAATCGGAGTCTAATGTCCAAATTTCACTAAACCAAAAATAAAAATATAACTTGAGGTTTTTTATTTAAAAGAATAACATAAAGGAACGAAAACGCAAAAACACGTGAAAACATGTTGGTTTTTTTCATAATAAACCCAAAAATAAAAAGGGTAAACATAAAAAAAATTAATCATTTTTCACAGTGTTACCATTTTAATGTCATATTTTATTATTTAGTCATTTGTTATTTTAATTTTAATAAAATTGTGAATTCGTTATTGGTAATCTAATGTTTAGGTTAAAGCTAGTCATCTAATATTTTAGTTTAATGTTTAAGATTACTTATGAAAAAAGTCAACATATTTCGATAATTTTTACGGTTTCGTCATTCCGTGTTATTTTTCTTAAAAAAGTAGTTATGTCATATTTTATTTTAGTTTTCGGTCACGAACATACCATGACGACTTCTTTTCCGTAAAAAATCCTAATGTTTTTCACTTTCCCCTAAGAAGTCCTGTCATTATTTTATTTTTTTTTTGGCGAGGGGGTGTAATATCTAGCCATTTCCAAAACTACAAAAAAAAAATGATGACATGAGGATTTTTTTAGGAAAAAAAAATCATGGAATACGAAACCACAAAAAATATGAAAATATTGTTTTTTTCATAATTAAACATGATGTTTATATTGAAAAAATATTAAGTCTTTAGTTTCTTATCAGTTTGATCACTAAGACGCTTTTCTTCCATATCAAGTCTGTTATAAAATCCAAATTCTTAAGCCATCGCTATATCATCTTTTAATAAATAAGTTTAACATTTTGATTTTTTTTAATTAAAAAAAGATATCAGAAACCAAACTGATAAAAATATTAAAAATATAATGGGTATTTCAACATAAACCAAAAACTAAAATATAAATTCATTAATCTGAACAATATGACAATAAGTATGATTTAAAATGATAATAGAAAAAGAATAATAACATTAAGGATCAAGCTAATAAAACTGTATAGATTTTTTAATATTAATCCAAATAAAACACACATAGAAATCGGTAATATACCAAGTAATTGAATATATGAAAGAATTTAGATTTCTAGGGTTTATTAAGACGTCATCATGTGATTTCGTTGATATGGTAAAAGATGTGTTTTAAATTTTAATTAAAATCTTTTTTCTTAGATTGGATGAAATTAAATTGGTTAAAATGGGTATAAGTCAAAAAAAGTGGAACCGAACCAAAACCAACACCAACCTAAACATGTAACATCCGGTCTAGTTCTCGGTCCTAAGCTTGGACCCTTTCTAGTTTCAGTTAATTTTGAATTTGGATTTTGGACTGATGTTTAGAACCGAGCTCATTCCTAATCCCGATCATTATCATCCCATTATAAGGTTCTTTTTTAACATAATAGGATGAAATAAATCATTATTTTTACTTATTTGGTAGATATGAATATAAATAGGAGTTAACTTAATTTAATAAACAATCACAAAAATATCAATTTAATGTAAGATTCCCTACTTATAAATGTATAGCATTAATTGTAGGATATTATATTTTTAATTGCATTAAACAATTAACTATTGATACCGATTCACCATAAATAAATATAATAAGTGTTACATGTATTTTATTCAATAAAATTTAAACCCATTTTTAACCGACTTAATTTGATACCGTCTTTCTCGGTCTTAATTTTATCCATACACAGATGAACTATACCAAAAGTGAGATTGGTTACAAAACCCTACAATGTAATTCACATTACATAAAAAATTATGTTCATAACTTCACGCACACCACAAAATGAAAATTGTAATTCAGCCTAATGTTAGCTTTCTAAAAGGCTGGCTAGGTGAAAAGACAATTAATAATGGACCATTAAAAATATTTAAAAAAGAGACATTTAGAGATATTAATTAAAGACAGAAAATGATCACGTGATAATTATGACTTTTAAGAAAAAGTAAAAACATAAAAATAAAAAGAATAAATATTATGTTAAATGATGTTTTCGCACATAACTATATCATATCAAATATGTCCGTGTAATATATCTTTTGTAAATTTCATATAAGACTGCCTATATTTGCCATAAACTATATATATATAAACAACGTAAATTTAAGTTTATGGTTGATTGTTTTAGATCGATATTATCATTTATTAGTTTCAAAATTACAAGTTTATAATTTATAGATTTCGCAATATGATTGGGGTGGTAGAGCAAATGTGAAGCAACTGATAAGAGATTCTAACTTCTAGCCCATTATATCGATTGATAAAGGTTATGTTGGGTGATACTTGTCGCCTCGTGTCTCATTATAGCCGATATCTAGTGATGAAGGGTGGCATATGGGCAAACCTAGGGGTGTTATTCGAGCGGGTTAAATGGGTATCGGGTTATTCGGTTCGGGTTATTCGGGTTTGAGGTTGTGGGTTCTATGGCCGAACCCGAACCAAATAAGGGAACGGGTTAATCGGTTTCGGGTTAAATGGGTATCAGGTTAATCGGTTTGGGTTAAACGGGTTATTCGGTTTTGATATAAAAAATGAAATATTTTACAAATTAGTTTAAACGAGTTAAATGAGTTTGGTAATTTGGGTACACGGGTTAAATGGTTTGACTATTAAAATTGAGTATGTAAATCTTGACATTATTATATATAAACAATTCTAATTCTAATTAAAATTGGGAATTTAAAAATTAAACGGGTTATTTGGGTCCCGAATAAGCATGAATCCTACTCAATACCCGAACCGAAATTGTTATTCGGGTACCATTTAACCCGATTAACAAAACCGAAAACCGAATAACCCGACCCAAATAACTCGTTTAAGATTCGGTTCGGGTGGGTTATTCGGGTTCGGTTATTTTGCACACCCCTAGGCAAACCAGGCTTAGGCCTAGGCATAAAAATTCCTTAAAATCTAAGGACATCATTTTTTGGGTATTGTAACTCATTACTAGGTTCTTTTATCAAGGTTCTGTGGTTGAGCTTTTCACGATTCTGTCGCTCAAGGGAAGTGTGAAGCAGTAAATCCAAGTGAAGCGTCAGACAATCCAAGGGAAGCGTCAGGCAATCCAAGCGGCGAAGAAGATGGAGAGTCTTACTGATCAGTGATATAATCACTGTTATTTTCATGTGTTTTTGTTATGTTTAAGTGTGTAAATATGAGATAATTGGTACTGCTAATGTAGGTTTTTGTGTTTTCAGTTGCTTGGCAAGAAAGTAAAGGAAATAGCAGCCTAAAAGGAGAATTCCGTGCAGGGCGTCCTAGCCAGCGTCCCAGACGCCCAGGCAGACGCCCGAAATTCCCTGAGACAGAGTCTGAGCGTCCTAGCCAGCGTCCCAGACGCCCAGGCAGACGCCCGAAATCATCTGAAACAGAACATGAGCGTCCCAGCCAGCGTCCTAGACGCTGGGGGCGACGCTGGTGCGGAAAAGTGGCGAAACCTGCAGTTTTTGAGGGAGGCAGTTACCATTTTGAAGGGGGTTCGCAATTTGGCAGTTTCACACACACAAAGGTGCGATTTTGGGAGGAAAATCAGAGGAGGAAAGCTACTGGAATCAAACGAAGATCAAGCATTGGCATCCGATCGATTGTATTTACACATTATCGGTAGTTTAATGTTTTCATCCGTGTTTGACACTGTTAGTAAGTTAACCCAAGCTATGCTTGGCTAAATACTTAGTGGTGTTTGTTCTTTAGTTTGCATACTATGGTTTGAATGAATGTTTAATTAATTTCAGTTTCCAATTGTGTTTAAAGGGGTTGTGGATCTTATTTGTGAATGAATGATTGTAATCAATGGATATTGTATGTAACGAGGTATAGCGATATCATTAGTTGTGCCGGCTCATTCATATGGGGAAGACAATTAATAGACGGCGCATACTTCGTCTTAAGAGTATTTGTTGTGAAAACCAATTCATTTATATGGAAACTGTAAAAGGGGATTATATTTGTATGAGTAAATGCGAATGAACAGAAAGTGTATCTAAAATGGTTGATGTCCATGTCATTGATTGTGCCCACTCTCTATAGGGGAGGAAGACAGTCAATAGAGTGGTATACGTTGTTTTGGAGCATAAGTTGCATAATCGTATCAATTCATGTAAATGGAATCCATAACATTCTGAATTACCGTAGTATGTATAACGAGAGAGCAAACACCATCTTTCTCTTCCAGTGAACTTCTTGAATTCAATTCTTGTGTGTGTCATCGCCAGAATAGTATTTTGCAGTAGGAAATTAGTTTAAAACAAATGATTTCAATCCTAATCCAAACAGTCTCTGAACTAGTTTAGCGACCTATCATTCCCTGTGGATTCGATCCCACTTACCCTATCTATATAGTGTTTTTGGGTTATATTTTTGATACTCATACGACTGGGTCCATCAAAATGGCGCCGTTGCCGGGGAATGGCAGCGCTTGTTAAAGTAGTTTGGATTAACTGTTTCTGTAAATATTCTTGTTTATAGTAGCTAGTTAATTTTGTTTTTAGTTTAGTTTATTTTTCAGTATTTTGCAATTTTCTTAAACATTCTGAACAGCAAAGTTCAGAATCTTCACGTGTGTGTGTGTATCTCAGGTATATGCATACTCGTTACTCCGGGCGAACTTCTCCATTGCAATACGAAACAGAAATTGAAAGGACTGCTCGCTCATTGAGGAAGCTACACAAAGGTTATTGGCTTAGTGGTGAGACCAGTGGTAACTCGAAAACACTGGAGACGTCTGATTCCGAAGGGCAATCCATACATTCAGAGGAACCTGAGAGTGACACTGAACCCAACATAAATATGGCGGATGATAGGAGGACTGTGGAGTCCCACTACCGACCGGGTGATGTTCCCGATATGTCACCGATACTGTATCCTGAAATTGAGAATGAACCGGAAATAAAGACTCACTTATTCAGCATCATTCCTCATTTTCATGGAACAAAGAGCGAGGAACCATACGATCATCTAGCAGAATTTTCAGCAATATGCAAAGCTAACAGAGTGCAAAGACTACCCGTAGATACTCTCAAACTACGATTGTTCCCATTCTCTCTCAAGGATAAAGCAAAGCACTGGTTCACGTCTCTACCAGCTAACAGTATTCGTAACTGGGAAGAGATGAAGAGGGCTTTCCTCAACGAATTTTATTCGATTAGTAAGACTACTGAGAAGAGGAATAGCATCACCAGTTTCAAGCAAAAGCCGGGGGAACAATTTCATGAGGCTTTCGAGCGACTGAATGAGATGTTACGGGCATGTCCACATCATGAGGTACCCAAGTGGATGTTGGTGAAGAATTTTTTCGATGGTATCAGCCAAGAGAGCAGAAATATGATTACCGCAGCCTCAGGGGGTACATTCTTGGCCAAAGAGCATGATGAGGCATGGGAATTGTTGGCACAGTTAGCTAAGGGATCAAAGGTACAAGCTGGGTCTGAAACGCCAATTGGAGTTCAAGTATTGGGAATTGACAATGCTTGGAAAAGGGATGTCACAACGAATATGGAAGCTCTTAGCAAGAAGTTGGATTTGTTGATGAAAAAGGAGCAGATGGAACAGCGATTACCGGTGATGTGTATCACTTGTGGGGAGTACACTCACACTTCAGAATTTTGCTATCATGTGCAAGGCGAGCAAGCAAGTGAGATCTCGGGTTTTCGACCAAGGCAAGATAGGTTTGACCCTCATTCAGAAACTTATAATCCTGGATGGAGGCGTCATCCTAATTTTCGTTGGAGAGATGATCAAAGAGCAGATGAGTATCCAAAACCCAGATTTGATCAAGGGAACCGGTATCCACAGGGTAGAAATTTTTATGGTGGTACATCATCGGGTACTAAGGAAGAAAAGGAACCCGTTGTTCATGAAGCTCCTAAGGATTCAAAGATGGATCAGCTTATGGATTACCTAAAGCAACAATCCTATGTGCAGACAAAGTCAATGGCTAGTCTAGAGAAGCAAATGGGGCAGATCGCAGATCAGCTTACGAAAAGAGATGAAGGAAGATTACCGAGCAATACCCAAGTCAATCCGTCTCATTCAAAAGGCAAGGAAAAACAATCGGTACATGAGGTGGAAGAGTTGAACGAAGTGAGTGAGTTGCAGAAAGTTACTACTTTGCGAAGTGGGAAGAAGGTCGATAACAAAGTTGTGATGCCGGAAGTGGAAGATGAGGATAGTGATGCTGAGGGAACTATAGATAATGGGAAGGAAGTTCCACATTCAGAATCTGAGAAGGAGGTAAAGTTGAAGAAGCAAGTTCAGTTTGAGGAGGTTGTGGTACAAAAAGAAAAGCAGCCAAAGCCTGAACCGACACCTCCATACCCATCAGCTCTAGAGGACCCGAATAGACCAATGTATGGGAAGAAAGGGCCACAGATAGAGGATCTATGGGACACATTCAATCAGGTAAGGATCAACATTCCATTGGTGAAAGCATTGCAGCAAATTCCGGCATATGCAAAGTTCTTGAAGGATTTGTGCACTCAGAAGCGCAAGTATCCTACGGTATTGCCGAAGCAAATTCACCTCACGGAGCAGGTAAGTGCAGTAGTTTCAAGTTCATTGCCACCCAAGCTTAAGGATCCAGGTTCACCTCTTATCTCTGTTACTATAGGTGATATCAGAATTAAAAAAGCATTGCTAGATTTGGGAGCAAGTGTTAACATACTCCCTGGAAACTTATTCGATCAGCACGATTTAGGAAGCTTAACACCCACAGATGTGGTGTTACAATTAGCTGATCGATCCACTAAGATTCCAAGGGGCATGTTAACCGATGTGATTGTAAAAGTTGAGGATTTCTATTACCCGGTGGACTTTCTTGTGTTAGATTCAGATCAAAGAAGTCGGGATAACCAGCCTGCAATTATTTTGGGTAGGCCATTTTTGGCCACTGTTAATGCCCAAATTAATTGTAGGACAGGTGCCTTGGACTTAGCCTTCGGGAATAGAAAGTTGAAGTTAAATGTTTTCAATGCTGTTTCTAATATTTCTGATGATTCAGAGTGCTATTTTATAGATTATCTTGATGAGTTAGCAGGATCACAGACATCACTCATGACTAGCAGGGATGAGTTGGGATATGCATTGTCATGCCAAGAGAATGAAAAGGTTGAGTGGGGTTGGTTGATGAGCTTAGAAGAGATGTTTGGAGGAACAAAGCCAAGTAAGCAACCTCCATGGTCAATCAAGTTTGAGAAACTACCAGAAAATCTCCCGGAGTCAAACAAACCATCTTTGGAGCAGGCTCCTACACTGGAACTCAAAACCTTACCCACACATCTCAAATATGTATTTCTGGGGCCACAAGAGAGTTTGCCAGTGATTATAGCTTCGGATTTGACAAAAGAGGAAGAGGAGGCACTGATTGAAGTTTTGGGAAAGCATAAGGCAGCTATGGGTTGGACAATCTCTGATCTAAAAGGGATAAGTCCTACCATTTGTATGCATAGAATTATCACGGAGGCTGATAGTAAACCATCAAGGGATGCCCAACGGAGACTCAACCCAAACTTGAGAGAAGTGGTAAAAAAAGAGGTGTTGAAGTGGTTAGACGCGGGTATCATTTACCCCATTTCTGATAGCCAGTGGGTCAGCCCTACACAGACCGTGCCCAAGAAGTCGGGGGTAACAGTGATAAACACCGAAGATGGGCAGATTGCAACCAGACCAGTAACAGGTTGGAGGGTCTGCATTGATTATAGGAAGTTGAATGCAGCCACATCAAAGGATCACTTCCCGTTACCTTTCATAGATCAGATAGTTGAGAAGCTGGCAGGCCAGAAGTATTACTGTTTTCTAGATGGATACTCAGGGTACAATCAGATTCCTATCCACCCTGATGACCAGGAAAAGACTACGTTCACGTGCCCTTACGGCACATTCGCCTATAGACGGATGCCATTTGGGTTGTGTAACGCTCCTGCCACGTTTCAACGTTGCATGATGGCGATATTCTCAGATATGGTAGGAGGCTCGCTAGAGATTTTTATGGATGATTTCTCTATCTTTGATAAGACATTTGAGGGTTGTTTGTACCATCTGGAGCAAGTCTTGAAAAGATGCACCGAAACAAATTTGGTGTTGAGTTGGGAGAAGAGCCACTTCATGGTCAAGGAGGGTATTGTCTTAGGCCACGTAGTTTCTGAGAAAGGTATGGAAGTGGACAAGGCGAAAATTCAGCTTATTTCATCTTTGCCACCACCAACTAGCGTCAAGGGAGTGAGATCGTTCTTGGGGCACGCGGGATTTTATAGAAGATTTATCAAGGATTTCAGCACCATTTCAAAGCCGTTGTGTAATCTTTTAGCTAAGGATTCTGAGTTTGTGTTTGATGAAGCATGTCTAAAAGCATTTGAGCTATTAAAGGCTAAGCTTACGGATGCTCCCATTTTGCAGTCACCTGATTGGACGAAGCCATTCGAAATCATGTGTGATGCAAGTGACTTCGCGGTGGGAGCAGTGCTGGGACAGAGGGTTGATAAGAAGCCAGTCGTGATTTATTATGCCAGCAAAACGTTTTCTGAGGCTCAGCAGAATTACACTACCACAGAAAAAGAGTTATTAGCGGTTGTGTATGCCTTGGACAAGTTTCGTGCCTATGTATGGGGTGCCAAAGTGATAATCTACTCGGACCATAGTGCATTGAAGTACCTCTTGAGCAAAAAGGATGCCAAGCCAAGACTGATCAGGTGGATTTTATTATTGCAAGAGTTTGATCTGGAGATACGGGATAAGAAGGGGTCGGAGAATGTGGTGGCTGATCATTTGTCAAGGCTGCCCACGTTGGTTCCAAATTCTATTGAAGTGATCAAGGAATCTTTTCCTGACGAGCAGCTGTTATTTGTGTCTAAATTGCCGTGGTTTGCTAATTTGGTTAATTATTTTGTGACAAGTAAGACACCGAGCCATTGGACGTCACAGCAGCGGAAAAGTTTCTACGCTCAAGCCAAGTATTACATCTGGGACGATCCTGACCTTTTCAAGATTGGTGCTGATCAGTTAATTAGAAGATGTGTTCCGGAGATGGACCAACTTGATATCCTTACTCATTGTCACAGCTTAGCATGTGGGGGGCATTTTAGTGCCAAGAAAACAGCCCATAAAGTATTAGACTGTGGTTTCTTTTGGCCTTCATTGTTTAAAGATGCATATGAGTATGTTAAGTCCTGTCTGAGATGCCAACAGGTTGGGGGGATATATAAGAGAGATCAAATGCCCATGGTTCCCATATTAGAAGTAGAAATTTTTGATGTTTGGGGAATAGATTTTATGGGTCCCTTTCCTGTCTCTTTTGGTTTTGAATATATTTTGGTAGCCGTAGATTATGTCTCTAAGTGGGTTGAGGCTGAAGCAACGCGATATAATGACAACAAGGTGGTGTGTAAATTTGTGAAAAAGAACATTTTCTCACGCCATGGGATTCCCCGAGCTATTATTAGCGATGGGGGAACTCATTTTAAAAATTTTCAGTTTCACACCTTGTTGAAGCATTATGGGGTAACCCATCGCGTTGCCACTCCTTATCACCCACAAACGAGCGGCCAAGTTGAGGTTTCCAATAGGGAAGTCAAAAGAATTTTAGAAAAGACTGTTAAGCCTAATCGCAAGGATTGGTCGTTGAGATTAGATGACGCATTATGGGCTTATAGGACTGCATACAAGACCCCTATTGGAATGTCACCTTATAGGCTAGTCTATGGGAAACTTTGTCATTTACCTGTAGAGTTAGAGCATAGAGCTACGTGGGCAATTAGAAATGCTAACTTTGATATTTCTGATGCAGGAAGGATGAGGAAGTTTCAATTGGCAGAATTGGAAGAGATCAGATTGGAGGCATATGAAAGTGCGAGGATTTACAAGGAAAAAACGAAGCATTTCCATGATAAATGCTTGAGAAGGAAGACTTTTGCAGTCGGCAATAAGATTTGGCTCTATAACTCACGCATTAAATTGTTTCCAGGAAAGCTGAGGAGTAAATGGACGGGACCTTATGAGGTAATTCACGTATATGACAATGGAGCTGTGGAAGTCAAGGATCTCAAGCATGGACATTCGTTTACAGTGAATGGCCATAGACTTAAGATGTACGTTGAAGGTCCGGTAAGCACTGATGGTAATCAAGCAACCTTGATAGAGGTAGTGGCTCTCAAAGAGCCAATCGACTCATCTCTGTAAGTAAAATGACTACGAATTTTGTGGGTATATTCACTGCAAACCCTCACGAGACTAAACTCGTCCATCTAAGTAATTAGGTGGTTTAAAGGCTTGCTATACGTGCTAAGTATAGTCGTGTTCCCTACGAAAATGGTTGTTTTGTTTGTTTAAAGTTGCTCTTAGTTAATTTAATGTGTGCTTTCAATTTGGAAATGAGCGGGAGTGACCGTTATTGAGCAAACGGGAGTTAAAAAGCTGGTAGAACGAGTATTGAGTGAATTTGGAGCACCAGCGTCCTAGTGGGCGTTGGAAACGCGGGAATTAATTATTGAACAGAGTGTGAGCGTTTCCAAGACGCCCTGAAGGAGGTTCAGACGCTGGAGTAGCGTTCGGAACGCCATGTAGGACGCTGGGGGCGCGGGACAGTTGAGCTAAAATGGGCGGCGTCTAAGTGAGCGTCTTAGACGCTGGAATAAATTCCAAACCCGAGGGTTAGCGTCTTTAGGACGCCGAAAATAGCCGCACGGACGCTAGGGCTGCGTCTTAGACGCTGAGTAGGACGCCTAAGCGATTTTCATCATTTAAGCCTCACCCACCTCATTTATTCTGCAACCACCGTCTTCCTTTTCTCTCTAAACGCTCTCGTCTTTCTCTCTTGCAAAGCCGACGGTTTCCACTATTGTCGATCGCTTCTCCCACGCATTTCCTTCTCTCCATTGATCAGGTAACGATTTCAAGTCCATCTCTAGCATTTATGCTTCTCTTGTGGTTTTCATAAACCGATTAGGGCTTTTTGGGGATTTGTGTGACTTTTGGAATTCGATGTTGCTCATGTATGTATGTGGTTGTATTTCTCGTATCTTGCATGTTCATCGCACACATTTGTGGTTTCATGAAGTTAGGGGTCCGATTTTCGAAGCTAAGGTTGCGTGAACTTGTCTGCTATAGGTTGTAGGTGGTTAAGTGGCATGATGTGTATATATGTTCTTTGTGGTTAGCGTGTTAGATATTCTTGTCTATAGAACTCCAGTAACCGCGGTAGTAGCCTCTCCCTTTACAACTAAGTTGGGGAGGGGTGATCTATTGAGTGGATTAGTTGTTACATCACAACCCACATCGGGTTTCATTGTAAATAGCAAGGCTGAGTGACACTAGGGTGCAGTGCATTCCCATTCATTATTTTTGTAAGCATTCACGGTGTTTGTATAGTTCATCACGTTGGCATGGCATTTGACATTCTTCGTATGAATCTATTTAGTCATGACACGAGCATCCGCGAGGAAGCGGGCAGCAACCCCAGTTGCCAGGAAAAAGGCCAAACGAGTGTCGTCCTCATCATCGCACGCAACCCCTGCCCCTCAACCAACACCAACTCCTCCTGAAACCATATTGGTAGATGATGATGTACGTTTTTATCTAGAACGTGATGTCAATCGTGCAGAATTCAGGGATTATGGTATAGTTGACTGCTTCAGCAAGATGGGGTGGATGGAAGCTATTGATTGGAAAAAAGAGTTTGTTTACCCTGAAGCGTTGAAGGAGTTTTGTGCTACCGTAAAGAGACGTCGGGATGTTGCACCTGGTTCTTTGACTCTGCAGGCAATAGTGGGAGGTCAGGAGATTGAGCTCACAGCCGAGAAAATACAACAGCTCATGGGTTTCGACTATGGTGTGGATAATGATGACGATCCCGTCCATTTCGAGTTATGGGATGAGGAAAGCATGAAGGAGATGCCTATTGTCGATTCAGAGATATGGCAGGCATACCTCACAAACATCTTTGAGTTGACACCAACTCAAGCAAGGACCTACACAACATTTCACAGGAAGGATTTGAAGCCGCTGGCTAAGGTGGTTTGGAAATTGGTTCTGTACAACATTTTGCCCCGTAATCCAGATACGACTAGTATCAAAGTAAAGGAGGTGTTTGTTGTTAATGCGTTGTTAGCTGGGAAGCCTAGGATTTCGTTGGCTCATCTTTGTTTGCACAACATTTGGAATTTGGTGTTGCAATCTCACAGGACGGAACTGGCCCATGCAAGGCTGCTATCTGATCTCTTCGAATTGATGGGGGCCATTCCACCTAACTCGGCTCCTCTACTGATTCCAGACAATGAACGCTCTTTCACCAGAGCTTTGTTTGGTAGAATGTCCTTCACCCGAGCAGGAGAGTTTGCAATCATCAAAGATCAAGTCAACAAATTTGAAACAAAGCTAATCCGACCACGTTCTCCCACTCCAGAACCACAGTTTCATGGAGGCGCTTCGTCTTCTTCTTTCCCATCCATTGTCCCGGGTGATTTCATCAAGGCAGCAGAGGAACTAGTTACAATGGTAGCAAAGGTTCATCACACACTTCACACCGTGGTGCTACCGACATTGAAAGCCAACACCGAAAAGTTGGACAAGCTGACTGCCTTGGTGACAGCGACCAAAGAGGGGGAACATAGTGTCACACAACCACCACCACCAGGACCGCAAGTGCGAGAGCAGGAGGGAGATTCCAAGGAAGTTCCAGCAGCAGGAGGTCGAGGGTTTTGGATTGGTTTCGGTGAAGGGTCGAAGTACTATGAACAAGCTCCAATGCGTGATGAGGATCGGGATTTGGTTTAGTGGGTTGTAGGTTTTGAACAATCTGGTTCTTTTGGTTGATAGTTAATTCCGCCGCATGTGGCGATGAAACAATTCTAGGTGTACTTAACTCTGATACTTGTTTCTTTTGCTTCTGGATATGCTATGTTTGGGTGCCGTGTGTTATCTCCCTATCATGCTTACCTTGGTTTGTGCTTATATGTGTTGCCTAAATGTGCTATTTGTGATGAGGACATCACTTCTCTCTAAGTTGGGGAGGGGGTGTCCAAATTTTTGATTTTGGCTGGCTTGTAGCATATGTAAGATGATTGTATAACAGGGAACCGTGTTGAGAGCTGCAGATTATATATGTGTAAACAAATATGTTGAGACTAACAGTTCCCCATTTTGGTTGCAATTATTGTATGTGTTTTTCAGGTTTCATTATGTCGGGAGCATCACCATCTCAAAGGCAAAAGAGCATAGCAAAACGAAAGAAAACAGCTTCAGCCACACCAAATGTTCGTCCTCCTGCTGTATGGGATCCAACTAAGCTTTTGTCCGAGCATGATGAAAGAATTAGGGCAGAACTGTTTATGGAGAAATGGGGGGAGGACACGAAGTTCGTCTATGAGAAAAAGCTAGATAGGGATGAATTCGGCAATTATGGTGTGGTCGAGTTGTTTCAAGCCTTGGGTTGGGAGAGAGTGTTGGACTTAGGCGGAGAGGAGTTGTATCCCTTTGTGGTAGCTGAATGGATGTCAAACCTACGACTCGGGAGAGGGGTCGATGACTGTAATTACACCCTAATTGGCATAGTAGGCAATACAGAGATTAGGATGTCAGCCGCAGAATTGAGGGAAGTTTTTGCAGTCGACACTGGATGCATGAGAGATGGTGAGAGACAGCCTTATGTGTATAGAACCGAGGGATATTTAGTCGGTACAGGGATGATGTACTCCGAGGTCTGGTTGAGGAAGGTTATGGCAGCTTTTGATCTTCCCAGGGATCGGGTATCCAAGTATAGGGACTTCAAACGAGGTGATTTGCAGCCGATGGCTAAGGTACTTCATAAGATCGTGATCACGAATATCCTACCAAGGTCAGGGGATCTGAGCAAGGTGAGATTGAAAGATGTTAGTATTATGCATGCCCTGTTGACCGGAGAGGAACCTCTATCCTTTGCTTGGGTTGTAATGGACGACTTGTGGAATATGTACAACACCCGGGAGAGACGGGTTATACCTCATATGTGGCTGTTGTCCAGATACCTGAAGGTAAAGGGTGCTATGGCTGAAAATACCCTTGCTAAGTTCATCAAGGAGAGTAGTTTATGGATCAAGGTCAGCTCTATGAAAGATATTGTACTAAGGGAAGCCGAGGACGGGTACGAGATCTACGACACTGAGACGAAGAAAAGTGTAGTGACACCATATCCGGAAGAGGAGAGAGTAGAGAGACAACAAAGCAGAGCAGTTCGGAGAGGGGAGGCAGGAGATTTAAGCAACATTGTACAGATGTTATCGAGTTTAAGCACGGAAGTCACTGCCATGAGAGTTGAGCAACGAGAGAGGTCAGAGAGACAAGATAGGGTAATGGAGGAGCAGCAAAGGCAAATTAATTGGTTGCAGTCTGAAGTAGGAGCGCAGAGGAGGCAGTTAGATGATATCTACTTAGGTGTAAGGGCCGGTGCATTCCTGAATGCATATATGTATAGCCAGCAGTGGCAGTACGAGGACGAGTTGAGGCACTACAGTGATTATAGGGCCAACCTGCCCTACACACCACTGGATAGGTACCAGGCACCAAGGTATGAGACTATTGACAGAGGCACAGGTAACCCGGTGCCACATCCTGCTTTGGCACCATTCCATCAGCCTTCATTTGCACCCCAAACACGAGATCAACATGGTTTTGCGGCTTTCTTCAGTGGCATCTTTGGGCCACCATCCTAGATGAGAGGCAACTCTAATATCGGGTACTTTCGTTTCATTTCTGTCATTTAGTTATTGCATTTTTCAGTTCAGTAGTTTTCTTAGGCGTTTGGTTTATGTTTGTAACTGTTGTTATGGTGGTAGTATCATGATCACTCCTTTACTGCTTATACATGATTGGTTTGTACAAAGTGTGAAGATGAGAGTTTAAGAGGGGTGAGCACCCTAGTTTGATAGTTTTAAAAGAAAGTAGCTTTTGGGGTGATGAAAAGGAAGTATGATTGAGTATAAGTGTTTAGCATGGGAGATAGTGGTTGATTCCTTCGTTAATAAATCTTTGGAATTGATGGCAATAAGGGGGAGAGTAATGTATGCATTGCACGGAAAATCTAAAAATATAAAAAAAAAAAAAGAAAAGAAAAGGAGAGTTGAATAAGCTAGCACGTGGCCTAGTAAGTTCGGGAAATTAAGTCCGTGGGGTACCGTCATGCCTAATCACCTAAGACCGTCTGGTTTGGGATCGATTGACCCAAATCCCGTTACATGAACTTGCTAGAAAGCCATGGCTGTAAGTGCTAGCATTGAATCAAAAGAAAAAAAAGAGCAGAAAAGTGCTCCAAAATGAATGTGCAGTTGGGTGTTAAGTGAATAACTCGTAACCTTGAGCTAAAAATCAATGCTTACTGATTTATTAGGAAGGAAGACTCACAGCTTGAACATGTTAGCATTTGATTTGATCATCCACTGTTTTATCATGCCACAAGTTCACGCTTTTAAAGTTGGAAAACTCAATCGTTTCATCCTTTTTGTCTCTGTTTTGATGCCTTGTTCGGGACGATCAAGGTGTAAGTTGGGGAGGTTTGATCAGTGATATAATCACTGTTATTTTCATGTGTTTTTGTTATGTTTAAGTGTGTAAATATGAGATAATTGGTACTGCTAATGTAGGTTTTTGTGTTTTCAGTTGCTTGGCAAGAAAGTAAAGGAAATAGCAGCCTAAAAGGAGAATTCCGTGCAGGGCGTCCTAGCCAGCGTCCCAGACGCCCAGGCAGACGCCCGAAATTCCCTGAGACAGAGTCTGAGCGTCCTAGCCAGCGTCCCAGACGCCCAGGCAGACGCCCGAAATCATCTGAAACAGAACATGAGCGTCCCAGCCAGCGTCCTAGACGCTGGGGGCGACGCTGGTGCGGAAAAGTGGCGAAACCTGCAGTTTTTGAGGGAGGCAGTTACCATTTTGAAGGGGGTTCGCAATTTGGCAGTTTCACACACACAAAGGTGCGATTTTGGGAGGAAAATCAGAGGAGGAAAGCTACTGGAATCAAACGAAGATCAAGCATTGGCATCCGATCGATTGTATTTACACATTATCGGTAGTTTAATGTTTTCATCCGTGTTTGACACTGTTAGTAAGTTAACCCAAGCTATGCTTGGCTAAATACTTAGTGGTGTTTGTTCTTTAGTTTGCATACTATGGTTTGAATGAATGTTTAATTAATTTCAGTTTCCAATTGTGTTTAAAGGGGTTGTGGATCTTATTTGTGAATGAATGATTGTAATCAATGGATATTGTATGTAACGAGGTATAGCGATATCATTAGTTGTGCCGGCTCATTCATATGGGGAAGACAATTAATAGACGGCGCATACTTCGTCTTAAGAGTATTTGTTGTGAAAACCAATTCATTTATATGGAAACTGTAAAAGGGGATTATATTTGTATGAGTAAATGCGAATGAACAGAAAGTGTATCTAAAATGGTTGATGTCCATGTCATTGATTGTGCCCACTCTCTATAGGGGAGGAAGACAGTCAATAGAGTGGTATA